>PVLA01000150.1:0-745640 GCA_004027455.1 Hydrochoerus hydrochaeris | reverse complement strand
TTTTTTTTTTTTTTTTTTTTTTTTTTTTTTTTTTTTTTTTTTTTTTTTTTTTTTTTTTTTTTTTTGAGACAGGGTCTCACTGTGTAGTTCAGGCTGGCTTTGAACTCATGGCAATCCTCCTGCCTCAGCTTCCCAGGTACTGGGATTATAGGTATATACTACCACTCCCAGCTCAAAAACAGTATAATTGAGATACAAATACAGGGAGAAAAAATGAGATGTAAAATCTCTGCTAATGAATGAGGAGTGTATATAAGTATTTTTCAAAGGATGGTTGTGAGTATCAAATCTGTAAATTCAAGTCTTATAGGGTAGTTTTATTTTAAAATGTCAATCCTTGTGAAACATGAGGTTATATTGATCCTCTGCAATGATTAAGTTTTAAAGTAATCAAATATATTAGATGTTGCTTTATAATATGGAAGGAGCTGCATGGTTTTTCTATATTCCTTTAGGGCCTGAGTGGAGAAAAGAAACAGAAGACCACATCACAGAGTAGAGTGACATGACCAAAGAGGCAGAAAGATCTGATTGTGGAGATTCTTAGAAGCCAGGGTTACCCTCAGTGGTAATGAGTGTGCTCCAGGCTCTGGCGTGGCCTATGGTGAGACATGGGGGCACTTAAGGTCAAGGTGTGACAGAGGGAAAGGAGGCTCAGTCTCCCCAATGCCTGAGTTCAACCTCTCCTGGGATTGGCATGGGATTGGCACACAGGAACATTCCTAGAGGGCAGCATCATTTCTCTATTGTGGAAGCATTTAAATTCTGTCTTCTAACTTTCAGAAACATACTAAGATCTCTGGGTGAAAAAGTAGAAGAAGCAGAGTTCAAGTGTGAGAAAAAGAAAGAAAGCAAAGTGTAAAACACAAAGAGGGGAGCGGGGACAAAGAGAAAGTCAAGAAGGGTTGTTTATGTCTGGCCAGAATTTACCTTCGTTGATGAGCACTGAAGTACTCATAGTTTACCAGTGAGATAGTAAGAGTCAATTCATTAAAACATCCTCTTACAGAAACTGGAAATGGTATGTATAGCCAACTCTCTTTCTTTTTTTAATTAATTAAATTTATTGCTATACTTTAGGAATACATAATTATCACATTCATTACAGGGAATATGTACCCCCACAGTTATATCACATACATGATATAACTTGATTATTTTTTCTCGCATTCCCCTACTGCCCCTTCTTTCAAAAACCAGAAACTTGCATATTACTTTTTGAGTACTTAACTCCTTCATCAATTCCTTATTTTACATTTAGCTAGATCTTTACCTGTCTTGTATGGTGTTTTTATATTGATTTATTACAACTGTTCGAATCTTTAATTTTGTTCAGTCTTTTGTTTTTATATTTTGGAAATGTAGACCAGTGTTTTCAAACACAAAAAATTAATATTATTATGTTATTTTGCATGGGTTTAGTCCTCAATAGTACAAAAATTTTTATTTTATTTTGATATTTTTTTTTCTCAGTGAAGAAAAAACAGATGTGCTAATTTTTTTTAACCACATTAGACTTGTTGAAATGTGTGAATTAGACATATCCTTTGCTTTCAAAGAACATGGTATGGTAAGCAAATAAGGATGTGTTAAAATAAAACCAGAAATGCAAAGTGAATCTGCTAAATATCTCAGGGTATACAGGGGAGAGAATCACAGAGCAGTGCTCTGCTTTAGAGAGGGAACCTATTTAGTAGCTGAGTTTTTTTTTATGTGAAATAAAAAAGAATATAAAAAAGTATAAATTTTAAAGTATTTGTTTAATAAATTTAGAATCATGTAAGTGAAAGGTGCACCAAGGTACCTTTATGGAGGTTTCAAATTTCATTTAGTTATGTGACCCATCTCTTTTTGCTTGCCTTTGTGTTGTAGTCAAGTGTTGTCATATTCCACCATCTAAAGCCTACTTATATGGCAAGCTGAGACAGGAAGATTGCAAATTGGAGTTCAGCCTGGGAGTTTAAAGAAACACTAAGAGAAACTAAAATTTGCTCTCTCTGAAATTTTCTGTGTATGTGAATGAATATACAGATACATTTAGCTTATGTAGTTTACATAATATAAATAGAAAATAAAATTTTTGAATATTCTTATGAAGCAATGTTATAAGTATTCAATTCCAAATTTTAAAGCTAAAATTACTTTTCCACTTCAAAATAACCTAAGGTATAGGAAAATATTATGTCAAAGATGGGAAGGTAAAGTAGAATTGCTAATATCAGAAATGTGATAGAACACGAAATAGGAGAATTCATAAGACATATGTAATCAATATTTGAAAACGTATGGCAACATATTACTAGTGATTCTGCTCTTAATTCTATTTTGTTTTAGTTTGCATGGGTGCTACATTTATCAAAATCAAATCAATATCATGGGTGTAATAGTTGATACATTACATAAACTTGAGAAGTTTAGAAGCTTAAATAAGTCACTCAGCAGATCTACAACCTAGGGTGGAGAGGACATGCCCTAGGGTGATTGTTTATGCCCTAGGGTGTTGTAAAGGTTGATTTATTGTGTCAAGTTGGGAAGTTTAGATGTTAACTAAGGGATTCAGTAGGGGACAGAAGGTTCTCACTTTGTAAACTTCCTCATCCTGTGCAGAATGAGGGCAAGGAGATGGTGTGAATGTTACACCTGCCCTAGGTTAAGTAGCCTGCTTACAATATAGGGGAGAAAAGGAGGCTTGCTTCTCCGCTTTCTGCTCTTATTGCTTTTTCTGTCTTATTCCACTATGAAGAGTTGCCTGTCTGTCACAAAACTCTTCTTTAGCAGCCAGCTGATTATCGACTGAAACCTCCAAAAGCTGTGAGCTAAATAAACCTTCTTTTCCTTAATTTTTGGTGTCAGGTATTTTGTTTCGGCAAAGAGAAAAAAGTAAACAAGTCAATGAGTGATACTCCTATATCTGATATACTTATCAAAATCAAATATCTAGAAAAATATGAAGCACTGTTTTTTAGGTGTAGAGTTTCAGAACTTAACAAATTAGAAAAAAAAATTACTACAAAAAATTAACTACCAGGGGCAGATTAGTAGTATTTATTTTCATACATCTTCAACATCCTCTGTCAAGAATAAACATACCTGGAACTTAGCACATTAGGTATTGGTGAAAAGTAAATGGTTAATTTAGCTTTGTGAATAGCTGCCACTGTAAACCTACAGGCCAATCATAGCATAATTAAACACTATCAAACATAATGCATTTGACCTGTCACTTTTGATAAGACCTAGTTAATAATAGGAAATGTGTTTATTACAAATATATGAAACACCAGGAGACTGAAAAAAATGAAATTCACACTTTCAAGTAAATTGTTGTGAAGAATATTTGAATATACCTAAGGTGCTTCTAATAGCGTAAGTGAACAAAAGAAATAATTACTATATGTCTTATCAGAATATAGGGACTAGAAGAATTATTTTAAGGCAACATATAAGTAATTTTATAAACGAATCACTTGTGTGATTTTGTGGGTGAGTGGGTGTGTAAAATTATAAGATGCTGTTACAATGCCTGTTTACCTAGGGATTAAGAATAGATCCTTCTGAGTTTATTTTTTGGGATACACTTGGTGGACATAGAGGATGTTTTTATATGAAAGTGGAAAGATAATAGGTCAATAAACCCCAAACCTGAGAGGAACATTATACAAATATATTCATTTAACAGTACATGATGGGAGATGTAAAGTTAGAAGTTAGATAGAAGTGGACAACTGTGTCAAATCAAATATTTAATCTTTTTTTTAAACAAAGAAAATTCACTTCAAAGTCTTGAGTATGATTTATCCACATTTGGATGCAATACTCTCCTCAAAAAAGATTGCATTAGAACAAAGCAGAATATAAATATGGAGATCAATTAAGAGAGAGAAAAAGGCAAGTTTTCAATGAATGTTTATTGAATTAATATGTTTGGGCAAGAATGAAAAGATGAATGGATGAATGAATACATTTTATACAGTAAAATATAGTTTATGATGGACACATATCAGATTATGATTAATTTTGTGGAAGGATTATCTTTTGCAAATACACTTAACTGAAAGTAATAAAAGAATTACAATGAACATATAGGGAATGAACATATATGGAAAAAGTTTAAACATACATGCTTAGTATATTTGGAAAAATATTCCATTTAGACACATTGCCATTATTCTCTTCCAAGTTTCTCCTTTGACCCAGAAACACACTTAACCCATCACATTTGCCACTTTCTGAAGCATCTCTGGAACTCTCCTTTTGAGTCTTTTTATGTGATCAAACATCAGTGAATGTAGCTGCTATCAAGCAAAGGGAAGGAAGGATGAGAAAAACATCAGTATGTCTTCATTTACTCACCTTATCTGCACCTGTGTAACTTCTCACTTCCCCAACATCAAACTGACCATGAAAGGGAAGCATTTTTAATTAATTCAGGACATCTAGGCAGCTATAGACACAAATAAAGAATTTCCAGAACTGCTTCAGAAAGTGGTGAAAGTGTACTCAAAGTAAGGGGAGACATTTTGAGAAGGATTAATGGCAGTGTGTCTTTTACTGAAATATTTTTAAATTTTAAACTTTCACTGTATTTTTCAGTCACATTTATTAGGATAAAAACATGAAAAAATTCAAAATCTCTTTATAACTAAAATTGAAGCCCAACTCTAGATATTTAAATACCAAACATAACACATTATACATTCAATTTATACATACCCTAAATGTTGGAGTTATTCACAGTTTAGAAATTACCCACCTTAGGTGTTTGGGAATGTTTATGTTTCAGTAACTATTACAGTTCTGAGCAAGGAGACTGCTTCCTGTCAGGTGCAGAGTCATCATCAGTCATGTTCCCAGCTCACTTTGGAAAACTGCAAATGGTCCTGTGATGCTTTCTGAAAAGGACAGAAAATTATTTTCTTTAATAATGAGCATGAACCAAGCTAGTATTTCCAATTTATAACTCTTCAAGTTATATTTTCCACTGGAACAATGGTACTAACTTTAGAGTGAGGAGAATGAAACTTTCCTCATTCGGGTTCTGAGACCAGGGTTTTGGAGGTGCAGTGCCAGCTGAGCTTGAGTCAGCTGAATTCACACACACTAATTGTAAAATTTGCTGATATATACAATGAATATTGAATTTAGTCAAGCAATGAATTGAAGTAAAGACAGTGATACAGTTACTTTGGAATTAGATTATCAGGAACACAATTTTGATTAGTTTGGGTGTGATAAGTAACATTCTATTAGTGCAGCCTGTCCACCTAGCTTGCCATCTCTTTTGGCACTCAACATTGTGAATAAAGGTACAAGGAAGAAATGACCTTTATAGACCAAAATGTCTGTAACAGTAAGCCCCTGGCTTACACATGAGTTCCACTCTGGGAGAATGTTGGTGAGTGGGACTCATTTGTAAGTCTGACAAAACAACTCTTACACACTTTTGATACAAATACACAATCCAAAGCATGAAAAAATCAAACACACAAAAAAACTGTGAATAAACTATTACTTTTACAGTTATGGTGCCTTGACACAGTAAGTTAAATATGTGATCCAGTTCTGTGACTTGTTCACAACTATCATTGTTCCTAATGCAAGGTCTAGTCATATCTGTGAAAGTTGGCAAGCGAGTGTTCATACCTTGGGGACGTATAGTAGATGACAGAAAATGACTCTCCCAATAGAAGGAAGTCAAAAATTAGGCTCAAAGATTTACCATAGAGCTATAAATATGTGTTCTTAGCCCTTTAAATATCTGTTCTTATTAAAAGGTTATGAAAATTTGTGTACTATGTATTTCATGTAGATTGTGTAAGAGCACTAGAGAACTCTATATAAAAACATTAATGTTGAAAAAATTGGATCTAGAAATCATATTCAGATTCACTAAGATGATTGAAACAGGGATTAAAGAACCTTGATAATTATTCACTTTAGGAAATTATAGAAATTCAAATAATTTATATTAATAATAATGATGAGTGGGATATAGACAAGCACAGAAGTCTTAAATTTGTCCCTATATAGATTATTCTTTCCACTTACATTAACATTTGCAGCTAAGTGAAAGATATCCTTTATATGAATAATTTATTGTCAATTATTTTCTCTTGCAGGTAGAAATGAGGTAAGAATGAAGTAGAGTTAAATGAGTCACATGATTTAAATAACTCATGGTTGGTTCAAAAATAGAGTGAAAATGGAAGACATGCATGAACTAACTTGTAAACTTCTTGTATTTGAATATAAAGATAATAAAAGGAAAGAAAATTCAAGAAAAATATTCATTTCAGTTAATTTATTAAAATCATGTTATTCCTTTAAAAACTTGATCAGAAAATGTGGTTCTTTTAAAAAATTATACATCTAGTATTTTGAGAGGATATTGAGATTTCTTACAAAATACAAAGAACTGCTCAATCATTGCAATTAATGTGGACCTTTTAAGTATGTTATTAGGCTCATATTTGTACTTGGTTTTAATTCTCCACAGACTTTCTTGCTCTGATACTTCCTCTAGTAGTTCATTTTAGGTGTCAATTTGAATAGGGCTTGCAATACCCAGGAAATTTGGAAACATTTTTGTGGGTATATCGGTGAGAATGTTTCTGAATGAGATTAACTTTTAAATTAATAAACTGATTGTCCTTGGTAATGTGTGTGGAATTCATTCAATCACTTAAAAACCTGATCAGACACAGACTAATCCTCTTTCAAATAAACCAAAACTCCTCCACCTTGCCTCAGCAAGTAAAGATATTTTTCCCTACTTTGGACTCAAACTGAATCATTGCCTTTTCCTTAGTCTGGAATTTGTAATCTTTGAATTAGAAGTACATAATCTAGGTTTTCTGGTTACTGGACTTGAAATTGGAAATCAGACAGGAACTATACCAGCAATAGTATTTGCAAGGTGTAGACCTGGGGCTTGTCAAACTGTTTCCTTATTCTCCTTTATTCTCTCTCTCTCTCTCTCTCTCTCTCTCTCTCTCTCTCTCTCTCTCTCCATGTATATATTCATATATATATATACATAGTTGATTGTGTCTCTCATGAGAACTCTAACACACTCAATAGATCCCTTACTTTTCATCACACTAGTAACATTCCAAGGACGTTGCTTGGACCACATCATTTTACTCTTTTACTACTCCCTTATTCACAAAATCATAATTCTTTGTTTGAAGGTAATGTCCCAGTGTATAAAAGGATTGGATTAGAGTTAACAAGAAGAATTTCAGTGTGGGGTTTTCTTGGGGGGCAGGTAAAGATGAGCAGTTGAAAATCGTTTCATTTCACAGTCCCTGTAATCATTTCAATGCAGGAATACTAAAGAGTGTTCATCTTTCTATAGCAGCTGACTTCAAAGACCACAGAGTATGAATTCTTACTTGGTTTTGTTCAGAATCAATTGTTTGATTTTCAGAGGGAAAGATTTATGCTTTAAAACTATGAAGTGCAAATCTCATTATCATTTTAAGGAAATTCTATTTTCTTTCCACTGGATTTTGTCTTATACTTTATCTCTAATCCCCCAACAAATGATTGTGTGATCTATTTTTCTTTACAACTTTGAGTTACTGTGTCTAAACTGACAGAATAGCAAAGATTCTTGAGGGGTGGCTTCATGATAGACTCTTCTGAGATATCCCACTAGTGTGTGAATCAGAACATCAGAATAAATATTGCTTCTATTGACCCAAGGCATAAGTACTAAATGAGAACATTAATTTTAAGAGCAAATGCACCTAGATACTTTAAAATTGAAGTAAAATATCTTTGACATGAACACAATGTGATAGTTCTATGACCAAGTATAGCTTTACTTTACCACGAAAAATGGGATCAATCTAAAATCTATTGTCTTGAACCACTGCCCAAACATACTTTTGAACTCAATGAAAGTTCTCAGTCTTGCCTGCTCATTACAATATACAAAATTTTGAAAAAAATGATTGAAAATAAAAGGTCACACTAAGAATTACAGGGTAGACTTGTTACAGGTCAGGAATGCCTTAGATATGGATCTAAGCATCAGAAATTTCATCTAACTGCCCATGTACACTGTAATATTTCCAGAGATTTGAAAAGTGCTGGTCTATATTTAGCTTTCAGAACTGGAAAGAAATCTTCCAAATAAAAACTACATGAAATCCAAAAATATTGACTTCACTTGAGAAAAAATCATATGTAACATTTATTATTATGCAAGAAAAAGAAATAGATGGAGAACATTTTAAAATACCAGATGCTGTCCATCCGCTCATTCTGCATTATAAGCGTATGCACCAGAATGAGTACACGATGGGAAGAGTGAACATACTGTTTCTTCAATAGACTTCAGTCTCCACCAAATCCCAAATGAGATGCATCTGTCAGAACACTGAGAGTTTTCTCTTAAATGAATATTTAAGTACATTTTTCAAACGGTGTGGGTTCCAAGCTTAAGTTAATTGCCTTTCTGTTACCCAGCAAGCAAAGTCACAATCTGTCCCGATGACAGGCGAAACACTTATGGTGGGAACATTAAGCCACAGAATGTTATTTTCCATGGGATGATTTTGAGATTTCTCCTTATATCAAAACTTAGGCAGAATTGTTCAACTTTTACTTTGATAAAAACATTGTTTTCTTTAATGTGTCCAGTACTGATTGTGTGCTGAGGAAAAATCTACATCAACATTTGCTATTAGTTGCACTGATCAACTGTCAATATTGCTGTTAGTTGCACTGATCAACTGAAACATACAGTGTCCTTGTTTATCATAGCTTCTAGTTGACATCTATAGAAGAAAATACCTTGGTGTTTGAAGAAGCATTTTTTTAAGTCTTTTCAAAAAGACAAGTTTTTACTATGCACTTCAGGTTTGTCTTGAACTCATTTTGCAGCCTAGGCTGACCTCAAACTTGTAGCAACTCTCCTGCCTCACCTTCTAGAGTGCTGGGATTACAGGTGTGCACCACCACTGCCAGCTAAGGAAGCATTTCTGTTCATAATGTGCAACTTACTATATGCAGGATATTGAAAATCAAGTTTTCTTAATGTATGTGATCACATCCTTATGTAAATATAGAAAAGATCACTAAGACCCCCAAATTATCATAAATTTCTGGTTAACTCATCTGGAAAACCATTTATGCCAACTGAAATGTGACCATGTGACCAAAGTCTAAAGTATGTAATGGGCAGAATTTTGGTATCAATGACATGATAGCATGAATAATTGCTTCAGTTTGGTTTCCAGTGAGTTTTGTTAAATCTTTAAAGAGATTTTGAATCATCATGGCCTTTTATGGAAGTTCACTATCTAATTTAACGAAAGACATTTGGATCTCTGATTGGTGTAAGGACTGAGAATAACAAAGAAGAGAAAAATGTGTTGCAAAGGAACTGTGTGCTTGAAAGTTCCTTTAAAGGTAGCAGGACATATAAAATCTGTAACTCAGCATATACATCCCTTTCTAGGGCATTTTCGAGTCTTGAAAAGCAATGCATAACCTGTGTAATTTGAAGCTCTGAGTATGGTGGCACATGGTTTGAAATGCCAGCACTGGGGAGGCTGAGGCATAAAAATCTCAAGCTCAATTGTGCCTTGGGCAGTTTAAAGATTCAGACAAACCCTGTGGTAAAATAAAAAAGAAAAAAAAATACAAAAAGCTCAGTGCAAAGGCACTGGGTTCAAATTGCTCATGTACACACACACACACACACAAAGTAAAATGATGGTTTTATTTATTTCTCTTTCCTGGTACAATTACTTTCCCTTCAACAAATAATAAAATATGTAAAAGACTAATGTATATAAATGAAATAGCATCCACATGAAATAGGAAAGCATGAAATAGTGTCCACATGAAATAGGAAAGCATGAATAGGAAAGCACAGTGCTAATAACAATTTTTATAATCAATCATAATATGCATGTAAAACAGTCAAATGTAACCAATTTTTTTTGATTTTGACATTCTAAAATGTCTATCTGTATGTCTCTTCATGGTATGTTGGGATATTTGGAGTACGTATTTAATAATCTAATGACAAATAGTTCTCAGCTCCAAAATCTATGAATTTACTATAGAACTACAGGAGTTGATGATACAATTTTCACATTAACTCTTCTTAGTGCCCATACAACACTTTTTTAAAACTATGGTCTATTCTAAAATCAATAAATGTTTGGGACTAATACGGTCCATGTAACAGACCCACTCGCACTTCAGTCTGGCCCTGCAGCCCTTTCTTTTTCTGTATCCTATTTGAAATTCTATTTTCTGGATCATTTAAAATCTCTCCCATAGTGAAGCAATAGGAAGCTACCCTTGCTGTCTTTCCATGCATCTCTCTCTATAGGGTTGTATCCAAAGCTGTAACAGCTTCTTTAAATAGAGCAAAGAATCCAGAGGTGAGGTTACTAAAACGTTAAGATTTGGAGCCTGGTAACAAAATATTCACTCCACTGTGCCCTCATTCTCAAAAGGACTGAAGTTCTTTATAACTAAGTCCAAAGATAATTTTAACATAAAAATGAATAGTTGGAGGATTTGTACTGAAAACTGATATAAGACATAGATAGAATTTTGGAAAAGGTGAGCAATATGGGAATTATTATCACTGATGTGTTTAAGAAAAAAAATAATATGAGCACAGCTTTCGTACTACTAATTGACAAAGCTGGAATGGCTATGGGTGTTAGTCCTTGCCTCTGAAGAGCCTAATATTCCAAGATGAGCAGTTCGTGAATTTTATCCCACCTTTATAGTGGAGCTATTGTCTTTGGAAAGAAAAATATTAATTAATAACTTTATCAAGAATCAATAAACATAGATTGATATGTGAATAATAACAATTTTGATAATTATGTATAAGTATATGCATTTATCTTTCTATATATCTATCAACTATAACACTCTTTCTCAAATGCCTTTAAGCAGATTTCAAGCAGACATGGGTTTAAGTGTTTTGATCATTTTCAATACATTTATATGTCCTCCAAATTTGTATTCAGTATGAACATATAAAAGTATGAGGTTTCGTTTGTGATTAGCTTTGCAGTTCCTCATTTTATAGTATGGAAGTTGAGATATTTGATTTTATTGCCTTAATACCCACCAAAAGTGTAATTTAATAAAATACCATCTATGAATTTATTGTACAAAGTGAACTGAGAATTGACTGCTCAACAGAGAGTTTAAAAAGATTGAGGTGTCCAGTGTCTCTGCTGACTGTCAGTATGTGTTTGTTTAAAAGTTAATACTAGATTTTTGTGTGTACAATTTCTTTGTAAAGATATTTATATATGCAGAAAATGGCTCAAACATCCAACTTCAAAATTTAATCTTTATTATCAAGATGTAGCTACTTACAGTTTTGTCATTTTGTCTTTAAAATTTATCAAAAATGTCATTGTTTTGCTTTTCACTATAAACACATCTAAAAATTTATTTTTATGGGCACGAAGCTACCAAATTTGAAAAATAATCTATAAAACAGGTTAAGAAGAGAAGCATTGAGAAAGATTATTTCTTGTTTAACAATAAAAATTTAGTTAAATTATGCACAGTGCAAATCAATATATGAAAGACTAAATATTACCAGCATTTTGACTTTAGCATTTTGACATTTACTTGGTTTTGATGTTCAAATAATAGCCAATAAATTAATGTAGGTTTTACCAGGTTACAATCCCTACTCAATCATGGTGCTTGAATTCATTTCCCTATACTGTAGCTGAGAACATGTAATCATTACTACCCTGCCATTCAACAACAGTGGCACTAGAATTTCTTAGTGCTATGCAATGTACAGTAGAGTAGTTGCTTTATCTATCACTTGTTGTTGTTATTGTTTCCAATCATCCACCCTTACTATATTTTTGTTTGTTTAGTTGCTTTATTTTTTTCTTGTTTTTTTTTTTAATAGATAGAGTCTGTATGTGTAGTCCATACTGGTTTTAAACTCACTATTTAATCTAGGCTGCCCTCAAAGTTGTGGATATCCTCCTGCCTCAGCCTCCCAAGTGCTGAAACTAAAGGTGTGTACCACCATGCCCGAAAAACAAGACAGTTCAGAGGTGAATATGAAATATTCATCTTTCCATTAGAAGTTCAAAAAGATATTAACAATTTTATAAATAGCATTTCTATAGATTCATTTAAAAATATTTATTCTCAAGTTTTGCAACAATAAAATAAAGTAGTAATTTCTGTCTTTATTTCATCAAATATTTTCTCAGTATACGAATGAATAGTTAATTTTTTGTTATATAACAATGTATAAATGGAAGAGATTTGGTTTCTAATGAATGCTAGGATTTACATAAGCTGGAGGACCTGTTGGGGGAACTCTTCTCCACTGGTATTGGGAATGAAAACTGATGCAATCAGAGTGGAAATCAGAATGGAGATTCCTCAAAAAACTGGAATTAGAGTCCTTTTTGACCCAGCTATTCTTCTTTTGGGTATTTTCCTGGAAGAATTAAAAACATCATACCACAGTATTGTATGCATGCCAATGACCATAGCAGCACAGTTTTTAACAGTTAAATGTTAGAAACAACACAAATGTTCACCAGCCAAGGAATGGATAAAACAAGATACTCTTTTTTATACAGTGGAGTACTACTCAGCTACAAACAAAGATACACTTGAGGCACATACAGGTAAACTTATGGCCTTGGAAACCATATTGTAAAGTGAAGTGAATTTAACACACATATATAAATATCACATAGTTTTTCTGGCGTGCGAAATTAAAACTGCATATAAGGACCCAAGTGTATAATAGGTATTGTGAACTTTAGGCATTTGTTGCTAAATGGATGGCCCTTAAGGCCATACTGTTAAGTGAAATTAATTGGACACACATGTAAATGCCACTTTGTCTCACTGATGTGAGAAACTGAAAGTGTAAGTAAGTACAAAATTCTACAAAAGATGTAGTGAAATGGGAAGAATTTTCTTGAAAGAAAGCAGGAATTACAGGGGGGAAGGAGAGGAAATGAAGGAAGAGAAGAGAAAAAATGAGAAAATAAGGATGAAATAGAAACAAATCTTTGAAAACAAGGAGATGTTGAAGGGAGGGGAGGATAATTGAAGGGGAAACACAACAAAGCAAGATTTATCATGTACAGGTACAGAGATTCCCTATGATGAACATGATCATTGTATAATGTCTAAGTTGATTCAGTAAGCTTAAAAAAGGAAATGGGAACTAGGGAGGAGACGAAAGGAGGGAGGGGAAAATGATAAAAAAAAAGATAAAATGAAAACAAAGCTTTGTGAATAAGGAAAGAAAGAGGAGGTTGAAGGGAGGGGAGAGGATTAAGAAAATATAAATCAAGATATATCATATATAGGTACAAATTCCTTATGATGAATATGATCATTATGAATATCTAAATTGCACCAATACACTTAAAATATAAAATTACAGTTTTAAAGTGAAATGACACTTCTTGTGCATGTGTGCATCTCTGTGTGTGTATGTCTCTGCCAGGGAATGATAATAAAAAATGTTTGATGTTATGATTGTTGAACAGCCAAACAGTACTTAATTAAACAACTTATAGATCAACTCTCTATACTTTGATGAATTCACCCAGGTTTATTTCCCAAGTGAATTTTGGTAGGTTATTAGTCATGTGCATCACATTTCCATCAGTTCTTTTATTTCCCCAAACTCTAAGAAGGCATTACAGAGTAACCCTCTATGTGGGCTATGCACATAGAGATGTGTTACAGCTGCAGAATCTTTAGTTTAGGAAATTATGGTTTAAGTATGTCTCTTGCAAACTGTCCAAACTTCATCCAGTCATCTTTGTGATATGACTCAGGGTACAGTTTTCCTTTGTTTTGGATTCAAACACTTTGTCAAACTACTAAGGCAATTTGCAGTGAAAAGATCAATGAATTTGAAAGGTAATCTAAGACAAAAATTTGTAAGATATGAAAAAATGCTAACAGAAGCTACTTCACAATAGAGAGTATGGGCTCAAACTGGGAGGACTAATGCTATATAATTACTTCTCATTCATACTTTTGAATTAATATTACTCAGAAAGGAGAAAACTGAAAAATAATGAGTAATTGGCTAAATTATTTTTTTAAAAGAATGAAAAGACACCTAGAAAAGTACTGATGATACACACTATTGTGAAATATATATATATTTAAATTAGCAAAATTTATTTTTGAAGCAGTTTTAGATTGACAGTAAATGTGACCAGAAAAATACAGAAAATTCCCATTTGACCTCTCTCTCTCCACAAATCCCTAAATTCCCATTAGAGAAATCCCCCACCAGAGTGATGCGCTTCTTCCAACTGATGAATCTACATTGATACATCATTATCAAAGTGAATACCTAAGGTTAAAGTTCACTCTTGATGGATATTTTATGTTTTGCCTTTTACAAAATGTCATATATTTGGGATCATAATATATTTATCCTTTTCAAATTAGTGTCTTTCACTCAGTAGTGGACATTTAGATTTCCTCCATAATTTGTAGAATTGTATCTTACTTTAATATATAGATTAATGTTTATTGCAGTATTTATGTTTTTATGACCTGATAACCAATTTCTTTTTAGAGTAGCATAATATGACATTATCTTGAAAAGTCAGATTTTCACCTTAAACGTATAATCTTAAAGTCATATTTACCACAGAAGATGCGTAGTCATCCACATAGCTTTCCAAGAGAAGCTACAACAGTTTTATGTGTGTATGTTATAACAGAGCAATGGGATGGTATGAGTGTAATTTCAGAAATAAATAATAAATTTTAAAATTATAAAGCTCTTCAATTTTTATTTCTGAGGGGTTGAAAAGTTATAAATATCAAAATACAAGAGAAAACTTTAAAATTATAGTAATATGCTGTGTATGCTGTACTTGTTATTTGACAGTAAACAATTTTATATCAAAAAATGTTCCAGTAATTGTGGGCAGAAATCAAGCGAATGGGGTCAAGGATATAGTTCAGTAGCACAGTGTCTGCAAGACAATCAGGAGGTCTTGAGTTTGATCCCCAGTATCAAAGAGAGAGGGACAGAGACAGAGACAGAGAAAATATGAAAGAAAAACAAATCAAGTGAATGAATAAGAATAGTGCACATCACTCAGAAAACAGGCTTGGGAGTATGGTCATTTTCTTTACATTGGTTCTGCCAACCTAAGAACAAGGGTAGATTTCCATTTTGTGATATCCTCTTTGATTTCCTTTTTTTCAGAGTCGTGTAGTTTTCAATATTAAGGTATTTTACTTCCTTCATTAGATTGATTGCTAAATATTTCCTACTGGTGAAAGGTGTTCTTTCTCTAATTTCTTTCTCAGTGAGTTTCTTATCTGTGTACAGGAATGCTATTGACTTTTGAGTATTGACTTTATATTCCACTGTTATTGAATTTGGTCATTAAGCCTAGGAATATTTTGGTGGAGTTTTGGGGGTTTTTAAGGTAAAATATGTCATCCACAAATGATGGTAATTTAACTTTTTCTTTCCTATCTTTATTCTTTTCATTTTTTTTCTCTTTCTAATTGCTTTGGCTAATGGTTCCAGAATTAAGAGTGGTGACAGTGTTCCTGATTTTATAGTGAAAGCTTTTAGTTTTTGAGCATTTAATATGATGTTCACTGTTGGTTTGTCATAGATTACTTTTATCAGATTAAGATAAATACTTCTACTTCAATTTTCTGTAGGGTTTTTTATCATGAATGGGTGCAGAATTTAGTCAGAAGTTTTCTTTGAATATATTGAGGTAATCATGTGATTTTTGAGGTCATGCCTTTGTTAACACGGTGTATGACATTTATTAATTTCCTTATGTTGAACCATCCCTGAATCCTGGGTTTGAATCCTACTTGGTCATGTATATAATCTTGTTGATGGTTTTCTGCATTCTGCTTGCCCAAATTTTGTTGAGGATTTTGCACCTATGTTCATTAGAGATATTGTCTTGTAATTCTTTTCTTTTGCTTTGGTATCAGGGTAATGCTTGCTTCCAGGGATGAGTTTGAACATATTGCTTCCTTTTCAATTTCCTTTAAAGAGTTTCAGGATTAGTGGCAATACAACTTCTCTAAATTACTTGTAGAATTCAGCAACAAATACATCAGGACTACCAACTTTGTTGGTAGTTTTTAAATTATGTCTTCAGTTTCATTGACTCATATTAGTCTCTTCTGAATTTTTACATCTTCATTCAATTTTGGTAATTCATGTGTATCTAGAAATCTGTCCTTTTTTGTGATTTGCATTAAAGTACAGGTTCTCAAAGTGACTATTGGTTATATTCTGGATTTCTTCAGAATTTGTTATGTATCCACCCTTTTAATTCCTAACTTCTTAGACTTGAGTCTTTCCTTTTATGATAAAGTTAGCTAAGAGTTTATCAATTTTATTTCTCTTTCAGAGAACTAACTCTTTGATTCACTGATTCTTTGTATTGTTTTCTTAGTTTCAATTGCATAAATTTCTGCTCTTATCTTTATAATTTCCTCACACACTTCAATCTTGGTCAAAATACCAATAGTATGCCAGACAGAATTGGAGGGAAAAAAATCCTAAAATTCATCTGGAACCAGGAATAACTAGAATAGCAAAAGCAGTTCTGGGCAACAAAGGCAAGGTGAGGGAGCAAGATAATCCTGACTTGGTATTGTACTGAAAATCTATCATGATAAAAAACAGCATGAGATTGGCAACAAAACAGATCTGAAAATCAGTTGAACAGAAAGATGCAGAAAGAAACCCAAACATGCTCAACCACACGATCTTTAATAAAGAGTCCAAACAACTTCACTGGAAGAAAGATAGTCTTCTTAATAAAGAGTTCTAGGAAAATTGGCTTTCCATATGCTTAAGATTAAACATTAGAAACAATCTGTCAGCATGCAATAAAATAAAATAAAAATAGGGAAAAATCTCAACATTAAAAGAGAGACACTAAATCTGCTGGAAGATAGAACAGGTAAAACTCTTGAAGGCATAAATATAGGCAAGAACTTTAAGAAAAGAACTCAATTGTATAGGATATATTAGAATCAATTATTGGAATATCATCATACTATTAATTATTTCCATGAATAGCCTTTGTAATTTGCCTGTATATATTCCTGCTTCTTCATTCACATTTCTTATTATTAAATTGTAGATTCTCTTGTCATCTTCCAGCCTTTGTATTGTTACTGCCTGTTTCCTTGTTATTTTTAAGAGATCTTTCCTTTCATGATCACACACTGCAAACTTGTCTTCAAGTTTTGATAGTCTATCCTTAGTTTCTTTTAAGGCATTTTGCCAGCTTTCAATGGAGTTTTTAATTTCCTGGTAGTCTCTTTGAATCTGCTTCATGTATTCTATATTTTCTTTATATTCTTTATTGAATGTTTCTCTTCTTTTTTTGTGTTCCTCCCTTCTACTGTCTGTATTTTCCTGAGAGATGCTCCCTGAGAGCATTTCTTTTATTACTCTACTCATAGCCTGATTTAATATTTCAGTTTAGAGCTCATCTACAAGGTCTCAAAGATATCTCTTAATATCCATTGAAGCCATGTCTGCTGTTGCATGTTTGCCACCCTCAGTCTCCCTTTTTTTTCCCTCTCCTGGATCAGGGCTCTCAGGGTTCTGGGCTGGGGGCCTCCCCCTGCCTCTCTCTCCTGTCATGGTCCTGGCTTCCTCCACACAGGTTACAGTGCAGGTCCCAGCCCCCTTCCCTGTTGGCCAAGTTTCCTCTGAAGCACGCTGGTGAGGGACACCTGTCCTCTCCTGCCTGCTTTTGTCACTGAGGTATAAGCAGCAGCTGCTTTTGCCTGCCCCCCCCCCCAGGCTGGCTAGTGCTTGCTAGGGGCAAGGAATCAATTTGGGACAGCTCATTGGGTCCCGGCCAGGGGCGTGGCCCAGTCCAAACAAATCCCATGAATCTGCTCTGAGGAGGGAGGAACCAACTGAAGTCACTGTCCTTCCCAGTTCAGGCTCCTCTTGCCCTATTCCACCATTATTCCCATGGTGTGGGGTCTCATTCCCAGGACTGACCATGGATTAATGAAGGTCCCTTTGCTGGCTCCACTCTCCGTTGGGCTTACCAACCCCCAACTTCAGCCCTGCTGTGCTTCCTATGAGTGGTGGCAGGAACAAGTTTTAGCGGCTCTGCCAGCTGGCACAGATTCAGGTTGTTGCAAACTTGGCAGGTTGCCACGAACAAAAATGTTGTGTCCCATAATTTTTTAGCTGTTTTAGTTGTAGTCCTGACATATTTGATGAGCTTTTTTATGTTTTAATTTCTTCCTGTGTCAAGAGGCTCCATCTCCCTCTGTCTGGGGGTCTTCAAGGTGTTTTATTCTGGCATATGAGTTGTTTCTCCTGGGAGGCTTTGTATTTTGTTGCTCACTGATTGGCCATCTTGACTTCTTCCCAGATTGATATTTTTTAAAATTTTATTTAAAGAGGAAAAAAAAACGCAAAACAGAAAAAAGGAAGAAACAATACAGAATTTCAAAAAAAAAGTAAACAATAAGAAATCACTAGTTGATAAATTACATATCGTCTTCGCAGATGCAGTTGTTCAAGTTACAAAATTAAAGCATACAAAGTGGACATTCAAACAGTGAGGCTGCAAACAGTCATGTTCAATGATCCAATAACTTAGCAACATGGTTATCGATCCTACACACTTAAACATACATGCAGTTATATCCTTTAGAGCACTTTCTTTTCCTCTTACTGCTTTTTTAATCCTATTATCTGTCTAGTTATATCATGCTTCAGCTTTCTCAGTTCCTTACTGATCTGTTTTGTTGTTGTTATTTATTTTTTATATTTATTTATATTTTTATGTATTTTTAAAGTAGTAAAATACGTAGAACAAGACAAAGTCAATTGAGACAGTGTAGTGAAGTTGGTACAGAACTTCACAGTAGGTTACCAGGATAACAGTAATAGGTACTACATTATATCTGATTTTCTTCATAATATTTGTTCTTTCAATCAGGTATAATAAAATCAAAGGAATTACAGAACATTATAGAACTTACCAAAGCAGAATATTGAATAGAGTGATACCATTAATCAGAACAAAGTAAAAAACAGTGATAAAAAAGTTGCCTTCAAAGAGATGGTAGAAGGTAATCCCCCTTATTTGCTATATTGCATATACCCAACCTAGAAAGAGATGCTCAGATCTCTTCTCCCACTTGCTAAATGGGGGTGGGGAGAGATGGATATTTGAATCTCAGCCCATGTGCCAGTAGGCTCACAGCTGCTTGCCAGGGCTGTGAGCTGGTTAGTTGGTTTACCAGCGCTCTAAGTTCCAATATGACACAGATCTCAGGAGATGCTGTTGGTTCTTGCCCTGCAGCCACCACAGCTTGGCAGGCCACAGCCACTTACAGGGCAGCAAGCTGGTTAGTTGGTTTCCCAGTGCCCAGACTGCTATTTTTTAATGCTTGTACTATAGTGATTAGAAACATCATATTAGTTGGTTGCACAAACCGCATCTCACTGGGAAAAATTTGTTAGCCCTTAAATTTCTTCAGGATACCAGTGCTTCTAATTTATTGTGTTCTGAGCAAAATTCAGGGTTTTTTTAGAATTGAAAATACAAAAATTCAAAAGAGATTACAATTTTAAAATAATACAAATGTATGTAGTATATAGACATATAATAAAAGACAAATGAACAAGTTCATTTCCAACAGAAATAAATGAAATTTATTTGAAGAAGTAATTATACATAGTAATAATATTTTCAAGCTCCTTGAATCCTGAAATAGGAAATTTATCTGCTATGGATCTGAAAAGCAATGACAAATATTTTACATTCAATTCTTAAGGAAAAGTTGTATTTTATCATCAAACTAGGCCCCAAATAATTAAATTCTTTGACAATAAAATCTGAAATAAAATTGAGTAAACATTGCAATATATGTTCCACACATAAGATATGTTATCCTTCTAAATAGTCTTTCATTTTACTTATTTTAATATTCAAAGTACTAATTTCAATAACAAGGAAAGTGAGTCTCATCATGAAACAAACTTTTAAACATATCTTACTTATAATATTCTTTTTATGAGGTCCATAGCAACAGTAAAATCAAATGTGAAAATTTTAGTAAATTTACAAATATAAGCTTTGGGTAAGCTAGAGACTACTGTACATAGCTATAAGTCAAGATTTAGAGATTTGTTTTTACAAAATGAATGTTGATTCTTCTGTGCTATTGTTACAAACAATGCTAAGTAGAAAATTTTAGTTGAATATTTTTGATGTGTTTTACAGAGTTCAATGTCACTCATAATTATGATATTTATAATTTACTGAGTTCAATGTCGCTCATAATTATGATAATTATAAAAGTGATCATTTAAATCTGATTAATGTGACTACTATATTCACAACACTAAATTTAAAACTATTTTTGTGGGTTTTTTTAGAATTTTATATAATAAAATAATTGGAAGTTTTTAAAATCATAATTTTGAATGTATAATCAATAATTAAATGACCATCTAAACTACTGCTTGGAAAGCAGCTATCAATCAATTTTTCATGTCTTATGTGAGGGTAATAATGACATAAAATACTGTCTCCAAAATTTGCTGTCTGTACAAAGGGTCCAATTAACATTAGATTTCCTTTCAATTTCATTATTTTTGGCTCTACTAGTAGCCCTTTGTACTATAATCCTTTAATGCAAGAGAAAGTGTTACTTTACTGCTGCAAACCTCTTGGTCTTCTATCTCCTGGGTTGCTCCTGTGGCTAAAACAAACAAACAAACAAGCAAACTAACAAGAGTTTGAATCATATTTTAATATGACTGCAATTTAATATTCACTTGTAACTTCCCATTAATTTAGTTATACAGCTTTTTGAAATTGGCAGTGTATCTTACATTCTCTGAATTTCTTCTTGCCTACTATTTTTGAGTAGATTTTATTCCTTTTTGGCTGGAAAAGTCTTTTTCACTGTCAGTCCTAAATCTATCAAGCCAATTCTTATATTTGTCCTATCAAAATTTCCCACCTAACTCTTGCCTGTGATTAAACATAGTATTTAACCTCTCAGTCTCTCTTGTTCATGTCTTCATAATGCCTTGAATCTCCATTACAGTGTATAAAATATTGTCACAGTTTTCTAAAACAAACCTTGATTTTTACACAGATCCTGTAGAAATACAAATTGTAAAAAGCTTTTGAGATTTTCCAGGACAAGACATATGCCAAGACTTATCAAATTTCTTAAGGCATACATTCGGTGTATGTTTTATTTGATAGATGTATGTTGCTCACTCATCTGCATTTACAATAGTATTGTGAATTCTTTCACAGTTATATTTTGCCTCTACTATTTCAAGCAGAATGTAAATTCCAGAGAAACTTATTGGGATGAATATCCTTTAGCTATGCCCTTAGAGAGTATCTAGCCATATCAGAAAACACAGGCAAATAAAGGAGTCATGTAGGAGCAAAGACTTTTTATGCTATTGCCGTTGATATTGATCAGAACTGTTTTATAAATTTAAAAAGTTATATGTAATCTCCAACATACATACAAAAAATCAGAATAAAATTAAAATGGTTCACTAGGCCAAAAAATCAACTATAAACAGAAGATGGTAGTGAAGGAGAAAGTGAGAGGCAAGTAAAATATTACAAAAAGCAAATGTGAAAATGATAGAAGTCAGTCTGTTATTGTCAACTATTACCTAAAATATAATAAGTTAAAATTATCAATTAAAGTCAAAGGTAGGAATAATGGTTTAAATAAACTTATTGCTTCACTCTATTCTGTCTTCAGGAAAGTCACTTGAGATCCAGAGACAAGGGTTACAAAGAAAAAGATGGCATAAATTATTCCATGTAAAGAATTTCTAAAGGAGAAGTAAGATGAAAATATAAATATAAATATATATATATATATATAAAACATACAAATTTTTGACGAAAAGAAAGACATTTTTTATAAAAAGGCAAAACTATGAAGATATATGTATAAACATACATGTAACAAACAACAGAGTACCAATTTATTTGAAGCAAACTTTGATAATTTTTTAAACTTTGATAAAATTCAAGGAATATGCTCACCAACCTGGTAAGCAGTCATGGTTTGAGGCAGCAGTGGGCAACCCTGAGAGAGAATCAGCCACCATCTCCTGAGATCCCACCATGTTGGCACTTAGGGCGCTGAGCAACAAAGCAATCCACTTGCCTCCCTGGTAAGCAGTTGTGAGCCCATCGGCTCAGGAGAGAATCAAACATTCCATCCTTCCTAACCACCCTCCCTCATTGTTAGCAAAGGGAAGCCAGAGGTCTGAGCATCTCTTGGGAGGATGACCATACGCAATATAGCAAATATGGGGAATTTCCTTCTACCCTCTCTTTGAAAGCAAATATTGTTGTCTTGCTTTTCTCTGATTAATTGTATTGCTCTATTCAATATTCTGTTTTGATAGATCTTATAATGTTCTGTATTTGGATTGATTTTGACGTACCTGACTGAAAGGACAACTATTGTGAAGATAACAAGATACACTATGGTACCTATTACTATTATTCTGGTAAACTGCTGTGAAGTTTTGTACTGATTTTACTGCATTATCTCAATTGGCTTTGTTCTGTCTTGTTCTGTTGTATTTTACTAACTTCAAAATAATTTTTAAAAATAAAGGAATAATCATTTCTACAAAATTAGGTGGAGACCTTAATGAATTGCTTTCTTTTTTAAACATTTATTTTATTAAAAATAAAAAGCATAAAACTTGTAAGAGAATAACAATAATTATTAATAATTAATAACATTCAGCATCTTATCTTCAAAGTTACTACTCAGAGTACAAGGCATAAATCAAAATAGTCTTGTCAAAACAGAAAAATGTAGTAGGTGGAACATTTAGACAAAAGATCAAGATGGAAATGAGAGCTTCCACAATACTATAGACCAACTAACCCTAACAGACCCATAAAATATTTCACCCAGAAGAAGCAGATATACATCCTTTTCAAGTGCACATCAGTCATTTCCTAAGTGAGAACATATTCATATAGTAAATTCTTTTAACAAAAGACATTTGAAACTACACAAAATAGTTTTCTAAATAGAATGGAATGGAACTGTAGATCAATAAAACAAAAAACTGGAAAATTCACAAAAATATAAAAACTGTGCAGCAACATCATATTAAAGCAAACTGAACCAGAAAACATTAAAATAAGTTAAAACAAAAATTTATATCAAAACAGGAGGTGTACAGAAAAGGCAATGGTCCAAGAGATATTTACATCTGTAAACACTTATGTTAAAAATGAAATGATCTCAATCCATAACTTTATATGTTGACTAGGAAAAAATGAACAAACAAAATGAAAACTGGTAAAGAGATGAAATTAAAAAAGTGGGGATAAATGAATAAAGAATATTAAAACACTATACAATGTCAATGAACCCAGGAGGTTCATCTTAGAAAAGTTAAAAACAGTTCCTTAACCTTTTTATTGCCTAAAAAATTGGGAAAATGTGCATAAGTGAATAAATGCAAAAATATCAACCAAATTTATAAAAACAAAATTAAAGAGTCTCCTATGAACACTTTATATCAGTGAGTTAGGTAACTTAAATGAAATGGGAAATTTAATAGAAACACAATTACACAAAGTGATGCAAGACAAAGCAAAAAAATTTATACAAATGGTATTTATACAATATTCACCAAATGGTTGAATTGTTAATCTATAGAAAAATATCCAATAATTATAAAACAATTTGAAAATACTCAGAGTGGCTTTCCTGGTTATAATGGAATAATAACCAAAAATCTTCCAATACTAACATCATAAAATTTCAGATCCATATTACTTCAACACAGAATTTTACTAAAACTTGAAAGACTAATACATATTGTTTTCAAACTCTTTCAAAAAAATAAAAGAAGGGATATTTTATATGAGGTCATCATTATTATGATAACAAAGACTGATATAGATAGCACAAGACAAGAAAATTACAGCCTGTATTACTTTCCCCTCACTGGACAAAATTTCTGGCATCATCAACTTAAAGAGGAAGAGGTTTATTTTAACTTAGCCAGTTGATTAAGTTCATATTTGACTGGCCTCAAGACAAAAACAACATGATACAAGAAAGCTACTCACTGTACAATGCCTAGGAAGCATACTAAGAAGGGAGGAGCTTTGAACAAGAATATAACCTTCCAAATCATGCCCCAGTGATACCCCCTTTGTGATGGTCTCTAAATATGAGTTTTGGGAATACTTGAAACCTAAACAATAACACAGTTCAATACCCCCAAGACAAGAAAAGCAAAAATCTTCTACAATACTAGCATGTCAAATGTCACCACTGTCTGAAAGGTATTATAAACCACAAGATAGTGGAATTTGTGTCAGTAATATAAAAATTCAACCTAACAAAGTTCATCTATGTAGCAGGTGAGATTAATATAATCAAGAAATACAAATGAGGGCTGGGGATTTAATTCAGTGGCATAAGCGCTTGCAAGGCAAATGCAAGGTCATGAGTTTGATCCCGGGTAACAACAACAACAAAAAAGAGTAGATCATCTCCATCACTCAGGAAAATAATTTGAAAATGTAAAATAACAATAGAAAATGGAAGGAGATATTCATTACAAATATTGACATAATGTCCTAAAAATGCCCAAAGACTTAACCAGAAATATCTAAAATAGATTATTCACCATTATAAAGTTACATTTACCTCAAGAATGAATTGAGAAAACAATCAACACAATAGAAAAAATGAATCCTTCAATAGATGTAGAAGGCATTTGAGAAAATGCAGCATTTCATCATAACATAGGAACTAGAAATAGAAGGATCCTTCTCAACAAAAAAAATATACCTTTGAAAAAATGGACAGGTGCCATACTTGGTTCCCTTGAAGTTAGAGAGAAAGGCAAGACACTTGTTTCACTGCCATTCCACATGGTACTGGAAGCTCCAACTGTGAAAAGATAAGAAAAATTCATTAAAATATAAATGCTATAAAAAAGAAAACTGTATTATGCATGTGTGTATACATACATGTATAAAAAGGTATATGCATATATAGCTTCTTTATATGTATTTATTATATATAGATTTGTTACATATAATTATTTTTATGTACATTGATGAATTTAAAAGTAATTTATTACTTTATTTTATTTTATTTTATTTATTTTAAAGAGGATAACATCAAGGATAATAAAACAGAATAAAAGCAATTAAAAAATGAGTATAAGTGAAACAGGGCTTCATAACCTTATGCAATAAATAATAGTTACCATAATGCCTTTTGTTTTCTGCAAAATAGTTACAGATATCTTGAGACATAGCAAAAATTGAGCAGAACACAATGCAATAGAAACAATAAAAACAAATCAATAGATGCAATAAAAGACTTTGAAACAAGCTAATAGTAAATCCAAAATGGCTACCATAATGTCTTGCTACCTTATATTTTTTTAAATTTTATTTAAAGAGAAAAAAAAGCAAAACAGAAAAAGTGTAGAAATAATATAGAATTTCAAAAAAATAAACAGTAGGAAATCACTACTTGATAAATTACATATTGTCATCTTAGAAATAGTTGTTTTAGTTACAAAATTAAAGCATACAAAGTGGACATTTAAACAGTGAGAATGCAAACAGTTCTGTTCAGTGATACAATAAAAACTTATTAATACGGTTATCAATCATACACACTTATACATGCAGTTATATCTTTAGAGCACTTTCTTTTCCTCTCCTTTTTACAATAGCAATTACACATTTTGGTTTTATTACTCCTACAGTTCTTATTACTTTTGACACTAGAGATACAACGTGATATTTATAAATATGATTCTTATTTATTTCACTAATAAAGATAGTCTCAAGTTGCCTCCATTTACCTATGAAAGCCTCAAGATCATCCATTTTATAGCTGAGAAGTATTCCATTATGTAAAAATACCACATCTTTTTCATCCACTCTATGGTTGATGAGCATTTTGGTTGTTTCCAGGATTTAGTTATTACAAATTGTGCTGCTATGAACATGGGGACTCATATATCACTGTGATATGACCTTTTCAGTTTTTCTGGGAAAATACCCAGGAGGAGAATAGCTGAATTAAATGGAACTTCCAATCCTAGTCTTCTGAGAAATCTCCATAGTGATTTCCATAGTGGCTGCACCAGTCTACACTCCCACCAACAGTGAAGCAGTGTTCCTTTTTCCCTGCAGCCTTACCAACATTTGTTATCAGCTGATTTCTTGATGGCAGCTATTCTTTCTGGAGTGAGATGAAACCTCAGTGCTGTTTTAATTTGAATGACCAGTGTTGGTGAACATTTCTTCATGTATTTATTTGCCATTTATATATCTTCATCAGAGAACTATGTGTTTATCTCAGAGAACTTTGTGTTTATTTCAGATGCCCGTTTTTGGAGAGGGTCTTTGAATCTGAGGGGCTTGATGTTTTGCAATTCTTTTCCATTCTGTGGGTTTTCTTTTTCATTCTGTTGGTTATTTCTTTTGAAGTGCAGAAACTTTTCAATAATATGAGATCCCAGTTGTTGATTCTTTGAAGTGTTTCCCGTGCAGTTTGTGTTTTGTTCATGAATTCTCTGCCTACCCCTATGTCTCTAAGACTTCTACCTACCTTGTCTTCCAGTAGATTTAGTGTTTCTGTTTTAATATTTAGGTGTTTGATCCATTTAGACTTTAGTTTTGTGCATGGTGTTAGGCATGGATCTAGTTTCAGTCTTTGGTATGTAGAGAACCAATTTTTCCAATACTATTTGTTAGAGAGGCTATCCTTCTTCCAGTGAGCATGAACTCTTTCGAGGCTCTGTAATTCGAATGAGCACACTCTTGCTGACTTTTAAATAGCTGCTCATGCCATCAGGTTTAACATGATCAAATAAAATAAAAGAGAATAAAACCCAACCAAACAAAAAAATGAAAATGATATGATTTCCAGGCAGGGATCATCTTCTGGTGAAGCCTTGTTCTCTCCCTCCACAGTCTACAAATGGCACTGACTCATGGAGAGAGGTTTGGGTCTGGCTATCCCCACTCTGGCAGTGGCCTGTGCATGGCACTGGTTTCCAGGTGGGGATCATCTCCTGGTGAAGTTTGTTAAAATGAATTTATTAAAACTTGTAAATTAAGAAAAGTTACAAGATACAGGATCAATACACAAAAATTTACTCTTTCTTCAATGAATAGTCTCAAAGGAATAATAAAAAAATCAATTCAACTTAATAGCATCTAAAATTTAAAAATGTTAGCAAATTATCTAGGTTTATTTTCTCAAAGAAATCAATGGAAACTTAAATATTCAAGCATACATTCCATGTGTATGAGTGTCAAGATACAATATAGTTGTCAATAATATCTGCAGTATTCTACAAATTCACTGAATCCTTATCAAATTTGTAAGATTTCTATTTTATTTTCAAAAGTGAAAAATCTGATTCTCAAATTCTTATGAATTTTCAAGTTATCCCAAACAGCCAAAATTACCTCAGTAAAGAAGATAGCCATTTCAAGTTACAAAACTTACAAAAAGAAAAAAAATCTCAGTGAGAGAATTGATGACCCTATTGGAAAGGTGACAAATTAATTTGAAAGATAAACTTAAGTCATATGTAGAAATATGAGTACACTTCAAGACCATTTTAAGAAAAATGAATAGAACACATGAGTTTAAATATAACATTGTTTCTCTTGTGTGAGAAAGGTAAACAGGGGATATAATGTGGGATACATATGGGAAAGTAAGAAGAACATGCTCAGATAGGAACCACAACAAGGGAGGCGGAGGAGGAAATGAAAGGAAAAAGAAAGAGATTGGAAATAAAAAGATGGAAACAGAGCTTTTGAAAAAAGGGAGGGGACCAGGGATTTAGCTCAGTGGCATAAGAGCCTGCCTGTTAAGTCCAAGGTCCCATCCTAGGTACAAAAAAAAAAAAAAAAAAAAAAAACAGTGATGGGGGAGGAGTTGTAGGGATGGAAGGGAATAGGGAAAAATGAACTAAGGTATATTATTTACAGATGCAAATTAACTATGAGGAATGTGATTAATACGTGTGACAAATATGTATTAATAAGAAACAAAATTTTTTGGTTTTTTTTTTTTTTGTTTTTTTTTGTACCAGAGATTGAACTCATGACCTCCTGCTTGCCAGGCAGGCGCTTAAGCCACTCAGCTAAATCCCCAGCCCCCAAATTTTTAAAAAATGTAACAGAATGATTACTTCTCATGAACATTCTCTTTGACTGATCCGTGAAACTGGACCTTTGAGTTAAAGAAGAAATTCTGTATGTTTGTGGTAGTTTTGAGAAACAAATTTCCTAATTTAACCTATATCTATCTATATTTCATAGATTTTTAATAGGTTAGTTTGTCCTTTAAAGAGAAATTTCTTTTTCTGTGAAATGAAGATATATTTTTGTAGCTCCTCAGATTTTTTCAGGATTAAATTAAATAGCTCTAGGTACCAGTGTTTGTAATAAATTTAAATCATCCATTATTCCTTACATTCAAATCATTGCATGAATAAATAGATGTTTCCTGTCTTTGACAGTACATCCTCTTCCAAATCTTTTCTTTAGTTCAATATTTCTGAATTTTAGCATGTATTTCAGATAACATTCACAAATAAGCACATTCCATGGACAATTTTGGACATACTATAGTGGTATTTTATGCCACTAAAGAGAATAAATTTGAATACAATTGATAATATTATAAACAATACTGAAGATGGTATGAATTATTAAAGTGAATTATTCTTATAATTGTATCCTGTTATATTTCTGATAACATATATCTGCAACACTCTAAAACTCATCATTTCAGATGTGTTTTCTTACAATTCATCTCATGATAGACAAATTGATTTCATCTCACAGGATATTTCTGACTAACTGATAGTAGCTGCTTTACTTAAAAGATGGATGAGAAATGAGAGGTAGAACATTAATTCATTCTGGAAGAATAACTGATACACAAATAATCACCATCATGACAGGAGGAAGATATTTTGACTCACATGCTAGCTTTTTGCCACTCATAGAGTATATTAGTTTACTTTGTATCATTTTATCAAATAAAACAATCTGTTGTAATCTGAATGAGTATTTAGAATGTATGGATGTATTATGTTTAGAGTAGAGAGCTGTGTAGTATTTCAATTGTAATCACTGGAGTGTCATAATCTTCATAAAAAAATTTCAATTTTAATCTATGTCTAAAACTTGCCATAGTAAGTTACATTTAAATTTGAAGGGACAAAGCAAGCTATTCATTCAATTATGTATAAGCAAAGTTTTGCCTTGATAAATGGACTTAATACCTTGCAATACTCTGTAGCACTTAAATAGCTTGATTTATGCATCCTTGAATGACATTCAGACAAACCATATTATCTCCATCTAGGCATGAATTAGTTACTTTTAATAGGAAAAAAAACATTTTTTTATGATTGAAGCTATATATCTCTTTAGGAAGATAGAGTCATGAAAATTAATTATGTGTTCAGAGTGATTAAGCATATGATTTCACCTAAATGACCTCCCTTGCTCACCTCTGAGAGAAGGATGCATCTATATATGAATATTTTAATATGCTCCTTTTTTATTAGCTTGGATATCACATGGTAAAATTTTGTTCTTTAATAAACACATGATGTATGAAGAATAACTTGAGAATCTATACATCTTGGTTCACTGAAGTGTTGAAAAAAATTAATATTTCATCATTTGAAACATTAATGATGCATTGTTAATACAATGCACACTAAATAATTAAATACAAATGTGAATTGTTTCAAAAATAATCATGAGAAGTATTTCTAGAACATAACTATTAAGCATGATCTTTGTAAATGTATTTTATTCACTATAACATATTTCAATGGCAAAATGCCCAGTAAAAGGAAACACAAAGTTACAATTTCTTTCATCCACTTCAATTAGTGATTCAAATTGTGCTTCAAATTGTGCAAATTTTTGCCCCATGATAGTCAATAAAATTTGGAGAGGAAATTTTACCATTCACAAACTAATGAAACATTTAGTTTTGAATGAGCTAAAAGTTATAAAAGGATTTTGAAATTTCCATTGAAGTCTCCTGTTTATCCTGTCTTTCTCATGTTAAGTTTAGGGTTGAAAGTAACTGAAATAATCTCAAAGAGACAAACTGACATCATAGACAATCTCTGGACTAGAATTTAACCTACAAATATAAAGTCCTTTTTTAATATCCAGATGTAACACAACAAAAAAAAATATTTTCTTAGATTTTACCAAACACTAGATCTGATACATTTCATGTTTCCAACATTATCTAGAATTTAACACTAAAATTTACTTCAGTAGAACATCAATATGAATACTCTTTCTCATACACACATACATATTCACGCACAAACACACAAAGTCAATCAGACTATGTCAATTAAGCATTGCTAGATTTATTTTTTTAAATTCTGTGCTGTTGGAGGCAATAGGATAGCAATTATTGAGACTCTTTAGTAATAACACTTTTTCAGTCATTAACTAGCTTTTCATCCTGTTTTTGTTTTTACACATCACCATTATTTTTGGAATTACTTTTTTATGTTTTTCAGAAAGTGTGTGTAGCTACACTTAGCATTAACCAGGGAATATAATGATTAAAGAGATTAAGTGTCTGCCTTTAAAGAGGTCAACTTTTCTTTAAAGAATAAGTGACTAATTACGCAAATGCATTTTAAAAAGTGAGAAGCCTAAGTACTTTTTTCTTTGTAGTTTGGAAAAGGAAATATCATTGTGGCTCTTGTGATACTGCACTGAAATACTGATTGATGAGCCAGACTTTGAAAACTAGTAGAATTTAATCAGGTAGTGTTAAGATGGCAATTCTTAAATAGAAAAAAGAACAGATATAAGGCACAACAATAGGGTAATATGAGTTTAAGGGATAAAAACACTGCTTTTTAAATACCACTGCTTTTTGCCGAGTGGTATTCAAGAGCCACTGATCATATGTCTTCCTAACTTATTCAGGAATGTCATTTTGGTGGCTTTGAAACTGGAAAGAGTTTGGGAAAACTGCACCACAGAAATGATCATGTTACAAAGGTACGTCTCCCCATCACCCACCCAAAGTGAGAGCCGTATTACAGGCAGAGTACTGAACAAGGCTGTTTGCTTCAAAGTCTGTGTCTCACTTCCTTCAAATAATAGCATAAATTTGGACATTTATCTTCTATAAGATGGAAATAATAATTGTTAAAAAGCTCTATTTTAGTTTTGCTATAGTTATTGCATAAGATAATGAACATATTCAGAGCACTGCCAAATAACGGATGTTTAATGAACATCTGCCTAAGTGATAGTTCGTTGAAATTAATAACAATTTTATTTATTTTGTTGGGATTAATAATCAGTATTATGTGTTTACTTTTTCAGAAAATAACATGCAATACTGTAAGATAAGTAGTTTTAAGAAGAGTAAGTTGGCCCACTTGTGGAAGACTCATTAGCAGCAGTGGGGAGATAGGGTGGTATATAAGCAAGCAATCGCCACATAACCTAGCCTACGGCCTTCCCAAATGAAATCTACTGAGCCCAAAGGGCTATTGTACTGTTAGATAGGTTCTATTATTCATGATCAATGAGTCAAAATGGTTGACTTTAGGCAAATTTTATTTACTGGGTTATGGATTTGGCGATAATCACAAATAGTGAATACTCATAATGCAGAATATTTGCTGGAAAGTCAGGTAACTGAGTAGGCTACCAATGTCATTATAAACTAAGGTTTGTCTGAACCAGAACTCAAGTAATACAATATTTCTTAGCATCATTAAATACTGAAATACCAACAAATTAACATTTGCATTAGTTTGAATGATTAACTCAGTATCATAAATCTGATCCAATACTAGTAAAAGTTTAAGTGACTTCAATATGAATACAAATCAATTTGATCTAAATGAAGTTCAGTGTATATATGACACATAGATATAGGCACACAAATTTAAAATCATATACAGCTTCTTAAATCACAACAAATTATTCTAAAGATTGAAAATGATAAATTTAGGTTCAATAGCAGAGAAACTATCTTGGAATCAGTGAAATTTAATGAAAAATTGATGAGAAAATAGAAACAAAGCAATGATAATATATTATAGATTGTGTCCCAGAATCATAGAAAGGCTGATGTCTGGTGGAAAATTATTTTTTTCAAAGTTAGAAGATGAGATTAGAAAGTCATGTAAGTGAGGTCGAAAAAATTTTAGAGCAATATTTATTTTAAACTTTGTATTTTTCCATTGTAATCAAGTAAAATTTGTATAAGGGAAAATACTGATTTCAGGACATGGTGGACATAGGAGAGAGAGAATAGGGGAGGCTAGTAAAAAGAATTAAGAAGAACTAATCCTTATATATATTGAATATGTGTAACAAATATATAGTTCTGCTCTCTTACAATGAATATACTTATTATTTATTGCAAATATATACTAATAAATAAGGAAAAATGTTGGTATTATTTTTCTACTCAACCAAATAGGAACATTTCTTTTTTTCTTGTTGTCATTATTATTGCTATTACACATATTACTGCTGTTTGGCATATAAAATTCTATCTATCTATCTATCTATCTATCTATCTATCTATCTATCTATCTACAGTGCTGAGGATTGAACTCAGGGTCTCATGCATGCTAGGTAAGAATTCCACCACTGACATAGATTCTCAGGCAGATTTTTCATGCTTACATGAGCTACGGTATGCCTATTTTGGCTTTCTTTTTTTCAGGAAATCCCAAGATCTACAAAACCAGTATTCTATCTATGATATTTTTATGAACAATTGCACTTTTAAAGATTGTTATTTTTAGACCTTCAACATATCTTGAAATTTTGTTGTGGGTCTCATTCTTGACCATGTTCTTTTCAAGACTGTGGAGATTTCAGAAATCAACAGATGTAAGCAGCATTGACACATGATGCTCATGCTTCAACAGAGTCTCTCATAATCTTTCAGCAGAGCTAATAAGGGAATCTGGTACAAAGAGGAAGAAAAAAGCAGGGTCATCTTTATAATCCAAAAAAATGGTGAAAATGGGAAAGTTCAACATCCCTGCTCCTTTTGATTTAAGCTACAAATTAAATAAATTACAAGGCAAAACCCATTATACAAGCCCCATTTAGTTTAGCAAAATTGGTTCAGTTAGTTAAAAGAGCAGATGGTGACTTTGTGATTGAGGGCAGTACTCTCTAAAACCTAATTGAGAATGCTTCAGAGGGGAAAGGCAGGTGTAATATACCGTTGCCAAGATTTACGTTTTGCCCTAGACAAACGTCATACACAGCTGTTCTTGGATAGGAAGGGAAAAATATGATTCTTTATCTTTTTTTTGGGGGGGTTGGAGGTTGACTGCTTCAGAGATTGAGGTGGGATATTGTATAAAACATGTGTTCCAGTTTGATTGTCTCTTAATTAACAGGACCTTTAACCATAAAGAATTCCTAACATAATTATAATTATGAAAGTGTTTCAAATGAAATGTCCACCATCAGAAATTTGAGTAAGGATGAAAATAAAGAATATACTGTTATTTTGAATTCTGGGGAATAAAAGATCTGTAATTCACATCATAAATTGCTAACATATTTCCCAAAAAGCTTTGTGATATTAGTAGCAATTTTTTATGAAATACATTTGGTCATTGTGAGTATAGGAAAAATGACATGATTTTGTGTTGGAATGGATCAATCAAATAACTTTACAGTTGAGTAACTAAATCTAAACTAGCTCTGATTATTCAATGTTTGTACAATTTATGAGAAACAATATATTACTTAATATTTTGTTTTGGTATCAGGAATATTTTGTGTGTAATTAACATGATATCTGATTCTATTTGGCTAAACAGTATTTATTAACCCACATAACACTATCTCCAGACATAAGAGACAGAGCATTTAGGGTTGATGTATTTAACAATCAACTATGTCATCAGGGCTGGGGATTTAGCTCAGTGGCATAAGCGCCTGCCTGGTAAGCATGAGGTCGTGAGTTTGATCCCTGGTACAAAAAAAAATAAAAAAATAAAAAGCAAAAAACAAACAAACAAAAAACAACAATGTCATCAAATATTGAGATTCTTTCCATATTCGCATTATGCAAGTGACAACTTGGCTCACTTTGGGTCAAAAATGACTTAAACTGCAGGCAGCCTCTAAATGTCTCCATCCAATTGGATAGTTCTTTCTCAGTGTAAAAACTATATGCTGTAATTGTTTTGTTAACTGAAGTCACTCCATGCTCAGACTAATAAAAGTTGGCTAAAAGTCAGATAGTAATGAATGAAGGGTGACAGTAATGATGGAATTGATAAAGTCATGTATAATATATGTCAGATTCAACATATGTCTATGTATGTTTTCGTATGATACATATATTTAATATATGTGAATTTATATTCATTTATATGGAAGAATAATTTTACAGGCAACAAATAATATTAATAGAAGTCTGTTAAATAACTGGAATTTTGTACTACAGGATGTGTCTAATAAAAAAATGAACAAAAGTCCCTAGGTAATTATTTGGTTATCACTGTGTTATATCATGGCTAATAAAATACTGTACCCTACAATACTAGGGTTTGTGGTGGCTTTACAGTTCTTTAAGTCAAAATACCTTACTCATTTTTCTCATAAACTATGTATGTTAAATAAATGATTATTCAAATTAGATCATAAATATAAATGCAAAATATAATTTTATGACTCCCTCTAGAGTGCCTATGAAAGAAAATCTTGATGGCCTTATATTTTACATTTATTAGCTTAACTCCTGAAAGAAAAATTGGTAAGATAGACTTCATCATTTAAAAATGTCTGCTGTGTGAAAGTGTTATTAGTCACAAAAAGGTAAGCTGCTGATTGTAAGGACATGTTTGCAAGAGAAATATCCAACATGGAACTGTTATTCAAACATAAAATGTATTATTATTTTTAAAAGAAAAACAATCTGAAATTTAAAAATAAGCCAAAGGTAAACAGATGCATCAATAATGGAAATATAGGTAGGATAAATAAGCATATAAGATGCTCCATATATGTCATTAGAGAAATGCAAATTGAAGTGAACATATTGTAATACATACCCACAGGAATGGCCAAAATGTAGAACTGTAACCTGGAAAATGTTGATGACTATATGGAGTGACAGAAATTCTAATTCATTTGTTGATGGGAATTCAAAATGGCACATTCTTGTTGGAAGAAATTTTGGCAGTTTCTTCCAAAGAAAAACATATTTAATGTCTGATACAGAAATTATAATTCTTAGTATTTACCCAGAGAGGTTGTAAACTTATTTCTATACAAAAGCATGCACACAGATATTTATAACATCTGAATTCATAGTTACAGTACCTGGAAGTAGCAAACATATTGTCCACTATGTGATTTAATGAATTGTGATAGGTCCAGATACTAGAATACTCAACACTAAGAAGTGAGCTGTTCAGCTATGAAAAACTAGAAAGGAAACTTAAATGTGTATTACAAAATGCAAGCAGTCATTCTGAAAATGTTAATACTTCACAATACTAAAATGTTTTCAATACTAAATCACAATACCGATGTTTTCAAAATGTAAAAATTGATAAAATATTTAAAAAGGCCATTGTTTGACAATTTGTGTAGGAAAAGATAGAGAATAAGAAGAACACAGAGGACTTTTAGGTAACCTGTCCTATCTGATAAAATTCATATAAAGATAGTGACTGCCATTATACTTTTGTACAAGCGTATGATAACGAATACAGCACTCTGGCAGAGGATGTGACAGTGGAGGAGTCTATAGACAATGGTTATGAAGGAATTGGGGATATCTATCCACTTTCTGCTCCATTTTGCTATGAATGTAAAGTTGCCCTAAAAATAAGTCTATTCAGAATTTGACAATACTTTTGAAGATATTATGAGCCAAAAACCTGGTACATTCCTGCGTTAGTCTAATAAATTTTTTGAGAAAGTTACAATTTTTGGTTATAAGACCTAAAAGTATAATAGCTTTCTTCTATTTCTCTTAATGAGATCAATGTATTTAGGTGTAATTCTTGCTGTCCTTACTAAAATACATGAATGTGTGAAGATGCATCCTACCTTTACACTTTATAATTCACTTATAGTAATTTTGCTTTAGGTTTGAAATTTTTGCTATAAATAATCTTCAAACTGTTATTTGAAGTATACCTGTGAATTTTCTCTAGTATAATGGTTACATAAGCAGCATCCACATTAAGGCACAATTTTAAAAAATATATCTACTCTACTAGTGAGTTACTTTCATAGATTTCTTTTAAATTCATTATAGTCTAATTTATATCTTTACGCACAATCTCCCTCTCTTTCGTGATGGGGACATGGTATTCAGGTAATGTCAGTGTCAATAGAAAAGATTCATTCCCTAAATATACTTTGTGCCTCATGTGTGTTTGATCAAACTTAGGGAAGAACTTTATACATCCCATGATAATGGAGTCTTAAAAAACTGTATAATGCAGAAGAAGAATATTTATTTTATCAAATACTTTGTTCTTTATTTGAAAACTAAAGCCACCCAAAATTTAATATACAGAGAAATCCTTAGTTGTGTCTTCATTGAAAATATTCACATCTATTTTGTCAAATCATTTAATATGCAGAGGTTAGATTTATACCAATACTTCACACTGACAGCAATGCTAGCAAGATTCCTGAACACTAATGCTGTGTTAATAACTTTACTAAGGCTGCCCCGGAAAGCAGAATATACTATGAAGCTGCCAATGGAGAGTTAATACAAGAGTTGTTTAATATGTGCTCAAAGAATTTTATAAAATTTTATGTTATTTCTTGTACAACTAGTGTTCTTCTACAAGTAGAAGAATTATTTCATTTTAAAAGGAAACTTATTTCATGAGTTTTAATGAAAAAGTAAATAGTAACATGTTCACTTTATCACAGTGATATATAGGCTTTTTTTCTTTTCCTCTCCATGGGATAGATTATTCTAAGAACACCAAGAACATAAATTTTATTTTCAAATACTATGAGAATAATTTTAATAACTATTAATTTAATTCACAAAAACTGAAAGCATATTTTTATCTGTATAAAATACTCATTAAATGATAGCACATTTTAAAAGTTATTATGTAACATGTAAATAGAGTTTAGATTTTATAATAAAATTGTTATTTTGCAGCTTTATGAAGATATCTAAAACAAATCTCTTCTGGAATTTCTAGAAGATACAAATATACACTTTTTATTTTAAAGAGAAAAAAAGTTCAAAATGAGACAATGGGAGGGTAACAATGTGTATTGTTATCTTTAAATTTTTATACAGAATATACAATATCAGCATTTAATTTTCCAAAGAATATTAGCACAAACATTTCTTTTCAATGAGCTAAAAGAAATTAGTATAACTATCTTAACTATTATATATATATATTTGGCTTTTCCCTTTCTTTTTTCATTCTCCCATTCCAGCTTCTCTTTCCTTTTTAAGTTTATTCCCATTTTACAATATCTATAGTCCATTTTAGACCTTATTTAATTTTCCCGTTTCTTACACTAGGAAAACAATACAATGTTTACACATCTGCTTCTGGTTTATTTCATTTATGAATATCATATCAAGTTGCACCCATTTATTCATACAAGTCTCCAGTTTATCCTTCTTTATGACTGAGTAGTATGCCATTATATCAAAAGACTACATCTTTTTATTCATTCTTTGTTTGATGTGCTTTTCATTTGTTTCCAAAATCTAGCTATCACAAATTATGATGTTGTAAATATAGATATGTATATATATATATATCATTGTGATACAATATTTTTAATTCTTCTTGGAAGATACCCAGAAGGAGAATAGCTGGGTTGAACATGACTTCTGATCCTAGTTTTTTGAGGAATATCCACACTGATTTCTTTAGTGGTTACACCAGTCTACCCTCCCAAAACAATGGAGAAAATTTCTTTTTTCCCCATAGCCCCATCAATATTTTTTTGTTTGATTTCTTGATAATAGCCATTCTTTATGTGGTAATACAGAATATCGCTGTTTTTTTGATGTACATCCTTCAAATGACCAGTGACGCTGAAAATTTTTTCAGGTATTTATTTGCTGCTTACATTTCTTCATCTAGAAAGCGCATATTCATCTCTAATGCCTATTGTTGGAATTGGACGTTACATTTGGAAAGTCTGAGGGTTTTTGTTTGTTTACTTCTTACTATTTTCTTGAAAGTAATTCCTTGTCTGAGGAACACCTGGCAAAAAATTTTTTTCCTACATAGTGGGTTGTCTGTTCACAAGGTTGCTGATTTTTCTTGCTGTGCAAAAGCTTTGTAGTAAGATGAGTTCTTACTGGCTGATTCTTTGTGATAGCTACTGTGCAACTAGGTTTTATCCATAAACTCTTTGATTACAAAGAGTTCAAGAGTTTTACCTATTCTATCTTTCATAAGATTTATTGTTTTGTTTTAATATTTAGATCTTTGATTCATTTCAGATTTAGTTTGGTGCATGGTAAAAGATAAGGATTCAGTGTAATCTTTGCCATGTGCAGTGCTAGTATTTCCAACACTATTTATTAAAAAGGCTGTATTTCTTCTAGTGACTGTATATCTTCTTTGTTTTGTCAAAGATAATGTAGCTCAGTATGTCTAGAGTTGTTTTTTCACTTTCTAATCAGTTCCACTGATCTTCATTTCTGCTTTTTTCTAGCACTACACTGTTTCTATTACAGTAACTTTATAGTATAATTTCAAATTAGGGATTGTGATGTCCTCTGCTTTAACTTTGTTGCCCAGAATTGCCAATGCTAGTCTAGTTCTCTTCTCCTTCCAAATGAAATTTAGGACTGCTTTCTCTAATTCTGGGAAATATGCTATTGGTATTTTGATTGGAATTGCATTAAATATGTATAATAGTTGTGGAAGTATGACTATTTTCACTGTATTGGTTCTTCCTAGCTAACAGCAAGGAATATTTTTCAATTGTCTGATATCCTCTTTAATTACATTTTTTTAAAGTACTGTAGTTTTAAATGTAAGATCTTTTAATACCTTCATTATGCTGATTTCTAACTTTGCTCTGTTTTCTTATTTTTATTTTTTGCATGCAATTGTCAAAGTTATTCTTTGCTTAATTTCTTTTTCAGCGAATTTATTATTCATGTACAGGAAGGCCATTGAATTTTGAGTGCTTATTTTGTATCCAACTATGCTACTGAATTTGCTTATTAAATCTAGCAAAGTTTTAGTGAATTTCTGAAGTTTCATGTCATATAAAAATAATTGAAATTCTTCCTTAACTATCACTATTCCTTTAATTTCTTTCTCTTCCATAATTGACTTGACTGAATTTTCCAGGACTATGTTGAAGTAAGAGTGGAGACAGTGGACATCCATCTTTTGTTCCATTTTTTAAAATTTGTGTGTTTATTTTTGTTTTAAAGAGAATAATGCAATAATAAAATGAAATGAAACATTGGCAGTACAGTAGGAAATCTATAACAGTTACTATGTTGCATATTGTTGTCCTTTAAATAGTTTCTCCAACTACTAGCTTTAGGCTGGCTCACAGGCAGGGAGCTTAGCTTCCTTCCTTGTTCTCCCCTATAAATACTCTGGCTGATTCACAGGTAAGGATTTAGCTTCCTTCTTGGTTTTCCTCGATCTGCACTCTGGCAGGCTCTCAGGCAGGTGCTTGGTGGTCCTTCCCTTCTCCCTGGTCTGTGCTCCAGCTGGCTCACGAGCAGGAGCTTAGCTGCTTTCTTGGTTCCCTCTGGCCCATGCTTGCACTGGGTCACAGGCAGGGGCATTGCTTCAACCCTGGTTCTCCCTATTTGAGCACCAACTAACTCACAGGTGGGGGCTTAACTTACTTCCTGGTTCTTCCTGAACCTTGCACTGGCTCCTTGTTCCAAAATTTAGAGAAAAAGCTTTCGGTTTTTGTCTATTTAGTATGATGTTGGTTCTTGATCTGTGAAGGATGATCTTTATCAGACTTAGATAAAGACCATCTATTCCAATTTTAGGTAGGGTTTTTATCATGGGTGCTGGACTTTGACAAAAACTTTCCTGTAGCTATTGAGATGATCATGTGTTTTGTTCTTGGCTCTGTTAATATGGTGCATAACATTTATGGATTTATGTATGTTGAACTATCCCTTCTTCCCTGGGATGAAGCTCACTTGGCCATGGTGTCCAATCTTCTTGATGATTTTTGCAATCTGTTTGAGGATTTATGCATTTATTTTCTTTAGGGTAATTGGCCTGTTGTTCTCTTTCTTAGTTGTGTCCTTCACTGGTTTGTATATCAGGGTAATGTTTGCTTCCAGGAATAAATTTGGGAGTACAGTTTCCTTTTCAATTTCATTAAAGAACTTGAGAAATAGTGACATTAGGTATTCTCTAAATTTCTTTTAAGAATTCAGCAGTGAATCCATCAGGGTCTAAGCTTTTCTTTATTGGCAAGTTTTTAAATACATCTTCAGTTTCTTTGATTGATAATGTCATATTTAGGATTTCTATATCTTTTTCATTCAGCTTTGGTAATTCAGAAATCTGTCCCTTTCTTCTGTGTTTTCCATATTATTGGAATACAAGTCTTCAAAGTAGGTATAGATGACCTTCTGGATTTCTGCAAGATGCTTTGAGATTTCATTATTTTCATTCCCAATTGCTTGGAGTTGAGTCTTTTCTTTCCTTTTTTTTGATAAGGTTAGATAGGGGTTTCTCAATTTTATTTAGTCTTTCAGAGAGCCAACTGTTTGATTCATTGACTCTTGGCATTTATTTTTCATCTCCAATGCAATTAATTTCTGCTCTGATCCTTATAATTTCTTCCCACATATGAGTGTTTAGCATAGCCTGCTCTTTTTGTGAAAGTTTGAAGTTCATCAGTAAGATTTTTATTTGTATTTTCTCTTTTCCTAATATGGGTATTATTGCTATAAATTTATGTCTTAGGATGGCTTTCCTTGTATCCCATAAGTTCTGATGTGTAGTGTTGTCATTATCATTTAATTATAGAAGCTGTCTAGTTTCTTCTTTCATTTTATCTGTAACCCATTGGTTGTTCAGGAAGGTACTATTTAACTTTTATATGTTTGTGAAGTTTTTGTGGTTTCTTTTGCCATTGATTTCAAATTTCATTACACTGTGATTGACAATATGCACAGAATAATTTTAATTCTTTTGCATTCACTTAAGCATGTTCTACGAGCTAGTATGTAGTCTGTTTTTGAGAATGTTCTGCATCTGAGAAGAATATGTATTCTGATATTGTGAGGTGGAACATTCTGTGAACATCTATTAAATCCATTTGTTTATATATTTGGTCCAGTCCTAACAGCTATTTTTTTATTTTTTGTCTGTTGATGTCTTTTGTTGATAGTTGGGTATTGAGAATCCCCAATACAACTTTATTAGTGCTTATTTGACTTTTCATGCCTATTAATATCTGTTTTATATGGTTGGGTATGCTGTTAATTGTTGCATTTATATTAATGATTGCTATCTATTCCTTTTGGATTGTTGCCTTGACAAAAATGTAGTTATATTCTTTATTTCTGTTAAACAGTCTGGACTTGAAATTCACATTGTCTGCAAATAGAATAGCTATCCCTGTTTTTTCTCTGGGTTCCTATTGTATAGAATATTATTCTCCATTCTTTGACTTTAAGTCTATGGATTTCTTTTTGAATCAAACGTGTTTCTTGTGTGCAGAATATTGTTGTATCTTATTTCCTGATCCATTCTGCCAGTCTGTGCCTTTTGATTAGTAAATTAAGACCATTACTATTGATGGTTATAATTGATATGTATTGACTTGTCCTTGTCATGATTTTTTCCTGTTGTTCACTCCTCCTTTTTCTTTCCCTTCCCAATTGTTTGCCTTCCCTGGTGAATTCCTTCTGTTGGGGTTAATGGAATTGTAGTCCTGGTTATCTCTTTCTAGAATGTCCTTCAACACATTTTAGGAGTGCTGCTTTAGTGATCATAGATTCTGCAATATTCTAGATCATGGAAGTAACATTTCTCCATAAGTTGTGAAAGATAGTTCTGTGGAATACAATAATCTGGTTTGAAGGTTGTTTTCCTTTAGAACTTGAAATACTTCAATCCAGTTTATCCTTGTCTTAAGGTTTGCACTAAGAAGTGTACTGTGATTCTAATGGGCTTTCTTTATAGATGACTAGCTTCATTTCTTTTACATTTTCAGATTCTCTTCTTTTGTTGAATTTCTGGAATCTTGACTCTAATGTGTATGACTGTAGATTTTTGACTGTGACTAATTGGAGTTTTATATACCTCATTTATCTGTATGTCAAATTCTTTTTCTCTGCCAGGGAAGTTGTGTGCTATTGCTTTCTAATAGTCCTTTGCTATTTTTAAGAAATCTTTCTTTTCATGATCACTAACCATAAGCTTGCTTCTATATCTGAGATTCTGTCCTCACATTGGCTGAATCTGCTGTGGATACTTTTGTTTTTCTTTCTTTTATTTTAAAAGAAAAAAGAATAAAAATGATGATTCAGAATTTCAAAGCAAAATAATAGACTAACAATGGTTAATATGGGCCAGAGATTTAGCTCAGTGGCATAGGTGCCTGCCTGGCAAGCATGCAGTCATGAGTTCAATCCCCAGTACAAAGAAAAAAAAATCAATGGTTAATGTATTGCATATTGTTATCTTCAAAGTAATTGCACAGAATATAAAATATATGCATGATAATTTGATCAAACAATGCAAGCACAAGCCATGTTCTTCAGTTGATTAAAAGAAATCGGTAGCATAATTATATATATATATATATATTATATCTATATCTATATAATTTATTTTTCTTTCATTCCTTTCTCCTATCCTCATCCCAGTTCTTTCCTTTTGAGTAGTTTTTCTACCTTTCAATTTCATGATATCTATTGTTCATTTTAGATCTTATGTAGTCTTTCAGTTTTTTACACTTAGAAGACAAAACATTGTTTATATTATATTATATGCAAGCCTGACTTATTTCACTTGTGAGTATGGTCTCAAATTGCAACCATTTATCTATAAAAACCTCAAGTTTATTCTTCTTTGTAGTTTATTGGTACTCCATTTTATAAAAATATAGCATTTTTTTTATCCAGTCCATGTATGATGGGCATGTGGGTTGTTTCGAAAATCTAGCTATTCCAATGCTGCTATACACATAGGTGTATATATTATTGCTGTGGTATAATGCGTATAATTATGGAAAATCCTCAGAAGGAAATAGATGAATCAAATGGACCTCCAATCTTAGTTATTTGAGGAATCTCCACACTGGTTTCCATGGTGGTTATACCAGTCTGTTATCTTGTTCCACTAACAGTTGAAAAGAGTTTCTTTTTTTCCCACAGCACCACCAGCTTTTGGTATTAGATGATTTCTATTCTTTTTTCTTTTGTATTTTTGAGGCAGGAATTCACTATGCAATTGAGGCTGGCCTTGGACACTCTTTGTAGTCCAGGATGACCTCAAACTCACTTTAATAGCAATCCTCCTACTTTGGCCTCTGGAGTGCTAGGATTACAAGTATGTGCCACCATATCCAGGTATTATTTGATTTCTTAATGATAGCCATTGTTTCTGGAGATGAAATTTCAGTGCTTTTCATTTGCCACCTTAATATTTTTTTTTTCATATATGGATTTGTCATTTGCATTTCTTCATCTAAGAAGTGCATAATCATCTCAGATGACCACTTTGGATTGGTTTTTTTTTTTTTTTAGTTTGCAGTGGTCTGATTAATTTCCATTCTTTATATGTTCTTGATAGAAGCCCTTTGCCTGAAGGACAGTTGGCTAATTTTTTTTTCCTATTCTCTGTGTTGTCTTTTCACTCTGTTGGTGGCTTCATTTGATTTGCACACACTTTTTCATAAGGTGAGATGCTATTTGTTGAATCTTTGAAATAGCTTCTGTGATTAGGTTTCATTCATGAACTCTCTCTGCCTATCTCTAGTTCATCAATATTTATACCTACTTTTTATTCCAGTAGGTTTACTGTTTCTGCTTTAATATTTAGATCTTTGAACCATTTTGACTTTAGTTTAGTGCATTGTGTTTAATATGTATTTAACTTTTGTCTTGAACATATTTCTAGCAAAATTTACTAAAGAAACTATCATTCTTTCTGTGAAAATGTTTCACCTTTTGTCAGGAATAAGGCCACTGAGTATGTTTTTAGTTGTATCAACATATTTTAATCTATCCCTTAGGTTTTTGCCAGTACCATGCTGATTTTTTAACAGTAGCTTTGTAATATGCTTTCAAGTAAGGGATTATGACGCCTCCTGCCTTGCCTTTGTTACCCAGTATTGCTTTTGGTATTATAGGTCTGTCTCATTGCTAAATGAGTTTTAGAAATATTTTTGTAGATCTATGAGGTGTGCTAATGATATTTTGTTTGAGATTGAATTAAATCTGCATAGTAGTTTTGGGAGTATGACCATTTTCATAATGTTTATGCTTCCTATCTATGAGCAAGTGTTATCTTTCCATTTTCTGAAATCTTTTGGATCTTCCTTTTCAGAGTACTATAATTTCTGATATATAGATACTTGCTTCCCTTGTTAGAGTGATTCCTAAGTATTTCATTTATTTGGATACTATTGTAAAATATGTTGTTTCCCTAATTTCTCTCTCAGTGAGTTTGTTATATGTATACATGAATGTTATTGATTTTTGAGATTTGACTTTGAACTCAGAAATACTGATGAAATTATTTTTTAAATTTGGTAGTATTTTGGTGGAGCTTTTTTTGGGGGTGGCATCCTTTGTCATCTGTGAATTATGGTGATTTAATTTCTTCCTTTTCTATGCATTTTACTTTTATTTCTCTTTTTGTCTAATTATTCTAGCTAATAGTTCCAAAACTACACTGAATACAAGTGGTGATAGTGAGCATCTTTGTCTCATTTCTGATTTTAGAGTAAAAACTTCATTTTTTGTTATGACATTGGCTGTTGGTTTGTAGATGGTTTTTTTCAGATTGATGTAGAGACCATCTATTCCAATTTTCTATAGTTTTTTTAATCTTAAATGAATGTTGGACATTATCAAAACTTTTTCTGCCTCGATTGAGATGACCATGTGATCTGTTTTCTTTGATTCTGTTGATATGGTATATTTATTGATTAATGTATGTTGAACCATCTCTGCATTCATTGGATGAGTTCCACTTGATCATGACATATAATCTCCTTGACGATTTGCTGAGTTCTGTTTGCTAGTATTTCACTGAGGTTTTTCCTTGTATGTTCATTTAGGAGATTGGCCTGTAGTTGTTTGTGGGTTTTTTTTTGTTGTTGTTCTTGTTTTTCTTTTTTGGATGAGTCTTTCTTTCATTTTGATATCAGGGTAATATTTGCTTCTTGGAATGTGTTAGGGAACATTGCTTCCTTTTCAATTTCATTAAAGAGTTTGAGGAGTATTGACATTAAAGCATCTTTAATTTCTTGTGGTTTCCATCTGTGAATCCACAGATGAGCTTGGGCTTTTCTTTGTTGGTAAGTTTTTTGTTATGTTTTCAATTTCATGAACTCATATTGTGTTGTTCAAAATTTTTACATCTTCTTGATTAAGTTTTGGTAATCCATGCATTTCTAGAAACCTATCCATGTTTTCTGTATTTTCCATCTTATGTGAGTAAAGGTTTTTTAAGTTGATATTGATGTTGGGGGGTTAGCTCAGTGGCAGAAGAACCTGCCTGGCAAGCATGAGGTCTTGAGTTTGATCCCCAGTACCACAGACACACACACACACACACAAACAAGTTAGTATTGATGATCTTCTGTTTTTCCATAGGATTTGTAGTGATTTCACTCTTTTCATTCTTCATTGCATGAATTTGAGTTTTTTCTTTGTTTCTTGATATAGGTGTCTAGGTGTTTATGAATTTTGTTTGTTCTTTCCAAGAACAAACTCTTTGATTCATTAATATCAAATGAATCAAAATGTTTTCTTAGTCTCAATTGTGTTATGTTCTTCTCTGATTATATAATTTCCTCCCTTCTATGGGATTTGGGCTTGACTTACTTGTCTTTTTCTTGAAGTTTGAGGTTATTTCAGATACTTTCAGTTGCAGTTTTATTAGGACTATCTGCTCAACTCTGCCTTATGCATTTCATTTTTCCTTATGATGAACATTTATGGCTTCCATAATTTTCTTAAATTCTATTTTTGTCCATATGTTCTCTAGAATCACTAATTATAGTTTTCATTGAGGACAAAGTCTCCACAGTTTTCTAACAAACTATTACTTATTTTTTTATAGCCTCATTCAAGTAGTCTTTACCACTTCGCAGAGGCCAGACTTTTTGATTGTCCCATCTCATTTCCTCTGGCTTTGCATTTGGTGAACTGAATTTCTTGGCTTGCATCTTGATTATCTGTCTTCTCATTTTATTTTCTTTTGTTTAACTCTAGGGATTATGCTTGAAAATTGTCTGGGTTGCTTTTTTGCTAGTATTTAGAGCCCTTAGGAAATAACTAATTCTCCAAGGAATATGCAAAGTATAGCTGGTTTTTGGATTATGAGTCTGTTGTGAGATCCTTCTTCTTCAGTTTTTGGGGGATGAGAATTTGTTGCCTATTTGCTCCATCACCTGGTTCTTTGGCACTGTGCCACATTATTTTCTGTGACCCTTAGTCATCTCTGTCTTGGAATAACAGGAAGAGCAGTTGTTTAAAACAATTGTCACAACATATCATAGAAAATGACAAACTGAGCTAACCATTAAGTTGCCACCTTTAACCATACTAACTACATTTCTGGTTATGTAACAACATCTAAAACAAACCAGAAAATTATGTGCAGTTTACCAGTCTTTAAATGTCAATTTTATCCTCAGGGTTTAAAATTTAAAGTGGCTTAAGGGGAAAATAAATAAGTGGAAGAAGAGAAAGAGATTAGAAGACTGGAGGACAGAGGGGGACAACGCTAACTTTGAGAAACTAGTGCTAAAGACTGGAAGAAAGGAGAGAAAGAAGAGATTTTAAAAAAAGAGATCATAACAGAAAACATATAAAAACAAGATCAAACAATGAAGGTGAAAACAACAATAACCACAAAAACAAAACAAAAGAGAGAGGAAAAAAATATCCATTTCTAAGTTTGTCTATGTTGTCACCAGTAGACAATATGTTGGGACAGAATCCCAGTCCACACTGGTTTATCCTAGCAAGGCAGGAGTGGCTTTTTGGCTGGGTAGTGGATAATCTCAGCAAGTCTGCACCTTCTGGTCAAGACTAGACTCATTAGGCTTGTAGCTTTCAGTGCATCTTCTGCAGACATGAGCCCAGTTGGGAGTTCCCAGATGAAACTAGCAGCAGCTCTGAGTTCTGGACTCATTAGAGCCCTCTACTGGATGGCTCCTGCCCAATTGCCTCTCTCAAAGGACAACTGAGCTCTCAGCACTCACCACCAGTTAGTGCAGTCTTTCACATTCACTGCTGCCCTTCACTGCTCCTTTTTACTGCTGCATCTCTCCATGGAGGCCTCTGGGGTTGCCACCTATCAACACATGTCCTCAGTGTTCTCTTGCACACTGAGTGCCATCTCAGGGGGTAGGTGACACAGACCACCTCCTTTTCTTTCTGAAGTTTTAGTTTTCACTTTTTCTGTAGGTTCAATTCACATTTCAGATCCTTCATAGGTCCAGGGAACACACCTCTCTCCTTCTTGTCTTCCTCACATTGCTATATTCCAGCATCTAGATGGTGACTTTCAGAGAGACTCTTTCTCTGCTGCTTACCACTCTGTCCTAGTCTCTCCTCCATGCATAAATAGGAACATTTATGAGAGACAGAGGCAGGAGGATTACTGCAAGATCGATGCCAGCCTGGACTACATAATGAGCCCAAGGCCATCCTGAAAAACATGGCAAGACCTTGTCTCTAGATATGCATATGTAAACCAGTCAGAATGTTCAATAATCTCTAAGAATCTCATCTATAATTTTTAATAATTGTTACTTAAAAAGACTAAGTTTGGTAAGTAGCTTTTATATCAAAAGATATGAAAAGTTTAATTACTTTTTATCCAGTGAAGTGTTTCCAATGAGTTTATTTAAAATTTCTTATTGATGGATTTCAGTATAAACTATAGAAATGAAATTTTTGATAAGTGTTAGTTGCATAGAGAAAACTGTAAGTCAGGTGTTGAAGGAATGACACAGAAGAAAATACTATACCTGTATTAGTAGTGGAGTTTGGAGAATGTCTAAAAGATTATGTCCAAACAATGTATTTAACATAGAGAATATTTCAAAAAAGTACTTGCAAAAGAGACAATGTATTTTTAAGTGCTTCCATATTTAAATTAAAAGATACAAAAATAATAATTATATTTAGTTAAATTCATTGCATTTTATATTTGCCTTGTGATCAAATGTCTTGATCACATTACATCAAGATTAAGAGGGAATTCTACAAACTAAAATCCTCAACAATAATTTAAAAATCACTTCCATTTCTCTTTGTGTACTATTTGTTAATTGTCTGTATTTCAAATTTTCTTAAATACCTTGACAGAGCTCAGACTATTAGTCACAAATTGAAGGATCAGGCCATTTGAAATTAAATGACACAACATGCAAACTCACGTTCATATAGATGCAAATGCATACTCTAAGACTTTAAAATTTTACAAATTTCTCTTTCAGACTGACAGCCATTAGAATCAGTGTACTATATATAACAACTTGTCAAGACAGCAGTTTATATTTTATAGAAGTTTGTAGCTTTTCACTTTTTTAAACTAGTGCAATTTTGGTGTTTTTTCAAGGTGATAAATGATCTATCCCTTAATCAAAATTTGATAGTAATTTCAGAATTTTTATAACATCTTGAAGATTTATAAAGGGTTTTTAAACTGATTAAAATGATTCATATAAAAAAGCAAACTTCATGGTAATGATAAAGTTTGACAATAAGTTGTAGACAACTCCTTCAGAATATTTCTTTTTCTAATTTCTTATACATGATCATTAAGTTTTACTCTTGTCATGACAAAATATTAACCAATATACTGAAAGGTTTTGGTCGTCAAAATATTCAAAAGCTTTATCTTGTGGGTGTTAAATAAATATATAATTTATAAACCTATTAGAAAATGTTGAAATTATTTTATGCAACATATATCTATGAATCAAACTTACATTAAAATTTGAGACAATTATCTTGATACATGTGTCATATCTGTTGTCCTATTCATGTGTGTTGCAAGCAAATGTGAAGACTTGATGGAAATTATTCAAACAATTTAGATAAATTCTCACATTAGTATGCTTATCAATGTGCATTGTAACCCATATTTCAACTTTAGTAGAATTACTCTGAGAAATATTTGCATATATTGCTATTGTTTATTGAACTTGTGTTTCTTTATCAAGTTGGTAAAGACATGATTCTTCTTAGTCCCTCCCCAAAAAGGAGTCTAAGTGTTCCAATGCAATATTTACTTCTTGATGAATCTCTCAAAATGTAAAATTTTTTCCATCTTTCTAGAACAACTTGGACTTTGGAATGAAAAAAGACAGAGAAAAGGAAAGGAAAATAAATGGAAACCCAAAACATGTCAAGAAAGTTGTACATTTTCAGAACTGCAAATGAGTTCAAAAGTTAACACACATAAAAGTGATAGCTTATTTCTTCCTTTGTAATAAATAACTAAAAATTAATAACCAGAAGTTAGCATTAGTAAGGGAATATTGTTTTTGATTAGAAATAAATATTGGTTAAAGATCTCAGAGTCACTGCTCATATATTCTTTACAGTTTCAAATTCAATTCTACACAAATATCTTAGTTACATTTCTCATTTGTGAGTTCATCATCTTCTTACGTATTTTTACAAACGTTGTCTTAAAAATGTTCTGCCTTTGCCTCCAAGGTAATTTACCATTATTATACTGATGTCTTCCAAATGTGTTTTCCTGTGCCTAAAATTTCCTTTTATTTAATTCTTCATTAGATATTTACTTCAGGTTCTTTTTCCAAAACCATATTCCTTTTATTTTAATGGAAAGTTTTAATGAAAATATACATTTCAATACATTCTTGTTATATTATAGCCTAGTCTTATGAAATGCATGTATGACAAAAATACTATGATTTAGCTATAGTTAAGATCTTAATTGATACATATCTGCATACATACCAGGATGATGTGAAAAATTTAAGAAAGAGAGTTAAAGTAAGCGATCTTGTTTCCTGCACTATTGCCATAGACAAAATTTGAATTCTTTTTTTTTTTTTTTTCTGGTACCAGGGATCAAACTCATGACTTTGCACTTGCAAGGCAGGCACTTAAGCCACTGAGCTAAATCCCCAGCCCTTGAATTCATATTTAAAGGAAAATAGCTGAAATTTCTCTGTAACCACTAAAGATACTCATATATATCATTTTATTAATGCATATTTTCAAAAAACATACATTAATAGACCTAACATTTGTGAATATAGAATGGCCACTTTAAAGGAAATATGCACTTTTCTTATTTAATTTGATTTTTTCAGTATGTTCACAAATATTAATATTTTACTTATCACAACATTTAAAATATGGTACATATATACTTCTATCTGAACATAGTTTAAGTCATCAGTTCACATAGTAATAATCACAAAATCACTTAAGTAGTGAATTCAACTATTGTAACTTGGGTTAATATTACTGTGGACTCAACTAGTTATGAGTTTTATGTATCATTTACTTTCTTTTGCAATGTAATATATGTCTTTATTATCTTAGCCTTTAAGTAAAATGGTAGCTTCAAACAAAAACAATTACTTAGAGTTATTTTAAAATTTGAATGAATTATTTGATTACCTTTTGAAAACCTTTATTTTCAGTAGGTAATATTTTGAACAGTAATCAGCAGTATAATGTAACACTATATATATATAGTGTATGTTACAGAATGCTCACTCAGTAATGTATTTAGACTATGTTTTATTTATTTATTTGTTTGTTTTGTACTGGGAATCAACTCAGAACCTCAAGCTTGCTAGAGTGAGCTATATCCTTGGCCACACACGTTAAAGTTTTTAATAATCTATTATATAGCAGTAATGTTCTACATGTTATCTCTTTTAGAATATAACTTACATACATCACTAAATTCCTGCTATGTTGTTTTTCCTTATGAAACACTACTTGATATAAAAAAACACCTTATCAACATCCAAGAATTAGTGTTAGCTGTTTTTCAAGAATTCTTTAATTAACTCATATTTTATTTGGTTTCATAAATTGTACCAGAGTATTTGGCAAGATGAAATAGTAAGAAAACAATTTTTTTCCCTCTATTATAGTGTTCTGGTTGCAGAATTGTACACATCGAAGGTCTAATGTAAAGGTTTTTTGGGAAGTTCAAAAGAGAAGTGACTTCTTAATGGTGTAAATCATTTCAAGTACAACAAAAAAACGATCGACAATTTTTATCAACAAACACTACACAGAAGTACAAAAGTCTAAATAGCAAATGAAAAGATTCCTGGCTTAGACAGTAGTCAGAGTAGTATAAATTTAACCATTTTCTTTTTTTCTTCTCTTTCTTTCTTTTTTTTTTAATCATAGGAGCAAAAGTATTTTTAAGTGCTAAGAGTGCTAAGACCAACCTTACTATACATGAGTAGAAAATAGCAGTTAATCATTAATAGGAAAGGATTTGTATTTAACTGTTTGACTGGAAAGTTGTCAGTTCTTCTGTAATTAAAATTCATAAATTTTGACTTAAATATCAACTTATTGTGATTCTGTATTTACAAAATTTCAAACACAATAAACAACTGTGTACAGACAAGATGATAACTAGATAAAATGTGTCAATCATAGTGATTGACAATCATAGATGATCAATTAGGTATCATATTGTAAATTGTGGTATAATGGTTAATAAATTCTCACACATATGCAAGTATACATACATAACCTCATATAAAGCTAACTGGATAACTTGCTAAATAAAAATCAAATTGTTGAAGATTATGGGCAGTATGGGACAATGAAAATAATGTACATGAGAAAATAGGAATAAAAGATTTAAAAGAAGCCACACAAAGCACTCTAAAATGGCTATCTCCAAAATGCTGCAGTGTAGTGGGACAATGGCAGATTCATTTCAGGTTGAAAATAATTCTTGGGGATTGCAAAGTGAGAAACACATTATAAGAAGTTAGAATTAGCCAGTTGTGCAGATCGTTGGTGCTGTTCATTATTCTAATTGCTATTTTCAGCTTATCTCTGACTTTGGCCTGGCTATTTTCCTTGACAAAAAGTTGCTGGAATCAGGTTTCTCAGTCATTGCTCTTCAGATATTATAATACGTGTCCTTTCATTCTTTTCTTTCTTGATACATCTTGCTATGTAATTCAGGCCTTGAATTCACTGTGAAGCTCAGGCTCCCTGAACCTTCAGATGATCCTCCTGTCACAGCCCCTGAAATCTCCACCATGCCTGGCTTTACCTCCTTTCAATATGTGCAGGTTTATTACCAAAATATAATGGCTGAATACGCAGAGGGTAAGCACTTATCAGTTGCACCATTACCCATCTCAGAGTCAGGTGCTGGGACTGAGTTTGTTGGAGGCTCTCATTTTCACATAACAATCTCTAATTTGTCTACAGAAATATTGACTTTACTAAATAATGTATCCCAAATACAGTTTCTAACAACTCCTACTACTACATTTACAAACTGTTCCTGCTTTACATCAAAATGTCTTTTACAATAGTTTATTAATCAATGTCTTTTCTTTTCCTCTAGCATATCCTATGTACTCCAATAGAAAAGCTTGACGTTGGCTACTGTTCTGAACTGTGCACTGGACAACAGCAGGTCTCAGAGGACGCCTTAGTCCATTTCAGATGTCAAAAACCTCTATAAGCTCAGACTTTCCTGCTATTTTCTTACATGATCGCATTATCTGTCTCCAAATTAGGAAACAGTTTTCACAACTTTCTTCCGATTTCATTAATACTTTCTTTGGGTTGCTGTGGAATGAAACTAATTAACTGTGGTCATAAAAGACAAGTTTTTCTACTTTATGAATGCTAATATCTTAAGATGTTCATATTTATTTACGTTTCTTCCATGTAAAATTTGTAGTAGCTCAATGAGTAGATAGATACGTATTTCATATATATGAATTCATTTTAGTTTCAGTGCTCTGGGCACTAGTGTGGTCTGTTGATAGTTTGTAGGATGGCTGAAGTTTGCTACTATTAATAAGAAATATTATGTAGACTGATTTTTTTTTCATTTTAAAAATTAATCTTCAGGCTGGGGTTTTAGCTCAGTGGTACAAGCACCTGCCTGGCAAGCGTAAGGCCGTGAGTTCAATATCCGGTATGAAAAAAAAAAGTAAAAATAAAAATAATCTTCAGTTTTTATTTTTCTTCTCACTCCCTCGTCCTGCTGAGTGCTGCTCTGGCTGCACCACACTTGCCCTGAGCTCCTGTCTCTTGCTAAGCTAGGGGGGACCGCAGTCTAAACTAGGTCAGCTGTCAGCTAGCACCATGATTATCTATCAGGACCTCATCAGCCACAGTGAGATGTTCTCTGAAATACACAAGATCTGGGAGATCGCGGAAGAGCTGTGCCCGGAGGTGGAGGGCAAGACGGTCAATAGAACAGAGGGTAACACTGATGGCTCCCTCTCTGGTTGAAAAGCTTCCCTTGAAGGCCTAGAGGGCAAAGGCACCTAAAGCACAGTAGTCACTGTTGCTGGTATTGTCATGAACGATCACTTGCCGGAAACCAGCTTCACAAAAGAGGCCTATAAGAAGTACATCAAAGATTGCATGAAATCAATCAAAGTCAAACTTGAAGAACAAAGACCAAAAAGAGTAAAATTGTTTATGATAGGGGCTGCAGAACAAATCAAGCATATCCTTGCTAATTTCAAAAACTATCAGTTCGTTATTGGTGCAAACATGAATCCAGATGGCATGGTGCTCTCCTGGACTGCTGTGACGATGGTGTGACCCCATTTATGATTTTCTTTCTTCTTTCTTTCTTTCTTTCTTTCTTTCTTTCTTTCTTTCTTTCTTTCTTTCATTTAGAGAAAAAAAAGCAAACAGAAAAAAGGTAGAAATAATGAAGAACTTAAAAAAAGTAAGAAACCACTAGTTGATAAAGTACATATTGCTTTGATTTTCTTTAAGGATGGCTTACAAATGGAAAAAATTAATGGATTTGGTGGTTATTTTGGATCAATCTCTTGTCATAACTGGCTGCTGCTTGTCATTCACACAACACCAGCATTTTAAACAAATGGGACTGATATCTTGAGCACTTCATTTATTTTGACCATGATTTATTTGGAGTGGAGGCATTATTTTTAGGGAAAAACATGTCATGTAGATTGTCTAAAAATAAAGTGTATTTAAATCCATTTGAGAGAGTATCTCTTAGTTTAATCCACATATAAACTAAGTCCGCTGTAGTGTTTGCAGAGAAGATAGAGCCTGGTCACAGACTACTGCTAAAAAGCTTAAGACTGTCTTCAAATAACTTCTGCGGTGAAAACTACTTGTAAGACTGGAACATAAGACAAAAATCAGTGTTGATTCTGAATTGCAGAGAAGGTAAAAAAAGATTATGTTGTTCATAGCAGGGCCAACATTTGAAGAGGAACATTATAGGTTTCATCACCAGCAATGAAAGTAGTTAATTCTGGAAGAGATTGCCAAAAGAATACAAAGACTTAACTGAGTTTAAAAAAAAAATATCCATATATATGAAAAAGGGATATGGGGTAAGTTCATATATATGTAAAAAAGAGGTATGGAGCAGTATATCCATAGTTTACTAGATGTATTTAAAGTGAAATTTTAAATGGTTATAAATGACAGAGTAATTTTGTGTGTAAAATTTTTGTTTCTTTTCATTGGGACATTTTGTTTTTATCTTAAAACAGACTTTTTGTATATATGGAATGTGTGAGGATTTAATGAAGCTTACCATTTTTTATGAGTAATGTCTTACTCATTTTTCATTGCTAAAACACATTCCTGACATACACAGTTTAAAAGAGGAAAGATTTATTTCAGATCACAGTTAGGAGAGGTTTCAGTCCTTTGATGGCTGGTACCAAGGCAGAAAACACAGTACATGAGACGGCTGAAGAGAAACAGCTCATGGTGTGGCAACAGAAAGCAAAAGGCCAAATCACAAGAGCACTAGAAGAGACAGATCCAGGTCAATCATGGAGTGACCCACCTCTTCCAAAAAATATCACCTCTTAATAGAAAATTATCCATAAATCCCCCAATCTTATCACTTCCAAAGGCCCCATTTATAAGCTCTTGAGATTTTTCAGGGACTTCTAGATAAAAACAATAACACTTATGGTTGATATGAGATCCAGTTTCTTCTAGTTTGACAATATTGCTAGATTTCTTGATCTTTATACATGACAGCCTCCTAAAGAAACTTTGGATAAGTCAGGAGATAGTCCATGGTTATATTTCAGGTATAGAAGGTATGAAAATGGTATTCAAGTGCTCTTTATAGGGCTAGGAATTTATCTCAGCAGTGCAAGCACCTGCCTGGCAAGTGTGAGGTCAGGAGTTCGATCCCCAGTACAAAAACAAACAAACAAACAAAAAACTCTTTCTAATAAAGGGCTATGAAAGCAGTTCCATTTGGCTGATGCTGACAGAACAAGGTCAATAGATTTATGAAGAAAGCTGAGACATTAAAGCAGGTGTCAGACTTAAAATTGTCTTCTAAACTGAATAATAACAATGGGCCATGACACTAAGAAATTTAAACAGGAACCAGATGAGACACCTTTCTTAATAGATATGACTAAAAGGGATAGCTCATAAAAATTTCATGATCTTTAATCTATCTGAAATTGTCTTCATTTTCTGATAGACCATTTTCTAAATTTTGTTATAAACACAATGTAAACAGAGCTTCCCATCAAGTCCACTTATAATCTTATATCTTAAAAAAATAAACCAATCTTATAAAGACATTCTCTGAGAGTACCACAATTCTTTAGATTGATATCTTACTGGTGTGGCAGAAATAAGATAGAGTAAAAGACAAAATTGAAGGCTGAGAGTTCAAACTAAAAAGTTATCACAATTAAGGGAATTTAGCCCTCATGGTAACAGTAGGGAACAAGCTTCTGTAGAAAAACAATCAGGAACTATAAGAAAGAAACTATAAGTTATTTTGAAATAAGATCTTGGAGAGAGGAATCAAGAATGAGAATCTAATTTCTGACTTTGGCAACAGGATTTCAGACCTATTTACTAAAATATACTGGGAGAGCACATTTGGGTGCGATAATTTTAACTTTAGTGTGTGAAGATGCACTTACTGAAATTTTAGGAATCTTGTGTTATAGTGGTTGCTGTTTTTCACACTTCATGTTCAAGTGCCTTTCTAATCCTGGAATTAAATATTTTAATCCAGATTATCTGTAATTTTATTTCTATATTGTACTGTGATTTGTAAGGCATCCACAATAATATGATGACAGTTATCAACTGAAAAGTTTACACCTTTCTTCAATATACTAGTAAACATAATTTCACACATCTCAACAACATTTGAATAATCATATAATATAGACAAATTAGGCATATCTCTTTACCTTGTACAAGGTAAAACATGAGAAACTCAAAAAATGCCTTTTTCTTATATATTAACAATATGGCCATTGACATTTTCTTGAAGAACCTAGGTACTATACTATCAATTTTAACTACCATGGTTGCATGATAATATTTATTTAAATTTACATATACAATAGTAAATAGACAGTTTTAAATGATTATATAGTTTTATAGTATAGATCCAAAATGAAGACCTGTAGAGTTTTAATCCTGCATAAAATCATGGAGGAATTCTAGAGTAAAATTTATTCATGAAATACAGATTTGTCATAATACTCAAAATTTAAGCTTTTTAAATTTAAAATAGTGAATTTTAAACTAGCTATTATAGTTTTAGCAAGATAAGTGAAAATGAAACAAATCATCAAATACACTATATGAGGAAAAATGGGTTCAAAAAATAGGATAAAGCAAAACTCTAAATAATGAACATTTCAGGATAATTGGCCTCAGAGGATTTCCTTCCTGCTGTGACATCTGAATTATTGAAGAAGAAAATTCAGATGAAGCATTGTCTACAGAAGGTTGTAACTCAAATGCCTTTATGTTTTGTTTTAGAACTAAAAGAGAGAGGACTGTTTTGTACATGTTTGTAGATGTATGTAGGAGGTGCATGAGATTGCAATATGTACTTTCACAGGCTCTTTTACACTTCTTCAGACTATTTTTGATCTTTGGTCTCTGATGAGCAAAAGAAAATCTGAATGAACAGATTCTCATTTAACAAAGTTGTAATATATTATATGAAGTGTGTAGAGGGGGCATATATAGGTGTGGAGGTTGTCAGGCAATGTAAAGAGACATCATAATTCCAAATCCCTAGATTCTAGAGCTTACTGGATAATGTAGACCTGATAAGCAGAGGTGGCAAAATGGGAAGAGTCCATCACTGAGAGAAGAAAGGACTTTAATAGAGATGGAAAGTTAAACCTTATGAATAGAGTTTGAAGTGCTTGAAAACAGAATACACACAGAAATTTTAAATAGAATCTTTGCTTTCAAATTGCTGTTTTCTCATAACAAGAAGCAAGGAAAAACAGTAAAATTTCCACTTGTTTATCAGTATCATGAAACTTATGTGATGTAGATTGGAAATATAGGAGACCAGGACTTTAAAGTATTATATCTATTTTCATACTTCCCAGTTTAAAGATTTTCATGTATCTTGATCTTGGTTGTTATATTTTTGTCAACCTTTCTTACTTTTGAATCTTCAAAAGACCTTTGAAGACAAAGACTTTGGTATTTGAACTTCAGCATTAGATTTTTTTATAAAATGAATATGGGTCAAGTGTCTGCCTAGTGACAATAGAATACATAAGTGACTTTATTGTTCTGATTTTCCCTTTTTAAAATCTGTATATAAGACATATACTATATTGTTTGTAGAACTGCATTTTGAACCAAACAAATAATAACTACACTCATAAAGTACTAAACAAAATATTGAAATACACTAGTAACAAAATCAATTTATTTTATAACTATTTTATTTAATATAGTTTTCCAATGCATTTGAATAATCCACCAAGAGCTCTGGGAATTTTGAAGTTTTAATTACACTATCTTTTTATAAATAAAAATTAAATCTAAAAGCTTAAAGTATTCATATCTGTTAATATCATTATATTAATGATATAATTAATAAATTGTATCAGACCAATGTTACTTCTAATTATAGTGACAAATTACATAACTATTGTTTATCTATAATTATTTGAAGACATTGATGATAAATGAAAAATAGGCAATAACCTGAGGAAAAGAAAGCCTGAAAAGAAAAAAGTTAGCATATTTTTTACCAACTTTTCCCTGAGAAAAGTCTTCTAATTTATGCAAACAATATTATTGGATTAAGAAAATATAATTAATGATTAGGGTGGTCAAAGAAGTTGCATGCTGAGGTGCAAAATCCCAGAAAGACAAGAGAAACAGAGGGTAGACTTTCAAGTATATTAGTTATTCTCAAAACTGAAAATTTACTATGCAAAAAGAGGATGAGTCTATACAATGTGGGAGCAGAGCAAAGAAATGTATTAAGAAGGCATAAATCACTGAACAGAGAGTGGCGCAAATACCCAGACCTGCAGAGACAGACCCTGAGTCAGAAAACTGCCAAGTTAAAGGATCTTGGCAAAAACCAGATATCAATGAAAATTCAAAATTACTTAATAATTAGAATATTATTGGAATAAGATGTGTCATCTAGAACTAATTACTAAGTCAAAAGTAACCATAAAATCTAAAATGAATCCTTTGATGTTCTGCTCTCAATTTTTACGAGATCAACTTTTTTGTCTTTCACTTATCAGTGAAATCATGTGTTTGTCTTTCTGTGCTTGACTGTTCTCACTTATGCTGACCGTAACTTAACATAGTCTGAAGATCCACCAATGTTGAAACAAAATTTCATATGATAATCATGTTGCAAAGTACCACATTTTCTTAATCTATTAGTCAATTGATAGATATTGTTGTTTCCATTGTTGGCTATTGTGAACAAGACTTACATAAACATGGTGGCATAGGGACATTGAGCATACTCCATTTTCTTTGTGTATATAACTAACTATAATACTTTTGTATTTAGAGTAGTTCCAGTTTTCATATTTTGAGAACCTGTATAGTGTTTTCCAAAATGGCGGTATTAATTTATACAAAAATGCACAAGAGTTCTTTCTCCAAATCCTCCACAACATTTGACAATTTTTGTCCTTCTCAAAATATCCACTTTGATTGGGGTGAGGTGGTATTTCACTGTGGGTTTGAGTTAATTTTTTTGATCACGAAAAATATTGAGTGTGGCTGTTTTTTAAGCATGGCTTTTTAATTAATAACAATAAATAAAACAATAAAAAAGTAAGTTCAAGTTGTTTGAAAAATAAAATATGCTAGATTAGAGTGCTATGTCTAAGGTAATTTCCCTAAAATTTGTCAAATATAGGAATTTGTACATAAAAGAAATCTTAGAAAATTTGTTACTAATAGAATTGGAGCATTCATGTTAAGCAAAATGTTTCAGTAAGAAGCAAAATGATACAAAGTAGGAATGAATGTTTCTAGGAAAAAAAGTACAGATTGTGACAAGTTATGGATGTAATAGAACAAAACATATTAATGAGGAGAAAAGACATATTGAAATGATTACATTAAAATAAAGGAACTACACATTTACAACAAAAGCAAAAATTCTCTTTTTGATAAAAATGAAGAAAGAGATAAAATATACTTATTATAGACCACTGTGAACACATACATAAGGTATTGTGTAAATACTAAGTATAATTTTACTTTATTAATAGCATAAATTAGACTAAAAGGCAAGTTAAACAGTGAGATATAGGGAATAATAATAATGAATTTGTAGATTCAACACTGAATCACCTTTGTAGCTAAGAAAATAACTAAAATTATATGCAACAATGATAATCTTAAAGAAAAAAATATAACAGTCCTCTAATAGAACTGAAAAATTTAAAATGCATAATTCATAAATTGATAGAAAAAGAGAACTATGGGGTTGGGGATATAGCTCAGTGGCATAAGCTCCTTCCTGGCAAGCACGAGTTCATGAGTTTGATCCCCAGTACCAAAAAAAGGGGGAAAAAAGACAGCCAAATAATTTAATATATTTGAGCATTATCATCAAATTAATCCAATGGACTTTTATAGATAATTACAGCAATTTGTTGGACTTTGGAATAGATCTCAATAAATTTCAAAGAGTAAGAAAAATAGAAAATATATGATTTATTGCTAATCAGATAAAATTATAAAAATTAAGAAATCAAAAGAATTTCAAAATATTTAGAAAGTCACATAATACAAAAAGTGAGAATGTGATGAGTCAGGCCCAAGCCGCCACCACAAAGTGAGTTGCAGCGCACCAGGGCAGGCCTGGAAAAGTTTGGGACCATTGATCCAGGTGGCTGGGTGCCAGCCCAGCCCGCTTAGGACACTGGACTAGACTCCAGAGATTCCCTGGACTTGAGTGGACTGCACCCAGCAACTTTCTTTCAAGCAAGGATGCCAGGCCCACCATGAAAGGAGCCAAAGCCAGGTGAGTCCCAGTAGCGGAGGGTGCAGGAGGTGATTTCCAACACATCCAGGGAAAGCTTTGGAACATCACTAGAAACACAGAAATATAGGAAAATGACAAAATGAAAGACTAAAATACAATCTCAAACCTCCATCACATCCCAAGAAAGCCTAGGAGCCATGTACATAGAAGAAAATACTAGACATACACCTGAAATGTCTGAAATGATATCAACTGAAATAAAGAAGGAAGTATGGGAAGCTATGAGGGAACTTAAATCAGAAATAATCTCCCAGGTAAAAGAAGAAATCATAAAAGTAGTGAAAGAAATACTGAATGCATCCAATGAAGACACTGCTAAAAAATTAGAGGAACAAAGCAAAATGACAGAATTTCTGAATGAACAGTTTAAGAAACAAAGACAATACATGAAGCAGATTCAAAGAGATATACAGGAAATCAAAAATTCTATGGAAAGTTACAAAAACTGCCTTAGTGAAAGTAAAGATAGAATCTCAGACCTCAAAGATAAGATTGCAGGTAGTGAACAGGAAAGGAAAGATCTTCTAAAAAAAAAACAAGAAATCAGGCAATAACAATTCAACAGCTGCAAGATGATGCAAAGAAAAACAACATGAGATTAATAGAGATAGATGAAAAAGAAGGGCACAACACAAATGATATCAAGAGGCTATTTACAGATGTAATAGCTGAAAACTTCCCAAACATGAGTATGGAAACTGACATACAGATTAGTGAAGCCTATAACACTCCAAATAGCCATAACCAAAACAAAACTGCACCCAGACATATAGTAATCACCACCCCAGAAATCCAACATAAGAACAGAATATTAAAAGCTGTTAGAGAAAAAAGACAGATCACCTTAGGAAAACCTATCAGAATCACAGCAGACTTCTCAACACAAACAATGAAGTCAAGAAGAGCATGGAGTGAAGTGTTTCAGATCCTAAAGGAAAACAGCTTCCAACCCAGACTGATGTGTCCTGCAAAACTGTCCTTCAATGGATGGAGAAATAAGAGACTTCCATGACAAAGAACAGCTGAAGAACTTCATGATCACCAAACCAACCCTGCCAAGAATACTGAAACACATTCTAGATATACAGAGGAAAAAAACCACTAAGCAAAACAGACAATTAAAAAGAATGGAAAGTTAAGATACAACATTAGAAAGGTAACATGTCAGCAATAAACCAATATATGACAATTATAACCATGAATGTAAATGGCCTCAATTCACCAATTAAAAGAAACAGACTGGCAGAATGGATCAAGAAACAACATCCAACCATATGCTGTCTACAAGAAAAACATCTAACCCAAAAGGAAACTTATAGACTGAAAGTCAAAGGATGGAAAATAATACTCCATGCAACAGGAACTCAAAGAAAAGCAGGGGTAGCTATTCGGCTTGCAGACCATGTGAACTTGAAACTGGGAATGGCCCTAAGAGATAAACAAGATCACTATGTACTAGTTAGGGGAAAACTGCAAAACGAAGAGATAACAACCTTAACATTTATATACACCAAATTCCAGAGCACCCAGGTACACAAAGCAAGTATTAATGGAAATTAAAAATCAAATAAGCTATAATACAATTATAACAGGAGACCTTAACACACCATTGACACAAAGGGACAGATCAACTAGACAGAAAATCAGCAAAGAAATAAAAGAACTGAATCACACTTGTGAAGAAATGGATTTGATAGATGTATACAGAGTGTTCCATCCAACAACATCAGAATATACATTCTTCTCAACAGTACATGGGACCTTCTCTAAAATAGACCATTTACTAACCCACAGAACATATTTAAGTAAATTCTAAAGAATTGGAATTATCCCATACATGTTATTAGATCATAGTGCCATGAAACTAGAAATTAAGGATAAAAGTAACTGCAAAAAACCCACAAACACATGGAAATTAAATAATACACTCTTGAGCAATCAGTGGGTCACTGAGGAAATTGAAGAAGTGATTAAACAATATCTCCAAGCAAATGAAAATACAAATACAACTTACCAGAACCTATGGGATGCAATGAAAATGATCCTCAGAGGAAAATTTGTTGCAGAGTTCCCACACCAGGAAAACAGAATGAACAGAAATAAGCAACCTGATATTATACCTCAAACATTGAGAAAAAGATGAGCAAGCCAAGCCCAAAGCCAAAAGAAGGGAAGAAATTATAAAGATCAGAACAGAAATTAATGCAATAGAGACGAAGAAAACAATACAAAGAATCAATGAATGAAACAGTTGGTTCTTTGAAAGAATAAATAAAATGGATAAGCCCCTAGCCAACCTAATTTTAAAAAGGAAAAAAAAAGAGTCAAATTCATGCAATGTGGAATGAAAAAGGTGAAATCATTACCAACCCTGTGGAAATGCAGAAGATCATCAACAACTATTTCGAAAACCTCTATCTCATAGGTTTGATAACACAGAAGAAATGGACAGATTCCTAGAAACATATGAACCACCAAAGCTGGAACAAGAAGATGTAAAACTGCTGAATAACCCAATTTCTATTAATGAAATTGAAAATGTAATCAAGTCCCTACCAACAAAGAAGAGCCCAGGCCAAGACGGATTCACTGTGGAATTCTACAAGAAATACAAAGAAGACTTAATGCTGACACTCCTCACATTTTTCAATGAAATCGAAAGGGAAGGAATTCTCCCTAAGTCATTCCTGGAAGCAAATATCACTCTAGTACAAAAACCTGAGAAAAACCCAACTAAAAAAGAGAACTACAGGCCAATCTCCCTAATGAACATGCAAAAATTCTCAATAAAATATTGTCAAACAGGATGAAGCAAACCATCAAGAAGATGATACATCATGACCAAATGGGATTCATCCCTGGCATGCAGGGATGGTTCAACATATGTAAATCAATAAATGTAATCCACCATTTATTGAGCCAAAAATAAGAATCACATGATCCTTTCTATAGATGTAGAAAAAGCTTTTGATAAGATCCAACACCCATTCATGATAAGAAGCTTACAGAGAATTGGAATAGATGTTCTCTACCTCAATATGATAAAGGCCATTTATGACAAACCAACAGCCAGTGTCATATTAAATGGCCAAAAACTGAAAGCATTTACCTTGAAATCAGGCACACAAAAAGGATGTCCCTTATCACTGCTCCTATTCAACATAGTACTGGAAATACTAACCAGAGGAATTAAACAAGAGAGAGAAATAAAAGGAGTAAAGATAGGGAAAGAGGAAGTTAAATTATCATTATTTGCAGGTGACATGATACTCTACATAGAAGACCCCCAAACCTCTGTTGAAAGACTCCTAGATATAATCAATAAATTCAGCAATGTAGCTGGATACAAAGTCGATACTCAAAAATCAATAGAATTCTTATACACTAACAACAAAATCACTGAGAGAGAAATAAATGAAGCCACACACTTCACACTAGCATCCAAAAAATAAAATACTTAGAAATTAATCTAGCAAAAGATGTAAAAGAGTTGTACAAGGAAAATTATAATACCCTGAAAAAAGAAATTGAAGAGGACCTCAGTAAATGGAAAGACATCCCTTGTTCATGGATAGGAAAAATATATATTTTGAAAATGGCCATTCTCCCAAATTGTTATACAGATTCAATGCAATCCAAATGGAAATACCACTAATATACCTCATAGATCTAGAGAAATCACTCCTATAATTCATCTGGAACTAGAAGAGACCAAGAATAGCAAAGGCAGTTCTAAGCAGAAAATCCAAGGCAGGAGGCATCACAATCCCTAACTTGAAGTTATACTACAAAGTTACTGTAATAAAATCAACATGGTATTGGAATATAAACAGATCTGAAGATCAATGGAATAGACTAGAAGATACAACTATGAACACATTCAGCCACCTTATCTTTGATAAAGTGGCCAGGCATGTTCACTGGAAGAACAATAGTCTCTTTAATAAGTGGTGCTGGAAAAACTGGCTTTCTAAAACTAAAATTAGACCCATGCCTGTCACCATGTACTAAATTAAAATCTAAATGGATCAAAGATCTAAACATTAAAACAGAAGCATTAAATATGTTGGAAGACAAAGTAGATAAAAACCTTGAAGACATAGGGTTTGGTAGAGAATTCATGAACAAGAACCAAACTGCATGGGAAATACTTCCCAGAATCAATGCCTGGGATCACATCTTATTAAGGAGTTTCTGTATTTCCAAAGAAATCTCCAGCAGAGTGAAAAGAAAACCCACAAACTGGGAAAGAATCTTAATGAACTGTCCCTCAGACAAAGGACTTCTCTCTAAAACTTATAAAGAATTAAAAAAAAATCAGACCCCCAAGATTCAAAGATCCAATCCAAAAATGGGCATCTGAGATGAACTCAGTTCTCAGATGAAGAAATCCAAAAATGGGCATCTGAGATGAACTCAGTTCTCAGATGAAGAAATACAAATGGCAAATAAATACATGAAAAAATGTTCATCATCAATGGTCATTAGGGAAATGCAAATTAAAACCACACTGAGATTCCACCTCACCCCAGAAAGAATGGCCAGGAACAACAAAACTACCAACAACAAATCCCGGAAACGGTGTGGGGAAAAAGGAACTCTTCTGCACCGTTGGTGGGAGTGTAGACTGGTGCAACCACTCAGGAGGTCAATCTGGAAATTCCTCAGAAAGCAGGGATTGGAAGTCCCATTTGACCCAGACATTCCACTCTTAGGCATATTCCCAGAAGAAGTGAAAACATCTTACCACAGGGATATGTGTGCACCCATGTTTATAGCAGCACAATTTGTAATAACCAGATCTTGGAAACAACCTAAGTGCCCATCAACTGAGGAATGGATAAAAAAATAGTGGTACTTTTATACAATGGAGTACTACTCAGATATAAAGAATGATCACACTGAGATATTTATAAATAAATGGGTGCAACTTGAATCCATACACATAAGTTAAATAAATCACACTCACCTGTATAAATGCCATATAGTCTCTCTAATGTAAGAAATGGTAAGTGTACAGAAGATTTTATGGTAATCATGGTTCACCATTATATTGCTTTGAAGCCTTATGTTTTCATTCATTGGTTGGAATGGTTTTATTGTTTTATTTGATCTTAATATATGTGATGGTGTGAATAGTGACTTTGAAGAAAAGACAATATGACAGCCATTGTTGATTTGATATCATCTTGCTCTGAAGTCTTACCATGCTTTTGTTTTTCTATTACCATTGGTTCTATCACATTGTGTCTTATTGGATTTTAATATGTATGATAGTATAAACAATTTTTTTTACGGAAAATGAGATAATATAGTAGCCATTGTTCATCTTCAGTTATTTGGTTCAGAATGCCTTGCAATACTTTCGTTCTCTTGAGTGGTTTTATTCTATTTTGTTATGTTTGACATTATTGTGTATAAACTAATCTCAACTATTTCAAAGAAAGAGACATTGTGATAGCTACTGTTAACATCCAGTTGTCTTGTTGTGAAGTGCTGTGTTGCTTACATTGTTCTGATCTGCTTAGATCTGTCCTCTTTTGTTTTATTCTCTTTAAAAAAGTTTAAAAAGTGAGAAGGAACAAATGATAGGTAATTTTAGATAATATTGTTAGTTAAATCATGACATGCAGTATGTGGGTAAAGTTAAAGATATGTAAGATTCAATAAAAAGCTTTTAATGGTTAAAAAGGAATTGATAAAGATTTGTAACAAATTATGTGTTTCTTAGAAAAAGGAAGCTAGGCTAAAAGAAAAAATACATTTTACCTGAAAAAAAGAGGAAAATTGGAGGTTAAAAACCAGAGCACAGGTAGAAAATATAGAAACTACAGTCAAAAACTGCTTCTACATGAGGATTATTAAAATTAACTCCTGGCTAAGCAAACTGAAAAACATGGCATTTGCAGAAAAAAATGGATAGTTCTGAAGATTATCATGTTGAACAAAATAAGATAGACTAAAGACTACAATATGGTATGATTTCCCTAATAGGAAAATCTAAAAAAGGTGATAAATCATAGAAGGGAGATATGCATAGACAAGCTAAAGGGAAAAATTGAAAACAGTAGGGTTTAAAGGTTAAAAATAGGTGTCATAAATACTATGAAAATGTATTGTGTCTATTGCAACATCACCAAAACACCTAAGATCGGGCAGAAGAGTAGAGCAGAGCAGAGCGGATAATTAAAGTATGTTAAATCATATAAAAAAACTGAGAAAGTGAAACTTAATAATCTGTATAATCAGTATCACCAAACATCAAACATCAATAAAAATGAAGACACTATACCTTCGGTCACACAAGCATGAAAAGTAAAAGTGAAGTATACATGTATTATATAATATATATATATATATATATATATATGTAAAATATATATTACACAGGTGCTTATATTTTGAACAATAAACAACCCTAGATGCATATAATCAATAAAATGGACAAGTCTTTTAGAATACATTGCATCAAAAAAGATATAAGATGAAATAGAAAGTATGATGTAAAGAGAAAACAAATAAATAAAAGATTATCATTTTTGAGAAACTTTTAAACAGTTGGAAGTGGTAGAATCATTATCATAAAAACATTCCCTTAGCAGCATTAACTACATACAAAATCTAGAGTCTAATATTACAAGAAAAAAACATAGTAAAATAGCATCCCTCATAAACATAGAAAAATTATCTTCAAAAATAGAAAATTAAATCCATGTTCATACAAAAAGGTAATACAAGATGACCAAGATTGTTTTACCAATCAAAAGTCAAGTTTATTTGATACCCCAAAAAATGAAAAAAATACAATTATACCTTCAAGTTTATACATGAAGAAAAATAGTTGATAAAAATCAAGTCAATGAATAAAAAACAAATCAATGAATAAAAAACTCTGAACCAGTAGAATAAAAAAGAACTTCTTCAGGACTTCAAATAGAATTTGCTATAAACCTGGAGCTAATATTATGCTTACAATAATAAATATTGAATTCCCTCCCAGTAAGTTCAGAAAAAGGATAAAACACACACACACACACACACACACACCACACACACACACACACACACACACACACCTGCCTTTACTACTCATATTTAATTTTTAAGGAGAAGAACTATCCAGGGAACAACACCCAAGAAACACAAAGAAAAAGGAGTGACTCTTGAAAAAAATTTAAATTTCGTTATTTATATGTATCTTTATTAACAATGTAGGGAAATCTACTGGTTTGTGACATCTGCAAATAAATGAATATCAGTGTATATAACAAACAATGAAAACATAGATTCAAAATATATGGTTAATTCATTTTTTTAAATGGAGCCAAAGAATTTGAGGGAAAGAAAAGACTTTTCAATATACAATATTGGAACAACTATAGATTTACAAGGAAAAAATAAGCCTCAATCATGATGTCACAGCATACAAAGAAAGTAAATTGCTTATCTGTTGAAAGGGTTATAGATTAAGTTGCACTACATTAGCTCCAGGCCTCGTGGCTGCCAGGCTATTGGTTTCACCAGGATTATAGGCTTTTTGTTTCTGTAGGTACTAAAGGGCTGGACACATGCTGTGGGAATAAGGCAAATTCAAATGTCACAAAGCTCTCTGTCTTCAAAGACAGCTTCTTCCAGTATCTTTTTTTCAAATGATCACTCTCTTTGCTACTGCAAACTTTTAGCTAATTCCTAGAGTTCTGTAAAGCTTAATTCTGATATAGCATTTCATCATTTTATTATTGTTTTTGTAAAGGGAGCCATTTTAGAGACACTTATTCTACCATTTACACTAATGATTTATGGGGATTACTGCTGGAATTATCTTGTTTAACTCATTTTATTTGTGTGATTGATCTTTCCATCATGTTTATAGAAACAATAAAGATTTTTCTTGTTTTCCTAAGGACAAAGCCACCAAAATGAAAAACAACTTCAGCCAATAATGTATTAACTGAGAATCAATGCAAACTATACAGAAGGTAATGACAACTTCATAGCTCCAGGAAAACATTCCTATCTCCACTTGCATGATCACCCATACAATGAGTATGTTCTGGCTTTTGTTTAGGTCTACTAGATATATGTAAATATGGTGAAAGTGTATGTGGTTGTCCACTTTCTCTTAATATAATACTTTCATTTGGAACAAACTATTTGTTTTCAATAATGAATAGTGAGAGAAGTCATTGAATAATTTTCTATGTCTTATAAAGAAATATTCATTAGAAATTTTCAGAAATACAAAAATGAAAATCATTTTTTTAAAAATATGTTATCTAATATCAGAGACTGACTATACACTAAATCCAGAAAGGATTTGCATTACATGCACACTTTCAGAAAACTTTAAAGTTATGGAAATGAGGAATACATTACAAAAAGAATTTTATTTGTAATATATTAGAATACATTAAAAATATAATCCTTTATTATTATAAATATAATCCTTTATGCCAGTCTTTGGGATCCAGTACTTTACCAAAGTTATGCTAAATTAAAACAGGATATTCAATATATATAATTATAAAATAGCCTGTTTAATTCTAAAGAATAGTAATTGATCCTACAGTGAGATTTATTTTGTAATCATGGAAGTCAGTGGCATTTACAAACTAGAATAAATTAAGGTAAATGAAGAGGAAAATTGTATGCTGTGTAACATTTAGTTCATTATTGGTTTAAACACTATGTCAATCTATGTTCATCAATAGAAATGATGGTGCTTTCTGACACAATTGAATGAAAATATTATCCCCAAGAAACAGCCTATGTTGTACAACCATAGAAATTTTAAAAAATTGAATGGCTCTTTAAGTTCTTAAAACAAGCTATCAAAATGTAGATAATTTGCAACACTCTTGTACTCAATCCTTTTTATTTTTTAATACAAACAGAGAATTTCAAAGTGCACTGTGTAGATCCAGGAACTGTATTGTTATTCCTTAATAGAAATTATATAACGTTTATCTCTATTATTTTGATTAATTAACAACCCCATGGTTAATTCAGAAGATTATAGATCTTTTATTTCCTTTGTTAAAATGATTCCTAAGTATTTCATTTTTTATGCTATTTTGAGATGTGTTTCCCTAATTTCTTTCTCTGTGAGCTTGTTATTTGTGTGCAGGAATGGTATTGATTTTTAAGTGTTGACTTGGTACCCAGCTACACGACAGAATTTGCTTACTAAATCTAGAAATCTTTTGATGGAGTTTTTTGGAATCTTCTACATAGAGTATCATGTTATCTACAAATAATTATAATTTAATCTCTTCCTTTCCTATCTTTACTCTTTTATCTTCTTTCTCTTGTCTAATCATTCTAGCTAATGTTTCTAGAACTATATTGAATAGGAGTGGTGATCATGGACATCCTTGACTTGTTCCTGATTTATAGAGTGAAAGTTTTTAGGTTTTATCCATTTAATATAATGTTGGTTGTTGTTTGTCATTAATGGTTTTTATCACATTTCTTTCAGGACTTCAAATATTTCACTCCAGGCTCTCTTTCACTTAACAGATTTGTGTTGAGAAATCTGTTGTAATTCTGATGGTCTTTTCTTCATAGGTGATTTATCTGTAATAGTTTTTAATGTTCTGTTCTTTTTGAATTTTTGGACTCTTAATTATTAAATGCCTTGATGTAGATTTACTTTGGTCATCTAATTGTCTCAATTACCTGTATGTCAGACTCTTATTCTATGCTTGGGAAGTTATCTGGCATTACTTCTGTGAACAGTTTTCTTATATTGTTTGCATAATTTCCTGCTTTTTAAATGACTCTTATCAATCATATATCAGTTTTCTTATATTGTTTGCATAATTTCCTGCTTTTTAAATGACCCTCATCAATCATATATTGTTATTCCTTGTATCATCTAAGCAGCTATTGATTGATTTTTAATATTTTTTTCATGGTTTTTATCTGCAATCCTGTCTTCTCGACCTAATATTCTACCCTCTCCTTTGTTCAATAGCTTACATATACTTTCAATGGTATTTTTCACCTGCTGTATACCTGTTTGAATATTTTCCATGAATTTCCTTCCTACTGTATGTTGGGCATGCAGAGTTTCTATCATTTTTCTAAGCTTCTCTGTTCTTTTTATCTGTGTCTACTATAGATTCATTGAGCAAGTACTTCATTTTGATCACAATTTATTTTTTTGCCAGAGAGATTATTTTCTAAAGCCTCATTGATCTGTTTTATTTTTTAATTCTGCTGCTATTATTTTGGAAAATTCAGGCTTCTGAGTGGCTTCTGATTTCCTCTCCCCTGTTGTCCTGTGAACTTATATTGGGTGAGCTGGAGGTCTGGGTTGCATTTTGCTTCTGTAGCTTGACATTTTAAAATTTATTTAAATTTATTTTATTTTTTTTTTGTTTTGATGCCTGTAAATTTCTTTTTTTAATTTTTTAAATTTTATGGAGAAAATATAAAACAAAATAATAAAATAACAATAGCTAATACATTACATGTTCTTATTTTAAAAATAGTTCCTTAGGACAAAAGATATTTCTTAAGATAGGCAGCTTTATCACTAGTACTGAGGTTTTTTTTAGGAAATGTCTATTTCTCAGAGATGTCGTCCAAGTGTAGGCAGTTCTTGGTCTTTGTGTCTGTACCAAGATCCTACCTTTTCAATTTATTAAGGATGAGATGTTCCTATCTATTTGGGTCAGCATTCAGTCCTCTGGTACTCAACTATGATGACAGTTATGACCCAAGATAATCACAGTGAATCATACAGGAGAGAATAACTGATTATAATAGATGTGACATTCTGGCTGAAGTAGTACAGTTGACAGTAAAATATCATCAAGAACAGCCTAGAAACTGACAAACTGTGTAACTATTAATTTGATATCTTTAATCATAATGGCAAGATCTATAATTATACAATAAAATCCAACATATATCAGCAACTTGAATTCAAAGAACTTCTCATTAATAGAATGATGTTATTCTGTAGTGAGAAAATTTCAGAGGCATAGGGAACAAAACAGAAAGATAAATGAATAGAAATGTGGTGGAAGCAAGGCTAGAGGGCAAAGGATTATCACACAAGCTTTGGGAAACTGAAGAAGAATTGGGAAAGAAAAAAATGAAGGAGAAAGCAAGGAACATCTAGACAAACCAGAAAGGGTAGAGACAATGTTCACTCACATGAAAATGTAAAATCAAGAGAGATAGTTAAGGACAGAGAGAAAGAAGGCAAACAGAATAAAACAAAAATAAAGATAAAAACGTGCATAACATAAAAATAATCAGACAGAAAAAGGAAAACAAAACAAAGAAAAAATTTCTTCTGATGTCTAGTTCCATGGTAGTTGCTAAATCAGACCCTAAACTGCTGGGTAACTGTAGCAAGTCTGAAGTAGGATTAGTGCTGGTTGCAGAGCTATGGTTTGCCTCTGGATGTGAGAGCTAGGAGCAGGGGCTTTAGGCACATGCTTGGCGTATACACCTTGTGTGCCTATCCACTCTGTGCCATTTTTCTCTGCATTGCACTTCCAGATATTTGTGGGGCCCTCTGGCAGGGACATCCCAGGGCTGCTCCCAGTCCCATAAACAGTGGTCTCCTCCTGCTCCTCATAGGGCCTCCTCTGTTCCACTTCCCACTGGCATGTCTCTATCCTGTCACTCTGCTTATTGCCGAGTGTGTGTTAGGAGTGCTGACACTGCCATAGAGGCAGACCAAGGTAACTTTGTCTCCCTCCCTTTATTCTCTCCTCTCTTGGTTGACTGCCAGCTTCTCCAGTCTGCTTATATCCCACATGTCAGCACCCATCTCTCAAGTCACTGGTCTTAGGGCAGGAAGGGTTGTGCACCACCTCTGGTATGGTCCCTAACTGTGTTGCTGGTAGGGGTTATAGTTAACCAATAGGGCTCATCATGGGAGGAAAAAAAATAGCTGGTGGCTCACTGGTAAGGGAACTGTTTCCTGATCATTAGCCTCTTTATGCCTTGGTGACATTTGCTGTCTAGTTCTCGTGTCCTGTGTATTGAGGAAGAGGAAACAAGCCTTATTTCCCAAATTTGTCCTGTATGGATTGAGTTTGCTGTACTTTCACGGAACATCATTTTCTTGCAGACTTCCTGCTATGGAGATTCTTGCTCAGTATGCAGGAGGCAGTGCCTCTAGCACTACTGGGTGGCTGGTTCACCATTTTAGAAAGTTCTGTCTCTATTTTTGTCTCTAATTTAAGATTGATTTTAACATCAGGTTGCATGTCCCTCCCTTTCTTCCAATTAGCAGTGTTTTTAGTTGCTTTTCTCTTGAGTAGCTTCAACATGGCTCCTCTTCTATTTGGCCATGTTGAATCTCCACTCAATTTCAATTCTTATTTCAGCTTTTCATAGGTTCTTTTTGAATTTTTTTTTTAATACCAGGGATTGATCTCACAACCTTGTGCTGCCAAGCAGACACAGTGCTGTTAAGGTACATCCCTGGTCTCTTCATGGATTCTTGCTCAGGCAATTCTATTAGTTTCCCAGTTTTCATTTCTTTGCCTATAAACTGCAATAATCTAGGGAAGCAAATCCAGGTTAGGAAAATGGGATGGAAAATTAGGCAATCCTCCTGAATATAGACCAAGACTTTTTCATCCCTTAATATCACAAAGTGGGTTACAAATATGAGTACCATGGAGTTCCTAGCTCCACGTTGAGGTTACTGAAAAAATCACTTGAGGAACTAGGGGAAGTTCACAGCAGCTGCCTGTGTGTGTGAGGTACACCAGGTCACCAGGTGCGCGTTGACGAGCCTGCATCCTGACAGACATGCAAGCCTGCATGCACCTGTCTCTGTGGTTTTTGCAAATTGTATAATGTTTCACTTGAGGCATGACATTGCTGATTTTAACTTTTCCATTTCAGATTTTTCTACCTGTTTAGTTAGTACTAACTGAGGGACATGTTATTAAATTTTCAGTAATGGTTGTGGATCTTGATTTTTGCTTCAGTTTTTTTCTTATGTAGTTAGGTGACATGTTTAGTGGAATAGGTATTAATAATTATTGTTTCATGTTAGAGAACTGCCTTTCATTTATTATGTGATCACTGTAATCCTTGTTTACTTTGATGTACAAATTGAATTGTGTCAAATTAATATAGTTTGAGCATGTTTCATTGAATCACATCTAGACTAGAATAGATGTTTGCATAATTTTCTATTTGTTTTTATAATCTTATGCTTGTTATATTTTTAAAAATACATTAACTTTTCTATTGATAAACAGACACATTCAAATATTTTAGAAAATATTTTATTACCATAACTAAATAAAATAGTACCCCAAAGGAAATCATAGACTTTTTAAAAATAAAAACAGATTTTTGTATATCTAGCAATTAATTATATATCCTAATGTTAAGACCTGTAAAAATTGTATATTGTCATAAAAATGTTATTTTAAATTTATGTGTAATAGATTGAGAGAAAAATATCTATTAAGTACAATGAATTACAAAAAGTGAAATGCATTAATTTCGATTCTATGGGCAGACTAAATATATTACATGAATTAAATCCTGTCAAATTAAAGGCTTTAAATAATTTATTGTCAATATACAAACAATCATCCAGGGATATAACTCAGTGGCACAAGCACCTGTCTGGCAAACATGAGGTCATGAGTTCGATCCCTGGTGCACCCCCAAATATATATATATATATATATATATATATATATATATATATATATATAATCAAATGCCTCATGTAAGTTGATGGCAGAAATCAGATATATGTGAAATAAATATCTGAGTTTCAAAAACCAAAAATATAATAAAGAATATGAATAAAGTAGCTAGATATTTAAATAATTTAATTACTTTGAAATAACATTAAAGTATACATTCTAGAAATTCATTTATTATTTACATATAAAGTTAAGGCCATTACTTTTTTTGGGGGGGGTACCAGGGATCAGAACTCACAACCTCACACTTGTCAGGCAGGCACATGTGCCACTGAGCTATATCCTCAGCCCAAGGCCATTGCTTCTTAATGCCCTCTTGCCAAAGAGATTTATTATAAAAACTTTAGGATAAAAATGTAAACATATTTGAAAGAAGAGCTTTTTAAAAACAGAATGCTTTATAAAGAAATTGGCTGTTTTTCAACTATCATTGTTTAGACTATTGTTATAAAATTGGAACTAAGTACAGTGGTAGATATTTAAATTCAAATCTTCCAAAAAGTACAAAGTTCACAAAAAATGTCAATCAATTATGCATCCACTAAATCATATAAGGAAAAAGAGAATTTTTGCAAAAGCTAATATTCATGGGGCATGAAGGATAAACACCTAAAACCAGCAAAGTTAGATATCTAAACCAAAGCAAAATGATAGAAAGAAAATGAAGAACATACTGTCTCATTTATAGCACAAAGTTAAAATTTAATCACTTTAAGACAGAGACAGTTAAATACCAATAGCAAAGTATTGACAAATCTGATACTCAGGATATGAGAGTATTGGTTTTTGTAGAAACAAAAGAAAGAGACTTGAAAGTGTGATTGAGTTGCTATTTGTTCTTTACATTGCTTTTTGACTTTGCCTGTGTGGAGAAATAGAAAATACATATTTTTATATCTTTGTGTACATAAATATATATGTGCATTCCTGTTTAATGCATTGATATATATACACCTTCATGTGTACATTTGTTTATATACATTTATACTCAGATTGTGGAGTTGTTTATAAATGTCTATGCCCCATAAGTGCCTTTTCTAAGGCTTCACTTTTGAAAACCTTACTTCTACCCAGAGAGGAATTCTTACTTGTTGAGGCTGACATACTTTACCTAAAACAGGGTTCTAACTAGAGCCTTCCAGTTTCTAAAGAGTGTCTTACAACCCCAATCCCTTCTTTCTACAAAAGTTTTAATAGCTATGTTAACTGAGATATTTGGAGTACTAGCATGAAGTATATCACCTTTAATTATTATTCCTGTAAAGCACAGGAGACGAATGAATTTTACCAATATATGAAAAAATAAGCCAAATTAAGAAATTGTGAGGTTTCTTTAGTAAAATTCTAGGTTACAAAGTCACATTTCTTATAAATGTATTCAGAGACCTCTTATGTTGTCAACATATTCTGAGATATGATTACATAGGTGCCATAGAAATCCTACTCAAGAGGGATGAGCTAAGAGGGCGGATTGATAGGTAGCAAAGTAGAGAGCCTCTCCGAGAAAAACAGCTCAGATGCTAGAATTTAACACCATGGAGAAGACCAGATGAAAGGAGAGGAATTTTTACGACCCAGGAAGAAACTGAGGCAAAAGAAAAAAAAAAAAAGAAAAAAAGGTTAAAAAAATGTGGATGGAGGGCTGGGGCTGGTCCTGTGCTGTGCTAGACAGAGGGCTGAAGCTGGACACGGTCCCATCCACCAGGTCCCGCGCTGTGCTGGGCGTGTCTTAGAATCAGGTGACTCACAATCGAGCTAAGGGTAATGGTATTGCCGAGATGGGGGTTGGTGAACCTGAAACCCTTGGCAGGAGGAGGTGCCACAATAGGGAGTGGAACCAAAGAGAAGAGCTGCACTGACCTGTGGTGAGTGCTGGGAACTGGGCCCCCGCAGAGGAGGTGACCAACTTGACATCATATTGGAGTTGGGCAGGTCAGGCTTGAACCAGCAACCGTAGTGGCGTCAGTGGGCTGCTCTAAGCCCAAAGCGGACTGGTGGGATCTGCTTGGGCTGGGTCACGCCCCTGGCAGTGATCCAACAGCCAGGGACGAAATTCTCCCAAACCCGTGACATCTGCAGGGCACAGCTTAACACTAGTTGACTGGCTCAGAGGAGAGGGGCCAGCCCACATCACCCCTGCGTGCACCTCACAGATCAGCAGCAAACTGGAGAGGGCAGCAATGCCGTAGCCAGTATGCTTGAGAAAAACACTAAGCAATATGGAAAGGACCTAAGAGCTCCTTAGGTGCTGTCGGCACCTGCCTGAAAGAAGCCAGAAACATGACAAGAGAAAGAAACAAGAAAAAGCCTCCAGCCACTGACCCAGGGAAAATAAGTCCATGAGAGGTAAATACAGAAGATATCGAGGGCACCAAAAATTCAATATCGGACATATCCTCAATGGAAATAAAGAAATAGCTCCGTGACCTCATCGACAAACTTAAATGTGAAAGTCTAACTCAAGTGAAGCAAGATATAAGATTAATAAAAGAAATAGTAAGTACTTCTCAAGAAGACACAGATGGAAAAATGGAGGAACCCAGAAAAAGGAGAGAAACCTTTGATGAAGAATATAAACAAAATCTAGAATACATGAAACAGATCCAAAGAGAATACCAGGAAATTAAATACTCCATTGAAAGCTGGCAAAATTTCTTGACAGAAACTAAAGACAGACTTTCAAAACTTGAAGATAGATTTGCAATGTGTGATTGTGAAAGGAAAGATTTGCAATGTGTGATCTTACAAATAACAAGGAGCCAGGAAGTAACAATACAAAGGCTAGAAGATGACAAGAGGATCTATAACATAAGAATAAAAAACATGAGCAAAGAAGCAGGGACAAATACAAATGAAATAAAAAGGCTATTCATAGAAATAATTAAGGAAAACTTTCCAAGCACAGGAAAAGGAAAAGATATTCAGATATATGAGGCATACAGAACTCTAGCCAGCTACAACCAAAACAGATCTACACCCAGACATATAATAATCAAGATCCCAGAAATTCATCACAAGAACAGAATATTAAAAGCTGTCAGAGAAAAGAAACAGATCACCTATAAAGGAAAACCCATCAAAATTATAACAGACTTCTCAACACAAACTATCAAATCAAAAAGAGCTTGGAGCAAAGTACTCCAAGTGCTCAAAGAAAGTAACCTCCAACCCAGATTGATGTACCCTGCAAAGCTATTGCTCAAAATTAATGGAGAAACAAGATGTTTATGACCTCCAATTAAACCCTACAAAATATACTGAAGGACATTCTAGAGAGAGAGAAGAAAATCACCGGGATACCAGGAACAATGGCAGAAAGGCCTCAATGAATGGGGCAGACAGTGGAATGAAGGAGAAAAGTAAACAACAATGACAGAAAAATATCAAAGCAGAGATAAGGCAGAGAAGATTGGCTATAATCTCTAACACAGATGGCCTGGATACACTAACAAAAAGAAACACAGGCAGAGTAGATCAGGAGATAGGGTCCATCGAGATGCTCTGAATAGGAAATACAATCAACCTGAAAGAGGGTTAATGAACTGAAAGTCAAAGGTGAGAAAACAATGCTCTATGTGACAGGGAACCAGAGAAAAATAGGGACAGCTCATCCAACAGCTGCAGATAGGTTGGAAATCCATGACATTTTTGTGCAGTGGAGAACTACTCAGCTGTAAGGAAGGAAAACCTTGAGGCTTTAGTAAGTAAAGGAATATAGCTCATGATCAGGCTCAGGCGAAAGGGTTCAGAAACACTTAGGTATAGCGGGTTGCCCCCCTTATCTAAGAACTGGGTGAGTTGGTGGAACTCAAAATGTACAAAGCATCCTGGGAAGGGGGAAGGGGAGGGATTGTCTAAAAAGTGAAGGCAGATGACATTATTAATAGTTTATCAGGATTTAAAAGCCACATTATTCTCATCGTTTTGTTTAGTTTGATTTTCTTCTATTGCAGTCTGTCTACTCATACTAGATTTGAAAGCACAGACAGCTACCCCCCAAATAGCAGGATATTCTACAGTAACTATCCTTAATTTCCTATTAACTTAAACTGAAGCCCTGTCTTACTATGACTGATCTTATTTGAATTTGGTTTGTTAGATTGCTATTTTGTCTTGACTGATTTTATTTGAATCTGGTATGCTTGATAACATCGAGTCTGAGAGTAGAGGCAACTATTCTAAGATGACAAGATTCGACAGAATACCCCTTGCGGTTGGATTATTAACTTCTTTTAAAGTCATATAATGTCTCCAATGTTTTATTTTATTAGTATTGCTATGTACTGCTATGTTCAAGTATACTATGCCTGATGATAGTGACAATTCTATTGAAAATAACAAGAGACATCATAGAAACTGCTGTAGATCATCTCATATTATGGTTCTATATGACTTTTTTGTTTCATATTTCTCTAGGAATTTGCTTTGTTGTCTTGTTTTGATTTGTTCTTCCCTCTAATACAGAAAGGATAGGAATACATGTAGAGATTCATACATGCAGAGAACTTCTAAACAGTTTGTGAATTTACTATAGTATTGTAAAAAAAAAGAGAGGAAAAGAAAGTACTCTAAAGGATATAACTGCATGTATGTTTAAGTGTGTAAGATTGATAACCATAGTACCAAGTTTTTGTTGGATAGGTGAACAAAACTGTTTGCAATCTCACTGTTTAAATGTCCACTTTATATGCTTTACTTATGTAACTTGAACAACTACTTATAGATGAAAATATGTAATTATCAACTAGTGATTTCTTACTTTTTTGATATTATGTATTATTTCTACCCTCTGTCTGTCTTTTTTTCTTAAAAAAAAAAAAAAGAAACCCTACTCAACCAAAACCTCAAGGGAGGGAATTTGGATTTTAGAAGCTTCCTTGGCAATTTTTTCAACATGGGAAAATTTAAAATTTTCATAAATTTCAGAGCACTCAAAGACTCATCCAGGGCTTCAAATGAAGAAAAATTTTAGTAGTAGTGCATAAAGTTTGAAGGAATTGATTATACTGGAAAGAACTCTTAGAAAACCATCCTCCCAAAGTATAAGACAATGATTGATGTTTGTTAGAGAATTCCTACCATTTGAAAAACAATGACAGCAAAAATATACACTAGTTTCTTCTGCAATAGACCAAGACTAGATGGCAATTTATCCTCTGTTAAATAGAATTCTCTTGAGGCTTTTGGCTGAAAGCAATAATGAGCAATTACTTAGACAGGATCTCTTATTGAAGAAATTCCAAGATGTCAGAGGATTTTAGAAATTAAGAACAGTTCACATAGCTATCATATACAAACACTAAATCATTAGTCTATTTGTGCTACAATTTCATGATATATAAGGAAAATAATTTCAAATAAATTGACAGTGTCTGATTTTCAACTTAGGATTTTTTCATTTTGTGAAGGTACAAAAGCAATAAACATCCACAAGAAATAGTATTACACATTTTGGAATTTTGATCTTTTTCCAGGGCTAATATGAGAAATGGCGTGTCCTTGTAATGCTGAGAAAAAATAATGAGCACATTATGGGAAATATTAGAATTATTAAAATCTATTCCATGAATTCTTGAATTTAGTACAGTCTCTCTTTTAGTTGTTCTCCTCTCTAACATCTCTTAGCAAATCCTCATCTCTAACTCTTTCTGGATAAACTTCTAACCCCAGAAATTGTCAATAAAAATTTACTAATAGTTCATTGCCAACTCTCTCCTCATTCCTACTTCATGTCAGTGCATACATATTTCTTTTTGTTATTCCAGTGTCACTACTTGTTTTTTAAAATAAAAGCATAAGATTCTTACTTTGCGCAGAATTCTCCAGTAGCATCCAAGTGCCTCACTACTAAACATTGTTTTTTAATGACATATAAAACACTACATAATTTTGCCACTGCTATTCTAACATAATTTACTAACATTTGCTGTAATTCAGTTCTGTTAAACTCTGTACTGTTTCTCAAATAATCCAGCACCTTTTGTAAGAGATCTTAGCACGTGTAATTTCTACTGTCAGCAATGCTCTCTCTACAGATAGCTTAATTTCTTATATTTTTTAATTCTTTACTTAAATATCACCATCTCAGTTAAGACCTCAACATTTCCTATCTCTCTTCTTGTCATATTGTATCAAAGATATGATATGCAAGTAGGTATATAAACACATACATGTCTATATTTTTATTATTGTCTTCTCTTTCAGTATCTAATTTCCACAAAGATGAAGGCATTTTTTAAAATTTTATATCAAACATAGAAAGCATAGTAGGAATTGGTAAAATTTCAGAGTATAAAATAAATGTTTTGAAAAATATTAGTTTTTGATGTTCAAAAAGGAAAGTTTAATTCTTGTTATTTTAAGGTTATAAAAAGTTTTATTTCAATAAAAATCCATTATTTTTATTACCACATCGAATGAAGAGGAGTAGTCTCTTGTTAGTTCTTTTTGTTCCTTTGCATTATGAAGAATCATGTTGGCTTATCATGTCAAAAATGAAGAAAGTTGGGAGAACAGTACTCCGTCATCATGTCTTTGAGTCTACCTGGTTGTTTCCTGTTGTTCAGAAATAATCACACACGAAAAATAGAAATAACAGTATTTTGGCCATGTTCTAGGCATGCAAGGTTCTAAATTTATTTGTCAGGCATATTGAAATTTGTGACATTGGTTTTAAATTTTATGATTTTTATTTGACACAATTATTTTACAAATTATGGGCTAAACTATGATACTTTGATACATGTATAAATTGTACAATCATCAAATTTGGATAATTGACATTTCCATCAATCAGACATTTGTTATTAATGTGTGATGAAACATTCCAAATTCTTTCTTCTATCTACTTTGAATACATAATATATTATTTTGGGGATATGCTCAAACTGTAGTGCCATAGACCACTACAACTGATCCCTATATATAACTCTTATTTTGTACCCATTGATGAATCTCTTGGCACCCCTCTTTCTCTATTCTCCTAGCTTCTGGTTGCAATGGTTTTCTTCCTTGCTTCTATGTAATCATCCATTTTGGATTCCACAATTATGTAACTTATGATGTATTTGTATGTCTTTCTGTTACTGGCTCATTTCACTTCACCGAGCTTCTACAAGTTCATCCATGTTATTGAAAATAACAGAATTTCATCACTGTTAGGCCAAATAGTATTCCACTGTGTACATTATCCATTTGAAAACTTTATTAATATCATTGGACACTTAGGTTTATTCCATATCTTAGCTATTATTAGTAGCATTTTAATAAATGAAAATACAGCTATCTCTTTGACATATGGATTTCATTTCTTTTAATTATATTGTTACTCCTGGTAGTGTGAGGTCACAGGGCAGTTCTATTTTGAATTTTTTAAGACTTCCAATAAACACCATCTTTATAGTGACTGTATCAATTTACATAACCACCAACAGTATGTAAGCATTCTCCTTTGCAATTTTTTAAACTTCAAATATTCTTCATCTTTGACCTATATCATTGTAATAATTGCATGTCATTCTACAAATGTATTAGAGTACATAATATTTTACTTACACTACTAGGTACATACATTTTTAAACTATTATTTCAAATGTTGGAATTAATAATTCAATATTGTACACATCCAGTGAATGGAAACAACATTGTAGATAACTTGAACTTAGACTTCACACTTGCAGAACTGTGAGAATAAATTTCAGCTGTTAACACTTTACAATTTATGTTATATTCTTATGACATTTACACAAAACTAATATATGCAATAATAGCTATAAAATATTCATTTATGTTTTCTTTTTAGCCTGTATATATCAAAATTTAACGATTTAATATTCTGATAAAATTTGTATGAAATGAATATAATAAATATATAAAATATTAGAAATTGAGGATTAAATGTGTATATATATGCACATTGTAGATGTTACAATAAGGAAATAAATCGTATTTTTTAATTTAAGATTAAAAATACACAGCAGAGAAAAACAAAAAGAAATGCAGGCAGACAACAACAAGAAACCAAATATAATAACAGTATAGGTTTACAAAACAAGAAATTTGACAATGGTTGTGATGTTTCATATTGTTACCATCAAGAAGGTTGCTTAGATTAACAGATATAGACATGTAGAATTGATCTAAACATGTATTAACTGTTCTTTTCCAATAACTAATACAATTAGTATAGTCCATTTAGCTATTATATATATATATATATACATACAAATTTATGTTTTTCCTTTTCTCTTCCTTTTTTCCTCCTTTCCCTTATTCCAATTACTGTTCCATTTGAACAGTTTGTTACCCTTACATAGTACTTATTGTAGAGTTTGGAACATATATAATTTTTCAGTTTCTTACACTAGGGAAACAAGATAGTATTTACACATGTGAGTTTGGTTAGTTCACTTATGAGTATTCTCAAGTTGTGTTCATTTACTTATAAAAGTCTTGCAGTCTTTCAAGGAAAGAAATTTTATAAAGAATATTTTCCTGCTTCAATTTTTTTACAGTGAGAGAAAAATATCAAGGAAATGAGTTTCATAAGGTTTTAGAGAAAACAGATGCTAACTCAATCTGGGCAAATTGAGGACAGTGTATCAAAGAGTTTATTTATAAATCCGTGGGCAAAATTTAAGGAAACCAAACAAAAAAGTCACAATTACACTAAATCTAGTAACAGAAATCCAGAAAAGATCTTTAAAAGGCAGTCCAGCAGGGGAAAAAATTAAAACCAAAACAAAACAGAAGCAATTTAGTTTCAATTTACTGCACAAAATCATAACTTTTGAGGTGGGATTTTGTACTACTTTTCATGTCTATTTTATGGTTTAAAGGATATCAGAACAGTGGGAAATATACTTTATGCTGTTGTTTAGCAATTTGTGTGAGTATCTCTCAGGTCTTAAATTTCCTCGCCCAAGTATTTTCTGAAACTAGAGGTGTGATCTTTAAATACAGAACAACTTAGGCACAGTATTGCCTTTTCATAACTGATTCTACACTGATTTAGGTAGAGGATATTAGTTCTATTCTCTAGCAAGTTTTGTCATATTGGTAACATATTAAAATTCTTGGATTTTTGTAACAAGATATGAAAAAGTTTATTATCTAAAACATTGAAATTTATTATTTCACTGTTTTGCAGGCGAGAAGTCCAAATCAAAGTGTGGGCAGGGCCATATTCCTTAGGGGAAATCAGTTTCAGTAGTTTCTGATATTTGACAACTTGTTTAGCTGGTGGTCACACAGTCCAGCCTCTTTCTCTGTCCTCTGTCTTTACTTGTATTTCTTATAAAATCACTTATAATTAGTATTTTCACCTGCCTAGATAATCCAGAATAATCTCCTTTTGTCAAAATCTTTACTTTAATTACATATACAAAGAGTTTCTATTCAAAGAAGTTATGATTCATAGGTCCAGGGATCACCATGTGGATATATCTTTTTTAACAAAATTAACAATTTTCCTGATATTAGACTATACAGACTAAGGTTTGAATATATTCTTTCAGCTTTAATAGTCAAATATGTATGCACATATATCCACAAAGCAATATTTTCTACATTGTAGAAAATCAAGTATGTAGTCCTCAGTCTGCCATGATGCCTTCCCACCACAGCCTCATCAGATAATCTGGTAAGTATTCACAGATCCGGTGCTCTATGATGCAGATCTGAACATCACTGATAAAATGTACAAGGTGCAGCCATAGTTTATTGATGGCCAAAGTGAAATGTTAAAAGGAAAGCTAAAGAAATGCGAATTTTAAAATATAGACAAATTGCTTAGACTAAATCTGTTTCAGCAAAAGCTTGTTAGGACTAAGTAATATTTCAGCGTTTCCTTGAAGATCTGAGAACAAATATTTAAGCACAAACTGTTTTAACATCCAGCCACCTACAGGTACTTAACTCATCAGGGATTTCACAATGTACAAATTTTGACCAATTGCTGTCAGGATTCAGTTTATTATGGTTTTGAACCACCCTAATATTAAACTTTCCTTCTCAGCTATTCAGGATTCTCAAGTTTATCATAGGATTACTCATTTCTAATCATTCTTGCTTTTTAAAACCAGAGTATAGGGAATGAATTTTTGCTTCACTTTGTCCTCTCACTATGTAGTCCAGGCTGGCTTTGAATTCACTATGTACCCCGAGTTGGCCTCAAACTTGCTATGATTCTCAGCCTCCCAATTGGTGGGATTACAGGTAAACATTACCACATCCAGCTTCAAGTACACATAATTTTAAAACAACTTTATAGAATCAGTTATAACTGATATTCAGAAAACTGCATGCTTAGTGACCACAACTATTGAGTTTGGATGAATACATAGAGTATGAACCTAGCACAATCAGTTTAATAAACACATCCATCATATCCCAAATTTCCTGATGTTCTTTTGCTAGTTTGCTTCAACATAATTTCTCACTGGTAATTTTTTACAAGCGAGCCTCAGAATATATCGTTTGTTCCATCAAAATGCATACAAACATAAACCCACACCCTTATAAGCAAATGCACATGAAAGATGTCTTATGAGACTAGTACTGTGTGTCACTTGGATTTTATGAAATTATACAATATTTACTTAGATTATTTTAAACATATGAAAGTTGCAAATACAATGAAAATTTTGTACTTTATATGTATATATTTTAATAAAAAATTTATTTAGTCTTATCAATATATCCCACAATTTGATATCTTAATTGTATAAAAAACACCCTTGCCATGTTCAAAAAAGTATTTTTGATATTCTTAAATAATAGAAAAGTATTCTATTCTTGTCTTTCTCACAAAGTATTCCATTCTTTCAATTTTTTCCAAAACATTTAGATCATATTGACTCTCCCTCTTTCTCTCAGACTTAACAGAAACATCTATCAGCAAATACAGATGGCACCATACATAAGAAAATATCCAAAATATGACTATTACCTCTGAATAGAGCCTGTGTCAGGCTGTTATCATGCTTTGTTAGAACTATACCAACTGATTCTTATCTAGTTTCTTTTATTTAGCTATTGATACTAAACCCCTGATATTTGATTATTAAAAAATGACAGGATCATTGACTTTTTAAAAACAAAGTTTTCATATTTTTATTCTTTTCAAAACTGTCCTAAGGCTTTCTTTTATTTTTTTTTCCATAGTGAAACTCACATATATCCCCTCAGAGTACTGATATCTAGAATATACAAAGAAATAAAAAAGTTTTCACTCCCAAAACAGAACACCCAATCAACAAAGGGCATTAATTTTTAAAAAATGATGAGTATTATTTCTGACATTATGATAGTAATTGAACAAACTATTCAACAAATAAAATTTTGAATTCATCTCAAATAAACTTGCAAGACAATGTTTTCTTAAGGGAAATGAAACAAATTATTAATTTATATACAAACAATGAGAACAAGCTTTGACATACTTCTGATAATTTCTTAAGTCACTCTATATTTCTCTTTTTATGCTAAGTCTCTGGATTTGGTTTGGGGTCTTTTGCTCCTCCATTAGATTGAGTCTTTTTTGTTGTTTTGTTTTTGTGGTTTTTGAAACAGGGCCTCACTGTGTAGTCCAGGCTGGCCTTGAGCCTATGTAGCCCAGGCTGCCTCAACCTCCCTAGTGCTGGGATCATCGGTTGCACCACCATGTCCAGCTAGATTTAGTTTTAGGACATTGATAGCAAAAAGCACCTGGCTTTGATTTGGCGAAAAACCTGTTTTCCACAACAGGCTACTCAGATGCTCAAACTCAATTCTAAAACTTTAGCAATGTGGATAGAAAAACAACCGGACTTGGGTCTCTTTTTGGCCTCTTCCTCTATTTTTCTGTGAAGCTGGTTGCTAATTCTTTCTGTAGGCATAAATAACGTTATCCTTTATGGGCTTGTTTCCCCTGGGTTTTTGTTTGTTCTCTTAGTTATAGTAAAACTTTTTACCATGCTCTTCCTGTTTATTAACATACAGGTTAGGTAATGCTAAATTTATCTTCATATCCATGGTAGCAGTTACCAGGTACAAGGAAAATCCCCTCCTATTGTCCCAATGACTTGGCATTACTCAGGCCTAAATCTTCCAGTGCGTAAAAATTTCTCAGCCATACAAGTTTTCCCTAGGATTTTGCAAATCAGTGTAATCACTGGACTTCGGTAAGAAGCTATGGAATTGTGCATTTTATCACATAAGAATATGAAGCTTGAACACCCTGTAGGGATTATTTCTAGCTTTATGAAACCAGTCTGAGGGGGAAAAAAGCTAACAAATAACAGTAAGCAAGTTACACAAACATTCTTAGAGATAAATTTAACACTGTAGTAAATATAAATGAAACCTTGCCTCACTTTTCTTATAAAAAGTAGCCAATAGATGCAATGTAATCCTTGGGATCTCTGTGAAGTGGAAAGATGTGAAGCCTGTAGACTTCAGCTTTCAGATTTAACATATGGCTTAAATTGTAGGTTTTCTGGATTCTTAAACATTATAATGCAAGGACAATGACTTTTATTATACTACAATTAATCTAGAGCATAGAAAAACTCCGATATTTAGAATTGAAAAATATTTTCAAATTTATTAAACTAATTTGACAGCAACACATGTCATTACAGGATATAATACCAATTAACCATCCACAAATTTATCACCTTAGATAATTTTTTTGTACACCCATATCAATCAGTTTACAACCACAACTTAACAATATGATTGGTTAACATCAAATCTTCAGTATTGGAATGTGTATATATAAAATGTTAATAATAACGGAAGTCTTAATTTTTTTTTCATTTTGGATCTATTTGCTGATTGAATGATGGAATATAAAATAACAATGGAAACAAATGACTATTGAGAAAATAGTTTTGATACTGCAATAATATATTCAGAACAACAACATCTATTTAAAATATTTTTCTTAAAAAGCGGTCATATGCTATTAACAGAAATGTAAATAAACACAGGCATTATGAAAAAAACATTATGGAGGGTCTTCAAAAATCTAAAAAAAAAAAAAAAAAAAAAACCTTCCAGTGATTCAAATATCCTACTTCTGGGTTTATTTCCAAAGGAAAATAAATAAACATACTAACGAGATAAATGTACATCTGTGTTTACACATATTTACAATATGCCAACCGAGGTACCATCAATGGATAAAAGAAAATGTGGTATATATTCACAAGGCAATAATTCTCTCCCATAAAAGCATGAAATTCTCATTTGTACCCAAGTGGATGGAGTGGGAGGGTATTATGTTAAGTGAAATAGGTCAAACACATAAATATGATGACCCTATATTTTCTTTTAAATATGGAAGTTAAAAAAAGAAAGTGGATCTAAATGTAGAACAGTGATTATTACAAGTTAGGAAGTGGCCAATAGCAGATAAAGGGAGTCTGTATTTGATCCGTATTTGCTATGAAGACATTGAAATATCACAATATCATACTGAACACCATTAATAAATCTGGATTCTAATAAACTAGAGAATTAGAATTTATTTTTTAAAGTTTAACTGTGTGGTTGAGATGATGAGAAGTATAAAAGCAAACACCTTAATGTACAGTCATAGCAATATGGTAGTTGAGAACACCTTGATATGCAAATAAGGTATAAACATAGTGGAAATTTGAGATTAACAATGTATGTTTGCATTTTACCTGATTTTAATGAGTTAATTATTTCATATCATGGTTTATTTGAAGTTATTTGTCTCTGTCTCTAGACTAGGACAGGTGAAGAAAGTCATTAAGAATAATGTGATCGGGCTGGGGATTTAGCTCAGTGCCTTAAGTGCTTGCCTGGCAAGCGCAAGGTAGTGAGTTCAATCCCCGGTACAAAAAAAAAAAAAAAGTGATCTTAAGTAATAGCCACAAAGTAAATGAACCCAGTTATATATTCTACTACAATCTTCTAAGTGAGGTTATAGTTAAAGAATACATGTAATAAGCTTTCTTCCCTATTTTAAAAATCTATTTAATACAGTGCTTCTTAGAATTGAAAGATAAGAACATGAAGTTCTGATGTGCTAATGCACAGTATGCTGCCTACAGATAGCAATAAAGAACCATATACAACAAAAAACTAGAATTTTCAAAATTTCCACCAGAAGGAATAGAGAAATGTTTGAAGAGATAAACATGTTTTAACTGGTTTAACTACAATGAAATATGTACATGGTTCAAGAAATTACATTTAATTTTTATTGATATGTATATCTTATATTTTTGTAAATCAGATAAAATAAACCTTAAAAGTAAATTTAAAAAGTTAAATAATTGAAATTGCTGATTAGAATTACAGCAAATATTTGATTTTGGCTCAGTCAAAATTGCATGTAATGTTTACCATTGAATGACACAGATAAAAAATAATTTGTAAACTTTCTTCTCCACTTAAAGAGCTATTTTATTTTATAACTTATTCCCCTGGTGATTCTTCTACCATAAATCTGAGCAGCAACAAGATTTATTTGATTGTTTTTTGTAGATCATTGCTTTATACATAACTGTATTGTCAAAGTTTGATGGTGCATATGCTAGAATGTAGTCAATTTGGTTCTTATTGTTCTCAATATACAGAACAGACTGTAACAAAATAAATGTTACTGCTTATAAATCATCTATTAAGGGGAAATATCAGATAAGTTAGCACAAACATATAATACCTACTAATACATGTGGATACCTATTAATAATTTGTGAGGCAACTTGTGATATTTGAATAGATCTATGTGAATAGATTTGTATGCACATGTATATTAACTAATAATTTTGATTATAAATAATACCAGAGAACAGCTAAATACAATCTTTAAAAACAGAAATTTCATGAAAAGTGGTTTCTTATTCGTATATATGGTATTTATTTGATACTTCTACTTAATTGAAATTTTATAAATTTTCAATACTTTTTTACAGAAGGCTTTACCAAAAGTGATGTGACTAACATATGACACATTTGCATGAAATTTCCCAGTGTTTCTTCCATTAAGAGACCTTATTTTTTATTTTCTGAAAAAAAGAACTTATAACAAATACTTAAGCTGTTATATTCAATTTACATGATATTATAATAAGGACAGTGAACAAAGTTAGTGTCCTATGTTTAAAAGTTCAGAATTCAATCACTGCAGACATATACATTTCTTTACATTTAATGTACCATCAATTATAAACATACTATTGCAAAATTCTGAGAAGCCAAAAAATATTTCACTATGATGAATTACTTTTTCATTACTGATTTTATTTCATGCTGATTTTAAATTTATGTCCTTGCTTAGTCAGAAAATTTAATCAGAAACTATTGCAGTTATCCAGGAAAAAAAATAAGTAAAAGAATGTAAACTAAGACATTCACATAACTAGAATAACAGTAACTCCAGGATACATATCATTTTAGAGATATTAAATTATGAATAAGGTATTAAAGAAATATAGAAAAAGATTCAATATGATTAAGCAAAGGACAAAAGTTAGAGAAACCAGTAACTGCAAATTAAAATTGGAAGTGTTTGGTTTTACTTCTCAACATAGAAATTGATATTATTATGATAGAAACTATATTTTCTTATTTTTATGATTTTATTATTTTATAATTTGATATAATTAAACACATTGTAGAAATACATGAAATATCTACCTGTATTTCATTATTTTCTACAATTTTAACTTATTTTATAAAATAAATTTTAAATTTCATGTTTAAGATATAACTCAGATCATTGAAAAATATTATGAAATGAATCACTGTGGTATGAATGAATTAAAATATTGTTCCCCAGTTATACAGCAGCTGAGGAACCATTAAAGTGGTTTTCTTCACTACTTGATATAAACAATATTTTATGAGGTAGATGTTTTGCTAAAGGTCATATGTGCATGCTTAACATCGCACTATTACAATATCTTTTTCATAAATGACACGTCAGATATTCTTGTAGAAGAAAAACATACAGAATAAAAAACAATAGCCTGCTTTTGCTAACACTTTCTTCTTAAGTATAGAAGAAAGTCAAACTGAAAATTTTTAGGACACAATTCCTACAATTAAAATATACAAGATGCATTATAACTATAAAATTTCACAGTTAACACAGCCTGACAAAGTAGGAGAACTAAGAAAGAATATATGAAAAGTTTAATTGAAGCAAACTCTCAAAGGACATAGAAACTTTCATTAAAAAAGGTTTAATCATCTGTACTCCAGCGAATCACAATGAGTAACTAGTTCTAGGGGTTCTCAGTTCCCACTACTGATAAAATGAGCTTGTGTAAAACAGTAAGGTTAAGATGGTCTTCATATTATTTCTAGTCTTTGAGATTTTTCCCCTATTTAAAATTTGTTTATTTTTAAGTTAATTTTGTGTCTTATAAAACTCTATTGGTTATACAGAAAATTTTAATATGGAAATCAAGTCACATGTTTGGTATAATATTCATTTTAATCACAAACTAGATTATGTTAACCACAGTAGGATTAGAAAATCAGAAGAAAATAGGTGGCTTCAATAAGAAACTGGCTGAGAGAAAATGGAAATTGAAATAAAGTAAATCAATTTAAACACTAAACCTACCATTTTCCAGAACATTAATGTATAACAAATTGCTTTGTTTTAGTATCCTGGGGTTCTTATATGTAACACTGAGGTAATAATAACTACTACTTATTGTTTTTGAACATTAGGTGAAGTCAAATTTTGACAAAGTTCTTAATACAGTATTTTTAGCATCAATATACTACATTTTATTTTTAAGTATTTAAATGCTATTTATTTGACCATTTGGATTGTGTTGCCTAAAACCAGGCCAAGTATAAAATGAACATCAATATATTTGTGAGAAATGTGAACTTTTACATTGATTAATCATAAAATTTCACAGCTTTCAAGTTATCTTTTAAAACAAAAGTAAATACATTGGTTTATGCATAGATAAAGATATGTTCTTTAAGTTTTATACTCAGTCAAAACCTCTAATCCATGTGAAACATCATAGAAAAAACAGCACATCATGTACAGTAGGCCATTTGGAGAGAGGTGGCAAAGTTTAGATAAAAGAAAAGTGATTAAATATTGATCTCATTTAAAGGTTAAAGGGCAAGTGCACATAGGGAATCCAAGAAAGGCTTTTGGCTAATTATGGTGCTCTGCAGAATCATTACAGAAATAAATGGGTGAGCATTGAACAATGCTCATCACTATAAAATATTCTGACTGATAAATCAAAGATATGTAAATGGGTTTATTTACATCATATATATGTATGTACATAGACATGCATATAGCTAATTCTCAGAAACATTCAAATTTGTGTTTAATATTGATTCATAAAATGCTATGCAGTTCAAAAGATAGGGAATCTTGGAACTTGATTTTATTTCCATAATGTCATCAATTTGTTGTAGAAATTTGAGAAAGTTGTTTAGTCTAGTTTCCTATTTATGAATGGAGGAAATTTCATTGTTTTTCAGTTCATGGAGCTTATTTAAAAATTAATTGTGAGGATATCTTAAAATTAAAATATAAATATATCCTAAGTATTGAAACATTACACCTATTCAAATCATTATTTAATTAACACTGAAACATTTATTACCAAAATTTCTGCTTCTGACTAGAATGATTTAAGTCACAGAATACTAACATTCATGAGTCAATGAGGATAAAAGCCTTTATCATTCTTTTTAATTATTATAGTAAAGTCATTTGAGACTGAAAAAACTACACAGACTTCATGAATTCAAATTACAAGTAATTAGGAAGAATTTACAATGCTAGCTTACAGAAACTGACCTTTATTTCTTTACAGACAATAATTACATATAGATGTTGATAAATGTTAGGTTTTGCTCAGAAAAGGAATATTTAATCATGACCAGAGCAACAATGTTTTAAAATTCTAGCTCTCTGCGTGCTGGCTTCCATGGGTTGAACACCTTTTCCTCTGCCAGGCCCCTCTGCCAAGCTATTTTAGCCTTGGAGCCAGCCAGCCATAGACTGAAACAGAGTAAAAGTGAACCTCTCCTCCTTTAAATTGTGGGAGTTAGGAGTGTGTGGGGAGAGAACAAAGATTCACCAAGAAGCAAGCCTTCCCTGTGATCCAGTACCATGTGTGGGCTGTCACTGGCAAGGGGACAGCCAAACCACTGCCACTTCCTGTGTGCAGACTGGCAAACAAGAAGAGCCACACCATGTCTTATAAGCCACCGGCTGATCCAGAGAAACACAGGCTACGATGATAGCTATTGAGGTGAAATGCAATTGGATGCTTGTGGTGTTTTGGTGTTTCACTGACCTTGCAGGTCTAGAGACAGTGGTCTGATCATCTATTCAGAGGATAGCAGCACACAGTGTGGCATCTATGGGAGATCTCCTTGTGAAGGTGGTAGCCGTTGTTAATTTACTATTATCTTGTTTTGAAGTCCTGTATCATTTCCATTGTTTTTTTGGGTTGAGTTTTATTCTTTTGTTTTATTTTGTTGTATCTGCTGTTATGGGCAGCTATTTTAAAGATAGTAAGATATATTATGGTAGCCATTTGGGATTTACTATTGTCTTATTTACTGCATTCATTGTTTTGCTTTTATTGATTCTATTCTGTTACATTCTGTTTGATTTTGAAGGCATTCTAACACTGACTTCAAAATATGCGCATAGACAAATGGAAAAGAATAGAAAACTCAGAAAGAACAAAAAGTTTCTTCTACATGTACTTGTAAAAAATTTAAAAAATGACAAGCAGATAGTAAATGCTCAAAAGTATTTTGCAGTAACCTATGTCCGAAGCTATTGGCAGCTATTCTGAAGACCACAAGAGCCATTATGGTAACTATTATTGATTTCATATTGTTTTGAAGTCCTTTATCACTTACACTGGTTTGTTTTGAATGATTTTATTCTGTTTTATTTTCCTTGGTTTTATCCTCTTTAAATTAAAATTTAAAAAAAAGAAAATTCTAGAAAAAACTAATGTGAAATAAAAACCTTTAAACTGTTTTATTAAAAATTTTCAAATCTTATCTCTCTCATATTTTAATAAAAAATGTGGGCTAGCCACAAACTTTAAGATATTTTTCTATATCTACATTAAAATGGTCTACCTACTTAGAACATACATAAAACTTACTAGACAATCAATAAGATATGAACATTTAAAATAAGTTTTTCAAAATATGCAGTCTATGAAAAACTTCAAGTATATATCCAAATGACCAGAATTTCACAGTATTATGCAACAAAAACTAAATTAAAAGACCTAGATGTTAATACATTTTGAATTAATTCTGATATACTGTGAAAGATGGAAGTCTGGTTTTATTTTCCTGCATAAGAATGTCCAGTTTTTCCAAAACTACTTTTTATTTTCATAAAATAGGAAATATCTGTTGTAAAAAAGTGTCATCACAAATATTAAAGGCATTTTTTACATAAAAATTCATATCACAGAACTAAAATACAGAACACTGAAAAGCCATTGTTTGGGTGTTTTTAGGACTGTGTCACAGTTGCAGTCTCACCTTTCCTTAGAATGTAGCAACTTTGGTGTTACTTTGTGACTGGACACACGATACAGAACTAACTCAAGAAAAATGTTTTAAAATAACAATTCAAGCATGTTTAATGTTATTTACATATTAAATTAATAGTATTTATTTACACTATAACATATAAAGTTACCATTAAAGAAAAAAGAAGCCTAAATATTTAATTAAATCGTCATGTTGTACAAAGTTCAAAGTTAAGATTAAGGATGGTAACTGAATATCCTTATAATAAAACTTTTATTGATATTACCCTAATAGTATATGTCAGGTCAGGGGTTTAGTTTAAGAACTCTATGAAATTGTAAGATAAAAACTTCCAAAGGCATGTAACACTGCTATTTTTTGTTCCACTTTCATCAATTATGCATTGAGCTTTTACTATATGACAGCCCTATTCTAGGCACTAGGGAGACAGTAGTTAAAAAATTTCCAGTGACCTGCAACCCACATACAGGGGATATGTAATAAATAAATGAAAATATACAAATAAAAATAAACCACAGGATGTTTTCTAAAGTATAAAGCTGGTATTGAATGTCCTTCACTTTTTATTTCCCTCTATAATTTCCATATAAACTGGTTACAGTGAGGAGGAAGTCATGTGAATGGAGGGAAACCTCTGTGTGACTGAGTAATTGTTGTAATCAGGAGTTTCAGGGAGAACAATTACATACAGGATAAAGAATTTGTAATATTATTTTATGATGGTCACCCAGACCATCATCACAAAGAAAATACAAGAAAGTGCAGGAAATCTGTCACCAACACTAAAGACCTAGAAAATCCATCTTTGGGCCTGGATCCCACAATAATATCCTATATGAGTCCAGCTGAAGACTAAGAGCCCATGACAATACCTCCCTTGAGTTCAAGTGGAGGCCTAGAGCTGGACAATAACATATGCAAATCTGTCTGTGCCAGTGAGTGAAGGATCTGTGCCAGTAGGTTGACAGTTCCATAGTGGAGTCAAGAAGGAACACTCAAAATATGGACCAGGGCTAACCTGAAAAGTATCATAGCCATCCTCAGAGACAATGAGGTCCCGAACTCCTCTGATCATGAGAACAGTCAAGTACATGTCAGGAAGCCAGTATGAGAAGCTTCTCCTGGAGATTGAACAGCAGACATCTTACCTCCAGAGCCAGGAAGTAATGCTCAAAGTAAGGACCAGAGCTCCTCCAAAGTGAACCGCAGCCATTCTCAGTGACAAGGTCCTGAGATCCTCCAATGACAATGGCCAAATTCATATTGGGGAAGCTATCCATGACAAGCTCCTCCAGGAGAACAAGTGGCTCCAAAGAACAACACTTTGAAGAACTCACAACACCATGCTGTTCCTCTCCAAATCTCCTTTTAAGATAGCAACTTTTCCTCAAGTGGGCCATCTAAACTCACAACCGTGCTGATTCAATTCCATTGCTGTTCAGTTGATCATCAGTTTTTAATCCATAACAATAATTAACATAAAACTGTACTTAGGTGAGAAAAAGAAATCCAGTTTGGCTAAAGTGAGCAAGTTAGGAATTATAGTCTTCTAAAAAATAAAATATATCCATATGGATAATCAGTAAAGAGTAACTGAAGTTCACACGATAATGAAGGTCAGATAAGGAACCCAAATGGGCAACAAGGAACAGAGGGTGGTATTGTTTTAACCACAGATTAACATTTATCATTTAATATATATATTGATAATAATATTATTACAGTGTTAATAAACAGATGAGTATAAAACAATAAAAATCTCAGAGATAATGAATGATACACATATGGAGGATTTAAATATCATACAGCGAAAATACTAAAAACACAGAAAGCCAGAACTATGAAGTAAAGACTATGAGAAATTTTCTTTCTGTGCCAAACAAAATGATCTACCAAAATATTAATTATTTCACATGAAAGTGAAAAATAAGCTTACTGTAGAAATGAAATTGTTTGAATCCATATGAAAAAAGACAGAATAAAATCTTTATACATTAAAGATATTTAAAACATTCAAGAAGAACAAGATTCACAAATAAAATATACCTACGGTGGTTTATGCCTGCTATCCCAACATGTGGGAGGCTGAAGCACAAACATTGCCAAGAGTTCAAGGTTAGCCTGGAATATATAGCACGTTGCAGGCCACCCTACATAGTGAGGCCTTTTCTCAAAAACATCAATCAATCAATCAAAATTTAAAAGAATTAAAAAGAATATATTTAAAATGATTTTAATGTATCAAAATTAATACTAAGTTGAGTGACTTGAGAAAAATAATGTAATAGGAAGTCCAAAGTTCTCACTCTCCCAAACACAGAGAATGTTAACAATAACATATGGATGAAAATATCTTCATGAAAATTCCAGAATCCACTTAACAGGCTGCAGTACCTCAAGCAAGAACATGACCAAGAATAGCTGCATTGAAATGAAGAAAGACAATACTGATTTACCGATCTCAGCCCCTCTTCTCCAGCAAGCATAACTCAATGTCCAGGGGAAAAGTCTGTGACTTGAGACTTGCCCCTGTGGTTTGAGGTATAGATTAAAACCAGAGTATGATTTTCCAGTGCTCCAGTTTTGCAGTGCCCTGTAGAAGAGCTTGGTTTTCCTCTGGTCCCTCTTGGAATTCTCACAGAAGTGCATAGTTGTAGCTGCTGAGAAAAAACAAAAACATCAGCCAGATTACTGTGGACAACACACGTCATGGAATCACAGAAACACACCACTGGACATTTTTAGGACAGAGAAGGGAGGAATGTGGTTTAAGTTTCCTTTTTCTGAAAGGCTTCAAGGAGGACAATAACGTTCTTGCCAGACACAGGGTGCTGAGGGACAGCCAATGTATTTGAATGTTTAGTGGGTACTGAGAGTGACAGGGAGCTACACTTTTTTCTGCTGTAAAAATAGAAAACTGTAAGTGGCAAAGAAGTAAGAGAATAAAGAGATTCTGAGATTATGAGGGAGCAGACAAGATGCATGAATTGACAGAAACAGATGCTGAACACCCATCCCATGATCTCACACCAGGTAAAGGTCTTGAGGAGTTTGGCTTTTGAAATGTGTAGACTCTAACAGAACTTAATAAAACATACAAAGAAAATGGAAAACAGGTCAAAAAATGCATTTCCATAAACACCTTAGAGAAACAGAAATATATTGTTGATTGTTATAGAAATAATGGCCAAAAGCTTCTCAAATGTGGAAAAATAGGAACATATAGGGCCACAAATACAAATGGTCTTCAGGGAACATCCTGAAGGTATGAATATAAACAAATTTACATTGAATTACTATAATAAACATATCAAAAGTTGAAAAAGAAGAGAAACTTTTAAAAGTAGCAAAGGGCCAGTGTGTCATCACGTGCAGCAGAACCCACAGAATATTTTCAGTGGTTCCTCTGGAGCAGCCTTGCAGGTTATGAGTGGAATGATATAGAAAAACATTGAAAGAAAAAATGCCATTGAAAGAAAAAAATGCCAATCAAGAATGCTATAAATGACAATACCATCCTTTAAAAATGAAGAAAAACAAACAATTTACATATTAAAACAAAACATGAAACAAAAAAGAAGACAGGATATGAAACAAGCTAAAAATTAGTACACAAAATTATAGCAGTGTGAAAAAAATTAAAGAAGGCACAGACAAATCTAAAGACATCTTGTATTCATGATTGTAAAGCTTAATACTGCTAAAATGTTTATATTACCAAAAGCAATGTACAGATAAATGCAACCAATATCAGCCCAATGAAATTTAATGTAGAAATTTTTAAAAATCCTAAAATTCTGATGGATACACAGCACACATGACTCCAGATAGACAAAACAATACAGATTAAAAAATAAAAAAAACCTAAGGCCTCACACATTTATTGAAAATTACATTGCAAAAGTCCAAATCATCTTAACAGCATCTTACTCGCTGAAGATCTACAGTTATAAGCTACTGAAATAGAATAGACAGCCTAGAAATAAGCCCAAGAATATACAGACAAGTCAGTTAGGGTGCTGAGAGTACACAATAGGAAATCATCATCTCCCAAAAATGATGCTGGGAAAATTGCACATCAACATGCAAAATATTGAAATTGGACCTTTATTATACACTATAACAAAAGTAACCTTACCATGGATTCAAGACTTAGATATTAGACCTCATTGTGTGGAATTCCTTGAAGAAAGTGGTGGGAGGAAAAAAAACTATTTTTCTTGACAACTATTTCTTTGTTATAATAAAACATGAGCAGCCAAAATACAGAAATAAAAAAATCAGGACTTTACAAATAAGCAAAAACTTCACAGCAAAGGAAGTAATCCACTAAGTAAAAAAGCATTTTAAGAAATGGGAGAAAATATTTACAAGCCATATATGTGATAAAGGATCAGTATCTGAAATAAATGCCAGAATTCAATAACAGAAAAATAAAAATAATTATGAGATCTATAGAATACTATGGTAACTAGAATTAATAACAATGTATTGTATACTTGAAAATTGATAAGGTAGCACATTTTAAATGTTCTTACCAATATAAGTATGTGAGGTAATAATGGGCTGGGGATTATTTTAATTACATTGATTTAATGATTCACAGTATATGCACATTTGAAAACATCAAGTGGTATACTATTGGTATATACAATGTTTGTTTAAATAAAACCAGGCAATATTCAGAACTTTACAAAACATACAAAGGAAATGGAAAACAGCTCCAATAAACCATATAAGGGCTAACAGATATAGTATATGGAACATGTTCAGCATTGCTAATCATCAATACAATTAAAGACCACTTCTTATGTTTGCTCATCTGTAAGGATCATTATTATTAAACAATATAAAATTTTTTTAAAAACAATAAAAACTGAAACAGAAACCCAGTAAGTGTTAGTTTTGATACAGAGAAGTCTAAACCATTGCATATTGTTGGTGAAAATATAGAATGATGCAACCATTATGGAAACCATATGGAATTTCTTCAAAATTATAACTGCCATATGAATCAATAATATTACTTCTATGTATTAAACCAAAAATTTTATAAGAAATATCACTAACAAATGTTCACAAATTTTCAGTTGGAATGGAAGAATAAGTTTTAATGACCAATTGCACTGCATGAAGAGGACTACTACTAATAACATTTTCTTATTTATAAAAGATTTTTAATGTTCCTATTACAAAAATAGACAAATTCATGAAGTTATAAATACATTATTTAGCCTGACTCAATTTTTCTCTAACACACAAATCAAAACCCACCCCGCATACAGACACTGGTCACCACTGGGGCTATCCTCCTGGCACCAGCATGAGCTGGGAGAAAAAGCCAGCCCAGCCCCTGCACACACGCAGCCATGTGTGCTGGAGTCTCCTATGGGTAGCCAGCATGGGCCAGGAAAAGAAACAGCCATCTATATCCCTACAGGCCACCTGGCTTCCATCACCTTCAGGAGCCTGTAGCAAACACAGGCCAGGAGAAACAGCTAGACATGACTTGGAGAAGCTGCAGGTGATTGAAGAAGCCCACCCTGCATTCCACTGCCTCTCTAGGAACCTGGGTTACAGAAATCCAGGTGCCTGACCCATCCCCCTAAACCATGTATAGGTAGCCAACATGGGAAGCACCTGGGACCCCACAACTTGCTAGTCAGGGGAACCCTGGAAAATGTCAAGATGAAGGAGCAAACAGAATCTGTGGCCTCCAGCCCAATCAGAATAAGTCCAGGAGACATAGACATAGAAGAAAATGTATTTCACACAGTGGAAATTTCTGGTATGATGGCAACTAAACTAAAGAAACTATTTCATGAAGCTGTAAGAGAAATCAGATCAGAGGGCCGTGCATGGTGGTGCACTCTTGTAATCCCAGCACTCAGGAGACTGAGGCAGGATCATTGCAAGTTTGAGACCAGCCTCAGCTAAAGTGAGCCCAAGCCCAGCCTGAACTGCACAGTGAGACCCTGTCTCAAAAAAATGAAAACAACAACAACAAAAAAGAAAGATAGAAAGAGAAATCAGATTAGAAATAATATCTCAGATAAAAGAAGAAATGACAAACATAATCAAAGAGTTGCTGAGTATATCTAAAGAAGACAGAAAAAAAAAGGGGAGCATAGGGGAATGTGAGAAACCTTGAATGAGCAATATAGAGAAGAAATGGAATGCATGAAACAGACTCAAAGAGATATCCAGGGAATGATAAATTCCATCGAAAGTTGACAAAACTGCTGAAAGAAACTGACGACTGACTTTCAGACCTTGAAGACAGAATGGCACCTAGCCATCACAAAAGGAAATATATCTCAAAAATAACAAGGAGAGAGAGAAGACAAGATGGTCGATCAGTGAGCAACAGAATTCAAAGCCTCCCAGGACAAACAATTCATATGCCAGAAGAAAACACCCTGGACAGACCCAGACAGAGGGAGATGGATTCTCATGACACAGGAAGAAATTAAAACTTAAAAAAGCTCATCAAATACTTCAGGACTATAACTGAAACAGCTAAAAACTAAAGGGACACAGTGTTTTCATGATGACCAGCTAAGATTGCACCAGCTTGAATCTGCTGCAGCAGGCAGAGCTGCCCAAACTCGTTCCCACCGCCACTCACAGGAAGAACAGCAGTGCTGAAGTCAGGGATTGGTGAGCCCAATGGAGAGTGGGGAGCGGAGTTGGTGGAAGAACCTTCATTGATCCACTGTCAGTGTTGGGAGTGAGACCACCCTGCACTGGAAGGGCATGACCAGGTGGGCGACATGTTGGAATCGGACAGGAGGAGCCTGAACTTGGAGGGACAGTGACTTGGCTTGATTGCTCCCTCCCCGGAGCAGATTTGTGCAATTTGCTTTGACTGGGCTGTGCCCGTGGCCAGGACCCAATGAGACATCCCAAATTGATTCCCTTCACCTAGCACGCACTGAACGGGTGATCGCCCCTGAAGTTTGGCTGGCCTGGTGGGGAGGGGCAGGCATACACAGCCTGCTTACACCTCAGTGACAAAAGCAGGCAGGAAAGGGCGGAATTCCCTTGCCAACGTGCTTCAGGGAAACGTGACCAACAGGGAAGGAGCTGGGACCTGTACTATAATCCGTGTGGAGGAAGTCAGGGCCATGACAGGAGAGACAGGCAAGAGGAGAGGCAAGAGGAGGCCCCCAGCTCAGAACGCTGAGAGCCCTGATCCAGGAGAAGGAAAAAAAGAGAGCCTGAGGGTGGCAAACATGCAACATCAGACATGGCTTCAATGGACATTAAGAGACATCTTTGGGACCTTGTAGACGAGCTCAAAACTGAAATATTAAATCAGGTAAAGCAGGCTATGAGTAGAGTAATAAAAGAAATGATCTCAGAAGTATCTCTCAGGATGATACAGATGAAAGAAGGGAGGAACACAAAAAAAAGGAGAGAAACATTCAATAAAGAATATAAAGAAAATATAGAATACATGAAGTGGATTCAAAGAGACTACCAGGAAATTAAAAACTCAATTGAAAACTGGCAAAATATCTTAAAAGAAACTAAAGATAGACTATCAAAACTTGAAGATAAGTTTGCAATGTATGATCATGAAAGGAAAGATCTCTTAAAAATAACAAGGAAACAGGCAGTAACAATACAAAGGCTAGAATATGACAAGAGAATCTACAATTTAAGAATAAGAAACATGAAAGAAGAAGCAGGAATACATACAGGTGAATTACAAAGGCTATTCACGGAAATAATTAAGGAAAACTTCCCAAGCATGGGAAAAGAAAATGACATTTGGTTATGTGAGGCATACAGAGCTCCAGCCACCTACAAGCAAAACAGATCTACACCCAGACATATAATAATCAAGACACCAGAAATTCAATATAAAAACTGAATATTAAAAGCCGTCAGAGAAAAGAAACAGGTTACCTATAAAGCTAAGCCCATCAGAATCACAGCCGACTTCTCGACACAGACCATCAGATCAAGAAGAGCTTGGCGTGAAGTCTTCTAAGTCCTGAAGGAAGGTGGCCTCCAGCCCTGCAAAACTATCACTAGAAATTAATGGAGAAACAAGATGCTTCCATGACAAAGAGGAACTGGGCGAGTTTGTGACCACCAATCCAACCCTACAAAGAATGCTGAAGGACATTCTAGAGAGAGAGAAATAAATACCAGGATTTTAGGAACAGTGGCAGAAAGGCCTCAATGAGTGGGGCAGGCAGTAGAATGAAAGAGAAAACTAAACAAAGGCAGAAAAGTAGCATAGCAGAAATGAGGCAGAGAAGGATAACTAGAAACTCTAACATAGATGGGCTTGATACGCTATACTGTTAATAGTGCACCAGGATTTAAAACACACATTACTCACTCTACTGTGCTTAGATGTATTATATTCTGTTCCAGTCATTCTACCTGTACTAGATTTGAGGGCATAGACTGTACTCCTGAAAATAACAGGATATAGTACAGTAATCATACTTAATTTCCTATTAACTTAATCTAAAGCTCTGTAAAACCTACACAGTTTTACCATGACTGATCATAATCGAATTTGGTTTGTTGGATCGCTGTTTTGTACTGATAGATTTTATTCAAAACTGTTACAATTGATAGTATCAAGTCTGAGAGTATAGGCAACTGCACTTACGATGACAAGATCCACTAGAATATCCACTATGGTTTGATTATTACCTGCATTTGAAGTTTTATACTGTCTACAATGTTTTATTTTACTAATATTGCTATTTACTGCTATACTCAATTATACTGTTATATTCAATTATGCATGGTGATATAGACATTCTATTGAAGATAATGAGAAACAACACAGTAATCATTGCAGATCACCTTGTACTGTGGTTTTACGTGACTTTTTGGTTTCATGTCTTTATAGGAATTTGTTTTGTTTTGTCTTGCTAAGTTTTGTTTTTCCCTCTAACACAGAAAGGATAGAAATACATGTAGAGATTCATGCATGCGTAGCTGTTCACATTCTCACTGTTTGACTATCTACTTTGTATGCTTTAATTTTGTAACTTGAACAACTATTTCTAAGAGGATAATATGTAATTTATTAACTAGTGATTTCTTATTGTTTATCTTTTTTTTGGAATTCTGTATTATCTCTACCCTCTACATGCTTTTGTTTCTCTTTAAATAAAATCTTAAAAAAAAAAAACAAGGAACCAGGAAATAACAATTCAACAGCTGCATGACAATGCAAATAAAAATAATTTAAGAATAATAGGTGTCAGTGAAAAGGTAGAAGCCAACACAAATGACATAAAGAGACTTATTTACAGAAATAACAAGAAAACTTCCCAAGCATGGGAGAAAGATCTGATACTGATAATTGAGGCACTAGAACTCCAACTAGTCATAACCAAAATAAATCTACACCATGATATATAATAATCAAGATCCCAGATATTCAGCAGAAGAACTGAATATTAAAGGCTGTTCAAAAAAAAAAAGAAACAGATCAACTATAAAGGAAAATCTATCAGAATCATGACAGATTTCTCAACAGCAACCATCAATTCAAGAAGAGCTTGTAGAGAAGTATTTAAAGCCCTGAAAGAAAAACAACTTTCAACCCAAAGTGCTGTACCTGACAAAATTATATTTCAAACTTAATGGCAAAATAAGGTACTTTCATAGCAAAGAACAGCTGAAAGAATTCATGACCATGAATCCAACTCTACAATATTAAATCGTTCCCACCACCACTCACAGTACAATGCGTACTGAAGGACATGTTAAACAGAGATAAAAATGACCACAATTCCAGGAACAGTGGCAGAAGGGGACCACTGAGCAGGGTAGACAGTTTAAAGGATTGGAAAAGTAGGCAGCCATTGGCAGGAACAAAGCATGGCAGAGGTGAACCAGAGCATGTTGGCCATAACTATTAATGCAGATGGCCTCAATTCACTATTACAAAGAAACTTAGGCAGAGTGGATCAAGAAACAACATCCATCAGTATGTGACATATAAGAAACACATTAACTTGAAAGAAAATTCATCGACCGAAAGTCAAAGGAGAGAAAACAATGTTCCATGTGACAGGGAACCAGAAAAAAGGAGGGAAAACATGCCTACCAATGAATAACAAAGATATGGCATTTTTACACAACAGAAAGCTACTCAGCTACAAAGAATGATGATGAGGTGCTTCTATGTGAACGAATACAACTTGTTATCATGTTCTCGGGTCAAATGTTTCAGACTCACACAACAGAACATTGTGTTGCCTCCCTAATATAAAAAACTGAAGGAGTTAGTGGTATCCAAAATGTAAGATATATATTGTGAAAGCAAAAGGAGAGGAAATGTCTAAAAAGGGAAGGTGGCAGCCATTGTAAATTCTCTTTTATCTTGTTTTAAAGTCCTGTATTGTTTTCATCATTTTCTTTTGATTGGTTTTATTCCATTTTGATTAGTTTGATTTTTATTATATCTGATGACATGGACACTTATTTTGAAGATAGCAAGATATATTATGGTAGCCATTGCCAATTTCCTATTATCTTGTTTTGAAACCCTGTATCACTTTTACTGTTTTGTTTTGATTGACTTTGTTTTGTTTTGTTTTGTTTGGCTTATTCTCGTAAAATAGTAACACAAATTCTATCAAAACTCATTGTGCTACATAAATACATACTATTATATTTTGCTACTTAAGAATAAATGAAAATTTTAATATGATTATATTTAACAATAGTGTACTATATACAATTTAAATTCATTAGAGAACAAATTTTGTAATATGTATTATTTTAAAAATTTCAACTAACTTTACAATTTTTTTAAATCTTAACTTGAATTATAGGAAATTATGTACCATTTTGTATATAATAAAAAATACAAACAGGTAAAGAACTGTACAAATAAATATATATTTATATTTCCTTTGTTACATAGTGAGATGACTAATACATACAGGTAAATTGTAATGATTGATATAGATGATAAATCAACAGACAAAAATATATCAACCCTGAATCATACATCCTCTCACCATATTCTTTCATTGTGCTACATGTCTGTTAATTTTATCTATGTCTGTTTCAGGGGAGACAGGATATGACGATTAGGGAATTTATTACAGAGAGAATTGGATAAAACTTATATAATTACATAAGTTATTTATCCCTTGAGTAGTTTCTATAGCTATGTCTTTCACAGAATTGGTTTGTCCTAAATTGTTCAATTTATAGGCAAAATTTGTTCACATCATTTCCTTTTATTTATTATATTAAGAACTTGGAGATTAATAGTAATGATACATTTTTCATTCCTGAAATTAGAAATTTTATCTCTATTTTCTTTTCTCTTGATTATACTGGATAGAAGTTTGATAATTGTATTTATCTTGTCAAGAAGTATCTTTCATTTTCCTTGATTTTCCCTCAAAATTTTCATTACTATGGATAATCTACTTAAATCTTTACTCTTTTTTCTTGATTTCAGCTAAAATTTCTTTGCCTTGCTTGTAATAAGGGAGGTAAATTTTGATTATATTTTTATATGTAGTGTGTTCAGAAGTCATCCCAACTTTTTAGGTATTTTAGTTAGAAAAATGTTACATTTCAAATAATAGCTCAAGAATTTTAAAATGTTTTAACATTTTATTACTGAAAATATATCAAGCATGAGAGAAAGAACTGAAAAATAAAAGCTTATGTTTTTCTGTTTTTTAATATACTTTCTCTTTTTTAAATACATGTTTGGAACACATGAAGTTTACAACTGTCTTGAGTAGAGGGTGCATGTACATAGTACAACTTGTTTCTTTTTCTTTTAGTCCCCTTCCCCTCTCAGCTTCTAAATCCTTTTTCCCCATTTCCATGTTTGTTGTTATTAGCTCATATTTACGATATATAATGTTTACATTCACTGAGGTTGTTAGGTACATTTACATGGTATAACTTAATTCTGGTTAATCTACATTTTCCCTTTCTTTACACTCACTCTTGGCCACCTGGTCTCCTTTTCATTTCCAAGAGATACATCCCCTTGTTTCTTCTATCCATTATTTATGGTTCTCTTTCTTTGTACTTTGATTTACCCAAATGAGAGATATCATAAAGAATTTAAATTAGTGTGACTGATTCATTTCACTCAATGCTACATTCTCCACATGCAACCATTTGCCTATAAATGTCTACAATTTATCCTTCTTTTAGTGAGTTTTCTATTATACATAGATATCACAGCTTCTTTATCCATTCATACCAGTTGCTACCAGTTACCTTATCTATTTATGACAGTTTATTCCAGGATTTAGCTATTATGAATTGTGCTGCTACAAACTTTGGTGTGCATGTATCACTATACTATGTCTTTGGCTCTTTGGGGAAGATTTATTTCCAGAAAGAGAAGAGATGAGTTTATGTTTTCTATATTAAAAGAAGGAGGATTGAAGGAATAAGAAAGACAAAAAGAACATGAAATGTCTACTGTGATTGGAGAAAAAAGGAAAAATCTTCACTAAGTCTCCGAAGGAAGACAGTGAGGTGGGAAAAAAGTTTCAGAAGCACCTGCTAGCATATTAAAAATGCAGATTAGTGGGTGCCACATCAAGTGTAGTGAATCAGTATCTTGGGGATTTTGGCCTAAAATCTGCATTTTACAAGAGCTCAGTGTCTTTTGTATGCACATTAAGTTTGAGTAGCACTCCTTTAGGCAGAAATTTGTCAGAGAAACCGTTCAACAAGAGAAGATTATGCTGCCTTTTAAGATATTATTTGGTGGGGACCTGGCTATTAATTCAATTGGGATAAACCCTAGGGACATATTTGAAGTTATTTAAATCCTGCAAAGTAAGGAGTTTGATGTGAGCTGCAGATCAGCACATAGGTTTAATTTATTTTGGATGTTATCAAGAGAAAATGGAACAAAACTAATAAGAAAACTGCTATTTTCTTAAAACTGGATGAGTTGAAATAATTTTCTTTCCCTTCAAAATAGGTCAGAAACTAGAAAAGTTTTTTCTAGTTAAAGTTCTATTGTAATAAATTAATGATATCCATAAAAATAACATGCTGGTTTTTAGGCTTCTTAAAGCAATATAAATTAATAAGTTTAAGTGAGGGGCACAGGGTGTGGCAAGATATGGGAGAGGAGATGACATCAGATGATCATTTCCAAATTGGCAGCTGGCTCAAGGCCTCAGAACTTCCAGTCTAGGACTCTTTCTCATTTTTTCCCCTTTCAGTAGCTCAAGAATGATTTAATCGTCTACAGCACTATTGCCTCTATTCACTGTTTTATTATACTGAAACACAGTATGTTTTGGAGAAATCCACAGAGCTTTTAATCTTGCCCTCTGCTGATAACAAATTAAGAACTTTGCTTTTAAATATTGGTAGCTGTAAGTGACTTAGAACTTTAACAAAAGTAACACATGCCTGGTAATAGTTTTTATTGATTTCAAAAATACTGACTCAGTATGCATCAGAATGATTTATTAGGTTTATCAGTAATTTATTTATATGTATCTGTACTTCTCAGTATACTTCACTTATATCTGGTAGTCAGAATTTTTCCTGTTTCAGTAAAAGGAGGGCAAGATTCAGAGAAGTAGCAGTTCATAAACAACAATATTTTTGTAGAGTACTCTTGTGCTTAATTTTGAGATTGTGGAATGGAGTTTTCCCAAATTACAATGGAATGAGTTCAAAAGGTGGAAGAGAGGAAAATATTATCCTTGAAGGAAAGACTAAAATAGAGTCATGCATCTATGATCACTAGCCCTTAATGTCTCAGTAGATAATAGGCCGGGTAGCAAAAGGAGATGAATGCCTTCAAGCTAGGTTTCTGGGGCTGAACCCTAGGCACCAGGTTTTTCCCTCCAATATCATAGGACCTCACATATAAACATGTAAAGTTTATGTATGCTAATACCATTGCTCAAAGCACAGTTAATTTTACTTAATAGGAAAAAGAATAAAAGTATTGTTAGTCTTCGTATTTTATCTGTTTTAATATATTTAATACATTTTATCTGGTTTTGATCATTTTTAGATGTTTGCTATATATAAGTTAAGTACTGTGAGTTTAAACACTATTCAGTCAACTTCAAGAGGATTCCATACATTTGTATTTGCTTATTGATTGATTGACTTTTTGGTAATGCAAAGATTTCTGAAACATACTCAAAAAACTCTCTTTGTACTGATTAGAAAGGAGTTGTAGGAAAGGTAAAGACAGATGGGCAGTTTCAGGCTTTCCTCTTCCACTCTATAAACACATAGGTAGATGATGATAATAGATGACATATAGATAGGTAGATAGAAGAAATGTTTATCGATTTCTTATAAATTTAACCTTTTATTTCATTGTTTTTTACAGTAATGAATTTGCTCCATTGCACCTTGTAACTTCTAACGTTTGGAAGTTTTCACATTTTGAAAGCCTTGTAATAAAAATGAAAAATTTCAGTTCAATAATTAAAACTTTTTCTACATGAGGTCCTGAGTTTGATTTCTGGTACAAAAAAATCTTTTTCTAATGTCATAACCTCCTGTCCTCTTTCATGTTTTTTTTTTTACATTTTTCTTGTAGTCTTGACAATCTGATATTAGTAAGATCAATAGATTTTCTTCTGTGCAAGATCCTAATTTTTCTGCTTCCACCTTAACATGTTCTCTGCTATTCTGCTGTATTTTCCACTTGTCTATTTAGCACATCCACCATGATTTATCCAATTCCTTCAGGTGTGAAAATGCATTCTTCATTGAGGTCTTTCTGGTTTCTCTGTTCTCAGCCTAGGCATCATATCCTTACCCTTCTATTTGATGTTGGGACTCTCAGAGCAATATTTGGATCAATATCAACAAAACATGTTGTTTATATTATGTTAATATGTATTGATACTTAAAATTCAGATTGCAATACTATAATCACCGTATATTTTGTTTGTATTATCTTTATTCTCATACTTGTGTTTGTAAGTTAATGCAGCAAATTAAACAAATATTTTCAAGTAGCAAAAAATAAAAATAAGAAAATAGAAAATAATAAAAACATTTGTTTTAAAAGAATCAATATTTCTAATTTTTTTTTGAAAAACAAGGAAAATTGGATAGTACATTAACCATGTAAGTATAAATAGTTCTGGAAGTATTAATTGACCATGACTGCCAGGAAGAGTAATTCTGCTACTTCGTAATTTGGGTAGAGCAATTCTATCTTTTGCTCAGGTTTTTTCTGGTGATTCTCTTGCTGTTCTTCAGCCCTCTTTTGGCAAGAAATGATCATGTACTACAGTCAGAGCCTGAGAACTGAATAAATTCTGAGACTTTTTCTCAATTTTGTATGAATCACTTCATTGGTTAAACCGTCTAATTCAGGGGAGGATTAGTCTCAGATCAAGTAAATTTTACATGGATAATGAAACTGAGAGAGAATTAATATTGGTTGAGAGTTTGAAACTGGTTTCAGTAAGGAAGGGAACTTCACTTCACTTGACAAATTTAAGTTTCCTGAGAAAATTAATATGATCTTCTTTCATGTAATAGATCTGTTCCAGGACACAGATTCACCTAAGATGCAGTGAGTGGACTGCAGCAGATACTGTATCTCTGATTGAAGGTCCAAATATTCACTTTCAACCTGCCAGATCTGTGAATGTGGACAGTAGATTAGACTGTCTTAGGAATCACTCTGAGTCAAGTGGAGCTGACCCCCTTCGGTTTGCATTCCATCCTCAGGTTCAGGGTTGTCCATGCTGGGCAATTCTTTGAAAGCTCAGATCATTTCTGTTTCTGGCTCAGTTATCAGCTGAGGATCCTGTTGTACCAAATCATAGTTTCATTTACCCTTCAACGACACAGTTGCCTTTACTTCCTGACAGGGTTTAGCCCTGAGGACATTCTCTAGCACATTCCTTGATGGCAAATCATCTTTTCAGAGATTTTTCCAGGAAATCGGACCTTATCTCATTGTAGCGGTTTATGAAAGAATGTGTCCTTTTGTTGTTTTTGATGATGATGATGTTATTGGGGATTGAATCAAGGGTCATAGTGATAAGACATGTCCCCAGGCCTTTTTCATTTTTTTCTTTTTTTTGAGACAGGATTTCTCTAAGTCATTATGTAAGTTGCCCAGGCTGGGCTCAAATTTGTGAATCTTGGCTTTCAGCCTTCGGAGGACTGAGCTGCCTTTGAGCACCTTCCTGGTCTATGGAATGCCTACACCTCCCCCAAAACTCTACTATCCAATAAAGACTTTTAAACTATATTCTCATTTTCATCTCCTCAACTTTTCCTGTAGCATCCTGAAATTAATAAACCTAGGGAATAAAGTAGAATTTCCATTAAAATATCATAAAATAAAAAGAATGATTCTCTTGTTCCTATGCAGGAAACTAGCTTAAAGTATTCCAGAGCAACATATATGACTCTTAAGTTTCAAATACTCCACAAAAGGCATAATTTTAATTATACATTAGGATTATTTTAAAAGTCTATTTTAATAGAAGGACTTCATTATTTCATGATTATCAGGACTCTTTCAGATGTTCAGTTCTGAGAGGAGTAATAAATCTTCAGAGGAAGAAATGTAATGCAAATGTTCTGTCACATCAACAGCTAATTATGTTTTAATCTTGTGAATGAAAATAAGTAAATGGAAATAAAACAAATTATTGATGATTTTATGCAAATTATACTAGAATAACCTGAGACACAGATTCTTACGTACTTTACTGCTCCTACCCTTACACTGAACATTGTTATTATAAATGTTTTTCAAATTTCTTGACTAGGGAAAAAAAATTTATCTCTTTTGGATCCACACACACACACACACACACACACACACACACACACACACACCAACACACACACACGATTCTAGACCCTTAAAGCCAGCCAGTGGCAATAAGGAAGAAGAGATACTAAAAAGTACTGCAAAAAATGAGATCTCCTCACAGATTTTTAAACAAATTTCAGACTAAAACATAACTCCAGAAAAGCTACTCATTTGTTTTACGTAATGCCATTCTTGATATTTTGAAAATTGAAAGTCTCAGTAATCTGCATGACATTCATCTAAGAAACACACACATAAAAACCCCCACAATATTAGTAGTCTGCAAGGCAGGGCATACAGAAGTATTGCTTTTAAATTTTTCTGAAAGCACAGGAACATGCATTGATATGACATCATGACCCAGAACTGCAAATCTGACACTTGAAAAAGTGAATTAAAATTAACAATTAGTGACTAATGCTTATAGGAAATTGCTCTCATTCTTTTAAATTTAAGCTTATATTCTTTTTTGCATACAGGTTAGAATAATAGAGTCAGATTTAAATAATTGATTTAGAAAACATTAAACATACTAAGATTTGGAGCTGTGAAGAAATTTTTATACTTAACTAATGTATATTTTAAGTATACTTTTTATAAAAAGCAAGATGAAGATGGAAGTAAAGAATGGTAATTACATTAGTGGTAGTACAATCCTTTCTATTGCTTCAATAGAATAGGAGATTTGGCAACAACAAGGTTTTTGAAATGTATTAGTACATGTTTTCAGTACATGGATGTTACAATTATCTTGGGGAGTTGACACAGGTACATAATATAGCTTATTTCTTTTTTTTAATCCCTTTCCCTCATCTTTCCCTCCCTCCTCTTTAACTGCCTCCCCCACTTTTCTCATTTTTACTTATATTATCAATTTTAGTTTTTGTTTATGGCATGCAATGTCCCCTTTTATTGAGGCTATTCTGTACCTAGTATATCTTCACTCTACCCATTTCCCCACCTCCTCTCCCTTGCCCTTGGCTCTTGCTCCCCTGGATCTCTTCTCTTCTGCAAAAGATCCATTGCCTTGTCTCCTGCTCTCCTTGCTTTATTTCGTTTTTAGTTTGATAGTTTAAATCAAATGCTTGAGATAGTTTACAAGTCCTCATTCTCCATTTGCTTTATTTAGGAATATATTTCTACATAAACAATACTGCTTTGCTTACCAAAAACTTTAATTTTACTTATTGGTCCAGGAAATGAGTCATAAATAAATATGACTAATAAAATGAAGAGGGGCTGGGGATATAGCTCAGAGGCACAGAGCCTGCCTGGTAATCACAAGTTCATGAGTTCAATTCCTGGTACAAAAAAAAAAAAAAGTATCTGTATTTACCCATCAAAACCCAAACTTTTCTTTACTGCTTTTAAAATATGTATCTAAGAATGTAAAATCCTAACAGAAAAGCCAGCCTCAGATGGATTGCCTTCTAATTTTATTGCTATGTCCATGCTTTCCTAGAATAAAAAATAAGATGAAAATAGTTAACATTTTATTTACAATGCATTATGAATAAAATTGCTAAGGACAAATATCAACTACTAATGAATTTTTGAATCTTTTGTGCTAACGTTATAAGTTTGTAAAGTTAAGAAAGATGAATGGTGCAGGTATTGAGTCAACAATGCCATCTCTTTGTAATCTATGATTTGACTCTTCTTCTAATCATATATCATAATAAAAGCTGGAAATTTTCTGCTGTGAGTCCCAGATCATTACTGAGGAGGCAGATATACAGAAAATGTTTCCTCAGGACAATCCTTGGCTCCAGTACACTATTTGGCTTCTGCCCCATCAGCTCTACCAATGCTGAATTTTTTGACTTTGAGAGCATTATGCCAGCTCCCTGTGTTTACTCATATATTGTGAGCAAAATTTATTTAACATGAACTTATCTATGGAGGTTTATCTTCTAATTACTAATTACTATTACTAACAATACAAACTGTTCAGTTGTATCTCTGTTCTGAACATACATGTGTTCAGATATTTAAAGAATAGAAAATGAAATACATGCTTCCTTTTTAAAAGGCAATATAATTTACTTTAATTAATCTGACATATGGTATCAGAGTCCAGCCAAAGGCAGTGTTTCACTGAACAGTACATATTCTTCCTAATGCCAAGGAAGGAAATGAAAAAAAAAATCTGTCTTTGAGTAGCTTATTAACATTTTTAATCTTTTAACTTTTTATTGATTAAATTTTTTTGTCTTTTTTTGAGACTGGTTGTCACTATGCAGTTCAGCTGGCCTTGGGTTTATTTTGTAACACAGCCTGGTCTCCAACTTGTAGTGATCCTCCTGCCTCCTAAGTGCTGAGACTATAAGAGTGTACCAGCACGCCTAACACTTTTTAAAGTGTTGCTGTATGTTAGGAATAAGAATTCTTCATATTTTATCTTTATACATTTTATATTTATCATCTCATTCACTTTGTATAGTGTTATCATTTTTCATTAATATGTATGCAAATTAAGATATAATCTGTTCAATAATTAGTATTAACATATATTTTAGGGATGACTTGACAGGATAACCCTTAAAACAATTTTAAACTGCATACACATGCACATATGTATGCACAAATCCTCTGAATATTTGGCAAAATTAAAACAAAGCAAGGAAATTATATTAAATATATTAATTAGGGAGGAAGTAAAAGCATAACAGGAAATGAAAAGTGAAAAGCTGTGATCATAACAATTTGCTGAGATAAATTACTTAATATTTGTAAGATAAGGTATTTAAAATTTTATGGAGTGATAAATGCTTTTATTCCTTTTTTTTTTTTTTTTTTTGGTACCAGGGATCAAACTCACAACCTTGCACTTGCCAGGCAGACATTTATGTCCCTGAACTAAATCCCCAGGCCCTCATGAAGCATAAATCTTTTAATGAGGTATGGTGTTCTGTGCTTATAATGGGAAGATAAAAATTTGATTTTAGGTGCTTTTGAGTTAGAATTTGAATGATATTAGATTTCAGATGTCAGTAAGTGATGTTAGATATTCATTTCTTTAATTTAGACATTGGAAAGAGGAACTGATGCTTAATCAACAATATTAAAGTTAAGTTTAATTCAAATATAGTAGTGTTCAAGTAATCTGATATGAAACAAGACTAATTTTTCAAATAAGATATAGTAATTGAGGTGCATATTAATGATATTATATTATATATCTGGTTGATCTTTTGTTATACTTGTTTGCAAAATCTTCAAGTGTTTTTCAATTGCTCTTTTCTTAGCAAAAATATAAAGTTGAAATAAAACAATTATATATCTTGCACAACTCCTAAAGATAGGAGAGGAAACAATCAACGTCTTCTCCATTAGAAAAAATTTCCATTCCAGGAAAATGTTTTTTCAAGTATCTAAAAATTCAGTATTGGTAGTAAAATGAAAAAGACATGTGATAGCTCACCCTTGAATTAAAATAAAATCCAATTGCTGTGAATCCATGTAACATAAGCGTGACAGAGTGATGATTCATATTCTAAAATATGTCACACTTATATTTGAATCTAATTTAATTTTTTCCTAGCCAGCAGGATATTTTGAAACAGATGCTTTAAAGAATGTCACACATAGCTATTCTGTTTATCTCACATTGGCTTGCTTCCTTTTTTTTTCTCTTTGATTTTTACACCCTAACAGCAGTTTTATAATTCTTGGCTGGTTCAGTAACTCCATGACTCATCAAATAAACTTCTGTGTACAATTGCTTATCCCATCTATCTATATTTTACCTAGATGTTTCATATATCAGTAGTGACAAATGAAGACAATCACCAACTCTAATATAGAATACCAAAACAAAGTTAAAATTATACTATAAGAAATCTGAGTTTAGGCAAGTTAATGTGATTACTTCAATATTTCCATATTTATCTCTTACCTACAAAATGCAAGGGTTATGTACTATGTTAGTCAAGGTTTTTTGATTTAGAAATTTTAATTAATAGATTTCTTCATTTAAATATTATAAAGAATTTCCACATTCAAAAGTAATTTCAAAGTTGCTAATTTTGTAAATTAGTCCCATTATAATTTATTTTTTATGTATTCATAAATACTCTGATATATGAATAGTCTAGACGATAATGGTAATTTGGTAGCATGACTTATACAGCACACTTATAAGGAAACAAAAAAGAATTGGATTTATTCATGTAGTTCTTTTCCTTTTTGAGGGTCAATTGCCAAATGCATTGTACAGTTACTTTCTAAAGTTCTAAGGTAAATATTTTTTCTTTGGCCACTTATTTTAATATTATGCAAAAACTGATTTTTAATAAGAATATTATTTTGTCCAACTTTCAATGAAATCCTAAGAACTAACTTACTAGAAAATCATGTAGGTTGCAGCTATGTAAGAAAACACAAATGAATGCATTTTTTTAAAATCATCATTCAAAACAAGATTGAAGTTCTATAATCCTTTATAGGGTTATACTAAAAGCATTAGAATTCAGAAATATTCCTATCAACTTTCACTAGTGACTTAGAGATATAGTTGTTTTATTTTTATGACTTTAACTTAAGTGCATCTTTCAAAGAACACATAATTTAAATAACCTTCACTACAAATCATGGAGCATATAAAGCAAATCAAGAACTTTGAAGTACCTATTTGTTAGTTTTGTGTGAACAAATGCCTCACAGTCAGTTTTACAGGCATTAATTTATCTCCACGCCACCCTGAGACATTAGTGTAAAGTAGACATTTCTTACCTTGAGGAGAAGAAGAGATTCCTTACGTAAGTGTAGACACTGCAGAACTCATATATAAATACACATTTTTATTATGATACTATGTATTTACAAAATATGTCTACTCATACACATTTTAAGTAGATTGTTTTATCTATTCTATAATGATATTTTCATCAACTTTTTATTACCACTCACTACTTTGAAAATATGGAAAAATGCTGCACAGCATTTTGTGTCATAATATTCTGATATTCATATACACATGTGAAAGTAGAAATGCTCACAATGATTTGTTTTTCATTCAAGTATTCAAATGAAGAAAACAATTAAAGGAGTAATACAAATTGTTAACATTATGATTTAAAGTAAATTGATTTGAAGTGTTAAGGAGTATTTTGGTAAGCGAGGGTGAGATAGAGATCATCTTCCTTACTGCAGAGCACCAGCTAACAGATACAGAAATTCCTCCCGACACAACTAAAGGTAGAATTTACTTTCTACCTCCCTTATCCCTCTTTTGAAGTTTGGCTTGACTTTATGATTAATTTCTAAAAAACCAGATAGAAAAAAAGACAAAGCAAGTTTTCAAACAAATAAATGGCAAAAACAAATATCTTACTTCTGGAGGAGAAAAAGACATTATTTAAAACTAAGGAAATTTGAGAAAGATAGAAATTTTATCCAGTGGAATTGTATAAATATTTTTATAAGAATATGAATCATCCCTCTTTCTATTCCAATCTTCTAATTCTTTGCATCCAGGCTTAAATTGAATAAATTATAAAATTCAGTGGTAGGATTTCTTAATAATAAATATATATGATAATATCTATAGAAAGAGAATTAAACTAAAGTTATATAAATATTCTAGAGGTTAATTCAAATGATTGAATTATTTTAAGTAAAAGTTGAACTAATACTTTTTGTACTAATACAAGTAATCAGGGTCATTCTAAATTCTCTCATCTGTATTTAATTTATTTAAGACCTATACATATTTATTTTATTAAATGATCACCTTCACATGAAAAGGTAAAATAAACTAAATTTATATATATATAAAAGTGGAGCAAAGAGATAAGTGACATAAGGATCAGCATAATTAACATTTAGCCATGAAGTAACTACTTTTGATTGGATTATGACATTGAACTCTACTAGAGTAATTAAATCATGGTAAGAGTTACATTCATTCTAAATATAAGAGAATTATCTCAAATGTACCAGGAAAAAAAGGTAAGTGGTTCGTTAAGTGAGAACAAATGTCATATTGTTCATGCATTTTTGTTTTTATAGCAAGTCTTTGATTTTATTTTTATCAAACATTATATTATTTCAATCTATAGTCACAATTTTTCTACAAAATCTGCTCTTTTCAAAACCTGAGTTATTATCCAATATGAGTTTTTTACACTTCTCTTCAAAATTTGCACAAGTTTTCAACCTGCCTTTATTACATGTTCACAGAGAACAAAAATTGTTAGCTATGAATTTTTCTATGAAAAATTTAAATAAAATTTTTACTATCTGTTATAGTACTGGCTTCAGATAAGGAGGAAAGTGTTTCATAATTTAAATTGTTTATGGGACAAAATAATAACTTTGACTTTATGCATCCATTCTCTGTTTAATTTATGAAATTCTTTGGTCATTTAAAATTCGAATGAACCCTCAAATCACAGGACAGAGTCAGAGCTGGAGTGTATCTAACCATGTCAGGAATATAAGTGACTCGTTGTGCATGTCCAAAAACAATGGACAACTTCCTGTGCCATTCTGAAACTAGATAAAAGCTAAGCATAAAACTTCACTGACCCAACCAAGTGTCCCTCAGAACACTATTTTTAACTGAATAATCTTGGCTATAATGTACTGCAAGCACAAAACACTACAATAGATGGCATGATAAGAAAATGTTCAGTATAAAATGATCAAGATAGAATAAAAAACAATCACAATTTAATTATTTGTAGTCTTTCATCTTGCATGCATTAGTCATTAAATCATTGCAATAGAGATCATTGTTCCATGAACTTGCCTGTATTACCAACATAATACAGGGTACAAAACCATCATAACTCTGAAATCTTTGCTTCCTGCTTTCCTTTTTTTCTTATTTTTTCCCACTTTGACTAGATGATTAATTGGCTAAGAATCTCAGCTTTTAATTGATCAGATGTTCCTCATCAATCTCCCTTGTCTGAAAGTGTCTATAAGAAACTGATAACTTCTCTTATTTGCCAAAGAGATTTGTAAAAAATGTACATGTAGCACTGTGATCTGACTAAAGAGACATGGGCTAATTTACAGACATTATATCAAAACTTATGAAAATGTATCAAAACTTCTCCAAATGGATATAAATCACATAAAAGATTATGAAACAAAATTCAAAGTTTTTTTCACATGACTGAGAACAATATAAGGACATTTTGAAAAATCAGTTTATAGAACAATAGGTTTTAATTTTCATAAAAATTATATCTTCATTAAAATTTGACTATAGAGTAAAATAAGTCAAAATTAAAGTGATATGTGAATGACAAAAATAAGAAAATATATTCCTTTCAATATGCTGTTTGATTCAAAAGAATTATATAATGCAAAATTTATAAAATGAATGTAATTTTCAAAATACTATAGGAAATGTCCTACTCAATGTTTAATTTTTAAATATATTTCTCTGAGATTGCAAATGAGACAAAGATGACTTGGATTCACAATCTTGCTTGAGTCCTTTAGCTGATTTGAAGCCATGTATAATTCTAAAAACAAACCATGAGTAAAATAAAGACACATAAATAAATATATATCATATAGAAAATTGTACTTATAGAAAGAGGAAGAAATAAAAGGGATATAGGTAGGGAAAGAAGAAGTGAAATTATTATTCTTTGATGATGACATGAACGTCTACATAGAAGATCCCAAGAATTCTACCAACAGACTCATAGAAGTAATATCAAAATTTTTTATCATAACAGAATAACAAATCAACACAAAATTTGTGTTCCTATGCACCAATAACTCATTTCTAGAGAAATCAAAGAAACAATTCCCTTCACAGTTGCACTAAAGAAAAATGCAATATACAAAAACTAACCTAAGGAAAGTGAAGGACTCTACAATGAAAACTTATTCTTGTGAAAGGGGAGATTGATGAAAATATCAGAAAATGGAAGGATAATGACTATACTCATAAAATTCCTACATATATTTAATGTAATCCCCATCAAAATGCCAACAACATTTCCTATAAAACTTGAAAAAGTAATCCTAAAATTTATATGAAATCAGAAGAAAAGAAAACTTGTAAAGAAATGCTAGGCAACAAGGGCAAGGTGGGAAGCATCATAATCTCAGACTTCATTTTAAATTATAAAGCTACAGTAATAAAAACAGCACGGCATTGGAAAAAAGATTTGTGGAACACTAGAACAGGATAGAAATGTAAAAACCACTCCAGACACTCAGCCCTATTTTCTTTGACTAAAGGACCAAATCACTTCACTGGAGACATGGCAGCCTCTTTTAAAAAAAGGTGCTGGAAAAACTGGTACTTTAACATGACAAAGGTTTAACCTAGACCCTTATATCTCACAATGCACTAAATTAAATCCAGGATAAGTCAAACATATCAACATTAGAACAGAAATAACTGAATGTGCAGGCAGACAAAATAAGTTAAACCCTTGAAGTTATAGGGTGAGAAAGACTTTCTGAACAAAACCGTAGTTGTACAAGAAGTAACATCAAAAGTCAATGAAAGGAATCATAAAAATTAAAGTGCTTCTGCAAAGCAAAAGAAACCACCAACAGAGTGAAGAGACGGCCTACAAACTGGGAAAATTTTTGACAGCTACTCCTCAGAAAAAGCACTTCAGTCTAGAATATACAAAGATCTGAACAAATTAGATTTCCCCAAATTTAAAGTCCCAATTAAAAATGGGCTTATGAAATGAACAGACACTTCTCAGATGAAGACACAGAAATGGCCAAAAAATACATGAAAAAATATTCAACATCTCTGGCCATTAGTTTATGTTAAAACAACACTGGGATCCCATCTCTCTCCAGAAATATCAAGAATTTAACAAATGACAGATTCTAGTGAGACTGTGGAGAGAAAGAAACAGTTCTCTATTGTTTCTGGACTGTAAACTGATATAATCACTGTGGAAATCAATATGGAGATTCCTTAAATAAACTCAAAATAGAAATTCTGTTTGATCCATCTATGCTCCTTCTAAGTATCTTTCCAAAACAGTTAAGGAGATCATACCACAGTGACATATGCATACCCATGTTTACGACAGCACAATTCATAATAGCTAAATTTTGGAAGCAACCTATATGTTCATCAGTAGATGAATGGATAGAGAAAATGTGGTGTTTTTACATACAACAGAGTACTACTCTGTCACTGAGTTGTTTGTAGGAAAACAGAAGCACTTTGAGACAATAATGTTAAGTGAAGTAACTCAGACAAACAAAACATATATTGCATTGTTTCTCTTATTTAAAAACTATATGCCTGTGTCTATATCATATATATATGATATACATATAAATATATATGTTATATTTATATATGAGATATATTTATATATAAATATATGAGATATATTTATATTTGATATAAATACATGTATGATACATGCATGTGATCATATATATATCATATATTTATATGTATAATATATATGTAAATGTGTTGTTGATGATAGGATAAACAGAGAGAATGGGGAAAATGTTATTGTAAACCACTGCAAACAATGTATCTAAAAGTTTAATTTGACTTAGTAAAATTACCTTACAAGTTTTATATGTTTTCTGGCCTATAACTCTGGCTTTTCAAACTGTATATATGGCATTTAATTTTATAAGTTTTTATAAGATGAATCTGATTCTAGAAAAATAAAAGGCAGGTGGAGGCCATGGGAAAAAAGAACTGAAATGTACATGTTTCAGTTCCCTCCAGTGAGTGTAGTCATTAAGTAGTGCAAAGATATATTCATTTAAGTAAAAAAAAATAAGTTTTTATCTTTTTCCAATCAAATTTTATTGGTAAATTTTAGATAGACTTCATAATCGTATTCATCACAGAGAATTTGTATCTGTACATGGTATAATGATTCTTCTTTTTTCCCATTCTGCATTTGCCCTTCAATCCTTCCTCACCCCTCATTTACAAAAGCTTGGTTTCCATTTATTGCTTCTTTCATCACTGTACTTTTACCTTTTCTTTCTTTCCTTTCTCCTTTTCCTATCCCTTGTTCTCCACCATATTTGAATGTTTTCTTCATATTTTTCAATATCTACTATATTTTTTGGTCCTTTATTTATACTTTCATTTTCTCAGATCAGAGAAGCAATGTAGCATTTATACATGCGTGTCCCATTTATTTCACTTAAGAGTATGGTCTCAAGTTGCATCTATATACTTAGAAATGCCTTGAATTTATCCTTCTTGATGGCAGAGTAGTACTCCACCATATAAGAAAAAAACCACATCTTCTTTATCCATTCACCAATTTGGGCTGTATCTGAGATTTGGCTATTACATACTATGCCACTAGAAACCTGGCTTTGAATATATTGCTGTCATATGATATGATGCTTTTAATTCTTTTAGAAAGATATAAAGAAAGGGAATAGCTGGATCTGATGAGACCTCTAATCCTAGAATTTCAAGAATCTCCACACTGATTTCTACCATGGTAGTACAATTCTACACTCCAACCAACAGTGGAGAAGGGTTCCTTTTTCTACAAAGCCAGTCTGCCCTTGATATTGATTGATTTCATGATAATCACCATTTTTTTCTGAGGTAAAATGGAATCTCAGCAATGTGTCAATCTGCATCTCTTAAATGGCCAGTGATGATGAACATTTTTTCATATATTTATTTCCCACTTGTACTTCTTCATCTGAGAAGTGTGCTTTCATCTCAGATGCCCATTTTTGGATTGGGACTTTAACAATGGGGATCTAATTTTTCCATTTCTTTATATGCTTTACATTTCAATCCTTGGAGGAAAAACTAGATAAATATTTTTACAATTTTGTGGATTGTCTCTTCATGCTCAGTGATTTTTTTTTTGCTGTGTAAAAGATTCTTAATAAGATTCATTTCCTATTGTTGATTCTTTGTAGTTTTTTCATGTGTTCAAGGTTTTGTTCATGAAGACTTTGCCTACACCTAAATTGTCGAGTTCTACCTAATCTATCTTCCAGCACATTTAATATTTCTGCTTTTATATTTAGTTCTTTGATCTATTTGGATTTTAGTCTAATTAATGGTGAAAGACATGGATCTAATTTTAATCCTTGGCATGCTCAAAGCCAGTTTTTCCAGCACCAGTTATTAAAGAGGCTATCTTTCTTGCAGTGAATGTTTTGGTACCTTTTTAAAATACGAGATGGTTAAGTATGTCTACAGTTATTTATGTGTCTTCTAATTTGTTCTGTTGATCCTCAGGTCCATTTTTTTTTCCAGCGCCTTTCTGTTTCTATACAGTAGTTTTGTATAGAAATTTATAGTCAAGGATCTTGATCCTTTTGTTGCAAAGATTTGCCTTTGCTATTCTAGGACTCTTCCATTTCCAAATCAATGTTAGGATTATTTTCTCTAATTTTGTGAGATATGTTGTTGGAATTTGATTGGAATTGAATTAAATTGTTATATTTTGGAAGGATGACCTTTTTCTCTATATTAGTTCTTACTACCCAAGAGTAAAGATATCTTTCCATTTTCTGATATCCTTTTCAATGTCCTTTTTCAGAGTACTGTAGTTTTTAATGCAGAGGTCTTTTTCTTCTTTTGTTAGATTGATTCCTAGGCATTTCAGTTTTTGAAGCTATTGTGAAAGGTATTATTTCCTTAATTCTTCCTCTTAGTAAGTTTCTTATTTGTGCACAGGAATTCAATACAAATGCTATTGATTTTTGAATATTGACTTTGTATCCAACTATGCTACTGAATTTGATTATTAAATCTTGAAGTCTTTCTGTGGAGCATTTAGGGCCTTCTATGTAGAGTATCATGTCATCTGCAAATAATGATACTTTAATTTTTCCTTTCTTATTGTTATTCTTTTTGTTTCATCCTCCTGTCTAACTGCTCTGTCTAAAGTTTTCAGAACTATATTGAATAAGAATGGAGACAGTGGACCTCCATGTTTTGTTCATGAGTTTAGAGTGAAAAATATCATTTTTGTTCATTTAGTATAATGCTCAGTATTGACTGTCATAGGTGGCATTTATCAGATTGAGCTAAAGAACATATATTCTAATTTATGTACAGCTTTTACCATAAATTGGCAATGGACTTTGTCAGAAGCTTTGTATGCATCTATTGAGATGATCTTATGGTTTTCGCCCCTTATTCTGTTAGTATGGTGCACTTACTGATTTGCATATGTTGAACCATACCTGTGTTCCTGGAATAAATCTTATTTGGCCATGGTATATTATATTCTTGAGGATTTGTTGCATTCTGGGTGTCAATATTTTATTGAGGATTTTTGTATCTATCTTCCTTAGGGAGAATGGCCTTTAGGTATCTTTGCTAGTTGGGTTCTTCTCTGGCTTTGATACCAGAGTAATGCTTGCTTCCAGGAATGAATTTGGGAGTATTGCCTTACTTTTAATTACATTAAAGAGTTTGAGGAGTAGCATATTATGTCTTCTTTAAATTCCCTGCAGAATTCAGCAGTGACTCCATAAGGGCCTGAGCTTTTCTTTGTTGCTGCTGTCCTGGTTCCTCTTCTCTCATTGCAGGTATAGCACTCACACTATCTCTATGCTCTCCTCTTGCAAAGAATAAGGATATATCTATATAGTTGAGTACACTGGTATTTGTTGCATATATATTTATTATTGTCTCTTCCTTTGCAAAGATGTAATGACCTTCTTTATCTCTTTTTATTGTTCTTGGTTTGAATCTCACATTATCTGCAAACAGAATAGATGAACCTGTTTCTTTTTTGGGTTTTTGTTACATACAGTATTGTTTTATATCCTTTGACTTTAAGGGTATTAATGTCTTTTTTATTTAAATGTATTTTTTGTATATATCATATTGTTTGATCTTGTTTATTGACCCATGTTGTCAATATGTTTCTTTTGAATGATGAACTGATACCATTCACTGTGATGGTTACAACTGATATGCATTCACTTACCCTTGTCATTATTTTCTGTTGTAGGCTCTCTACCTTGGTTAATTGTTTTCTTTATCTAAATGATTCATTCTATTGGGTTCATGGAGGTGTTATCTTTTTATTGTATCATCTTCAGAACATTTTGGAATGCTAGTTTATTTTCATGGATTTCCTCAAGTATAAGTATTCTTTGTCAAGTAAATAATTTATTTTTCCAGCCATTTTGAAAGATATTTTTTCAGGGTACATCAATCTGGGTTTGCTTTTGGTGAACTGGAAATGTGAGGTTGCTTCCTGTTTATATGTCCTCTCATTTTAATTTTTTTAAAGTTTAATTCCTTAGCAAATGCTTATAAATTGTCTTGGTAAGTAGCTTTATTGCTAGTACTTAGAACCCTTAGAAAATTATTACTACTCAGAGCTGTCTTTCAGTTGTAACTGGTTTTGAGTCCATTGCAAGATCCTACCTCTTCAACTTATTGGGAATGAGAAGTTCCTGACTACTTGAACAGCTCATGCTTTTTTGGCAGTGTCCCACAGTATTTTCTGTGATGTTTAGGAATCTCAGTCTTGGTGTACCAGAAAGAATAAGCTAGTTAGAACATTTATTACACGTTGACTAAAGTAGTAGAATCAGAAATAACAATAGCATCAAACACAACCTAAAGACTCTGCTGTCACTGGTAGACAACATGTGGAGTCGGAGTCCACAATGATGTTGATTTATTCCCAGCAAACCAGCAGCAGCTTTGTGATGGTATAGTGAAAAATCTCAGTGAGTCTCCACTTTCATTTCTCTTGAAGTTCAGTTTGGTTTCTAGTCATGGGATTGAAACTAGACCCATTCAGCCTGCAGCAATGAGTTTATCTTCTGTGGGACTGAACTCAGCTGGGAGTGGCTAGATGGAGCCAGCAGCTGTTCTGAGTTCTGAGCTCAGCTGGCCCCTCTCCAGTTTGCTCCTGGATGATTATGCTTTTCCTTGAGACGACCAAATCATCTCTACTCACCAGCCAGTGCAACCCACAGTGTCCACTCCTCCATTTCACTGCTGCATCTCTCCATTGAGGCCTCTAGAGTGGCCAGCAGTTACTGTGTGTCTTCAGGCTGCTCCTCCCACACAGTGAATCCCAATACAGGGAGAAGGCATTGCCTGACACCTTCTTCTTCATTAAAGTTTCTGTCTTCACTCCTCCCATGGGCTTAAGATCTCACTTCAGATCCTTATTTGGTCTAAGGAACCCACTTTCCTCCTTTGTTTCTTCTTTGTATTGCTGCATATTAGTGTCTGGACAGCAAATCTCAGTTTCTCTGCAGCTTACTATTCCCCCATCTTCCTAGAAGTCATTATCATCATATTTTGCAGCCAAAAAAAAAAATCATACAAATCTAACATCTTCCTTTGCCATAAAAGAAAATCCAAGTAGGCATATTTATAAAATAATTATACAATATTTTTACAACTTAGCATAAAAAACTTTGTATACATGGAAAATATTTAAGAAATTAGTCTGTTATTCTATATCAGCAAAAATAAATATAGCAAACTTAAATAATACTTAAATATCCCACATATCTAAAATTACATCTGTTTGTGTTTTAATTTTTATTTTTATAAGGATGTGTTTGCAGTATATAATGATTACAATCCTTACAGGCAATAGTTACATGTACATAACACATCTCAATCCTACTATCATACCATCCCCATTTATCTTTTGCTGCTCTTTCCTTTTAAAAAAATATGTATCTGATTATGGTACAATTAAATATGGAGTATATGGACAAATAAAAAGTTACAGAATGTTTATGAGCTGAATTAAATCTCATAAAGATTTCAGACTTAATAATCATGAAAATTTCATTAGGACAAATATAGCTACAGTTATTTTGGTAAACAGTGATAGAGGGTTCAAGCCACTAAATATCATGAATTATCATTACTAGGACAGTGTAGATAAGGAATAGTAACTACACTGTTTTTGGAGTTTAAGTTACTGAACATATTTCAGAAAATTCTTTGGTATTCTCTGCTAAAAGTAAGTTTTCATAATTTCTCAACCAGCAATCCCACATTTGGAATGCAAAAATAAAAACTGTGCTTTCCTAAGAACAGAATCTATGATCTAAAACTTGAAGTGTATTGAAAAATATGTATGTTATATTGTTTACAGCAGTACTGTTTGTGATTACATTAGATTGAAATAAACCAAATTCTCATCAGTAGAAGTATGATAAGTCGAAGAATGATAATTATATGGTATATTCTCAAAAAAAGAATTCTTTATAAAATATAGTAAAATATAAGCTATGCATTGTAATCATGTAAGTGAATTTATAAAATAAAGAAAATACAAACACAAAATAATGTATTCTGCTTGTGACTACATTAAGTGCAAAAATCAGCAAAAAAACCCCAGTTAAATAAGAATTTAGGATATGCTTCTTTTTGAAGTGGTAGTGACAGAGAAGAATACATTTCTATTCCTGATCCAATAACTGATTGCATGGGTACATTCTATTCTGAAAATCAGTTGAACTGCATGCAAGGAATTACAGAATTTTCTTGATGTACATTGAACTTTTCTGGTTACTAATTTTCAAACAGAAAATTAAAATGTAAAAAATTAACTAATTCTTCAGGTTTCTATTTTAGCTCCCATAATTTTCAAAGGTGCTAGATTTATCAGTACCCTCTTTGGGTATAATGCACGTGGAACCTGGAAATACCACTCTTTACTTACAATCTTGTATATGCAACTATTGTCCTATTATGGCATGTGGTATAGAAGTTTCTCAGGAATTCCTTTAAGCATCTGTCTCTTAGCTCACACTGTAAAACTGCATGCAACAGACAGTAATAAGAGAAATATGACTGCTATTAATAGGAGGGAAGAAAAATCTCAGGACTATTTAGGCATAGCACTCCAGATGAAGCCTACAAGAACTGTCAAATGACCTGAAAGAATATGTTCTCTCTCTCATGAGTGGTGTTCTTTTGTGGGGAAAGAAAGCCAAACTTTAAATACAAAACTCATATTGGTTAAATGATCCAAAGAAACTACTGTTACAAAAATTTGCATAAAATATATGATTATAACCATTAAGAGTGAATTCTATAATTTTATTTTCTTACACATTCTGTCCTATTTCCTACATTATAATGCTTAGGATATTTTGGACTCCAGATTCATTCTAACTCAACTTTAGTTCCTTTCCACAGATGTACACTTTCTACTGTACACTTTGCATTCTCTCTTTACTATTGTCTGATATCTTTGATATCATTATATAAAGGAATTATTTTATAGATCTCATTGTCTGATCTTTATATTATCATTATATAAAAAGAATTATTTTATAGATCTCAAGGTGTTCTGGCCAAGATTTAGGGAATCCAGCTTTAAGCAGATTTGAAGGAAAGAAACCAAAGGACCTAGCCAGTGAAACTAACCATGGAGATCACGGAAAATGAAAAAGCAGAATGTAAACAAGTATTGTATGTGTGGCCAAGTAGTTCTGACATTCTAGTGCAAAATACATTGTGAACAAGGAGAGAAATTAATTACCTAGATATCTTGAAGTTAAGAAAATTGATGTTTTTCATTATAAGGTTACATGATATAAATTCAACTCTCAAGGAATAAGACATCTGTCCAATAATATATCCTGCAGTTGCTCAGTCAACCAGGGGTTCCATTAGTCATGTACTACAATCTATATAATTTGGAATTCTGGGGCTGGGACCTGATCTTTTGAAAAATATTCTTAATATGTTTTAATTCTTAATTAATGAATTTGAGAAATAATGATCTCAGATTTGTAAACTTATTTTTTGTACAAAATTCTAGTACTTTTTTATTTTATTTCATTGTGAAAGATAAAAACATGGAAGTGAAATTTAACAGATACCTGCTGCTTAAAACATTGTTAATAAATATTTCAAACAAGTTAGTGTTACCAGAATGATTTATCAGTAAAACTTGGTTCTATTTCTTCTTTAAATATTTGAAAATTGGAGAGAATTTTCCAATTTTTTCTAAAATGTTATTTCACATGGTTTACTAAATATGCTGTTTTTGATTTATCTAAAATAAATCATGATATATTTATTATATTTATATAAATGTACATGATATAATTAAAACTATTATTAAAATTGTATTCTATAAGGAATACAAATTAATTAGAATTAGGTAAATTAAATATAATATATGGGAAATAGAAATTTTAAGTTATGAGTAACAAATCACTTCTATAGCCTGTGAGTATATACATGATTGAGAAAATAACTTACTTTGTAAAACAAGTTATGCATTGCAGATGTATACACAAATTCATAATGCTAACATAATGTCTGTGTGTTTATACATGTATACATACATGTATAGATACATATGGGTGTGCACATACTTTTGTGCATCTGTTCTATTTGTCACTCTTAATAATTTTTGTGAGTTTATATTGTTCAAATTCATTCTTCATTCTTGTATTAATATGTATCCAAGTCTTCTCTGTTTAGAGTTTACTCAGTATCTATTTGCAATGATTAAAACTACTTTGAAATATCAAACTTTTATCTATGGTATCCTTGAATAAATTTATACCAATATATCCTGCAAATGCAAGCTGCTAATTATCTATCACCCTTGAAACAGCTGTTTTTTTCTAGCTTGCTTAATTTAAGCTGTTCAAACTTAGAACTTTGCAACCTTTGGAGTTTGCACTTCCTTCTTCTATGGTTTATCTTATGCTTTTTGACAAGAGATTTGTCAGAAAAAGCAGTGATGCAGTACTGTGTTTCCAAAGGCATCATTTATCAAGGGCTTTCAACATGAATGTACTACTCAATATATTTGTTAACAATATTTCATTTTACCCTTAAAAACCCAATTTTTTTACTTATCAACAAAATGAACATTAGACCAGTGTGTCCAGGGAAGATATTAGCCATGAACATATTTTGAGTATAGAAACACTGTGTAGCTTCTAATAGTTTCCTGATTGGGTTCATTAACCACTCACCCAAATGCACACAGTGTGAAGATTTCTCCTACTTAAGGCTTCTTAAGAAAGAAAGGAAGAAAGAAAGAAAGAAAGAAAGAAAGAAAGAAAGAAAGAAAGAAAGAAAGAAAGAAAGAAAAGAAAAGAAGAAAAAAAGAAAGAAAGAAAGAAAAGAAAGAAAGAAAGAAAGAAAGAAAGAAAAGAAAAGAAGAAAAAAAGAAAAAATGTTGTTGAATTTTTTACCTGACATAAAATCAAAGAAACCAAAAATTCCTACTTCTGGTGTTTCACCATCTTGGTAATATATCTATTATTTTCTTGCACTTTTGGTTTTTATATCTATCTATCATCTATCTACCTATCATCTATCTATATACAGATACATATAAATATATACACATGCCACACATGATTTGTTTCCATGCATTTCCTAAAAGTCCTATTATGTATCTCTTAGTCATGGGAAAGAAAGCAGAAACTACATGATCTTATTTTACTACTCACAGGTGATAATCCTTATCACTATCTCAAAGTCAGGCAAGGGCACTAAAAGGAAAGAAAGTCGCAAAGCACTGTTACTGACGAACATAGTTGCAAAAGTCCTTCACGAAATATTAGCAAACCTAATTCAATACTGCATTAAAAGAGTCATTCACCATGATCAAGTGGGATATATCCCACAGCCATAAGGGTGATTCCACTTATGCAAATCAATGCATAAGATGTATCACAACAGAATGAAGGACAAAAATGAGATGATCATCTCATTAGATATAGAAAAAGCATTTGAAAACTGAACTCATGATAAAAATACTCCCAAGTTATGTATATGAAATGTATGTATACATAAGAAGTGCCTTTCAACAAATACGAGCCACATATAAGAAGCTGAGAGTTAAAATATGTAAAAGAAGTGACTTTCAACAAATACAAGCCATCTATCAGAAGCTGAGAGTTAAAATCTGACCCAAAAAGGAAAAACAGAAACTTTTTCTTCTAACATCAGGAAGACACAGATGCTAATTGTCATCTTTCTATTTAATACAGCAATCAGATGTGAAAGAATTAAAGACATAAATAGTAAAAGGAGTGAAATTGTCATTGTTTGCTATGGCTCTATTTTATACACAGAAATTCTAAAGCAATTGCCAATGAGACAGAACTAATAAATCAATGAAATAAGGTTTTATAATAGAAAAAACAAGAAACAAAAATCAATAGTATACAATATATACTAATTAAACACTAAAAATGAGCTACTGAAAAATAAATCAAGAAAATGATTTCTTTATAATAGCTACATAAAAATCCAAGAGGATCAAAATTTTATCAAAGATATAAAAGATTGTATATTGAAAACTGCAACATTGTGATGAAAGAAAAGGAAGAATACACAAATGTCTCAAATGTTTCACTGATATCTACCTATTTATTGCCATTTACCTCACATATTTTACATTTCCAAATTTCCACAACTAATCATCATTTTATTTATACCCCTTTCCTAATTGACTCACTCAAGGCAAATTTTCCCTAAATTCATTATCCTCTTTCTTCTTTATCAGTGATTTCACTCTATATTATTCTTACTCATAAGCAAACATAATACTTTTACTATTTAACTTTGAAAATAAAAACAGTTTCATCATATTTCTGCCAATGAGTATTCAAAACATTTTTCTCATTTTCACTAAAAGTCTCAAACATGTTCTTTTTTAAAATACAATAGTTATTTTGTCCTGTTTCGTCCCTTAATCTATTCTTGAAGAAGTTGCTTTCACCATCACTTTCCAAACTATAATTCTATGAGATCACCAATGATCCTTACCTCGCATATCCTGTGGTTTACTAAACAATGACCTCCCAAAAGATGTCTTTGTTATAATTCTTTACAGCTGTGAATGTTTTAGCTGTCATAGCAAAAGCAGCTTTGCAGATATGATTATATTATAGATTCTGAGACAGATTTTATAGATTATCATTTTGAACTCAATGACATCACAAGAGTCCTTAGAAAAGGGAAGAAAAAGAAGAGAAAGAGAGAGACAGAGATAGTGAGAGAAAGAGAGAGAGAGAGAGAGAATATTGCAGAATTCAAAGTTAGAGGCAGTGACTAAAGAGGAAGAAAGATGCTAAACTGATTGTTTTGAAAAGTACAAAGAAGCCACAAGTCCAAGAATGCAAGTGCCCTGAAGAAACTGAAAACTACAAAGAAATAGTTTCTTACTTAGGCCTTTAGAAGGGCTGGCCTCTGAACAGCTTGATTTTTGTCCAATGAAACTGAGTTCATGCTTTTAATAAAAACTATAACAGAAATTCATGCTGCTTTGAGCTACTAAATTTGTGGTAATTTGTTGCTCCAGTAATTGGAATCTAATATATAATGCAATAAGCAGTCTTCATCTATCAAGTAAATGATAGGGATCACAATAACAGTGACATAGAAGCATAGACCATAAAATACACTCAATACATTTGTGATTTATTCTCATCCATCAAATGCTTTACTTTCTTCTTCTCTAGAATACTATAGTTCTTTAAAAAATTTTTCTCGTAATTTTTTGTGGTTTCTTCAAATGACACTAATTTAAGCAGTAAGCATCTAATGCAGAATTATGGTTAAAATTACCAAAAATAAAAGAATAATTTAAAGATATTCTATCCAAATAGTCTATCCAGAACAGCTGCTATTCTGAATACTTTATCCAAATGTTAATCAAAGATACTATTCCACAAATAGTGATGTTGAGAGTAATAAAATATCAAATTAAAATAATTAATTTTCATGGCAAACTAAATGCAAAATAATATTATCTGATTCAATGTATAATATGATCATAGTGAAAAAACACTGACTTTGATTCAAATATTTAAGTTTTTGCTATTGATTTGATCAAATTCAAAGCATTTAAAAAGTAAGATACTTATTCAATTTTCCAATATAGTTTAGAACAAACCAATTAATAGTTTTTTAGCACATAATTGGCTTCATTTTATTTATTATTACATTTAAAGCTAACCAGTTATTGTTGTTATTATTTTGGTTTATTCACTGAATTCAGTCACTTTATTGAGAGATTTTGATGCTATCGATGCAGAAAAACAAGCAATGAAAGTACTAATAGCCACTTTGATGTGACAAATTAGTATTTTTGTCTTCAGCAAATTAGCATCAATTAATAAATTAATGATGGAAATTCATCTGATATATGCTACTTGTCTCAAGAGGTATTGGCAAAATATTAGTATAGAAAATGCTAAATTTGCAAGAGTGGCTTTTAAAATTATCTTTAAATATTAATAAAGTTAATATAATAAAATATAATACTTGATATTATTTTTTAATGATTACAAATGATTAATTTTAATTTCAAAATGACAGGTGATGATCAGACCATCAGGTACCTACTGGGGAGTCATGGAGGACAAAAGAGACAAAATTTCAAGATGAAAGGGCACCAGGAGAATTGCCTAGTGAACAATGTTGCCAATCTCTATGCTCAATTGATTTTTTATTAGCCAGCAAGGGGCACATGGGGATGGGATCGTGCGCCATTCATTATATGGTTGAAAAAGATTTTGACATTTAAGGAGCAGGTGTAACTTCAAAAGAGGTTAAGGGAAGAAGAGGAACAAGCCCTTCTCCATGTCTGGATCACTGCACAGGTTAATAGAAAACTAGATGTCTGTGTTATCTTGCTTTGAGAGCACTGTGATTATGTATTTTCCCAAACAGTAAGAAAACATGTAGCTTTCTCCATAACTTTCCATTCCTGAAGCAACACAACACAGGCCTTAGGACTGATGGGCATCAAGTCAGCATCTTAACCTTTACATAACTCAGTGCCCAACATTAAAATATGGATTATTGTTTTATAAAACAAAAGTGGTATAGTGGTGGGGCAACACAGAGAAAATCTGAACAAAATATAGAGGTGTCTATTGGACAGTAAAAACCCATTGACGTAAACTGTCCTGCAGTCCCATATAGCAGTTAAAAACAAAGACAAGGGATGGATAGAACAACATAAATAAAAAAACAGTACTGAGGAGAAAAAATATGAATGAAAGAGAAAAATAATGGAGCCACTTTATTGAACTGAAACATGCATGTGCATAGTAAGAGTAGATATTTAGGATTATTGAAACAGATAACCAGATGAATGCATTTAAACAGTTACCAGGAGTCGGGGGCTGAGGAATGAAAAATAAATTACAAACACATGAGTCAATTACAATATTCCTTGTAAACTGATGTGTGGCACATACTGCATGCTGATGTACACATATATCTGATCAAATTATTTGTCATATTTAGGACAGAAAGATGCATATTATATTTGTGTTTCAGAAAATTTTTGAAAGTTATGTGTATGTGGAGGAGGAAAATCATCCACAGCATATGTCATAGTGTCAACTTCTAGTTGGCTCTGTGCTTTGGTTCCCCTAAGTATATGGTTGGGGAGGTGAGTAGCAAACAACTGATGGAAGATGTAGACGACACCCCCAGAGAAGAGATAAACCCAGAAGTCAACTGCTTCAGGAAGGCTTAAAGGAGAGCAGAACCAGAGCACTGAGCAAAGCCCATAACTAATGAAAAAGAAAAAGAAAATAAAACAAAACAACAAAAAAAAGAAACAACATGGGATTTTACATAGAAAGCAACTTCTTCATGGAAGCACAGAGTTCAAAAAGAAATCCAGTGCAGTGCCCACCATATCATCAGAAAGCATTTAATCAGGCATTCTTTTTGGAAGTGGTTGTATGGGACTGAGCCACTGAACACCAATACTACAGTTTTATTCCTGAACTGAAGTGTTACCTTACCAGAAACTTGGTGACACAGAGGAGAGACGCTGAAAATGAGGATTAGGCATAGATTCCATGAGATACCTGAGAAGTTTAAACTCAGGCCAGGAAAGACATACACCTACATTCTGTGATGGGATGCCAGGTTTGGTGGTGTGGCTTTCAGAGGTGGATGGATCTGATCCCCTTGAGTCCTTAGGTCTGCTTGAGCCTCTGTGCTACTGACTACACCTAGTGGAGGGATTAAACTAAGAGGTGATTAAACTAAATGTTTCTCCATACACCAAGGTGGACAGGGATGCTGCTCAGCCTGGACCACCGCCACAGTCTGGTGTATAAAAACAGGGGCATCCTTTGAGCAGAAGGGTGCCCTCACAAACCCGCAGGCTGTGCAACGGACAGTGGGGCAAGTGACTTGCTGGATTCCAATGTGACAAGTCCTGGAAAGAAATCACACATTTGAAAATACAAACCAATTCACTTTTCTTTTGACCTACTTTTTCTGTGTGTGTGTGTGTGTGTGTGTGTGTGTGTTTGAAGCTTTGTCTCCTGTTTTTTTATGTTTATGACTTATAAAATATTTCATAAATGATATAGACCTAGTCTTAGCTAAGTGAAAAATATATGAATCTATAATATGAGAAATATGCTTCCTAGAAACACTCTTCAAGCTCCCTAATTTTTCCTTTTGAATGTATTGGTATTTACATCAAAATATTCATGTTTTCTTTGCAAACTCATCCCTTCTCATTATATTTTTTCATACACAGGCACTTCAAGTGTGATTAGAGTTCCAATACATGACATCCAGTTATGTTCACTGGTTGTCAATCAGAGGAACCACACCTACATTAATTTTACTATATCTTTGTAAAATTTTCAGTTATGGTTGCTTAATAAATATCATTTGTGTATCCAGCATTTTTTAAAAGAAATATTAAGGAACAGAATAAGGAGGTTCAAAAAATAAACAATGAGGAAAATTATTTAAATGTAAGAAAATATATTAGAAAATTTTATAAAGATCAAGCTTAATAGGGATAGAGAGAAGTAGCCAAGTAAGTTTTCTGAGCTGACAAGTGGACAAATAGCATTGTTTTCATTTCTCGTTGAATAGAAAAATAGCTCAATATACAGTGCTGCAATAAAATGTTAGGTATGTACCATAGGATAAATGTTTTCAAAAATTCTCAACTATGTGAGCTGATTAGAAGTGGCTACCTAGAATTCCCCTATATTTTCACCATTCAGTCATTTTCTTATCTCTTGTCATTCACACACAGACATATCAAAGACTGGGAACCTTTATGGATATTCTGATGGTTATAAAATCCATCATATTCAATGATGGTTCATTCTAAAATGTCTCTTTCCTGCTTTTATTATTTTATTTTCCTCCACTTTAATCAGTCACAAAAGCAATATCATATTGCACTAAAAACAAACAAAGTGTGAGAAAATTATGGGGAATTCACAGTTTTAAAGGATATGCTGTGATCATTTTGTTTTTCTTTCCCCATTATGATTCATTGTGAATTTTACTGCATATTTTAATGTCATTTTTCAAAACATGGTTTCCATGCAGAGATTTTGAGCACACAAAGGAATACTTTGCATACAATCTTTTTTTGTACATTGAAAATTAATTTTTCTGAAACTTGATCAACATATCCAAAAACCACCTAGGTAACATTTAGCTACCAGGCTTAAATTTATAAATGGAAATTAATCTTGGTAATGCTGGTACACTAGGCAAGGATATTAAGCCTAGAGTTATATTTTTCTCCCATCCATATTTCAATGATCCTTTGTGAATACAAAGATAGACATATTTTTATTGTTTAATATTTACTAGTGTCCTCCAGCTAACTCCAAGATTCTGAGAGACAAAAACTGCATGTCAAATTATGACTTCTCTTTGTCTGGCCAGAAGAAATAAATGAAAAAGTAAGTCAGCATTAATTTTCTGACCTCATCTTCTACCCTGACTTCAACCTAGAGCTTTCCCAGGTATTAAAATTTGGCCTTCAGAAATGATCAGTCATCAGTCAGTTGTATTCTGGCTTAAGCATGTCACTGTTTTTCTTTCCCAAGAGTTCTTGCATGTTCCTTTTAAATTTTATTTCTAATTATGAAATGAAATATTTTTCTAATAAATTCCATGCCACTCAATGAAATTGTACTACATACATGAGACTACAGCAACTTACATTTTTCAGTTTATGTATCAGAAACCATTAAGTGAATTATAGTTAAAATTATTAGATTTTTTAAGCTAAAAAGACACAGATTCAAAAAATTATCCAAAATAAATTCTTATGGGTTGTTAAGGTAACTTGTCCTTTTCAAAAAATGTACCAACTTTCTTCTCTGCAGTATGAATTAAATTCTATTGATTTTTATTCATTTTATGTGAAAAATATTGATTTCTTTCAATGATAGCATATTTATCAAAGAATAAGAAAACTGTTTTTATATTTTTAGTGGTATAAATTGTATAAAGTTCAGGTTAGAAACACGATAAATGTTTAACAACTTGACTACTTTAAGGCATAAAATCATAGTAATTCAACCTCCCAACATCTATTTTTTTTCTGAAATCATGGAGATTTCAAGTTATACTAAAAATATAAAGACATTTAAGAAGACAATTGTACCTTGATAATTGCTTAATCCTGGAAAATAACTGAAAAATTACACAGCCTTAAAAAATAGATATCCTTACATGAAGACTTAGGCAGAGTGTTTTCTTGGATCATTTCTGTATAATTATTTTGGTCCCAAGAATAAAGGAATTGTACTGCAGCATAGAATTATTCTGCTCAGTTCACTCTATACTCTAGCTGCATGGACATCACTAGCAGCTGTGATCTTTTCCCTGTATGTGTGTTCTGAAGTAGATGTGCTGTGATTTGGACATCTGTTCTTATGACATGTGGCTACTTGTTCCTGGAGCATTACTGTACTTTTCGTTCAATGGATCAAGAACATGGTGCCCAACTTTAAAGGGTGATGTATGTAATTGTGTGTTTCTTCTTGTGACAATAAGAAAAACATGGAAATAATCAAAGATATTTTATTATAAGAGAAATTGCAATGTATTTGTGAACATAAAATCAGTTTTAGTTCTCTTCTATGCATATTGAAGTAATATAGCTTTGGTAATGAGTCTAGTCCTTTGACCTTTGCTCACTCAGATAAACACATCTGATGCAAAATAATTAATGAGGACTTGAGAACCAATCCAATGAGTCTGAAAACTTTCTATTACACTCTCCTATTCCTTAAGAAAAAGATGTGTCAACTGTTTGACTTACATATAGTGGTCTAGAACAAGACTTAGAAAATATTTTCACCATGGTTCCAAGAGTAAGTATTTAAGGTTTTTTGAGCCATAAACCTTTATCACAAATAGTCAAACTTATTGCCATAGTAGTGGATGAAGCAAGAAAATGAGTGATTATTTACAAATGCAAACAGTTATTTAGATTTAATCTGTTGGCGATAATTTGTCATCTTCTAACTCAAAGAAAGTTGGGAAAGGGCAGAGTATTCTAATTGGGTGTACAACTGTTTTATCAGTTCTTGTTTTTGTTTATTTGTGCTTTTGGAGCTCTATCCAGAAAATCATTTTCAGTGCCTTATCTTAAAGAATTTTGTCTATTTTTCCTCTAGTAATTTTAGAGTTTCATTCTTTTAGTAAGACAGCTTTATCCAACTCCTGTGTCACAGGCTATTACTGATTCATGGTCTCTTAGGTAAGAGACTGGATAGCAGGAAGTGAGCACCAACCAAGTGAGTTAAGCTTCATTTATGTTTATAATCAGCCTCTGTGTCCCCATCCCTTGTATAACCTCTTCAGCACAGCTTCTTTCAGATCAGTAGACCATTACATCACCATAGCAATACTAAAATAACTGAACTGCACATACAAAGGATCTAGGTTGGGTCTTCCTTATGAGAATATAATCATTGATACTGTGAAGTAAAGCTGAGGTAGTGATACTAGCAATGGGGAGCAGATGCAAATACAGATAAACATTAGCAGAGAAATTTAACTTCACAGAGACCAAAATAAAGCATTTGCTTGGAGACCCTCACCAAAACATATCAATGAGTGGCAACTGACAAGTGTTACCTGGTGGTCTGCTTTACATGGTGATTCCATATTTATATCAATTATACAAATACATCTGGTGGCAGGATTTAAATTAAAATCTGACTGTATTTTATTAAGTATGTAAGCTTCTCATTATTTTATCTACCAATTCCTTTTGCTCCTCTTTTTCACAATGAGCATTTCTGTTGTTCATAGTTTTTGTAAACTCATATTTTAACTCAAACTAAAATGAGGAAAGAACAAATACTGCTTGACTGTTTTGAGGACCTCCCTTGAAAAGACAGAGTTGCCTGATGATGAGGTAACAGAAAACTCTAAGAGTGCCAACAACAAAAAGCAATGTTTAAAAGTAAAGATCAAGGTGTAAACTGCCTGGAACCTCTCCCAAGGGACCACTGTGCCATCGGGAACATCAAGGAAACCCGCCTCAGGCATAGGCTGCCTGGAACCTCCCCTGTGGGTGCACCCTGCCACCTGAAACATCTCAGAAGCCCGCCCCAGATTGAAAACTGCCCTGGACTGCTTCTGCCGGACCCGCCCTCCCACCTGGAATATCAGAAGACCTCAGTAGGCTCCAGTTAGTATGAAAAAATTGGAATTTTGCTCCCAGGCAGCAAACCTTGGTCTACAGTGAATTAATTTTATCAGTGTGATGAGTATGCCCCTAAAATAGAGGTGTATAGTGGATAAATAGGGCCAGTAGTAAAATCCCCTCCAACTCACTGTAAGACTTTGGTGAGTCTGAAAAGAGTGTGTGTGATCCGCCTCTTACACATACAAAATATGAGGCAGAGTGAAAATGACAAAATGAAAAAGCAAAATGTAATTGATAAGCAATTAAATAAAGGGAAAACATATAGTTCACCAGAAGCAAGTATAAGAGACATTGAAATAGAGGACCCCAAAAGTAACACAACCAGAATCTCTGAAAAGATGGAGAGTGAAATAATAAAACAACTCCACCAGGCTATAGAGGAAATCAAATTAGAAGTACTCTGCCATGTAAAGATAGAAATAACAACTTTAGTAAAGGAGTTGTTGAATGTAGCTAAAGAAGAAATAGAGAAAAAACTACAAGAGCATGGGAAACTGATTGAAACTTTGAATGAACAATATAGAAAACAAGCAAAATTTATGAAACAAACTCAAAGAGACATCAAAGAAACAAAAATTCTATTGAAAGTGTGCAAAACTGCCTAAAGGAAGCTGAGGATAGGATTTTGGAGCTTGAGGACAGGATCACAATTAGTGATCAGGAAACGATAGAACTTTTTAAAATAGCAAAGCAGCATGAAATGACAATCCAGAAGCTTCATGATGATTCCAAAAGCAACAATATAAGAATAATGGGCATTAGCGAAGATACAGGAGTCGAGGCAAGTGACATACATAAAGTATTTACAGAAATAATAGCAGAAAATGTCCCAAACATGGAGAAAGAATATGACATGCAGATAAATGAGGCATATAGAAAACCAAACAGTCACAATCAACATAAATCCACACCCAGACACATAATAATTAAGATCTCAGACATACAGCATAAAAACAGAATACTAAGAGCTGTCAGAGAAAAGACACAACTCACATATCAAGGAAAGCTCATTAGATTCACAGCAGACTTTTCAGCACAAACTCTCAATTCAAGAAGAGCTTGGAGTGAGGTATTTCAAGCCCTGAAAGAAAACAACTTTCAACCTAGACTGATGTACCCAGCAAAACTTTCATTCAAATTTAATGGAGAAACAAGATACTTCTATGAAAAAGAAAAACTGAAGAAATTCATGTCCAACAAATCAACCCTAGAAAGAGTACTGAAAGACATACTAGACAGAGATAAAAAAGACCACAACCCCCAAAACAACAACAGAAAGAAACCAGCAGGTAGGATAAGCAATTAAATAAGGGGAAAAGCAGAAAGAAGCAACTGGAACATAACAGGGCAAAGTTGAGCCAGTACATATCAGTGATACCCATAAATATAAATGGCTTCAATTCACATATAAAAAGAAATAGGTTGATAGAAGGGATCAAGAAACAGGATCCCACAATATGCTGTATACAAGAAACACATCCAACCCAAAAGGATGGAAAACAGTATTCTGTGAAACAGAAACCCAGAAAAAAAGCAGGGGTACGTATTGTATTTGCAGACAATGTGAACCGCAAACCTAAAATGATTACAAGAGATAGAGAATGTCACCACTTACTTGTTAGTGGGAAAATTCAAGAGGAAGAACTAACAATTATAAATATATATGCACCAAATACAGGAGCACCCAACTATAAAAGACAGATATGAATGGACATGAAAAACCAAATACACAAGAACACAATTATAACAGGAGATCTTAACAGCCCATTGTCAGAAAGAGATAGATCAACTAGATAAAAAGTCAGTAAAGAAATAAGAGAACTGAATCATACCTCTGAGCAATTGGACTTAGTATACGTTTACAGAGTGTCCTACCCAACCACATCACAATACACAATTCTCAGCTGCATGTGGGACATTCTCCAAAATAGAAATATATTATCCCATAAAACATTCTTAAGTAAATTTAAAGGTATTGAAATCATACCATGCATAATATCTGACCAGAGTGCACTGAAATTGGAAATTAATGGCAAAAGAAATTGTAAAACCTGCATAAATACATGGAAATTAAATAACAACCTTTTGAACAACCAGTGGGCTACAGATGAAATTAAAGAAGAAATAAAGCAATACCCACAGTTCAATGAAAATATAGAAACAACATATTGTAATCTGTGGGGTGCAATGAAAATAGTTTTAAGAGGGAAATATATAGCAATGAATTGTCATATCCAGAAAACAGAACAAGCAACAGCCTAATGCTCCATCTCAAGCTTCTAGAAAAAGAAGAGCAAGCTAAACCCAAAGCTCATAGAAGAGAGGAAATTGTAAAGATTAGAGCAGGAAGCAATGCAATTGAAACTTTAAAAAATACAAAGAATTAATGAATCAAAAAGCTGGTTTTTTGAGAGAATAAACAAAACTGACAAATCCCTAGCTAATCTCACAAAGCAAAAGAAAGAAAAAAAAAACAAATTCATGCAATAAGGAATGAAAAGGGGGAAATTACTACAGATCCTATGGAAATTCAAAAGATCATGAATACCTACTTTGAAAATCTCTACTCACATAAAATGGAGAACACAGAGGAAATTGGACAGATTTCTAGAAACATATGAACTACCAAAGCTCAACCAAGGAGATGTAGCAATTTTGAATAACCCAATATCAACTATTGAAATTGAAAATGTAGTTAAAAACTTACCAACAAAGAAAAGTCCAGGTCCTGACAGATTCATGGCTGAATTCTACAAAAAATTTAGAGATTTGATGCCAATACTCCTTAAATTCTTCAATGATATTGAGAAAAAAACAATCCTCCCTAAATCATTTCTTGATGCAAGTATTACTGTGACACAAAAACCAGAGAAAGATCCAACCAAGAAAGAAAACTATAGGCCATTCTCACTAATGAATATTGATGCAAAGATTCTCAACAAAATACTGGCAAATAGAATGCAGCAAATCATCAAGAAGATTATACATCATGACCAAGTGGGGTTCATTCCAGGAATGCAGGGATGGTTTAACATACACAAATCAATAAATTTAATACACCACATAAACAGAGACAAAAACAAAAACCACATGGTCATCTCAATAGATGCAGAAAAAAATTTTGACAAAGTCCAACACATGTTCGTGATTAAAAAAAAAAACCCTTCAGAAACTTGGAATACACGGTGTCTACCTCAATGTTATAAAGGCCATCTATGATAAACAAATAGCCAACATTATACCTAATGGACAAAAACTGAAAGCATTCACTTTAACATCAGGAAAAAACAAGAATGTCCACTATCACCACTCCTTTTCATTATAGTTCTGGAAACACTCGCCAATGCAATCAGACAAGAGAGAGAAATAAAAGGAATAAAGATAGCAAAGGAAGAAGTTAAATTATCACTATTTGCAGATGACAGGATACTCTATATAGAAGACCTAGAAATCTCCATTAAAGGACTACTAGAGGTAATAAATAAGTTCAGCAGTTTGGCTGTATACAAAGTCAATGCTCAAAAATCAATAGCATTTCTGTACACAAACAAAAAACTACCTGAGAGAGAAATTATGGAAATATCACCCTTTACAATAACATCTAAAAAAATGAAATACTTAGGAATCAACCTAACTAAAAATGTAAAAGACCTATATGCTGAAAATTATACTACACTGAAAAAGAAGATTGAAGAGGATATGAGAAAATGGAAGGATATTCCTTGCTCTTGGTTAGGAAGGACCAACATTGTGAAAATGGCCATACTCCCAAAACTGTTATACAGATTTAACACAATCCCAATCAAAATACCATTGACATACCTCACAGATCTAGAGAAAACACTACTAAAATTCATTTGGAAATGGAAGAAACCTAGAATAGCAAAGGCAATTCTAGGTAACAAAAGCAAGGCTGGAGGCATCTCAATTCCTGACTTGAAACAGTACTATAAAGCCACAGTGATAAAATCAGCTTGGTACTGGCAAAGAAATAAACCTGAGGATCAATGGAACAGATTAGAAGATGCAAGCACAATTAAAAAGACACTCAGCCACCTGATATTTGACAAAGGTGCTAAATATGTCCACTGGAAGAAGTACAGCCTCTTTAATAAATGGTGTTGGAAAAATTGGCTCTCCACATGCCAAAGACTGAAACTAGATCTAAGCCTATCACCATGCACAAAACTAAAGTCTAAATGGATCAAAGAACTAAATATTAAAACTGAAAAACTAAATCTACTGGAAGACAAGGTAAGTAGAAGTCTTGGAGACATAGGGGTAGGCAGATAATTCATGAACAAAACACAAACTGCATGGGAAACACTTTAAAGAATCAACAACTGGGATCTCATATTATTGAAAAGTTTCTGCACTTCAAAGAAAATCACCAACAGAGTGAAATGAAAATCCACAGAGTGGGAAAGAATTTTAGCCAGCAACCCCCAGACAAAGGACTTGTGTCCAGAACACACAAAGCATTGAAAAACATCAAGCCCCCCAAATTCAAAGACCCTCTCCAAAAATGGGCATCTGAAATGAACACACAGTTCTCAGAGAAAGACATACAAATGGCAAATAAGTACATGAAGAAATGTTCACCATCACTATTCATTCAAGAAATGTAAATGAAAACAACATTGAGATTCCACCTCACTCTGGAAAGAATAGCTGCCATCAAGAAATCAGCTGATAACAAATGTTGGCCAGGATGTGGGGAAAAAAGGAACACTGCTCCACTGTTGGTGGGAATGTAGACTGGTGCAACCACTATGGAAATCTATATGGAGAATTTTCAGAATATCAAGATTGGAAGTTTTATTCAATCCAGCTATTCCCCTCCTGGGTATTTTCCCAGAAGAACTGAAAAGTTAATATCACAGTGATATATGTGCACCCATGTTCATAGCTGCACAATTTGTGATAGCTAAATCTTGGAAACAACCAAGATGCCCATCTACTGCAGAATGGATGAAAAAGAGGTGGCATTTTTATACAATGGAATATTACTCAGCTCTAAAAAGGATGACCTTAAGGCCTTCATAGGTAAATTGAGACTATCCTCATTAGTGAAATGAATAAGAATAGTATTTATAAATATCATATTGTGTCTCTAGTGTAAAAAGTAAATAAGAACCACAAGTGTAATAAAACCAAAATGTGTAATTGCTGTCATAAAAAAAGGGAGGAAAAGAAAGTGCTCTAAGGGATATAACAGCATGTATGTTTGAGTGTGTAAAATAGATGACCATATTGCTGAATCTTTGTTGGATCTTTGAGCAGAACTTTTTGCAGTCTGATTGTTTGAATGTCTATTATGTACCCTTTAACTTTGTAGCTTGAACAACTACATCCAAGATGACAATATGTAATTTATAAATTAGTGATTTCTTAGTGGGTTTTTTTCTCTTTTTCCCTTTTTTTCTTTCTTTCTTCTTTCTTTCTTTTAGAATTCTGTGTTGCTGCTACCCTTTTTTCTGTTTTGCATTTTTTCTTCTCTTTAAATTAAATTTTAAAAATGTATAATTGCTATTGTAAAAAATAGAAAATAGGAAGTGCTATAAAAGATGTAACTGCATATATATTTACGTGTGTAGGATCGATAACCGTATTTCTAAATTCATGTTGGATTGTTGAACAGATCTCTTTGCAGTCTTACTGCTTGAGTGTCCACTTTGTGTGCTTTAGTTTTTAACTTGAAAAATTATTTCTAAAATAATAAGATGTAATTTATCAACTAGTGATTTCTTACTGTTTATCTTTTTTGTGAAATTCTGTAATATTTCTATCCTTTTTCTGTTTTTTTCTCTTTAAATAAAAAATTTTTTTAAATTAAAAAAAATAAAAGTAAAGATCGAGAGTCCTACTTCACAAATTTGTTGTAACAGCTGGTTACCATTGTCCAAACTGATTTTTATACTATATTATATGATTCCTGGCTATCCAAAGAAGCCACAAACCTTCCATACTGCTCTAACACAGAAAGAGACCAAGCAATCTGCATTGAAAAACAAGCAGTGGAAATTTTTCAAAAGAAAAAAAAATCTATAATAATTAAAAGCCACTACTTTATCAAATGTGTCGCATGGAAATATTCTTAGGGACTAACTGCACTGCTAAACCAAAGAAGCCATTTGCTATTGGCAAATAGTTGATCTTCTTTCTGCTAAGGACAGCCGTCACAGTCACAAACATTTCAGATGGGTTGCATTTCAAAAGGTTATATGGAATCAATGAAACAAAGACTTGCTTCTTTTAAAAGACAAGCAAATTGACAAACTTTAAGCTAGAGTAACTGATAGACATGATTGGAGAGGTAGCAAGAGACAACCCTAATAAATGAAGTGAGATGTGATAAAGGAGACAATACAATAACTGATACCAGACAAACTCAAGTTACAATTAATGGCTATTTTTAAAATTCTAGAAAATATGTACACATTAGTAGATACATAGAATCACTATATTTCAATCAAGAATAAGCCAGTAAAAAGCCATAATTTTATGTGGTGATAAGGAACAAAAATATTCTAACAATGAAAGTCTCAGATTGGATCACTTCAATGTGAAATTTTATCAAACATTTAAAGAATATTTAGTTTGTTTTAAAAATTTCTTTTTGCTTATTTTCACATACTCATGCCCCTCTATTTAATATCTGTAGCATCTTTGACTCTAAAATTGCAAGTTTGAGTAATAGCTATAAAGACCAAATTGTAATGAAAACCTCAATAATTACTTCTGACCTTTATATAAAAGTTGTGAATCCTTGTTTCAGGGCACAAGCATCTACTTCTAGATGCTTATGTGTATTGATTTCTCAACTGGATAAAGAATATCCCAAATATGTTTATCTGTAGTGTGTGGAAGTCCAGAGTTTGTAACACTATGCAACAGTATATTTTGCTAGTTGGGCATGGTAACACATGCTTGTAATCCAAGCACTTGGGAAGCCCATTCTATAAGTCTTATAGATTTTAAATTGGTTCATGCATACCCTAGCTTTCAATTCAGGCCTTTAAGAAACAACATACAGATTCTAAGTACCACTCTCCCTTTTGCTGTCATGTTCAGGATAATTCTCCAATAATTTCAGTCAAATAACTACCTGCATATTTAGATTTTCAATAGCAGAGCTTAGCAAGAGAGCTGTTCTTTACTGGGCTTTCATGTCCCAGTGCAGAAAATGCTGTAGGATGAAAGCCTGGACCAAATATACAAAATAATCTATTAGCCTAGTCATGTCTTTTTTTAAAGAAATAGGGCTTAATTACTATAAATACAAAATATGCATACATGATTCATAAACTAATTCAAGATGTTGATACTGACACTTCTAAAGAAATATGTTTATATTATATCAATAATCATTTCAAATATGATATGATATCAAAACTACTAATAATTTCATACAAAACAAGCATTATTAATTTGCTACAGAACTGACACCATGGAAAATTAAAGTTAATGGAAATGGTTGAATAAATTAAATATGTATTTGAATGACAAAATATTTTGTGTTATTTTTGAGAGACCACATTTTAACTCAATAGATTTAATTTTTACTTAAAATCACTATATTTGAAAACTTTTTTAGTACCCAGGCATCTCAAGTACGTTATATCCATAATTATCTTATTGAGTTAGCATTTATGCTGAGCATTATGAACTTCAAAATGTCAAGGCATCAAGAATTAGCAGAATCTGTATATTGAATTAATCAAGAGACTGTTAATTTCCAATAATTATTAGCTCAGAGGTTCCAGACCATATAAGCACACTGGTGAATGTTTGTATGTATATTTCTGAATATAATTTTTTACTGATTTCACAAATATCTTGTAAATAATTAGTAAAAGCTGTCTAACAAATTTTATAAATGGTGAAAAATTTGTTGATCTTTTCATTGATTTAGAAACTAAATTCTAGATTAGATATCAATTATTAATTTCCTGATGGAGAAGTTAGTAAATAAGAGGGCAACAACTGCTTGCCATAACATAGTCTCCATTTTAGGATCTATATTTTAGAAGTCTTCATTAGTGTTTACATTATTGTTTTTGTTATCTTTAAGAATAGTCCTTTCTCTATTTTTGAGACAGGGCCCCCTATGTAGCTCAGGCTGGCCTTGAGCTCACTTTGTAGCCCAGGTTGGCCTTGAATTCACAAGGATCCTCTGCCTCAGTCACCTGAGTGTTGGGATTACAGGCATGCATCACCAGGCCCAGCCTAGTCACACAAATCTTAATTTTTATATTGTATAATCACACCAAACATAATATTTTTACTAAATGCTAGTTTGGAGAAACCTATGGTACTAGTTATGGGAAATATAAGGCAAGACACATAAGAGCCAAATTTTTATTTTTTAATTTATTTGCTTATTATAAAATTATACAGGTAAAATAGACTTTAAAAGTTTAAATGACATGGGAAATAGGTTGATCAAATTTCATCATCTAGAGTAGTTTATAAGAACAAAAACACAAAGCATAAACTATAAGTTTATAAGCAACAACAATGAAATGAATCAAATAATTACATTAGAATCCCCCTGTTTTGGAGTTCTCAATCCTAGTATATAAATCTTTTCTACAAAACAAAAATTATTACAATATTAGAAAAAGAGAATTTAAATGTATCTATTCCTTTTCTCATATAAATCCATAAATAATGTTCTGTCTGTGTGCAGTTGTGGCAAGTGACAAAGTAATTTTCTCATTGCATAAAAATTGTGCAAATATGTCTTTAGACTCTGACTCTAATTGAAAAATCTTAAATATGCTTTCAGCATAAATTACATATTTGATTATTCTACTTAAGAATAAGTAGAAATTATTATCTGTAAGTACTTATAAAAAGCAAAATTGTCTATGATTTAATATTTAATATATATATATCGATTATATTTATCATTGAACTTAGTGAGAAGGGAGAAAAAATACATTAAAATACATGGAGGTATTTTTAAACTAAATTCCTAATAAAAGCAAAATCCTGTTCAGTGATACAATATAAATAAAATACATGAACCAGCCACATAGCATACTGTTTAATAAATAAGTATTAAGTAATGAATGAACATCAAAACATATGGTGGAATAATATTTCCCAGCACATTGTCCATGCAGAGACAACAATTCGAAAAATTAGCTTTGTGCAAAGACACTTTAGTAAGTGCTAAGGAAACAAGGTAAGAAATTACAGTACTTGGGTACAGTACAGAACAAATATAGGAAAAGAAAACTGAGGGGAAAGGAAGATAGTTTCATATTACCAATGACATTCTTTCTACAATTCCAAAAAGCACATGATGAAGACATACCATTTACCATCAGAAAGAACACAGAAATGAACCCTGGACTATATTTTGGATCTCAACAGTAGCCTTCCACTGTAAGACCCAGTATCAGGCAGGCCTCTCCAATGCTAGACTCCAGGCTGTCCCAAAACACTCAGCCTCTGGGTTCACCCTAAAGCCATACTAACATCAGGAGCCTCAGATCTCAGGCTCCCCCCAACACCAGGCTAAACCCTGAAGCATTGTTCATCAAGCTTGCACCTGTGAGCATAATGCTTCTGGCCTGCCCAAGTTCCAGAGTACCTCAGAGCCAAAATAGTTGTCAGTGTTTCAGGGTTCCCACTCTTCCCACCACCAGGTTAGCTTCCAAGCCTCAAGTACCAGGTTGTGATCCATAAATGCAATCTCTAGGGATGCCAAGCTGGTCCCAGAAATTCCATCCTTCTGGTCAGTCAATGGAGCTCTCTATTCCAGCAGAACCAGGGGCAGAATTGCTCCAGAAAGCCAAGGTCCAGGATGACTTAAATAGACCTCAAGATATGCAGAAATACAAATGTTCATATGAAAATTTGCAAGCAATTAGACATTAATTAATAGGTAATCTAGAAAAAATACTTAAGTTCCTAAAACATACAATTTACCAAGAAAACTCTAATGAAATATACAATGAGTACAGATGAATAATGCCTAAGATTGAATCAGTAATACATTTATTTTCTAGAAATACCCAGGACCTAATTACTTTGATGTTGAATTCTACCAAACAAGACATAATAATTCTCTTCAAACTTTTCCAAACAATCAAAAGTGGATAGAATGCTTTTAAAGAAACTACAAGGTCAGAATTACCTTTTTACTAATACCAGTTAAGGAAATAAAGAGAAATGATTACAGAGAAACCTTAATAAACATGAATGTAATACTATTCAAAAGAAAGATTAGCAAACTAAATTCAACAGCACATGGAAAGAATTACTTACTATTATTATCTTAGTTACTTTTTGTTGTTAAGGCACAATGCTTGACACCAGTAAAGTAGAGCAGGAGTTTATTTTGGCTCACATTTCACTCTATAGTCAGTTAACTCGAAGGCAGGATGGTATGGCATGGGGAGCATGGTGAAGTGTAACTATTCAGCTATGGCAGACAAAAAGCAGAGAGTGAGGGGAAGATCAATGAAGGGAGAGAGACCTTTCCAGGCCACGCCCACAGAAACCAGCATCTTCCAGCTAGACTTCGTCTCCAAACAACAAGTTAGTTATTTTAGCCTCTTAAGTCTTTCCTATGAGCACATGATGATTGGAGTAATATGTTACAGTGAAACTATAACAATAATCAAGGAGAATTTTTCCTAGGATACAAATATAAACTTGTATTATATCTCTTTACCAAACATAAAGCTGAAATGTTATGATCATCTCAATAGATTCAAGGAAAATATTTGAGAAAAAGTAACACTTTCATGATACACACTCTAAAGAGATTAGTTACAAAGCAAATGCACTTCAATGCAATAAAGTCCAAATTTGACAAAACCATAATGAACATCAGTTAATGGGGAAAATTTGAAAAAGTTTCTTATAAAATCTGGGGCAAAACAGCTACATACACACTCACCACTTGTAACATAATAATGCAAGTGGAAATAAGAGAAAGAGATCAAAAACATCAAAATAGGAAAAAGACTTGACATCATCTGTATATATTGCCAGCATGATCTCATATGTATCCTACATTCTTAGACTCTGAAAAAAATATTGTTAGAACTAATAGATAAATTTAGTAAAATTGAAGCATACAAAATTGGTAGTATTTCTTGTATTAATGACAACTATCTTTGAAGGAAAGTTAAAAAAAATCCCAATTATAACAGCAACACTGTATTGAATAATTACATATAAATTTAGCCAAATAAGTAAAAGATTATTTAAGAAACTATAAAAGTGTTGATGAGAAAAAGTATATATGAATCAGCACATAAATATGGAAAGATATCCACTCTCATGAATTGAAAGAGTTGATATTGTCTAACACAACCTTCAAATATCAACAGATTCAGAGCAACCCCTATCAACATTATGATTACATTTTTTAAAAAATCATTGCAAAGTTTGTATGGAACTACAAAAGACTTATTAACTAGAGAAATTTTAAACAAAAAGAAATATCAACCTATTAATTCAAGCAGCAGAGTGTTCTATAAAGAGAGGAGTTTATTTGGAATAAGAGAAAGTTTTCTATTTAAGATATGCATGTCATGGTCAACTATAGGTGGATATAAACATACATAGGAGCCAAAAAGTATTCTTAAATGTAAAATGTGGGAAGTTACATATGTCAACTCAAAATATTGTTTTTGAATATAACAAAGATAGCATCAGACAAAGGTACAACAGGAGGAATCTGCAAAGTAGATATTGTCTTTTGGGTATAGACAGTCTTTTGAGACAGTTTATATTATCAGGCAATTTATATGTTGGATGCTCTTTCTGGAAGACATCTTGACTCCCCATTGTAAGACTTTTAAGTAAATGAATTCATTTTATTGTTAAAATTTTCATAAAACAAACTCCCAGACACTACATAACTTGACTTCAAAATCTACTACAAAATTATAACAATGAAAACAACATGGACTTCTGGGAAGATGGTGGAACAGCATGCAGCAGGTAAAACAGCTTCTCAGAGTTCATTGTCCAGATACCTGGAATATAGCCATGTGAGGAAGACAAGAAGGAGGGAAGTGGGTCCCCTGGATCCAAGAAGAACCTGAAGTGTGAATCAAAGACCACAGAGAAAGTGAAAAGAAATACTTCAGCTAAGAAGGAGGCAGTAGCAGGAGGTGTCTCCTCCCTGAGATGGGACTTACTGCATGATAGGAGCTGTTCGAACCTGTGGACACACAGTCATGGTGATGGAGATAGCTGGTGGCCTTTGCAGAGAGAGGCAACAGTAGAAGAGAGCAGCAGATGTGGAGGACTGCCCTGGCTGTTGGTGTATACAGAGGACTTGGTCCTCCCATGGGAGAGGGCAATGAACTGGGAGCCATTTTGGTGATGGGCGAGCTATGCACAAAACCCTGAACTGCTGCCAACTTGCCAGGTAAGCATTTGTGCTGCTGAGCTAAATCCCTGGGCCTCATCTAGAAGCTCCCAGCGAGACTCAGATCTATGGAAATTGCTTGGACTATGGCAAGCCCAGTGATTTTGGTCGTGGGTCAGACCTGCTGAGATTATCTACTACCCCACCAGAAAGGCACTGCTGGTTTTCTGGGATAGATTGGCATGGTTAGGAACTCTGTCTCTGTAAGTTGTCTACCAGTGAAACCAGAGGGAATCCTGGAAATGGACTGTTTCTTTTTTCTCTTTTTCTTTCATTGTTTATACATAAGTGTGAAAGTGATTCTTAACCTCTTTGTGGGTGTGGTTCTGTTCTGTTCTTCCTTTTATCTCTTCTATTTCTTTTCCTTCAGTCTCCTATTTTCTCCAGGTTAGTGTGATCCCCCTCTGTCCTCCAACCTTACTTCTAATCTTCCACTTCTCTGTTTTCTTCTTAATCCATTTTAAAGTTTAACTCTGTGGGCAAAATTGACATATTACAGACTTATATATTGCATATAATTATCTGGTTTGTTTTACATTTTGTTATATAATCACAAATAATGTTTATATGTTTAAAAGTTTCAAATTAGTTAGCTCAGTTTGCTGTTTTCTAGGGTGCTTTTGATGCTATTGGTACCACTATAGCCAAAATTGACATAATTTTTCTAAACAGCTGTAGGTCCTGATGAGACAAGACTAAGATTAATTAAAAGTCACAAAAAAATATGGTGACACAGTGCAAAGCACCAGTGACTAGGCCAAACAAGCAACTTCTCATCGCCAACAAACTGAAGAGGTAAGGTCTTCTAATAGACTCAAAACCTCAAAATCAGCTGCACCTGGAAGATACCTCAGAGAAGTAATCATCACCTAAGGATCCTAAATACTTTCAATAAAGCAACCCACCAGAGGCAACTTATAAGCATCACCCCTGGAATTAAACTAAAAAAAGAGAGAAAATAAATTGAGAAGACAATTAAGCAAAATGCAGCCTCAGACATTCAGGTCACCAAAGGCAAATCCAGGGGGAAATGAGGTGGGAAAATACAAAACCACTGGGTTTCTCTGAAGTAGAAATAATAAAGAAATTGAATGAAGCTTGGGGAAAAAATGAAATCAGAAATAATCTCTCAAATAACCACAGATATTACAAAAATACACACCACTCTAAGTGACATTACAGCAGACACAAACACAAAAAAATAGCTGACCTTAAGCAAATTATTATTATTATTACTTTGCTGGTACCAGGGATCAAACTCATGACTGCATGCTTGTAAGGCAGGTGCTTATGCTGCTGAGCTAAACCTCCAGCCCCTACCTTAAGCAAATTATGGAAGCTCAGCACAGGAAAGAAATGGAATCTATAAAACAGATTCAAGCAGGTATCCAGGAAAATAAAAACTCCACTGAAAATATTCAAAACAAAGTAGGCTAATGTGAGAACAGGATCTCAAATATTGAAGACAGGCTTCCAGTTAGTGACCAGAAAAAGAAAAATTTCTGCAAAATAGCAAGGGGCCATGAGAAATCAATACAGCAGCTCGTAGGAAAGACAAAGAAGAATAATTTAAAATAAATTGGAGTCAATGAATAAGCAGGATATACCACGCATGATATTTAAAAAAAGTTCACAGATGTCATGGAAGAAAACTTCCCTGGTAGAGAAAAGGAGTTTGAGATACAGATAAGCAGGGAGTATAGGACTCTAATTAGCAATGATCAAAAAAAAAATTACAGGCTGCTATATTACAGTCAAGATTCCAGAAATTCAACACAAGAATATAATCCTAAATGTTATTAGAGAAAAGAAACAAATCACCTAAAAGGAAAGCTTATCAGAATCACAGTTGACTTCTTAGCACAAATTCCCAAGCCAAGGAGAGCTTGGAGTGAAGTACTCCAAGTACTAAAGGAAAATAACTTTCAATCTAGAGGATGTGCCCCACAAAACTATCTTTCAAAATTGAAGGAGAAATAAGACACTTGGATGATGAAGAACATCTGAGGCAATTTTGACCACCAAACCACACTCCAAAATGTTCTGTAGGACATTATAGAAAGAGATAATAAGTACTATAGCTACATGAACCCCAAGAGAAGGAATCCAAAAGGGAAGGCAAACAATTAAAGGGAGGTGGAAAAAAGGGAAGCCCATAACAGGAAAATAAAATGACAAGGATAAATCAATACATATAAGAATTAATGTTAATGGTATCAATTCACCAATCAAAAGACAGAGACTGTCAGAATGGATTAAGAAGAAAGGACCAACAATATGTTGCATGTAGCAAATGTATTTAATTGAAAAAGAAATTCATAGCTCAAAGTCAAAGGATGGAAAACAATACTCTATGTGACAAGAACCCAGAAAAAAAGCAGGGATAGCTATTCTATTTGCAGGCAAAGTGAATTTCAAGCCAAGACTGCGTAAGAAAGATAAAGAAGGTCACTACATTGTCTTAAAAGGAACAATCCAAGAGGAAGTAATAACAATCATAAATGAATATGTACCAAATACTAGAGCACCCAACTATATAAAACAATTGCTAATGAACATGAAAAAATCAAATAAGCCCTAATACCCTTATATTGTGAGACCTCAATATCCCACTGTCACAATCAACTAGACAAAAAAATCAGTAATGAAATATTATAAATAAATCAAACTTTTGAATCAATGGATCTGATAGATGTTTACAGAATGTTCTACCTGACAATATCAGAATACGCATTCTCCAAAATAGACCACATACTGGATCATAGAACATGCTTAAGTAAATGCAACGAAATTCAAATTATTCCATGCACACTATCAGACCACAGTGCAAGGAAATCAGAAACATATGCCAAAGGAAAACACAGAACTTCATACACATGGAAAGTAAATAGCACCCTATTGAACAACCAATGGGTAACAGATGAAATTAAAGAAGAAATTAGACAATTTTTACAGTTGAATGATAATGACAATACAACATGTCAGAACTTGTAGGTCACACTGAAAGCAATCTTAAGAGGAAAATTTATGGCAGTAAATATCCATATCAGGAAAACAGAGCAAGTATATATAAATAACTTAATGTTGATCCTCATACTTCTAGAAAAAGAAGAGCAGGATAAACCAAAAGCATGTACAAGGAAGGAAAGTACAAAGATCAGAGCAGAAATTGACACTGGAGACTAAAAAACAATACAAAGAATCTATGAATTGAAGAGTTCGTTCTTTCAAAGATTAAATAAAATTGACAGCCCTTAGCCAACCTTATCAAAAGACAAGGAAAGACTCAAATCCATACAATTAGGAATGAAAAGAGTGAAATCACAACAGACTGCAGAAATCCAGAAAATCATCTATACCTACTTTGCAAAACTGTATTCTAACAAGATGGAAAATACAGAAAAAAATGAACAGATTCCTAGATACATATGAATTATCAAAGCTGAATCAAGACAATAAAACATAAATAACCTGATATCAATAAATGAAATTGAAGACGTAATTAAAAACCTATCCAGAAAGAAAAGCCCAAGCCCTGCTGAATTTTATAAGAAATTTAGAGAAGAACTAGCACCACTACTTATCAAACCTTTTAATAAAATTGAAAGAGAAGTAATACTCCTAAATTCATTCCTGGAAACAAGCATTACCTTGTTACCAAAACCAAAGAGGGACACAACTAAGAAAGAGATATACAGGCCAATCTCCCTAATGAACATTGATGCAAAAACCCTCAATAAGATACTGGCAAACATACTGTGACAAATTGTCAAGATTGCAGACCATGATCAAACAGGATTCATCCAAGCAATGCAGTGATGGTTCAACATACATAAATCCATAAATGTAATGTACCACATTAACAGAGCCAAGGATAAAAATCATTTGATCATCTCAGTAGATTCAGAAAAAGCTTTTGACAAATCCCAGCAATATTCATGAGAAAAATCCTACAAAAAATTGGAATTGATGGTCTTTATCTCAATCTGATAAAAGTCATCTCTGACAAATCAACAGCCAACTTTATACTAAATGAACAAAAACTGAAAGCTTTCACACCAAAATAAGGAAAAAAACAAGGATATCCACAGTCTCCACTCATTCAAAATAGTCCTGGAAACTTTAGCTGGAGCAATTGGACACCAGGAAGAAATAAAAGGAATAAAGATATGAAAGGAAAGAAGTTAAACTATTGCAGATGATACTCTACTTAGAAGACCTCAAAAACTCTAGTAGAAGATTTCTAGATTTAATAAGTAATTCAATAATGTAGTCATTTACAAAGTCAACACTCAAAAATCAATAGCCTTTCTATACAAGAATAATAAATACACTGAGAGAGAAAACAGTGAAACAATACATTTTACAATAGCATTAAAAATGACATATCTAGTAAGCAATCTTACAAAGGATTTTATAGACCTCTATATTGAAAACTACAGTACTCTTAAAAAGGAGATTGAAGAGGATGTTAGAAAATGGAGTGATATTCTGTACTCTTTGGTAGGAAGAATCAATATAGTAATGACCATACTTTCAAGACTGTTATACTGATTCAATGCAATCTCAAAGTTGTAATAGCATATCTCACAGAGTTAGAGAAAAAAATCTTAAAATTCACCTGGAGCCAGAAGACACCTAGAATAGCAAAGGCAATCCTGGGTAACAAAAATAAGACTGAGAGCATCACAATCCCTGACTTGAAATTATACTATAAAGCTACTATTATTAAACCACATACTACTGACCAAAAAAATGGACCCAAGGATCAATAGAACATATTAGAAGATAGAGTAACAACTCCAGACATACTAAGCAAACTTATCTTTGACAAACATGTCAAACACATTCAATGGAAAAAACATAGCATCTTTAATAAATAGTGCTGGAAAAACTGGCTCAAAAACATGCCAAAGGTTAAAACTGGACACATATCTTTCACTATATCCTGTATTCTAAGCTAAAATCAGAATAGATCAAAGATCTAAATATTAAAACTGCTGGAAGATAGAATAGGTGAAAGTCTTGAAGACATTGGTGTGGGCAAAGATTTTATGAACAAAACTCAGATTACATGAGAACTATCACAAAGAATCAATAACTTGGATTTCACCTTACTAAAAAGCTTTTGCAAAGCAAGAGAAACCACCAACAGTCATAAAGAAGGATAAACCATTCAGTCATAAAATATTTGTGTATCTTCCCAAAAGAATTAAAAACATCATACCACAGTGATACATGTGGACCCACATTTATATCAGCACAGTTTATAACAGCCAAATCTTGGAAGCAACCTAAATGCCTATTGCCTGAGGACTGAATTAAAAAGATGTGGTGTTTTTATGCAATGGGGTACTACTCAGTCATAAAGAAGGAGACTTTTATAGGTAAATGATGCAACTTGAGAATATACTCATTAATGAAATAAATAAGACATACATGTAAATGTTGTATTGTTTTATCATATTATGTGCTGAAAGAAAAATATGTGTATGTGTATGTATATGTATATAAAATAGTTAAGATAGTTATACTACTGTTTTCTCTGAGTTCACTAAAGAGAAAGATTCATGCTGGTATTGTTCAGACATTCAGCGCAGATGTCTTGTGCTTTGGGTGAAAGACTCAGGGATGACAATGCACAGTGTATGCACCATTGTTGCCCCCTGATTGATGTGTTTTGAAATTTTTTTGTATTTTTCTTCTTCCTGTTTTTCTTGTTCTTCTTTTTCTCCTTGAAATAAATTTTATTTGGAAAAAATATTCTTAAAGTCAAAAAAAAAGAAAAAAGGAAACAATGTGGTATTAGTATTAAAGGGATCTATTTTGCACATGACACAGAAGAGTCCAAAATAATCTGCATAATTTTAACAAATGTGCCAAAAATGCACAAGAGAAAGATTCTCTCTTAAAGTTGAGATAATTATAATTCTACAAGCAGAAGAAACAAATTGGATGACCTTATAACCTATTATGTGAAAATCAACTCCAAAGAATGATACAACCATAAGACTTGAAGACATAAAAGTAATTAGAGATAACATAGAAGAAATGATGTATGAAATGGGTTTGGGAATGATTTTTGGACAATACTCCAAAGGCACAGGCAACAAAACCAAAAATGAACAAAGTTATAACCTAAAAAGTTTCTACACAGATTAGGAAAAAACAATACAGTGAAGACAAGTTAATGAATAGGAAAAAAATATTCATTAAGCTGCTATAGACAATCAATTAATCAAACAGGGAAAAAGCCTGAAGACAATGCAATTTAAAACAGACAAAGGACCTGAATAGTTATTTCTCAAAAAACAATGTGCAAAAGGCAACAACTGTGGGAAATATAGTGTCATTAGTCATCAGAGAAACACAAACTGAAACCATAATGAAATATCAATTCACACCAGTTAGAGGAGCTATTATCAAAAATAAAAAGAATATTAACAAAGTTTTAGAAATGGAGAGAGCACTTGCACACTTGTTATAGCACAGTTACTCACTGGTGATGTAAATTGGTATATCCATTATGGAAAATGGTACAGAAGTTCTTCATTAAATAAATAAGTAAATAAAACTAGAGCCAGAATTAATAACATTGAAAGAGTACATTTTAACTATCCTAGTCACAAAAAGGTAACTATGTGAGCACACTACAATGCATATACATTAAAAACCTTCATCCTATATGTGACAAAATATATATAACTTTATTTTCATTTATAGTTCTGGAAATGTGATCCAGAGAAATTAGACAAGAGAGAGAAAAGGAATAAGGATAGGAAAAGAAGTTAGATTGTCACTATTTGCAGATGACATGATGTACTACATATATACTACATATAAGGCTCCAAAAACCTTACTGAAAGATTCTAGATTTAATAGTCAAATTCAGTAGCATGCCTGGATACAAAGTCAACACTCAAAAATTTTCCTGTACACAAACAACAAAATCACTGAGAGAGAAATTAAGGAAAACACACCATTTATGATAGCATCTAAAACAATGAAATACATAGAGATCAGTCTAACAAAGAAAAGATCTATACAGTGACAAATACGCTACTATGAAAAAAGAAATTGAAGAGGATTTCATAAAATGGACAGATATTCCTTGCTCATGGATAGGAAGAACAAACATTGGGAAAATGGCCATACTTCCAAAATTGTTATACAGATTTAATGCAATCTCAATCAAAATACCACTAGCATTCCTCACAGTTCTCAGAACAAACAAAAAAATTCCTAAAATTCATTTGGTACTAAAAGAGCCAAAAATAGCAAAGGCAATATTGGGCAACAAAGGCAAGGCAGGAGGCATCAAAATCCCTGATTGAAATTATACTACAGTGCTACTGTGATAAAAGCTGCATGGTACTGGCATAAACAAACAAAACAAAGAATCCAAAAAAACCCAAAGAAAAACCACCTGAGGATCAGTGGAACAGATTAGATGATGCATACACAACAAACAACTCAGCTACCTTATCTTTGGCTAAGGGCTCAAACATGTTCATTGAAAGAAAGTTAGCCTGTTTAAGAAATGATGCTGAGAAACTGGCTTTCCACATGCTGAAGGCTAACTAGGCCAATATCTATCACATCCACAAACTAAAGTTAAAATGGATCAAAGATCCAAATGCTAAAACAAAAAAATAATAAATATACTGGAAGAGAAACTAGGTAGAAATCTTGAAGACAAAGGGATAAGCAGAGGTAATGAACAAAAATCAAGCACAAATACTTGAAAGAATCAATAACTGGGAGTTTCTCTTATTAAAAAGTTTTTGCATGTCAAAAATAACCAACAAAGTAAAAAGAAAACCCATGAATTGGGAAAAAAAACATTCATCAACTGCCCCTCAGAGATAGGACTTCTATCTAGAGCGTTCAGAGAATTAAAAAATGATCAGGCCTCCAAAATTCAGAACTCCATCCAAAAATGGATATACGAGATGAATGCACACTTCTCAGATGAATAAATACAAATGACAAACAAATATATGAAAAAGTGTTCAGTATCATTTGCCACTTGAGAAATTCAAATTAAAACAACACTGAGCTTCTAACTCACTGCAGAAACAATGTCTGTCATAAAGAAATCAACCAATAACAAATGCTTACAGGTCTGTGAAGAAAAAGGAATGCTTCTTCACTGTTGGTGGAGTGCAGACTGGTGCAAACACTGTGGACATCCCTCAAAAAACTAAGACTAGAAGTCCCATTTGACACAGCTATTTCCCTTCTATATATCTTCCCAGAAGAATGAAAAACATCATTCTACAGCGATATATGTGCATCTATGTTTATTGCTGCACAATTTGTAATAGCTAGATCTTGGAAACAACTCAAATTCCAGTCAACTGAGGAGTGGATAAAAAAGATGTGGTATTTTTATGCAATGAAGTACTATTCAGCTATAAAAATAGATAAATTCAAGGCTTTTATAGGTAAATAAATGTATCTGGAAAACGCACTTATAAGTGAAATAAATCAGACTCACATGTGTAAACACCATATTGTCTCCCTAGTGTTATACAATGAAAGTGTAAATGACATCCTAAATCTACAGTAGATACAGTGAAAGAGAAAGAAACAGCTCAAAGGGCAAAACAACTAGCATGGGGAAAAGGGAAAAGGAGAAAAAAGCTAAGATAATTCCTATTAGTTCATGAAAAGAAAATGTGCATGCTCATATTATTTGATCAGTTTTACATGCTAGTATCTTGTAAGCTGACCAAGTATTTTGAAGATTACAGCATGCCATATAGTAACCATTGTTAATTCCCTATCATCTTGTTTTGAAATCCATTGTTGTTTTTATTATTATTTTGTTTATACAGTTTTTTTTCTTTTAATTGCTTTAAAATAAAAAAGTAAAATAAAATAAACAAAAAAATCTTGAATTGTATTGAAGGTCAGAGTATTCCCTTTTAAGTTCATGTATTTTTAAATAGTATTTAAATTAATTTTTAGAGAAAAAAGACTTTCATATGAAGGAGATATTCAAAGTGAAAGATTGTCAAAAATGTGCCTTTACATTTCAATGAACCAACTGGAATATACTATAAAAATATATAGGTTAGATTTTAGGGTTCTGGTATACATAACCTAGCAAGAAATCTATGGTTCAAAGTTGGATTGACCAAAGAATCTTCACTTCCCTTGACACCACTGAGTCTGTCTTGAATGCTGATGAAAACAGAGGTTACACATGTGATGGGCTTTCAGGCCGATCCTATCAGAAGCCAGCAGCTTCCCTACTGACTCCTGTAATTTGATTTTGCCACAGGTATCTTAAAGAAATCAAAGTACTAGGAAATATTCCTATAGTTACTGTCATAATTTCTCATATTCCAAACAAGATTTCAGCTTTAAATTGACAGTTTTGGAAGAATAACTCATCTAGTTTTAAAGAAAAGCAAACAGAAACAGAAATGGAATCAGAACAAATAAAATAAAAACTGAAATTCTACCACTTTCTAGAAAGTAACCTCTAAGTAGGCCAATGCATACAGAAAATAGAAATGTATACTATTCAACCTCTCAAGTGTTCAAGAAATTAATGTGACAAGTTGTTTTAATTAGAAAAACTATAATTTTCTACTCAAAATAAGATGAATGAGTATACTGACTGGAAAATTATTTTTTCTATACACATGTACCTGGTAATTATAGCTGTGATTTGCACAACTTTTCTTTTCTTTGTTCAGAAAAGGTACATTTTATATTACATTCCACCTGCATTAAACACAGAATAAATCTCTATGGCAATTATATAGCTGTATTTAAAAGAAAAATAAAGCATATAATTATAACTTTAAAAAATAATTTGCACTAACAGTTGAATTTGTATTTGAACTTTAATAATACATCAGATAGAAATGGAAGACAAAGATTAACTTGTAGAATGCAGTTATCTCTGGAAGAGTGGAATAAATTTCTTTGTAAAATAATGCACTCAGAGAAGCACTTAATAGTGTATCCTCTGACAGCTATATATGACTGTTTCCAACAGTCAAATTCACATCTTTCTAATAAAATGAACTTCAAATTTGTATTTCACTTGGGATTTGACTGAAAGAAAATGAATAAAAACTTATGCACTTTTGAAAGAGAGTTGGAGATAGCATTGCAATATCTTTTTTATTAACTAATAGGGAAGTCGGTGTCAAGAGATGTCAAAGGACTTGTCTAAGTTAATATTGATAATTGGTTAAAAAATAAAAGCTGCCTAATCTCACTGATTTTCATTTGAAAATACTCTCCAATATAAACATTAAGAAATGCATTTTGATTTAACTGTGAATAAAGAAATTGTTGTTCACTTAAGGAAGAGATTTCTGTGGCAGAACCACTGTATTATATCAATTCTTATTTTCAGGCTATAATTTCATCTAGTTTGAGCCAAACAAGTCCAATAATTTCATTAAAGATCTCACTTCTAATAATTTTTTAAAAAAAATTTAATACCAGGAATTGATGGACTTCTTCCTTGCCAGGCAGACACTAATGCACTGAGCTATATTCCTGGCCCTCTCCTAATGATCTTTAAGAGATCTACTCTTGTCCAGGACAAATAATCTAGCAAACTGAAAAAGTTGTTTGTCTAGGTTTGATCAACTACAAAATTACTACATAGCTAAGCATAATCAAGATTTTGTGTAAAAACATCACAATTTCCAAATTTACTAATTCATGCTCCATAATATATAGTACTAAGTGATCTTTGACATCATTCTATCATTGATATTTTTGAAATTTGTGACTATTTTAGTGTTACTTATCATCTATGGCAATGATATATTCCTTATATTATTTAAAAGGTCTCAAAATAAATGACATTTTGAAGGAGAGTAAAATCCCATTTAACATTTAAAGTCCAAACCAATGTCAACTTACTTGGTTCCCAAGCAGTTACATCCATCAAAATTCTCCTAAAATCTGCTGTCACATCTCTAGGCCACTGCATTATGGCCATTTATTTTCATCTGTTTTCTCTACTAGTTTTTAAACTCCTTGAGGGCAGAGTCTGTATTTTATTTGCTTATTTCTATACATACCCCTAGCACTTGGATGGTGTCATAGTCATAGAAGGTATGTGTTGTCAAATTAATGAATGAATGTGATTACAAATTCTGTCCATCAAAACACAAAGAATACAAAGATAAATTAACCTGTCATATTTTCTACTACAGGAAAGCATTATCTTTTTCTATAACACTTAGTTGTACATCATGAATCATGTTATACAATGGGCCTTACTTTGGAGAGTATTATTTCATGCTTCATTTATTCATTAAGCTCTGAAGTTTTAAGAGAATAAAATTAACAAAAGCTAAAGAACAGACAAAAAGAAAATGTTGGCATGGCTTATGTATCTTTTAAGCAGTATGGATACATTACACATAAATATATAGTGTTCTTAATTTTCCTTTCTAATGCTAAAAGAAAAATGAAGTCACCCAAATTATGGATAATTATTGATTATTTATATTATAATATTATTCCATGATATTTTTGGAAAAATATGCTATTGTGTTATATAAGAGAGGCAATAAAACTAAACAATAAACTTTTTGTAAAATAAGCATAGATTTGAAATGTTTTACTTGCAAGTTTCTTTAAAGTAGTAGTAAAATTAAAGAAACTAATAAATATTTTAAAAATTATGATAAATCTACAGTTTGACATCCTCTGAATTTATTTAAAATATTTGAATATAAGTATAAGTGATGATAAAAAAGTTTAATATAAATTTTAAAATGTCAAACTATAAAACAGTATGTTAAATATGATTATAAATAAAGTTCTATTAGAGACCACACACTCAGGTGGAATCCCAGCACATGGAAAGGGGCTTTGAGCCTGCTCCCAGGTGGTAAGACCACCACTACATCCCAGATCACCCTGGGCCACAAATAGGGAGGTGGATCTAACCGGATCACCCCCAGTGACCGCCAAGCAGCCAGTGGGACCCAGATTCCAGCTTTGGGCCCTCACTGTGTGCTCTGGGGAATCCCAGTGCATGGAAAAAAGTTGGAATTTAGCTCCCAAGTGGCAAATCTTGGACTACAGTGATTAACTATGCCAATGTGGTGAGTATGCCCCTAAAATAGAGGTGTACAGTGGGTAAATAGGGCCTGTAGTAAAGGCCTCTCCAACTAACTGTAAGACCTTGGTGAGTCTGAAAAGAGTGTGAATGACACCTCCTATACACAGAAAACACCAGGCTGAGTGAAAATGACAAAACGAAAAAGCAAAATGCAGTCTCAAATATCTAGTCCACCAGAAGCAAGTGCAGAAGATATTGAAATAGAGGACCCCAAAAGCAACACAACAGAAATCTCTGAAAAGATAGCAAGTGAAATAAAAAAAAAACTCCATGAAGCTATAGAGGAAATAAAATTAGAAGTACTCTCTCATGTAAAGAAAGAAATAGTAACCTTAGTAAAGGAGTTGCTGAGCAAATCTAAAGAAGAAACTGAGAAAAAAGTACATGAGCATGGGAAACTGATTGAAACCTTGAATGAAAAATATTGAAAACATGCAGAATTCATGAAACAAACTGAAAGAGACATCCAAGAAACAAGAAATTCTACTCAAAGCTTTAAAAACTGCTTAAATGAAGCTGAGGACAGGATTTCGGACCTTGAGGACAGGATCACACTTAGTGATGAGGAAAGGATAGAACTGTTAATAATAAAAAAGCAGAATGAAGTGACAATCCAACAGCTTCAAGATGACGCCAAGAGCAACAATATAAGAATAATGGGCATTAGCAAAGATACAGGAGTCCAGGCAAATGACATACATAAAGTATTCACAGAAATAATAGCAGAAAATTTCCCCAACATGGAGAAAGAATCTGATATGCAGATAAATGAGGCATATAGAATGCCAAACAGTCACAATCAAAATAAATCCACACCCAGACACATAATAATTAAGATCTCAGACATGCAGCATAAAAACAGAATACTAAAAGCTGTTAGAGAAAAGACACAACTCACATATCAAGGAAAACTCATTAGATTCATGGCAGACTTTTCAGCACAAACTCTCAATTCAAGAAGAGCTTGGAGTGAGGTATTTCAAGCCCTGAAAGAAAACAACTTTCAACCTAGACTGATGTACCCAGCAAAACTTTCATTCAAATTTAATGGAGAAACAAGATACTTCTATGAAAAAGAACAGCTGAAGAAATTCATGTCCAACAAATCAACCCTAGAAAGAGTACTGAAAGACATACTAGACAGAGATAAAAAAGACCACAACCCCCAAAACAACAACAAAAAAGAAACCAGCAGGTAGGATAAGCAATTAAATAAGTGGAAAAGCAGAAAGCAAACAACTGGAACATAGCATGGCAAAGTCAAGGCAGTATATATCAGTGATATACATAAACGTAAATGGCCTCAATTCACCTATAAAAAGAAATAGATTGACAGAGTGAATCAAAAAACATGATTCCACAGTATTCTATATACAAGAAACACATCTGACCCAAAAGGAAACTCATAGATTAAAAGTCAAAGGATGGAAAAGAGTATTCCATGCAACAGGAACCCAGAAGAAAGCAGGATAACTATACTAACTGCAGACAATGTGAACTTCAAACCTAAAATAATTAAAAGAGATAGAGAGGGTCACTACATACTCATTAGTAGAAAAATTCAAGAGGAAGAACTAACAATTATAAATATATATGCACCAAATACAGAAGCAGCTAACTATGTAAGACAGACACTAATGGAAATGAAAAACCAAATACACAAGAACCCAACTATAACAGGGGATCTTAACAGCCCATTGTCACAAAGAGATAGATCAACTAGACAAAAAGTCATCAAAGAAATAACAGAACTGAATCACACCTGTGAGCAATTGGACTTAGTGGAACTTTACAGAGTATTCTACCCAAACACATCAAAATACACATTCTTCTCAGCAGTGCATGGGACATTCTCCAAAATAGACCATATATTATCCCATAAAACATTCTTAAGTAAATGCAAAGGTATTGATATCATCCCATGCATAGTATCTGACCATAGCCCATTGAAATTGGAAATTAATGGCAGAAGAAATTGCAAAACCTGAACAAATACATGGAAATTAAATCACAACCTTTTGAATAACCAGGGGGCTACACATGAAATTAAGAAAGAAATAAAACAATACCTACAATTCAATGAAAACACAGAAACAACATACCATAATCTATGGGATTCAATTAAAGCAGTCTTATGAGGGCAATATATAGCAATAAATTGTCATATCAAGAAAACAGAATGAGCACAAATAAACAACCCAATGCTCCATCTCAAGCTTCTAGAAAAAGAAGAGCAAGCTAAACCCAAAGCTCACAGAAGAGAGGAAATTGTGAAGATTAGCACAGAAATCAATGCAGTTAAAAGTAAAAAAAAAAAAAGAATAAGAATAAATGAACCAAACAGCTGGTTTTTTGAGAGAACAAATAAAACTGAAAAACTCCTAGCTAATCTTTTCAAGAGAAAGAAAGAAAAAACCCAAATATCCACATAAGAACTGAAACGGGGGAAATTACTACAATCCCATGGAAATTCAAAAGATCATGAATACATACTTTGAAAATCTCTACTCACATAGAGTGGAAAACACAGAGGAAATGAATAGATTTGTAGAAATATATGAACTACCAAATCTCAACCAAGAAGATATAGCAATTTTGAACAAGTCAATATCAACTGTTGAAATTGAAAACATAATTAAAAACTTACCAACAAAGAAAAGCCCAGGTCCTGATGGATTCACAGATGAATTCTACAAGAAATTTAGTGAAGATTTGATGCCAATACTCCTTAAACTCTTCAATGAAATTGAGAAGAAAGAAATCCTCCCTAAATCATTCCTGGAGGCAAGTATTACTCTGATACCAAAACCAGAGAAAGATAAAACCAAGAAAGAGAACTATAGACCAAACTTACTAATGAACATTGATGCAAAGATTCTCAATAAAATATTGGCAAATAGAATGCAGCAAATCATCAAAAAGATTATACATCATGACCAAGTGGGGTTCATTCCAGGAATGCAGGGATGCTTTAACATACACAAATCAATAAATGTAATACACCACATAAACAGAGCCAAAAACAAAAACCACATGGTCATCTGAATAGATGCAGAAAAAGCTTTTGACAAAGTCCAAAACACATTCATGATAAAAAAAACCTTCAGTAACTTGGAATATATGGTGTCTACCTCAACCTTATAAAGGCCATCTATGACAAACTGACAGCCAACACTATACTAAATCTACAAAAACTGAAAGCTTTCACTTTAAAATCAGGCACAAGACAAGGATGTCTACTATCACCACTCCTTTTCAGTATAGTTCTGGAAACACTAGCCAGGGCAATCAGACAAGAGAGAGAAATAAAAGGAATAAAGATAGGAAAGGAAGAAGTTAAATTATCACTATTTGCAGATGACATGATACACAAACAGAAAAACTCACTGAGAGAGAAATTATGGAAATATCGCTCTTTACAATGACATGTAAAAAAATGAAATACTTAGGAATCACTAAAAATATAAAAGACCTATATGCTGAAAATTATACAACACTGAAAAAACAGATTGAAGAAGATAATAGAAAATGGAAGGATATTCCTTGCTGTTGGCTAGGAAGCCCCAACATTGTGAAAATGGCTATACTCCCCAAACTCTTATACAGATTTAATGCAATCCCTATCAAAATACCATTGACATACTTCACAGATCTAGAGAAAACATTCCTATAATTAATTTGGAAACAGAAGAAATCTAGAATAGCAAAGGCAATTCTGGGCAACAAAGGCAAGGCAGGAGGCATCTCAATTCCTGACTTGAATCTATACTACAGAGCCAGAGTGATAAAATCAGCCTGGTACTGGTAAAGAGATAGACCTGAGGATCAATGGAACAGATGAGAAGATGCAAGCACAACTGCAAAGACACTCAACCACCTGATATTTGAAAAAGGGGCTAAACATGTCCACTGGAAGAAAGACAGCCTCTTTAATAAACGGTGTTAGAAAAATTGGCTCTCCACATGACAAAGACTGAAACTAGACGCAAGCCTATCACCATGCACAAAACTAATGTCTAAATGGATCAAAGACCTAAATATTAAAACAGAAACACTAAATCTACTGGAAGACAAGGTAGGTAGAAATCTTGCAGACCTAGGTGTAGGCAGAGAATTTATGAACAAAACATAAACTGCATGGGAAATACTTCAAAGAATCAACTCCCAGGATCTCATATTATTGAAATTTTTTGCACTTCAGAGGAAATCACCAATAGAGTGAAAAGAAAACCCAAAGAGTGGGAAAGAATTTTAGCCAGCAACCCCTCAGACAAAGGACTTATATCCAGAATATATAAAGAATTGAAAAACATCAAGTCCCTTAAATTAAAATACCCTCTCCAAAAGTGGGCATCTGAGATGAACACACAGTTCTCAGAGAAGATATACAAATGGCAAATAAGTACATGAAGAAATGTTCACCATCACTGGTCATTTGAGAAATGCATATTAAAACACTGAGATTTCACCTCACTCTGGAAAGAATAGCTGCCATCAAGATATCAACTGATAACAAATGTTGGTGAGGCTGCGGGGAAAAAGGAATACTGCTCCACTATTGGTGGGAATGTAGACTGGTGCAACCACTATGGAAATCCATATGGAGAATTCTCAGAAGACTAGGATTGGAAGTTCCATTCAATCCAGCTATTCCTATCATGGGTGTTTCCCAGAAGAACTGAAAAGTTCATATCACAGTGATATATGTGCACCCATGTTCATAACAGCACAGTTTGTAATAGCTAAATCTTGGACACAACCAAGATGCCCATCAGCTCCAGAGTGGATGAAAAAGATGTGGTATTTTTGCAGAATGGAATATTACTCAGCTATAAAAAAGAATGATCTCGGGCTGGGGATTTAGCTCATTGGCATAAGCGCCTGCCTTGCAAACATGTGGTCATGAGTTCTATGCCCAGGACTGATAAAAAAAAAAGAAAAAAATTCAAAAAAAGATGATCTTGAGTCCTTCATAGGTAAATGGAGACAACTTGAGACTATCCTCATTAGTGAAATAAATAAGAATCATATTTATAAATATCACATTGTGTCTGTAGTGTAAAAAGTGATAAGAACTATAAAAGAAATAAAACCAAAAACGTGTAATTGCTATTGTAAAAAAAAAAAAAGAGGAGGAGAAAGTGCTCTAAGGGATAACTGCATGTATGTCTGAGTGTGTAAAATAGATGACCATATTGCTGAAACTTTGTTGGATCTTTGAGCAGAACTGTTTGCAGTCTCACTGTTTGAATGTCTACTACGTATCCATTAATTTTGTAATTTGAACAACTACATCCAAGATGACAATATGTAATTTATCAACTAGTGATTTCTTAATGTTTTCTTCTCTTTTTTTCTTTTTTCTTTTAGAATTCTGTATTGTTGCTAACCTTTTTTTTTTTGGCTTTTTTTCTCTTTAAGTAAAATTTTTAAAACATGCATAATTGCTATTGTAAAAAAAGGGAGGAAATAGGAAGTGCTATAAAAGATATAACTGCAAGAATATGTAAGTGTGTAGGATTGATAACCATACTTCTAAGTTCTCTTACTGTTTGTCCACTTTTTTGAAATTCTGTAATATTTCTACCATTTTCCTGTTTTTTTCTCTTTAAATAAAAAAATTCTATTAGAAACTAAAAGGCTACTATCGGTGATTTTTCTTTGAGAAATTATAAGCAATTTTACTTTCTTATCTAAATAATCTTAACATCAGATTATTTTTATATTTTTGTTTAAAAAATATTATTTTAATTGATATAAGAATATAGTAATAACATTTCTCTAATTTGCCTTCCCATCCATGAATTCCCATGTCATTGTTAAAAAATTTATGATATTATAACTCATAAGGTACACGATTAGAAATGATTAATAATAATCCATATGAGAAAATACAGAACATAAAACTAAATACAATATCTGTTTTGTATTTTTAAAAATTTCAACTGTTGTATAACCTTTGCAAATACTTCACTTAATATGGTATGATCAAAAAAGAATTTGCTTTCTGTTTAATATAATCACTTATGATCATTGCTATGGACCCATTTTATAACTGACACATATTTTTAAGAATCAATTCTTTTATTTTGAATTGCAGTCTAACTTCTGCTGATTATCACATCAGACTATAGAGAATAGATGCAAGAGTTGCTGTGAGACATAAGAGCTGATACCAAAATATCAGTTTGAAGGACATATACCATTATCTATGATTAGAAGATCCTGTGTGTGGAAGGAGTTGTTTGACATAGTAAAGGCACTAATTTCTATTTTAACGGTTTGCATTTTAATATGAAAATTTCCCAGAAATTGGCTGTGTTTATTCATCACCTTTTAGAGCTTCTGAAATCGTCTGATGAGAAAAATAAACATATTTTTAATGTTTACTAGTTATTCTTCATATTGTAAAATCTTTATAGAGTTCAGCATTACTCAAATCCAATTTTAGCTTAATTGATATCTGTATTTATTGTAACCACTACTATTGGCTGCTATAATTGTAGATTCTGTGCACTTCTAAAGTTACCGCACTCCCCAAACTTTCCCGGATTGTGAAATTAAAAACACATACTAAGGGCTGGGGATTTAGCTCAGTGGCTTAAGCACCTTCCTGGCAAGTGTAAGGTCGTGAAATCGATCCCCAGTACAAAAAAAAAAAAACAAAAAAAAAAAAACAAAAAAAAAAAACTAAGAAATCACTTGTTATACCAGACTAAATGAAGTCAGGTTGCTATACTATTTTTTCCCAATTAACAATCCTGTGTAGCTAGTGAAAGAGTCACTTGTGCTCAAAACTGCTCTGGGCATTACGATGATATAGAAGTAAACTTCGCATTTTAATGCCTTATGTTGTAATAGTGCTTATGTACTATTAGTACTTATAGTGCACAATGTAGTTTCTTCCTTCTCTATATATCCACTTGTAAGTCAAATATCAAGTTTTTTGCTGCTAACAGGAAATATAATATACTCAAGTTATCCTCATATGGAAATTTTCCTATCCCATGATAATAAATCTGACAAATGTTAATATAATAGAACTTCAGGTGTAGTCAATAATTTCTTTATATTGATAATCTTCTAGAAGATGCTTGCATAAAAGAAATTTCCTGTTTCAAGTAGGGTATACCATTTAGAAACAAATGAAGAAAAAAACGGATAGGTCATGAACTAAAATAAAATCTTAGTCTAGGTGACCCTCCTGAGACAAGGGATTATTTTGTCTAAAGGTTGTGACAGGAGGATTGCTGTGAATTCATAAAGAGTGCTCAAGGCTAATCCGACTATATAAAAAGACTCTATCTCAAAAAAACAAAAGCGAATCAATCAACAAATATGAACTTTTGTTTCTTTTTGTTAAGAAGAAAGTTGATTACAATGGGGGTTTTGTGCACTTGTAGAAAGACACACAAAATGTGTTTTTCGGAATGACTTTTCTTGTTTTATTCAGTTTTATATACACTTTCAATTTCATGACCTCATGATATAAAGGGTGATTGAAGCTATGATGAATATTTAAATTTTAAAATATCATTATATAGTAAAAAAATAGTGTTCACACTAACACTTCTTGAAATATTTAACATTCTTTGAAAATATGTATCCCTTTTCCCATGAAAACGTATCTCTTTGCCCAAGCCACTTTCTGGAGTTCTAGAAGTTCTTTTTTGTGAGAGTCACTGAGAGATGTGATCTAAAGTAAAATGTGGGCACCATGCAACCAAAAGGCAGCCTCATCCACCATATTCACTGGATGGGGCATCATGCAGTGTCTTGGGTCTTCCTCAGAGTAAAAGTGAGCATGAATGATGAATGCTTTGAATGACGTCTGACATCAAGCTAGCCTGATAGCTTAACTAAAACCACTCTGGAAAAAGTTTCTCAAATGACTTCGGAAAGTGGCAAGAATGATGAAATAAATGTGCTTGAAGTCAGGGGAGGCAGATTAATGGAATGTGACTTTTACTGTAATAATTTTTTAAAACTTAAATCCTTGGGTTTGGGATGTAGCTCAGTGGCATAAGCACCTGCCTGGCAAGTGCAAGGTCCTGAGTTTGATTCCCAGAAAAACAATAAAAAAAGTTAAATCCTCATGATGTTTTTCTTCAATCTCATATATAGGTTGACATAGGCTTAAAATGTTGCATAGAGTAATTCTCCAGTAGTTCTAAAATTTTCTTTTATGAATAATTCTACTAACTCACATCAAAACTATTGCTGACACTCAATAAATGCCCTTGATATTCTGACTATTGTAATTTTCTGGTACAATTCACATTGCTATTTATGTTGCACTAATTCCCTTGAATATTTTCAAAACAGTAGGACCCAACACAACAATATATTGTAATCCATATGGTTATTACTCTTGTCTCCTTTTCTCACTTACTATGAAAACTTCTGGGATATTACCAAAAAGAAAAGCAAAACCATTGAAAACATTTAATTTTTTTATTAATTTATACCCAAATGATAACAATCCTATCAATGATATCAGTTGCATAGTTCTAATAATGTGTATAATTTATTTTGCACTGTATCCTACCCAAAAGTTTTAATCTTATCATAACTTTAATTCTCCCACAAAAATTTTATGTTAGATATCATTGTTTTTACATTTATTTTTAACTGGAACCATAACTCTGATGCTTTCTTTTTCTAGTGTTAACAAATGTTTTTTGATTTCATGAAGCACAAGGTGAGTCCTAGTAGTGGGCATAGTCTTTGGCCACTGTCATCGAGGAGAAATAAAGTGAAGTTTTCTAGAAATGTTTGGAAATTTTTTTTTTAGCTAAGAGGGGCATAAATAACATTTAAGGTCTTCTATGGGTCATAAATGTAAGAATCTATTACTTTTAAAATGGTTGTCACAGACTAAGTGATAAATGTAAGCTAAATATAAAAGCTAATATCTAACACATAAGATGATAATAGAAAATGATGGGCGAGAAATGTTAGCAGTTAACCATCATGCTTCTGATAACAAAGTCTGTCTTCTAGAATTTTTAGAAACTGAGAAGTCTAAAAATTAAATATTAAAGCATTATTTGTTCAGAGTCTTTCACCAGTAGATAGAAGCGTATCTAATATAATACAACAGTACAGAGACACAATCAAAATTTGATGTTGAAGTATGTATCTCCAAGCAGATGTTATTAGGGAATGGAGCTTTGAAGTGAATGGGTCTTAAAGTGCCCTTATGAATGGTATTAATGCCCTTATAAAAGAAACCTGAAATGGGTCTTCATTCCTGACACCATATGAGGACATATCTAGAAAATACCATCTGTGAATCAGAAAAAGATCCCTCACCAAACACCATATATATTTGGCACCTTGGTCTTGGACTTTTCAGCATCCAGTACTACAAAAAAAAATCAATTTATATTTGTTTTTCTTATAAACTAACCAGTTTATGGTATGTTGATATAGCAATCAGAAGAAACTAAAAAACTTAGCAAACACTTTGAAGTTTTATACCTATTTTACTTGTTCCATAAGCACCTGTGGAAATTTTTTCTGAAAATAACACCAGAAAAATTCTAACTCTTAAAATATAGGATTCCTACTTCCATTCTATATATCCAGCACACTAGATATCAAAGAAGCCAAGAGAATTTGAACAATCTATCAGATAACATGAGAACCCAGAAACTTTCATAGTGAAGCCAATTTGATTAGCATGACTAATGTTTAAACAGAAACAAAGGATGTTTCTTTGAAGATAGATTACAGAAATACCATCCCAAAGAAACTTTGCTTAGAGAAAAGAAGGGTAACAGTGCATAAAGTATAGAATAAGAATGTAAAACAAAATCATCTCTCATCAAACCAGAATATGTAGATACATATGCATTGCACATACACATTTTTATATCCATGAGTTCATATACACATATGTATACCTATTTGTATGTATGTACAATTTGACAATATATTTGTAAATCTAGACACAAGAAATTGTCATTGGGAAAAATTTATAAGTCAAAATAAGTAAAGAAGACACTTAAATAAGCGTGGCAGTAATTGAAATGCTAAATAGAAAATTTCCATTGCCCCTTTCTGCCACACGCATATCACCCACACCTGCTCCATGCCTAAATGGGATTGTTTGCTGGGAATATTCTATGAAATTATCATGAAGTACCTTGTATTTTAGAATTTTAATTATAAAAAGAAAACATGACAAAATGTCTTATTCATTTATGAAAACTGGAATGTATTTAATTGCAAAATGAGATCACATGGCATAACAAAAACAAAATTATTCTTTTATTTATTTATAAATGCCTCCACTCTAAATGATTATATTGCCTGTGTATCTTTGTATTTTTAAAATACATCATGATCATGATGGTTTATCACAGTTATTCAAGTGATCTTCATAAATTAAAATTTTGTCAATGTATTTTATAATTAATGAATCAATAAATACATTTCAAATTAATGCAGAAAAGGATTTTACAAACATCTATATCTCAAAATATTTCATAATGCTCAGATTTAATAATAAATAGAAATTCCTTTTAGATGTATGCAAATTTTACTCAAAACAGCATAGATATATGAATACATAATCCTTTTAAAAACTAGAATAGTACTGGGATACCAACTTTTAAATATGAACGAGATGAATCACAATTACTCAATTGTTCAATATAATTAGAGAGGAAAAAGAAAGGGAAAATGAAAAACAATAATCTTGTGGGAAATAAAAAATCTTAGAAAATAAATGGTATCAATTATAATCTACACAAATTATCCAATAGTATTACCAGATACAAGCTCGACTAAGAAAGATCAATATTATCATAATATATCAGCAATAGTTATCTAGAAATCATAATAAAGAGCAGAATACTATCTCTATTAGCAGTTGTACATTTTGAAGAATTATGATTCCTTGAGAGAATATTTTTAAAAGCTTGGAGTAATGCCAAGTTAATTTGTTGGAATATTTAGTATTGTAAGGCTGCCAATTTTTCTTCATTTAGAATCTGCTGCAAGTCTAATTACATTTGAAGAAAGACTTTTAAGGAATATATATATATATATATATATAGAGAGAGAGAGAGAGAGAGAGAAAGGGAGGGAGGAATGGAAAAAGGGAGGGAGTGAGAGAGAGGGAGAGAGAGTTAAAATGTATACACACTTTAAGAAAAGGAAAACCAGGATAACATTTTAATGATAAATTTATGGAGCTCTCATGGGATTTATACGTTATCTTTGCCATCTATAATTAAAAGAGATGCTTAAAATAGTGGCCATTAACTTCTAGACATTTATTCATACAGTGAAATGCTACTTGGGTAACCTTTGTCAATGAAATTGTTCCACAAGCATTTTCAGTTTCTTCTCTAAGGGCCAAAGCATAGTTAGTTTTCCGTAATATGACATAATCTAGGGTCTCCCATATGAGCCTAACACTACCTGATAAAAAAACATCAGATTATTTCTTTTCCTGAAGTGTGTATACATTTGGTGGAATATATAGAGAGAATATTAATATATTTAGAATATATATTCTAATTTAGTATGTATATATTCTAATTCTCTCCCTCTCTCCCTCCTTCCCTCCCTCTGTCTCTCTCTATGTACATATATATATATATATATATATAGTAACAAGAATTTACACAAGTTGAAAACTGCATTATTTTTCTCTCTTCCTAGAAGTCATTCAAAAGATATGAGGTAAGAAAGACAACTAAAGCATGTTTTAATTATAAAATATTCGTCCATTAAGGACTGTTAAAAGAGTAACATTTTTTCAAAGTATGAATATAAGGAATGGAGAAAAAAACTGAGCATAAACTGCAGATGTAGTTAGTACCCAGCTGGAGTAGATCACAAAAGAGATTTTCCCAGGAGAAAATGAGCCTGAATGCAAAAAGAAAACAAACAAACAAACAAACAAAAAAAGACAGTCAAAGTAGGTAAACAAAGGGAACAGGATGATGGCAGGGGCCCTTCAAATCCAACTAATTTTAAAGAAATAAAGTCATTTGGCTTTCATTAAAAGCATACAAACAAGCCATATTTTCAGGAAGCAGCATCTACTTATGGCTACAGGGAAAAAACTTTAGCTTTATGAACATGGGGTACCCAGAAGTGTGAAAATGACCAATCCCTAACAGCAACAGAGATACAGTGAACACTTCTTGGGTCAATAAAACAAACTTAATAAAAAAGAAACTAAAAGAAAAAACACAATATATGTTAAATATATGTAAACTATAGTACAAGGAAGTATCAGACAAAAATAAAATTATCAAAAATGTTGCTACTGCTAGCATAGTTAATTAAATCAAATATTCATAAATGCGCTTCCCAAATTGCCTTTTATGAAGGAACTTATTTACCATACAGCAAGTTTGCTTCCAGGAGACATAAGTGAACTCTCAGCTGTTTTGGAAATCGCATCAATTTAAAATACTTTGCTCAAAGCCAAGTCTCTATCTAGAGACTTAATTACTAGTCAGGGTAGGAATGTAAAAGCATTGTCTTTTTGCACTAATCCCTAATAGATCCAACTGGAGTTTTTGTAAGGAGTATGATGCCATCTACAAATTTCACTGCTTCCTTTCCTATCCTTATTCCTTTTTTTTTTTTTTTTTGGTATCAGGGATTGAACTTGTGACCTCACGTGTGCCAAGCAGGCACTTGTGACTGCTGAACTAAATCCCTAGTCCCTCCTTATTCCTTTTATTTCTTGTTCTCGTGTAATTGCTCTGGCTATTGTTTTCAGAACTGTATTGAATAGGAGTGGTGATAGTGAATATTCTCATTGTGTTCCTGATATTAGAGTGAAAGCTTTCTTTTTTTTACCCCATTTAGTATAATGCTACTTGCTGGTTTGTCATAGATGACTTTTCACAAATTGAGGTAAAGACTACCTGTTTCAACTTCCTGTAGGGCTTTTACGATGAATGGGTGTTGAACTTTCTCAAATGTTTTTCTGTATCTATTGAGATGTCATGTTATTTTTGTCTTTGGTTCTGTTAATATGGATATTATATTTATTGATTTGTGCATGTTGAACCATCCTTGCATTCTCACTTCTTTATGGTACATAATACTGATTTGCTACATTCAGTTTGCTAGTATTTAATTAAAGTTTTTTTTGGTATATATTTTATTAGCGATATTGGCCTGTAGCTTGCTTTTTTTGGTCGGATTCTTCTCTGGTTTGGAAATCATGGTAATACTTGCTTCCAGGAATGATTTTGGAAGTATTGCTTCCCTTTTAATTTCCTTAATGAGTTTCAACATTACTGTCATTAATTCTCTAAATTTCTTGTGGAATTCAAAAAAGAATCCATTAGGGCCTTGAATTTTCTTTCTTGGTAGATTTTTAATTACATTTTCAATTTTATTGGCTGATATAGAGTTATTTATAATTTTTATATCTTCTTGATTTGTAATAGCTGAATCTTGGAAACAACCCAAACGCTCATCAACTGAGGAGAGGATAAAATGATGTGCTTTTTTTTTAATATACAAAGGAGTTCTACTCAGCCATGAAGAAGGATAAACTTGAGACTTCTATAGGTAAATGGATGCACCTTGAGACCATACTCGTAAGTGAAATAAATAAGACTCACATATGTAAATATCATATTGTCTCCCTAGTGTAAGAAGCTAAAAGAGTAAATAAGATCCAAGAGGTATAATAAATATTGTGAATTGGGAGGGAAAAAACTGTTCAAAAGATAAGACAACTGAGAGGGAGGGGGGAAAGGAAGGGAGGAAAAAATATATATGATACTTATACAGCTAGTTTCTCTTAGTTCAATGAAAAGAAATGTTTCTCTAATATCTATTTCTTGAACAATATTTCATAAGTATCTCTTGTATTCTGAGTAACTACTATTAAGATAACAATACATGTATTAATTATTGTCACTCCTATTAACCTGTTTTGAAGCTCTGTTTTATTTTTGTTTCTATTTTTCTCCATTTTTTCTTTAAAATAAAAATAAGTAAATATTTTATAACCTTAAAAAAGAAAGAAAAAAAAGAATATCTCTAAAATCTGTTAAAGCTCTAGAGCCTCATATCAAAAAATTTAATTCCTCATTTAGATTTTTACTGTTTTGCCATAAACAAATGTGCTTCTTCCACTCCTTCCCCAAAAGTTAACAATGAACACACTCATGAAAGATCTTTCATAATTATCTATAAATACTTCCTAGTACATCCAAATTTTTTAACTTACCAAAGAGAGCAGATATTAATACTGGATTTTGTGACTGATACCTTTTCTTTCAATTAGCAACAAAGAACCCATCACCTGTGTTAGATAGCACACAGAATAACTTCTGATAAGATACTGGTAAAAGTATTTATAATGTTCACCCAAGAGAACTGGAATATTGCCTGTTTGTGAAGGAATGTGCTGCCTAGTAAATTTCACACAAGTGAGAAGAAACAGTAAACAGTAAATAGAATTAAAATGCAAACCCCCTAGATTTCTTGACATTAGCATGCCATCTACATTGAAGAATTGCATAATCTTTCCAAAAGAATTCCTGACATTTACCTGATACTGGAAGAGACAGAAGTCCCAATATGAAACACCAAGGAGCATTATTACGTCGAGTATAATTCATCATGAACCAGATTCCCAGTTCTGATTGAAATTCACCCATCATGTTACATATTATACAAGCAGAAGCTTATGAACCAGGTAGTATAATGGTATGGCGAATCAATCAAGAATTTTTTGAGTCATGGCAATACTTTGTATCTAAATAAGATTAAGAATAACATGGCATATTTGTGTTACAAAAATGTGATCCATTGCACTTTTTAACTATTAAGTCCTGTCTATATATTATATTGAAATATAAAAATGTAAAAAATTATACAAGAGTTACAAATTTGAATGGCAAGTGGGATTGTTTTTAGGCCCACAATAATTAAACAAAGAACATATAGCACTTTTACAATACTAAACATTTAATTAATTATGATATAAAAATGTATCTACATGCCTACATGCACATACATATACACATGTATGTATATGTTTGGAAATACACCCACATGTATATGCACTCTTGTTCTGATATTTATGAAATTACTTTAAAATCAAAATAATTCTTTAAATCCTTGATAATGACAAGGTATTATAAAGTTAATATACCCAGTACAGGTGAGGAAACTGGTAAGAAGGCACTGTCATGTTCAACTGCTGGAATTATAAACTGGATTCAGGTGTTTGGAAGGCAATTTAACAATACATTTTAAAATTGTATTGCATCATTTATTTTTAATTTTTATTCATATATATTTTCCATACATAATAATTGCATTCAGAATAGGGGATTTGTACCTGTACAGAAAATGGTTTGATTCTTTTTTTTTCCCCATTTCCCTCTTGTCCTTTCAACCCTTCTTCCCCTCACATGTACAAAAGCATTGTTTCTCTTTTTTCCATCTATTTTCATTTTTAAATCTTTTTGCTTCCTTCTCCCCCTCTCTTGTTCCTCTTCTAAATTGAATATATTATTCCTAATTCCTGAATTTATCCTCTGTCTCGCTCCTTATTTACCTTTTGGATTTCTCACCAAAGACAAATAGTGTAATACTTAAACTGAAACTGCGATTTGTTTCACTTAATGTTATGATCTTGAGGAGCATTCTATTAATCTAAAAATGACTCAAGTTTACTCTTATTTATGGTAGAGTAGTGCTCCACTGTGAGTAAATACCACATTTTAAAAATCCATTCATCTATTTATAGGCATATAAGTTGTTTTCAAGATTTAGCTATCATAAATTGTGTTGCTGTAAGCATGAATTTGCATATGTCACTGAGGTATGATGTTTTTAAGTCTTTTGAGAAGATACCTTCGGAAGGGAACAGCTGGATCCAGTGAAAGCTTTAGTGCAGTATTTTGAGAAATCTTCATCTGATTTCCATAATGCTTGTACCAATCTACACTCCTACCAACAGTGGAGAAACATTCTTCTTTCCACACAACCTCACCAGCATTTTTTATTGGTCGATTTGTTCAAGATAGCCATTCCTTCTGAAGTCAGAGGGAATCTCAGTGCTGTTTTAATTTGTATTTCCTGAATGATCAGTGATGTTAAACTTTTTTCACGTGTTTGTTGATTGTGCTTCATCTGTGAAGTGTCTATTCACTTACAGCCTGGGTGTTTAAATTTGGGGACTCTAATATTTTCAATTCTTTATATATTCTATGTTAGTCCTTTGTCTGAGGTGTAGCTGGTGAAATTTTCTCCCATTCTGTGGATTTTCTCTTCACTCCACTGATGATATCTTTCACTGTGAAAGCATTTTAATTTGATGTGATCCCAATTTTTTGGTAATATTTTCTGTGCAATTGGGTTTTGCTCATAAAATCTTTGCCTACATTTATATCTTTGAGAGTTTTACCTATTCTGTCTTCCAACACATTGTTTCTGTTTTTATATTTAGATCTTTGATCCACTTCTATTTTAATTTAGTGCATGTGTGAGAGATATGGGTCTAGGTTCCATTTTAGGCATCTGGAAAGCCAGTTTTCTCAGCATCATTTATTAAAGAGGCTTTTTCTTCTAGTTAAGGTGTTCGATCTCTTTGCTGAAGATAAGTTAGTTGATTGCAGTTGTTTTTGCATCTTCTGTAGTGTTCTATTGATCCTCAGGTCTGTTTCTTAGTCAGTGTCATGCTGTTTTTACCAGCGTAGCTTTGTGGTACAACTTCAAAATCAGGATTCTGATACCTCTGCTTTTTTAAAATCAGTAACATTTCTGTTAAAATTTTCAATGCACACACTTCTGAATTCAACAATACCATTTCTAAGATATTTTTCATAAACAGTACACTTGCATAAGTGTGTGAAGAAATACGTAGACAGATGTTCAGTAAGGATCCTGTTAATTACATTGTGAAATATTCTATTAAGATAAATCTTACATACCTATCTGGTTACAATTTACTGTTTAACTTAAAAAAGCACTATAAAAGTGAATCTTACCCCTTTTGTATACAATTTTAAAAAAGAAATGAGAAATAGAAACACACTAATAGTAAAATGATTTAATTTCTCTCACTCACTTCATGATGGGATAAATTAGACTAAAATAAGTATCTTGCTATCTCTTTTTTATTTAAAAAAACAACAATAGGAATAAAATGAAATTTCAAAACAGCCTAGTAGGAGGATAACAACAATTAATACATTGTGTATTGTTATATATATATATATATATATATATATATATATAATAGTTGCCCAGAGTACAAGACAGAGGTACAAAATATATTTGAAAAATATTAGCACAAAACTTTCTTTTCAATCAACTAAGAGATACTACCTATATCTTAGCTATATATATATATATATATATATATATATATATATATATATATATACTTTGTTTTTCCTTTCCCCTTCCTTTATTCCTTTCTTTTCCCATTCTGCCATCAGTTATCTATTCTTTTGGACAGTTTCTTCTTTATTCTCAGTATCTATTGTACATTTTAGATCTTATTTACTCATTTAACTTCTCACACTAATGAACCAATATGATGTTTACATATGTGGGTCTGATTTATTTCACTTATGATTATGGTCTCAAATGTGATTCATTTTCCTATAAAAGTTTCATATTTATCCTTTTTAATGGCTGAACAGTATTACATTATATTAAAAAATTATTAAGAATTTTATCACAAATATCTATGTCACCATAACAGATGTTGAATACTTTCATTTTTTATAGTGGTAGTGATCTTAATTTCTAGAAAAAAAACACTTCTTCAGCTTTCATCCTCAACAGACAATATGATGTGAAATTTAATTCAGAAAGGCAGAACTTTTGTAGTGCTGATATCTAGTAACACACATGAATATGCATATTGAAATAACAGCAGAAATGCAGAAATTTTGGAAAATAATAGTTAGAAGATAAAAGATCACAATGCACTAAAATTGGCAAGACTCCACTTAGGTATCATGTAAATTCTTCTTGAAAATGCATGGAATTCAAATGTCCACAGAAAAACCGATACATGTCTTACATCAAGTATCCTAAAAATGTTTCCCAATATATTCCTATAAATATGTGTATTTATATTAGAAGAAAGCATTTTACCATGAAAAACTAATTTCCTGTCTTCAGTAGCTGAATTTCTTTTATGATTTCAAAACCTTAATGGATAAAGAAATAACTGCAAAAATACCATGCAAACCTAGAATATCTTTTCAAATCCAACAAACAAAAAGAGATGTAATTGTCTTTTTATTAGGGATATTTTAAAATTGTCTCTCCATAGAACTGATAGTCTTGTCCAATAGCTGTTATGAATGATTATTTTCTTTATGTAATGCTAAATAGCAAATATGAGAATGAAAAATGAATTCTCTTAATTATGAAAATCAATAGGCATTAAGATTAATCTGTGTATCTGTAAGATTTTTATTTTGCCTTTCTAAATGGAAAGAATAATGATGTGGACTAAGATATTTCATTTTGGATTACTGATCGATTCTCATAACATGCATTAATTGTTTTCACCTCCCATCCTTTCTCTCTCCCCTGACCTCCTTCCTCCTCTCTAGTAATGTACCATCTACTTTCCTGTGAATTCTGTATTTGCTTTTTATTTTGGGTTTGTTTTGGAGGGGACCTTTTTAAACCAACCATTGGATATTTAACTTTTGGAGTAGGCTTATTTTATTCAGATAATAGACTTCAATTCCATACATTTTCATGCAGATGACAATTTTTTATTCTTTATGGCTGAAATATCCATTCATGTATTTATGAACTCCTAGGGTGTTTTCATAGGCTAACTGTATTGAATTGCTCTGAAATAAATATGTATATGCAGATATCCCCCGCCTTTTTTTTAAAAGTCTTTTTTATGTCCATTATATACAAAGGGATGATATCTCTGGAAAGAATCATATCTCTATTTTATTTAGTTTTATGGTTTTCGTAGTGGTTGTACTAGTTCATATTGCTGAATGTAAGACTTTTATGCAAAACATATTGAATACAGTTAGGGTGCTGGGTAAGTGAGGCAATTTTCTAGTGTAGAATCCCGGGCAAGGAATAGTACAAGGAAAATATAGCAGCCCAAACGGGCATGTTATGTCATATTTGGTAATCACTTGATGTAGTATTTTATTCAAAATACAGAACTAGGGATAAAGTAACCCGAGAGAGAAAGAAGTATTCCTATAACCTGCTAATGCATGGACACAGAGATTCTTGAATAAATGTATAGTACATCTTAGAACTCCTTTAAAAATAATATCTGATTGTGCACATAAATAAACAGCAATGTTCCATGGAAATTTGAAGTTCCCTAGTAAATGGTTTATAAATGTTAGTCAAAGTTTTAAATTGAAAGAACAATTTGGACAAGAATAAAAACCATATAGAGTCTAGAATTGGTTTCAGGAATATATCCCTGCAGTAACTTGGTGCCCGTAACTTTAGAGAAACACACACTCACACACACGATCTAACACTTTTTTAGCTTTAAAACTCAGACTAAATAATATGCTTTTATGTAAATAAACATATTAGTCTGCTTTATCTCACTGCAAAAAAAAATCTGAGAAAATCAATTTATAAACTAAAAGTTTTTAATCTGTCAAACAATATCAGGTTTTTGTCTATCATGGTAAAGAAATAAAGAGAAGAGAGATTGTGTCTTACAGGCCCCTTGGGGAGCACACATCAGTGACCTAAACCCTTACCACTGGGCCTTGCTCTGAAAAATTCTACTCCGCTCTCTAGTATCAACCTGGGAACCAAGCCTTGAACACATAGGCTGTTAGGAGATAATCTTCATCTAAAATATTAATAATTTTTAGGTAAGAACTGTACTTCTTATCTCTATTCAGTGTACAAAGAGAAATGAAGGCAGAACTCTGTCTGAAGAAGTAACCCTATTCAAGGAGGTAAGAATACACCATATTCATTCTGAGATGAGGTGAATAAAATGAGATGCTGAGATAAAATGAGATGCTTGTTAAATATTTTATAAATCTAGATTGTTTGAATCTAGAAAAATTTATCAGTGGATCTAAAATATTAACATGCATCAGGATCTTCCGGAAACTATCTAGAAACACTGATTACTGAGGGTCCAAAGCTCAGAATGTCTCATTCAGGTCATCTTGGGTGAAAACTGAGAATTTTCTTTCTGACAAATCCTCACTTATAGTGATGTCAGTCCTAGGAACACATTTTGAGAATGACTGTTTCAGTAGCATATGAATACACAGAGCAACAATGGACAAATCTTCACATTCTAGTACACTCCAGATTTAAAGAATCTGTTTAGAAGAGTTAGATTTTCACAAAATTGCACTGTGCCTATCTTTCCACCTCCTGGTAAAAAGAGACAATTTCCATTCATTCTGATTCTTCCACTGAATAAACATATTGGAAGAATTATGGTTACCTGAAAGGATATTTTAATAGTGACAATGTTGGTGACATTAATTTTTATTAACTTAGATCTCATGATTCCTTGCACAATCTGAAAGACTTTTATTTTCCACTGAAAAATATGGCCTAGAATATTCTAGAATGTTAATTATGTCTCATTAAATCAAAACTAAATTTATTTTGGAGGAAATCTCACTGATTAGTCCTCATGTTCTCATTTCTTTTTAAACCATCAACTAATACAGTAAAATTCCATTGGTCCTTTTACTTACTTATAAAGAATACAATATTTATAACATTATGTAATACTTTGCTCTCTTTCCCACATGGAACATGTGTCTAAATCCATCCATTCACCCATCTTTCCTACCCGCAGTTTTATACATTGGCCATCATAATGTTGCCATGTCACATTGCATTATTGCCCCTCAGCTCTGCAATCACTTGTCACTGCCTTTCCAAACTCAGTCTTCTGACAGCTGACAAGCTATTTAAACTTTGTCAGTAGATGGCCGTAGATGGCGTCTGTGGGACACTGGAGGAGAAAGATTTTTTTTCCCCATATTTTGGTATATTTCAGCTTTCTTCTTTCTTTCACCATGTGTTAGCTGGGTACCTGTGAAGAGCCAGGGGCATTCATTTTAACCAGTTCCTACAGCTTTCAAGCTTGGCAGATGCCTCACAGGGCAACACCTCATCAAACTTCTCCACCTTCCAGAGTCAGAGTTGTATGTACTCTACAGTGAGGTTCAGTCGGCCCTGAGGAAAGGTCTCTTGTAGAACCCAGCTCTCATGTCTTTTCTCCTTTTAGGGTGCTGTGTCTTAGCTCTAGAGATAGTCTAGAGGTTTTATTTCTGAATTCCTTATAGTTCTTTGAATTAAGCCCTTCTTGCTAATTAATACTTTTCCATGTTATATTTTTTATTTCGATCACTGTGTGGTTTCTGTCCCCTGATTAAATACTGATTAGTTTAATTTGTTTCTGGATGTTATGTTTAACAAATTTGTATATTGTGTGATTTTTCTCTGTCATAAAAATGCCAGATAACATTTTTAAGAGTTCATTATTGTTGGGAGCCTTTGAAGCTGGAAACTGAACACATATGCAAGGCTGCAGCACGACTGGGCAGGGCAGACCTGAGAACAAAGAGACACCTGAAAGGGCAAGATAAGGCCACTGTGGAGGACACCTGGCTCCAACCTCAATGAACAAGATAGAGATTACAGCTGCAGGCATTTCAGTCTTGTAGTGAAAATCAAGAGACTTTCTCTTCTAAGATACTTCTCCTAAATTAACATAAATAAACTCTCCTAAATTAACATAATCTGATACTCGGAAAAATCTTCGAATCACTTCCAAAATCCTGCTCAATTGCCTGCATTTTCCACTCTAACCCCTTCCTTGTTTGAAAAACTGAATGAATACAGACTGGCCAGAGACATTCCTTTCTTAACTCCAGAGTCTTGACTATGCAGAGGGTTTTAATCCCCCTGGATCTCTAAAATCATACTACTTGTCTCATTTATTTAAGCCTTCACCATATACATGTTTGGGAGATTTGGGATCTTGGCCAGGTCCCTAATACAGTGTAATTTAATTCAGATTTTAAAAATATATTAATTGTTAAATTTCTGTAAATATCAAAAAGTTTAAATGAGGTAAATTTTTCCAAACTTTGATTTCTATGTTAATCTGAGTTAAATCTATGTCATATTCAACCTAAACAATTTCAAAGCATACATTTTTAATCAAACATGTTGAATGATAATATCTCTTTTCTATTTTGATTTTAAAGGCTTTAGCCAAAATATTGATGTAAGTAAAATAAGATGTGTATGGTTATCAACTGTCAAATCCCCAATAAAATTTGATGAATTCCCTTTAACAAATGCTATCTTTAGCAGAAGGCATCAGAATACATTTGCTTTGTAGTGGATAGGTCTAGTCCCTAAGTCTTGTCTTCATTTCTTTTCTTCCTTTTATCCACTCTTCTGTTCAGGAACTTATGTCCACCCTGTTGGATGAAATTCTTTCAAGATGAGCCACTCCTTCTTTGCCCTCCATCCCAGGCATGCTCCTTGTCCTAAGAATAGAAAAGCTGGCTTTCAGGATCTTGTTTTTGGCCTACATGCAGGAAGAAATAGATTGATCAACAGTTTCTGGGTATGTAACCTTGAACACTTCAGGCAAACAACACATGCATGTCAAGCTTAAGGAATATTTTGTTTGAAATTTTTTAAAAATTAAAGAGAGATGAGAGACATCATTTCCTTCCCTCCCAGGGACTGCATTATCATAATAATCAATGCTATCAGAATTCAATTGTCTTTTTCTTGCCTATGATGAACTCGCCATAAGATAGAAGTATTACTAAGTTATTTAGTTATTTCAATAAAAGTATAATATTAAAATCCAGCAAAGGACTTTGAACTGTAAGCCTATTGGTTAAGTATTTGTAACACTGCTTTTATTAAGAGTATAGAGTATTTCCAATAACCAAAGTGACTTTGGGTCTCGATGATTTAGAAGTAAAATATAGTTTTCTTTATAAAGTGAAATACGTGACTTTTATTAAATTTCAAATAACAGGTATTGCATCTTACAGTGTGCATATACAACCATGAAACTGCACAGTCTGTGAAGAACAGTTGACATACAAACACATCAACAACAAGTCATATTGTAAATATTTTAATAGCAGTACAGGTGAAGAGCTAAAAATCATAAGAAAGGTTGTTTCCATTCATAAGAATTTAATAAAGCTATGCAAAATACATTTGTTTATTGAGCAATAAAATTGCAAGCTCCACTACAGCAAGGGTCAAGTCTATTTTTTCCATCACTCTACACACAGCATTTTGGATAAGACATGAAACAGTTAATATTTACTGAGTGTTTTATTATAATGACACTGTATCATTTACAAGTGTGTAGTAGTTATGCTTTATAGAGCATCTCATAGAGCAATGCAACATAAAATCTGGTAAATTATTAGGGTTGGAGGTTTGGATATGGGAACCAAGAAGATATTTTTATAGAAAAGCAACTGTTTTTGTCCTCTGTCTTTTCCTCTAGGAGATAAGTTACTCGACCAAAAATTATTTGACATATATTTTAGGACTACAAGGGGCCCCATAAATGACAAAATGAAGGATATAAAACAAGGCAGTCTATTTTTCTTCCCTATCAATCCTGAAAATACTATTGCTAGAAGGCAGGTGAAATTTCTAGGGAGCACATCAGAGTGTCAAAAGTGTTGTAATATTCATAGAGCTATCGCAGTCAGTTTTGAACATGACACCTTTTGGATTTGAAAGATAAATAAGGAGGTCCTCCTCTGTAGCCTTGAGTATGTATGTTTCTGTAGTTTGCACCTTTCAGTGATTAATATGCTGTGATATTGAGCCCTAAACATGCCCAATGTAGAAAGGACTTTCATAAGCATTTGTTTACCAAATCTTATAATTTCAAACCCAAGTCTTAAAAAGCAAAAATTTATTACTTTATCCACTTTCACTTCAAGTCTCTATTCTTGATTTCAAAATTTTCTTATTACCAAAATCCTTAAGGTTTTTTTGCTTTTATTCCTTCAATTCATGCACATATTGTTAATGTTATGAAATTTTTCTCTTTAGATTTGCCCATGAAAGTCATTTGGAAAAAATTATTGCAATATTTACTGCATACAAAACATTTTTTAATCAGTGTAACAAGGAATGAGTTTTTGGGTTTACCAAAAAAATAAAGCACAGACAACAAATACAAAAATGAACCAGTGATTTTATGTTACATTGCTCTATGAGATGCTCAAAAATGAAACAATTTACTTCTAACTAAATTAGTAATAAAATAAAATGTCAGTTGACAGAACTGGAGAATGTATATCTAAACCACATATCTGATAAATTATTCACCTCAAAAATATAAAGAACTTATACAATTCAATACCATGAAACACAAAGAACATAAATACTCTTCTCAAAGAAAACAGAAATCTTGCAAATATCTGTAATTTTTGAAGCATTTTGTGAGCAGTCCTTTCTTTGCAGCACATGAATTTTTTTCACCTTCCCAGAATTTTAGGATGTGTACTCCATTCTAAATCTTTTTTCCTATTTTTAATGTCCAAGCTTTTATGTTATCTTTACACAAAGCATCAGTTCCTTACAAACTGGAATAGATTTTTCCCTCTTCATCGACCTTTTCTATGGTCTTCTTTTAAACTTCAAAAATACATCCACATTTGTGCTAGTATGTTTAATTGGCTCTCCAGTATTTTTCTTTGTGTTCCATTCATTTACCACTTGTGAATACCCACCAATTATTTCAGTATAATCATAATGAAAAGTAAAAAATCGCCTAGTCATTATGCCAGAGTTGGAAACCTAGGATAGAGGAAATTAGATTCACTTTTGAAGTGTCTCATTTCATCCTGTTACTCTAGCCTGAGGAACCTACACATATTCTCTTCCACATGCCCTTTTATCTGCCACTGCATAGCATTTCCCAGTTTTTTCACTGCTGGCCTTCAGAGGACAAATTTTTTTGATATGTGTGTCTATCTCACATGCACTTAATCCCTTAATTTCATACTTTCCAGTGGTAAAATCACATAACATAGTATCTACATTTCTAACAAATTTTAGTTTTTTATTATTAGTGGACATAAGCAAAATGTGAAAAGAGTTGGCAGAATCTTTTAATCCTGGTGTGTGAGCCTATACCTATCTGCAGTTTCACATTCCCTGTCCCCTCAGCTCAAGGCAATTACTATTTGAATCTCTGCTCCTGTGAACTTCACTGTCTTCGAGAACACATGTAAGTGGGATATTGCAGTGCTTGTCTGGAAACTGGCTTATTCCACGTAGTAAAGTCTCTTCAAGGTTCATTAGTGTTGTAGCATATGACAAAACTTTTTATATTTTGAGGTTAATATTCAATTTTATCTTATCCATTTAACTTTATCCATTAGCACATATTTATATTGTTTCTACCTCTTAGCTATTGTGAATAATGTGGCAATCAGCATGGAAGTACAATTCTGAGATCCTGAAGGGGAATTGCTGGAATTTTGGGATGAACTGTACTGTATAGAGGCTGCACCCAAAGCCACAGGTATTGAGCAAATTACACTAATGGGACTACATTAAATTGAAAAAAAACTTCTGCACAAAAAGAAAAAAATCAATAATGAAGGAGAGTTTTATGAAAGGGAGCAAATACTTATAAATCATGTTTGATAAGGCATTGACATCCAATATATATAAGGAACTTCTACCATTCTACAGAAAAAAACATCAGATAACTCAAGGAAAAGTAGATGAATGACTCAGACATTTCCCAAAATAAAATATACAAATGGCCAAATGGTGTACAAAAGTCACTAATTATCAGGAAAATGAAAATAAAAAAAAATGAAGTATCATCCCACATCTATTAAACTGGTCATTAATGTAAAGTACAATACAAAAGAAAATTTGGAAAATTATAGAATAATCAAAACCATTGTACAGTGTTGGTGTAACAAAGATGTAATATCCTGTTTTTATTCTTAATCTCATCATTTCCCAGATATTCAGTAATCCAAACATGATGTCACTTTCCAAAATACCTCCCATAGGAATGTTATCAATCCCAGCCAAGAAGAGCTACCATTTAAAAAAAATTGTCTGATTTATTTCATATTAAATTATAGTTCCTAGGGGCATGCATGTACTTCAAAATCTCTCAAGTTTATCCTTTATGGCAGACTTATACTCCGTTGTATAAAAAAGGAAGGGAAATGAAAAATACAAAGAATTGAAGGAAAAAAATTGAAACCAAAATTTTTGTAAATGGGAGGAAACAGGAGGAAAGAAAGGGTAGTGGAATGAGAAAAAATAATTAAGATATATTATGTAAAGGTACAAATTCTCTATGATGAAGTTAATTAATGTGTATGACAAATACATACTAATAAAAAGTAGAGTTAAAAAATTAGTAACTATCTCATAGATAATGGAGACAGAGTGGTCCCTTTAACTGATGTGAATATAGCAATGATTTAGTTTGACAAAACTCAACTTGGTGATTCACTTAAGAGTGATTTCCTGAATTATTTAACTGTTTTTATGATTCGCCCAAAATTTTCAGGCATTAAAATTGGACATCACACAGAATCTTTAAAACACAAAAATGTTAGAGAAATTAGCTCTTGAGCACTGAAAATGAGAAATAATTTTAGGCTTCTATTTAGTGAAAATAGGAAGAAGTTAAGGGAGAAGAAGATTTAGTAAAAGGGGATTTATAAATGAAGGAAAGAAGAGAGGAAGAGAAGGAGGGAGGGAAGGTGGGAAAGAGGAGAAGTGTGGCAGAGAGACAGAGAGAGGAAGACCACTTTGTGGAAGAAAGCAGAGAGGCAGGAATGTAGCTATACAAACAGATTTTTTTCTTTATTCATCAAAAAAGTGCCTACTTTGGTCAAAATAATCTCCAAAAAGGGGCTTCCAGAGTTTAGTTTCCTATACATGATTTTAAAGCCAACAAAGTCACACATTTAAAACAAAAATATGACACATTCTGAAATCTGATTGGCAGCATTATCAAAGGTAGTCTGCAGAATTCAATTAAACAAGGGGCTTTTTATTGAAGAAAAATCAAAGCCTGTGTCTTTGCTTTGATCTTTTTTTGAGTGCTTATATAATCATGGAAATTATAGGTAAAACCATTTTAATTATGCCATGGAAAGTAAATGTAATATGAGTTAATCTGCAATAATAAGTTATATATGAATTATTGTTAATAAAACAGAATTTTACAAATGTCATTTATATGAATATCTATATGTTAAAATATACAGATACAGATTATTATAGTTTACCTCCATACTGAGGAACAAAGAACCATATGAATTAACATTTTCGTGACTTATCTTCAACAACACCTTAAAAGCAGAGGGAAATACAGATGAGTCGGCCTTCTGTTTTCAGAAGTACATTCTCAAAGGACATTAGCTGTTATACCCACAGCAATTAATTCTGCAGGTAAAAGAGTTTTATCTTTGAAAACAAAGAGACACAAAATCAAAGCAAACATATGTTCCTCATTTTATGTGTATTATCTCATTAGCATTTAAGAAAATTCATCCGATAAATTGAATGGGAAAAACCTGTAAGAGTTGTAGATCTCCACAATTTTATCCTACCATAATTAAGAATTCATAACAGAATAACTACAGGAATATGTGACTTCAAATTCTTTCAATTTTAAGAATATATGAATTAATAGTCAGCTTTTACTCAATTCTTTAAATCATGCAACCTAGTTTTCAATAAATTTCCTGATCAACATACAACTGAAAGAAATAGAAATTGTATGCATGCCTTTAGTTAGGAAATCATTGCACTATTAATAGCAAGATGTTGTTAGTTTTAGAAAACGTTTAACAGCACTGATTGTTTAATGTGAACTTGAGAGAAGGTATATATTTTGTATTATAAATTAAAACAATAGAGAAATATGATAGAATTGAGTCACATACATTATTTCTGCACTTTCTAGCTGATTAATTTAGGAAAACTTAATTTACCTGTAGAACTAATATTAATAGCATGATGTTGTTATTTTTAGAAAAAACATTTAACATATGCATTATCTCAAAGCTTCCTAACTGTTTATTTGAGGAAAGTTATTTTACTTCCTCAAAACTCAGAATAACACATACATTCAGAAAAAAGATTAAACAGAAGGTAGCAAATTGGGGAGAATAAAACACCATTCAGTATTACCATCCATCCAGATGATAGGCCTCCAATCTAAACTCTGCCTCTAAAGAACTGTGTAAACTTGTATATACGAGTTAGTCAGTCTCTCTCTGTTTCATTGTCATGTTCTGAGAAATGAGAATAATGTTAGTACCCCAAATCATTGGAATGTCCTGAATATTAAAAGAGGTAACATATTTGCTGTATTAACAATATATCTTGATACATAATGTATACTTTATATGTTGGAAGACGTATTATTATTCTACTACTAAGAGATATAGTGAAATTACTTTCATTTATTTGCTAGATCTTTAGTAACCAAGGGTCTTTCAAAATTATTACAAAAAATGTTCTTTCATGTTTAGCTAGTTTTCTAATATAGTTATAATTTCCCAATAAGGCTAGTCTTACAAAACACTTTTCCAAATTTAGTAACGCTTAGGTAAAAATAAAACCAAGAAATTTAAAAAAATAAAATAGTAGTTCAGATTCTGGTATACATTTGGACAAAAACAGGTGTATTGTCTTTAAATGCTGTGAAGACTTAATTCTAAGTAACTGTACTATACTCAATGCTGGTATTACTCTTTCTTAAAATATTATCAAGTAGGCAGATGGAATTCTATCAAACTATAATAGTGAGAAAAGGAAAAGAACTGACTAATTTTAAAATGCATACATATATTATATACAAATAAAGGTCACAATCTAAGTCTAAGACCCTGCAAATATTAGGAAGAAAGAATGATTTTTTTTCCTTTACAAATTTTCTTTCTTGATGAAAATGAGTTATGATATTTAATACATGAGGTATTTTAATATAAGTTCATTGAAAATAATAAATTACCTAAGAATTATGTTTCACTTGCATGTATTTCATCAGTGACTCTAAACTCAGTGTACATTAGGATCAACTTGGCAGTTTGCTTTTGCCTTTTGTGGGTACTTATAGGTCTTTTTGTTGTTGCTATTAATTTTGTTTTTTTTTTACTTTTTTATACCAATACCTGGACCATGTCATCTCTCACTCTAACTAAACTATCTAGAGTAAAATCAGATATTGGTAAGTTAAAGTGTTCTTCATATAATACTATTTTTGAAGTTTTCTTCTTTGAAGTTGAGAAATATTGTTATATATGACCACAAGGATACAATATTAATAGAGACATGAAGACTGGGACAAATTGACTTAAATGGGGCACATATTATACTATCAGTGCATTTTCCAAGAATCTAAATCTGTAAAAATAAGCAGGTATCATAATCACTTGGAATTGCTAGATATAACATATTGACTACATATCTAGAAGATTTTAAGTAGAATTATTCAAGTCTACTGTTTAACAATATTTTTTGCAATACATGGATAAAAGTAAAGACATTTTATTGTATTATCTGTATAGATGCTCTAAACTCTTTTTATGAGATAACAAAAGAATGTTAAATATTATTTTTCAATGTACATCAAACCGTAAGATTTGATTCCAATAATTTACTCAACATAAAAAACTTTCTTTTGTAAATGCAATTCAAATTAACTTGTTGAAAAAAGTCATTTATTTCTCTGAAGAATTTGCAGCAAATAGTCATTGTTAGCAGAGTTTCACTTCATCTTCACATAGTGAACATACATCGCTTGTAACATTCAGGGCTTTTATGTAGTTAAAAATTGTGCTAAGTCCTCAAGTAAATCTATTGTATTTTCTGGACTGAACAAGAATATTACACATTTATGCATATCCCATTTTATGACTTAGTGTTTTGTGAGTAGCACCATCTAAATAAAACTATTAAAAATTCTGAGTAGTAGAAATTTCACACTATACTATATGTAATATTAAATACCTCAATTAGAACTTTGAAAGCCACTGTTAAGTAGTCACTCTGTAAAAGATTACATGTATTAGTTCATTTATTCTTTTATGTATGTATTTACAGACAAATCTAAGTATAATATTTTCTTTGTGTTCAGCTTGAAAATAACAGTAAATAGCCATGAAAAAATATTTTGCAATTTTACTCAGTGCTGCTCAAAATATATTTTATTATTGTATCAATGTAATATTAATTTTAATGGATCTTGTAGAGATGATATAAATAATGTGATCTATAAATATAAAGCAAGATGGATATTAATGGCATTGAGGTAAGTATCAATAAGACTAATTTTCAGATCATATCATTCTACTGTGTTCAGAGAAAGCATTTAACAATGTTAAAGACTGAAAATGGAAATATTCAGTTCCGGATACTCAAATGGCATTTAAGAGAAATTATAACATAAGTGCTTTTATTATTACTTAAGCATAAAGTCACAGTATTTTCCTTCAAAGAGTCCATCAAAATGGACTCGCAGTTGCATTTAAAATCCGTGGTATTCTTATTAGACATTATAAATTGCTTTTGTGCATTTCTCAAGGAGTATTGCTTATTTTGAGAATTATCATTTGCATTTTCCTTTGACAGTCAGATTATGGAATTAAATAAGCACTGCAACATCTCAGAATCTTTCCATTATTTGTATTGAAATATATAGTCAGTATATGATTCCACTTCATACCTGTGTTTAGGTAAATATACAGAATCCTAGTTCATAATGATATTTTTAGTATAGCTTTACAAAGAGTTACCCAACCCTCTAAAATTCTATTTTTGTGGATTTTCATATCTTACATAAACTGGAACGGGTAAGGAAAGCCATATATAAAAATTAACGTGTAAAAATATATTCCCTAATATACTGAGGCCACACATTAAGGATTCTTTAGTAGGAGCTAAATGAGTGTTTCTCAGCCTAGAAGATCAGCCTATTAATTTTCAACTTCTTGCATATGCTCCTGACTACCTGCAATAGATTTAATACTGAATGATGCTGTATTTTATATGTTCTCTTAGGACTGTTTGCTTTTGCTTTCATTCACTATGCAGAGCTAGTAATGGTATCTTTCTGTTGTTCGCTTTTAGCTATTGAAAGCATTCTGATCAATGCAACACCAAGGAAAAAGCAACAAGTATAATAACAGTTTTGTCATTACTATAACTTTCAAATATTGAAAATTATAGAAGTTCTCAGTCTTTTTTCACTCTAAGGATTTTTCTGTGTGCTTGTGCTTGGCTGTTAAGTACAACCTGCATATGAGCACTTTGTTCATCCTTGAAGAAACACATTGAATTTGAAGTTATTTAATACTACCGTATAAATTTCTATTTGAAGGTATTTCCAGTTCCATCCTGAAGTATATAAAATAATGGGGCAGAGCTAGCAGCATGATTTAATGCTTTCCAGCAGAAACTTCTCTGCCTCTAACAGAAAAGTTAGATTTAAAAAGAATGAAATATAATTTGTTAAAACATTTTTGGCTCACTATGAGCTTTCAAAATGAAAAGGGTGGATTTTTCTCTACACAGCAAAGTCTGAGAAAAGAAAGTAGAGAATAATTTTTGCATTTATAGTCCCTAGAATGTTTTTTTTTAATATTTTTGCAAAGATTTTTTTTTTTTACATTGAGACCTGTTCTTCTCCTGACGGTAGTTTAAGCTTGCCAAGTTCACAATTCTTCTGACACAATACCCTAATTGGCTATTTCTTAATTTACAAGAACAATTTGTAAGGAATGATTATACATTATACAGACTTCCTGGTTTGCTTTGTTGATTTCACTAGTAAGCCTGAGCTCCTGACCATTTCTTTTTCTTTACTACAAAGGAACCATCATTATGGTTTGATAGCATCTAAGCTACGCCGAGTCAATCCGTTAAAACAGGTTAGAGCGTATGGTACTAGAAAACGAAGCACAGGTTGTATTGTATCTTTTCTTTAAGAAAATTATTGCATTCAGATGTCAGTACAGTGGTGTCTAACAACATCTCTGAATTCATTTGAACATAAGAACTGTGTGGCAAAACAGATCCCTTGGGAAAAAAAGGATAACACTTAAAGTTAATCGCATTCCTTCAGAAGTGTCTGTTGATTGCATGAATTGTATGGATTTTACCATTGCTCATGATTCTAAGAATTACGTTTATGAGCAATAATGCTGATGTGTTTTATATTTGAGGCAAGGAAATTTTAAATTAAAAGTAACTTAGAAAACAAAAAGCTTGAAATAGTTTCCAAATAGTTCTTGAAACCATTTTCCTAAATACCTTTGTGTTGCTAGATTAGTCTCAGTGCTAGAAACACTGCACAGTCGCTGAAGATCAAAAAATATATACATTTCATTCAGCAACTCAACTTTTATAACTTTTCAGCATGAAAACCCTGTACCTTACCTAAATTCATTTTGTATAGTACATTATATTTTCAGATATACTTGAAGAGGAGAGTTACTATTTCTTTACTATATTTCTTCTAAAAAATAATTTGAAATAAAACAAATCAACATTGAAAAATACTTTTTCAGAAAGATTGTAACCAAATGTGCATTATTATTTTGCCAAGATTTTTGCTTTGTTTCTTATCAAGAGGATTTGCTTTGTTTCTTATCAAGAGGATTTGCCAATTATAGGAAAATAAAGACTTTTAAGTTATATTGTAATGTCTGAACTACTTTCATTCTTATAAATTGTGGGGCAACATACAGAAAGTAGCATATATAAACAGTAGTTATATATTCTAATGAAAATTTATACATACATGTGTATATAGAGACATAGAATTAGAGATAGCAATAAATTTAGGGAATGTGTGAACACATTTAATCATATCAAAAAAGAAAATATTTACCCATAGTTTCCAACAGGTAACCAATATTTGGTATTCTCCTACCATAGATAAATTTGATGTTCAAAATGTCATATAAATTATATCACATAAACATCCTATCTGACTTTTTTCATTAGTTATGATATTGCATGTTTAATTATTTTCCATATTACCCACATGTGATATTTCATTAAATTAATGTAAAATACTTATTTCTTTAGATTGTTATTCACAACCATTTTAGTTATTCTAATATTTATCTCCTATAAGTATATATTTTATACATATTTTAGCAAAATATGCATTTATAAAACATGGTGATACAACTAGACTTGGATTGTTCTTAGTAGCTATTTATTGTTTTATATTGACAGTTTTCCAAAGTGGTTAGTTCATCTGAATATCTAGGTGTTCTTAAATATATGGTTAAGTGACATCACTGTAACTGTGTCTACATTAGAATATTTATATTGCAGTTGGTAATAGTCATTTTTATTATCCATTCTGGAATTAGAGAAGATTTCAAACTGTACCATATTTTTCACTGAAATAAATCATTATTATAAGCCATGAGGCAGAATTAGTGACACAGAGGCCCAGTGTTCTACAGAGTACTGTTATGAATAGCAAGTGGCTGCTGATTATTTGCTGCTTAGTTAAGACTACACAGCAATCTCAAGATTTCAGCAAACGGTTTTGGTACCAAGTTTGATGTGAGATTCTTTAGCTTTGTGATCTGTGTCATGACGATTCAACTTTATTTACAGACAATTTCACTAAGTTTCATGTGTTACTCTGGTTTACTATTAATTGTTTTGGAACCATTTTAAAATAGGAAGACCATCCTTAGATCACAAGATAAATTTAAAACTGTAGCTGATAAGGTTTGGTCCATAGGTAATAGTCTCTACTAAGACAATTCTTGGCTAACAGACTTTCACTGTTAGTACATTTTCCACTTGTAAAAATTATCTCGGGTAATCAATTAGAAAATAGAAGAGGTTTATTTTGACATATGGTTTGGAGGTTTTGGTTCACGGTTGTTAGGGTCTATTGCTTTTAGGCCTATGATATGGCAGAACATCACGGTCAGAATTGTAGACAGAAAAGCCACTCATCTTGTGAAAGGTAATAAAAAAGTATGAGAGAGAGAAAGAGAAAGAGAGAGAGAGAGAGAGAGAGAGAGAGAGAGAGAACATTCCCTGAAAGCCTTGTCTCACATGACCTAAAACTTCCTCGTTGGCAAACATTTTAAAACTTTCCACTAGCCTTCAATACCACTAAGCCAAGAAATAAGCTTTGGTGATGTTCCACACCCAAACTGTAACATACTGTATCATTTTAACTTACTTCATATGTTAAAGTAATGAATAATATACATTATCCTCATCACAAGAAGATATGAGTAATATATATGCTAGTTAATTCAATTTAACCATTACACAATGTATACATATTTCAAAACAACATATTCTACATGATGCAATGTATACAATTTAACATTGCCAATTAAGTATATAAACAGAAAAAAGACCTATGATTTTATCATCCTTATTATGAATATGTTTGCTAAGGAGGAGAACCAGAACCATTCTAAGATAAGCATTATTCTTAGACAATGAAGCCCAAGATTGTTACAGACAAGATTTAGAGACCCCAAATATCCTGAAAGAAGTGAAGAGTGCTCAAAATGTTTCTTCCAAGCAAAGAAACAGTGAACAAAATGAGAAGTGATTATCACCAAAAATCTATAAAGAACTCAATAAAAATGCAAGGAAATAATCTTACTGAAAAATGGGCAAAAGACCAAGTAGAAATTTCCCAAAAGAAGACATGCAAATGGCCAAAAGGCATATGAGAGGGGAACAATATCCTAAAAATAAAGGAAATGAAAATGAGAGAAATATGTTAAAAACTATTATGAAAAGGTCAACAGGTAAAAGTGTTTGTGAAGATGTGGAGAAATGGAAGTTTATTCACTTTTTTGGAGTGCATCTAAATTGATGAACTATTAAAGTAAACGTTTCAAAGGATTCTCGAAACATTAAGAATTGAACTATTATCATTGGGTGTATCTTTTCAATTGCTTCCATTTTAGGGCCATAAATTTAAAAATTAAGATGTATAATCTCAACCTACTAATAGCCAAATTATTTCACAATGTATTCATTTAATTCTTGATATATGTATATAATTACTGTAGTGATTAAAATTCAACTAAAATCAGGTGTTGGTTACCAATTTTATATAGATATATACACACAAATTACATACATAATATTAGTAAAATAAATTTTCCTTGAAAACTAAATAGTATTACTTATCACATGTGACTTACAGATGATTTTGGTCTCTTAACATAAAACAAACCTCATGGTCTATATTGTGAGGTATTTTTGGGTGGTTGTGTGTGTTTTCCCTTATTGCTTTGTTTGCTAACAATTTATTCTTTTAAAAGGACTAATCCAACATTACTGTAAAATAGCACACATATAGTTCTTTTTCAGATGCCTCTTTATGTTTATATTTAACTTTTCACCTCGAGACTGAAAGTTAGGTTTACAAGCTTAGTAAAATTCATGTTCTTTTATGACAAGAATATGTGTGATATTTTGTATTCATACTGCATCACAATGAAAATCACACAATGACAGGTTGACTATTTGATCATGTGTTCTAATTTGTGGTTTCTTATGTTTCTATTAATATTGCTTCATTATATTTTACTTCATTATTTCATTCTATTTTTCTTTCAGAATATCTAAGTAATCTAGTTTTCAAAAAATACAGTTGTACATTTATGCAAATTTGTTTCACAAAAGTTTTAAGTTTTTTATATCATAGCATTCCTCCTACTTGTGTTTAATTTGCTACTTTAATATGCTGTAATTTTTATCTTCCAGGTGAGAAATATTTTGTTTTTATTGATGTGTGCTTTCCAGAAAATTGGTCAAAATTATATAGTTCTGTTTCCTACTTATTACTTTCTGCCCTATCACCAACTTTCTTTGTTCTTTTTGTCTGTTTTGTGCTTTTTACCTTGGAAATTTATTTTAATCATGTTTAGTCCATATTTTTAGATAAATATTTAAATTTCGTCTACTCTATGCTTACAATTTTAATTGAATTCCAGATATCAAATATTCAGTGATTTTGTTATTAGTATGCTTGAGAATTTTTGCAACTTTCATTTGCTTTTAGTGTGGTCTAAAAGATATTTGATGTAATTTTTAATTTCTTGGTGAAGTGATTTATTTTAGAAGATAAACATTTTAATAATAACAAACAAATTTAAACAATAGATTTGTAAACATTTTTTACTTTAGGATGGTGTTATATTTGGAGAAAAGTTGGGAAGACAGTACAAGTAACCCGTGTTTAATCAACATTTGTTACATTTACAGAGCCAATGTTACTATTTTCTATTGTATAAAACCTATGCAAGTGTTTAGTTTTTACCTGGCACATTTGTTTTCCTTTTCTAGGCCCCCATTCAACATAGAAATTACATTTGGCATTTGTATTTTCAAAACCTCGTCTTGAGCCCTAAGCTTCTCAGGCTTTCATTGTTGTTTATTATCTTGATAATTTTGAGGAACACAGATGTTTGATTGGATAGTGCCCTTTTTGAATTTATCTGATTTTTTTCTCAGAGTTAAACAGGAATTGTGAAGTTAGAGGATTAATGAGGCAAAACTTTTTTTCATATTTTTCATCGATACATATTATCAACATCATTTATTATTTTGGATAATACTGACCTGATCATCTGGTTGAATCACATTTTTCTTTTATAAACATTCTTTATTCACAACTCCTTCTGTACTGTAGTATTTTAAAAGAAGTCATTTGGCAGAAGCTATTGTAAGAGGTAGGCAGTTGTGTTCCATCTCCATTACAGCAAAGGTTAAATCTTAGAAAGATGAAAGTCAAAAAAGTGGGGACGGGGCACATAGTTTATATCCTCTGTCTGAGTCTGAGATCTGAACTGCACAAGCTCAAGGCAGTTATGGTCAACATTTTAAAACTATTATTATATAATTCCTTGAAAAACTAGAAATTCAACTTCAACTTTGCCAATAAGAAGCAAACATGACAAACATGGTTTGTAATTTCCACATCCATATCAGTGAGACTAATTCATAGAATCTCTAAATAAAATGTAAGACAGCTAAGTAAAAAGTTGAAATCTCTCATAATTCTCAGATAATGCTATTTTTTCTCACTCCTTATTGCCTCTTGAAGCTACAATCTTGTGACAATTATTGGAAACCACATAAGGTAGAAGCTATTTTTGTAGTAAGCTGAATTATGCTTCTGTGTTTTCAAAACTTTCTTCCTTATGGATCAAGGCTTTTCTTAGACTTGAAAATTTTCAACCTGCTCTTTCCTCTCATAAAAATTTTAAGATTAATGATAGGCTGCTATAAGAAAAAAATTATTCGTGAAGTCTTTAGTACTGATCCACAGCATTTTTTCCCTCTCCCCTCTGGAACAAAGAAGAATGATGTTTTATCTAAGAGCTAATGAGATTTGAGCAGATATGATATATAAATCTCTGGAGTACAGTTTTGTGGAGGTAGGGAATATTTTTTCTGTCTTCCTCTCCTGTTTCTATCGTGCTTTCTGTGATTGCTTAAAAGAAGAAAACACCATGACACAAAAATTTACAAAAAAATAGCTCAGAGCAAGGAACACTCTATGCACACATGGGCATATAAAAGAAAAAAATATTTCTGCAAACTAGAATTGGTAGAAAAGTGAAGATTATTAATTAAAAGAACTAAGAATACATAAAGTGGTGAGTTTTATGGATACTGATTTTAGTACAACTAGAAAGACACATTTCTTTAGATATTTCATCCTGTGCATTAATTTTTACAAAAATGTATCTACATGATCATACATACAGGTCAAAAAAGTGAATTTCTAGATTTCTCAATCATACAAAAAGTGGAGATAACAACTGACCTGTTGAATTAGTCATCTTTCCCATCACTGGGATAAAATGTACTACACATCGAAGTTAGAGGGGAGATTTATTTTGGCTCACAGTTCCAGCGGGTTCACTCCATGTTTTACCAGCTCCAACACAAATACATCATGGTGGAGGGGTATGGTGGAGCATACTTTTTTACATATTTATGACTGAGAAGATCAAGGGAACAGTAACAAAACATAATGGATCATATATAGTACCCAAATACAGGCTTTCATGACTCCCCAGATATACCCAGGATTGGGGTTATCTAGTCTGCCAGGTATTTTTTAATCCAGTGAAGTTGATATATCTAGTTAATTGTCATAAGTATGTACCAAACAAGACATAAAAACTAAAAGCATCATTTTTATGATGTTTATTATTTCTATACATGAAAAATAGAGCAAAATATTGTACATGCAGAGAAAAATTTTGTGTTTGGTATTTTATAAGGCAAAGTCCTAGGCAACTTTTTACTTAGCTGTCAACCTAAACAGAATAAAAATGAAAAATCTAGATTTAGTTTAAATAATTGTTTTATAAAGTATCTGGAATATAAAATATTTATAATATTGCTTCTTTTCATGGAAAAACTTAGACACTTTGGGTAGCATAGAAAATGTATCCAGTATTTCATTGATACAATCTTCTCTACAATAAAGACTATGTGATTTCTTAAGTTCAAAAGAAAATGAGTCACTGACTCTAATTCAGACTCCTTATGTAAAGTGGATCATCAATGTGCTTATACTAGAGAATGAACAAATCTAAATGCAAGAGAGCTCTGATAATGTAAATTGAAGCAGTCCCACTTCACTGAATGTAGAACTAAGGAAATGTGAAAATTTAAGGATATGAAGAAATAAATATAGCTATGACAAATATGCTGAAAAGTTCACTAAGTATTTCAATTATTTATTTTAGATTTTCATTTTATTTGTGAAGTAGAGAGATATTGAATGCATCATTCCAAAATAATGAGCATTTTATCCTCTTCTTACCTGTTTGACTATTCACACACATAATGGGATGTGACCAAAAAGTTATTTTCTAGACATATTTAGCTTGATTGGACATTCATATCGCATAATTTTCTGTTTCCTTATGAGCCAATATATAAGAGCCTTGTATATCAGAGCTCTTCAAGAGGATAAGCCTTCAGTTTGTATTAAAATGCATTTGCCCCTTCACTGCTCTATCAAGTTTAGTTATGCAAATAGTATTGAATGAAACTACACTTGTACATTCTGGTTATTCTTGTCTATTAATACTGCGTGTACTACAGAATTGTTCTAAAGATCCTACTCAAAATGTTTGGATAATTACAATGACATTTAAAAAGAAATTTAATCGAGTACAGCAAATGCTGAATATTGAGAAACAACTAGTTGAATGAATATTTTCTACCTAAGAAGTAGTTCTTAAACCCATAATTATAGTACCATTACTTTGCATACCACATGAAACTCAAAGATTTTTGACTTGATCTCTCTTTAAGTGCACACACACACACACACACAACAACAACAACAAAAATGCTCCCAAAATTTAAATATGAAAAAATGTGTTAATGCATTAGAATCCCATTTTAAAAAAAAATTAGGAGGACCTCCCTGAAAAATGTGATCTTTAACCATGCATGGAGGCATATGCTTTTAATCCCAGTACTTGGAAAGCTGAGGCAGGAGAATTGCCACAAGTTTGAGACCAATCTGGGCTCCATAGTGAGCTCAAGGCCTGTAGGAACTATATGGTGAGACCCTGTTTCAAAAAAACTAAAAACCAAAAACAGAAACAAAAAATGTTATCTTTCATAATCTGTTAAAAATTCATTGTATGAATTCCATAATCAGAAAATATTCATTAAAGCTTGAGAGAGAAATAAATGTTATAAGTAGACTATAGTACAATTGGTTTTAAATGTAGTGCATAATTGAGATGCAACTCATGAATTATGAGAATGCAAAACGAAACATCAGTGTATAATTTAACTTCCTACATGATGTAATAGGAGGTTACATTTAAGTTAAATACAACATACTATGCAAATGAATTGACATGATTCTGATGGATGAAGAAGAAAATCAAATTATAAAGACAGTAAAATAAAAAATTTTAAGAGTATAAAATAAAAAATGGGACTGCTTTGAAGAAATGGTTTAATCTGATTTAAATATAGGGTGATTTAAGATATGTAAAATATAAAATGATACAGTCAGTATATACCACAACATTAATTATCCTAGCATACATGAATATTTGAAAAATAAAATATATATTATAAACTTGATTAAGTAAACAAACGTCTTTTTATTTTTTCTATAATGTACAATATGTTTTGCAAACAAGCTCTGAAGATTTTTGATGGATGAACTAGTGATATAAAATTGATAAGCTCTGATTTAATCTGTCCTTCTTGCATCTGTTTTTTGTATAACAATTACTTTACAATGTTTGGGTGAATCCTAATCTTTTTGTTATAAAAGTATCTAAGATAAATGCAACTAAGTAAAAGAGAGCCATGCAACAAAATCAATGTTGTTATTCTCAACCAGTTGAAAATATTGCATTACATTATTACACTAAAATTAAAGGAAATTTTCACAAGAGGATACAGAATAAATTTCAGTAGAGTTAAAAAAAAGACATGGAAGACATGAAAACATGGAATAAAGTATGCTAATATTTTTCAAGGGAAGACTATTACATGCAAATTTTCTAAAATGTTTACATGTCTAAAATACAGTCGTCAAAGGAATAATTTCTAAGAACCACATTTTAGGAAATTTTTTCAATTATTATTTTACATTATCTTTAAATTCATATTAATTCCCTACAAATGCTTGAATCAAAGAGATCAGTGCTATTATTGCAAAGGAGTGAGATGAAATTTGAATGGTCTTTTATGCTTCTGTCATCTTTCATCCTACTTTAGTGTTATCACAAGAAGCTATTTTAATTCCTAAACATTTTAGAGAGCATGTATAACCTTATGTTTAGATGTTCAATGACTCTTCCTCAGAGTTCACAGAATTTCAAGTTATTTAGGGAGTGTACAGGTTAATGCAAAATATATAACAAATACATAAATGTAACAATATATAATATGTGGTAATGTAGAAGATCCCTTACATTTCTTCCTACTCAAAGAGGGTCCAATATGCCCGTTCTATAATAACAAACATTAAATACAGCAAACAAAACACAGGTGAGCAAAAAACAAAATAGACAAAGAACATGCATATGACAAATAAAAATTGATGAATTAAGTATTATTTCAATTCCATGCTAAAGCAAGAAACCAGTATTTACAGAACAAAACTGGGGGTAGGTGGTAATTGAAATATGGTTCAAATAAATCCAAAGATAGTAAACATATCTGCAAAGATTATTTTTCTTGTCCATCTTCTAATGCCCCAAATATACTACACTTCTTTCCTATTTATGTCACTGCACGTAAAACTCTAAGATGGAGAAATCTAACCTTTCAGTAAAATTTCAGGAGAACATCACCTTTTCAGAATAGTATCAATAAATATTTTTTATTCCTTTCTACTATAATTAGAAGTGTCACAAAAATATTTCTTCAGTTACATGGGATGAACTAAATAAGCCTTGGATACAAAAATATTTTGTGGATGTTCACTGAGTACATAAAGAATTGTACATAAATTCAACAAATAACGCAACATGTATAACTTATGTACTAGGAAATATTTCTTTTGTTAATATCTAAATTTCTTTGTGAGTTCTGTAATGGACTCAAAACTGAATGAACCAAATTCCAAGTTGAGAACATCTCAGGGAAAATGATTTTTCCTCTATCATGTGTCTTTTTAAGATTTTTCCCAAGTCTTTCCCAATTATCAATATTGAAAGTACCTGTTTGAGGCAACTATGGATCCTATTTGGCTACTTTTTTAATATTTTTTGCTAGTTCTTTTGATGGCACATGATATCCTAGCATTTGCTGGTCTTGTAATAGTTGTACGTTCTTTTGCTTCTCGGCTGACAATTTTTGCCCCATTTTACTCCTCGATAAAATGGCTTGTTCATAGTAGGAAGACTCATCTTTGCTTTTTCTCCACTTCTCCAGGTGTACCTGGTGAATTTTGAGTCCTGTGAAGGCCTCACCATCTCCCGTACATTCCAGTCTAGGTAGACTTACTCATTTAGGTTAAAATTCCCAGCCCAAGAATTCTGGGTCCCTATTCCAAGCGCCAGTTATCCCGGACTAATCATGCCCACAACCTTGCAAATGAGTAGACAGTGAAGGCTTACATAAATGAGACAAATGGTATGATTTTTAGGGCTCCAGGAGGATCAAAACCCTCTATCAGATTTTAGATTCTCTGGGGACTTAGACTATATCTGAATTTGTGACAGTGCTTTTCTTCACATTTTATGGGGGTGTTTCATGTTCTCCTCATTTAAGCTGCATTTTAGAGACAGAAGAAAAGATCTCCAGAATGTTTCTGTGAGGGGCAAAGCTGTGTTCATCATTATTCTTCCTGCCTGATGTTTTACTCTAAATCTGAACTAGTAGAATTATCTGGAAAAGGAGAACTTTAAGTAAAAAAGGCAGGCAAAAGATACACAAAGATGTTCCTCAAAGATGCACAAAGCACAATATGAGGTAATGTGGCATCAGTGTCAATGGCAGGGAGAGGCAGCAGGAGGCAGGGATGCAGAGAACCAACTGGAAGCAGCCAGCTCTGTTTGAGGAAGATAGGAAATGCTTGTGACAGGAAGAAGCAACCTTGTTGGCCCCAGAGAAAGGCTCTCCTGGCAGAATCCACGATAAAAAATTTGTTGAATGGTTTACAAGCATATCAGAACAGAAGGGGAAGCTGGTCAATGTGTATTTTATCACAACTTGTACATAGCCATAATAACAGCAGCCAAAACCATTAGTATGAAGGACAAATACATATTTATAATATAAATAAAATTGCATATTTGTATAAAGAGGCATTAAACCTCGAGCCTTATAAATCATAGTTGATGTTTCCTTAGATTTTTAATCTACCACATCCTGGTATTACAAGATATGCTTAATGATGTGCTGATAATATAATGTGGTATTAGATGAATAATTTCTTTTAAGTTCCATTATTCATGAGTATTGGCATAATGAACAGAAAATTTCAACTAATATTAATTAAATGAATGAATGTTGAATTATGCATTTTAAATAACATAGAATTCTTTAAACCCAGAGGTGAGAAGAGAATAAAGAAAAACCAGTTTCTTCTGCTCTTAAACTATAAATTATTTTGGTGTTACTATTGATTATAAAAGTAATAAAGTATTTTAAAGTATTTTGTATATGATGTTAAGGAAAATAGCACCGATAGGGAAGAGAAAAGTGGAAAGGGCGGGTAAAATACAAGGAATCTCAGAAATGCTGTGTTTCTTAGTCATTGTTGCTGTGATCACTGTGAGTGGCAAACACATGTTGAAGTAAATGCATTATGATGTTTGAGATTCCAAAAGGAGGAGATATATAGATAATAAAGGGTTATCAACTATTTTGAAATATTCTAAGAAGAAGGTTATGGTTTTGAATTTCAATCTTGCCAGTTTGCTAGGCTGTTATTGAAGAACAGAGAATTAATAAGAACTTTTTTTGTTCTCATAAGGTCAGAAAGTAGAGAAAGACACTGCCCCATAGGTGACCAGTTCGGTGGGGAGGCAGCAGCTGGCCCTGGCCCTGCACACACCCCAAAAGGCCTCCAGACCATTCTGCCCCATGTAATCAGCACGAGTGGGTAAAACAGCAGCTGGTCCCACACCTGCACACCCAGTGGCCACCGCTGGATACCCGTAGCCAAAACTGGCCAGGAGAACCAGTCATGCTCTGGAGAAATTGTAGGCAACACAGGAAATGCCTGGGATCCCACTGCCTGCTTGGTTGGAAGAACCCAAGAAAATGACAAGAAAAAGAATCAGAAGGCAGTCCCTGGTCTCCAACCCAAGCACAGCAAGTCCAGGAGATGAAAACATGGAAGAGATCAGGAGTCACACACCTGAAATTTCTGAAGTAATGGCAACTGAAGTAAAGAGACAACTTCATGAGGATGAAAAAGAAAGTAGAACAGAAAAACTGTCTCAGGTAAAAGAAGAAATGAAAAACATAATAAAAGAATTGCTAAGCAATGTAAAAACATAGATTAAAAAATAGAGACACATAAAAATATGAGGGAAAACATGAATGAACACTATAAGAGAGATTTAGAATGCATGAAACAGATTCAAAGAGATATCCAGGAAATTAAAAACTTCACTGAAAGTTGGCAAAACTGCTTCAAAGAAACTGAAGACAGACCTTCAGACTTGAAGACAGGTGTGCAGCTTGCAATCATGACAGGAAAGATCTCTTAAAAATAACAAGGAACCAGGATTACAATTTAATGACTGCAACATGATGTAAAGCAAAATAATTTAAGAATAATAGGTGTCAGTGAAAAAGCAAGGGTCAACACAAAAGACATTAAAATCCTATTTACAGAAATAAGAGCAGAAAATTTCCTAAACTTGGGAAAAGGACATGATATACAGATAATTGAGGCATATAGAACTCCAGCTAGCCATAACCAAAATAAATTTATACCCAGACATATAATAATCAAGATTCCAGAAATTCTACACAAGAACAGAATATTAAAAGCTGTTAGAGAAAAAAAAAAAAACATATCACCTATAAAGGAGAACCCATTAGAATCACAACAGACTTCTCTCAACACAAGCCATCAAGTCAAGAAGAGCTTGGAGCAAAGCGTTTTAAATCCCTGAGCGAAAAAAACTTCCAACCCAGATTGATATATCCTGAAAAACTATCTTTCAAAATAAATGGAAAAACAAAGAACAACTGAAAGAATTCATTACCACTAAAACCAACCCTACAAAGAATACTTAAGGATATTTCAAGAGAGATAAAAAAGACCAGGAACAGTGGTAGAGGGGGATCACGGAGCAGGGCAGACAACTGAATGGAAGGGGAAAGTAGGCAGCCCATGACAGGAAAATAACATGGCAGGGACAAGCCAGTGTGTGTTGGCCATAACCATTAATGTAGATGGCCTCAATTCACCAGTAAAAAGAAACAGAGGAGACAAGATCCATCAAAATGGTTTATTCAAAAAACACATTAACCCAAAAGGAAATTCACAGACTAAAAGTCGAAGGAGAGAAAACAATGCTCTGTGTAACAGGGAATCAGAAAAAAAAGAAGAGGTAGTTTGCCCATCAACTGCAGAAAGGATAAGAAAGATGTGGCATCCCTATACCATGGAAAGCTACTCAGCTATAAAGAAAGATTACCTCAAGACTCTTGTAGGTAAATGGATACAGCTTGAGATCATGCTCATGGGTGAAAGGGGTCAGTCACACAGCTGAACATCATTTTCTCTCCCTGGTATAAAAAACTAAAGGAGTTAGTGGAATCCAAAATGCACTATAGTTGTGAAGGTGAAAGGGGAGATGTTTAGAGGGGGAAGGCAGTGGCCATTGCTAATTTATATCCTGTTTTGAAATCCTGTATTGTTTTCCTTGTTCTGTTTAGCTTGGCTTCATTCTGCTTTTTTGTTTGTTTGTTTGCTTGTTTGTTTGATTGTATCATATTTGATGGCATGGACTGCCATTTCAAAAATAACAAATTGTATTATAGTAGCCATTATTGACCTCCAGTTATATTTTTTGAAGCTCTGCATTGCTTTACATGTTTTCTTTTGACTGATTTTATTCTATTTTGTTTTGCTTGATTTTATTATGTCTGGTGATATAAGCAGCTACTTTGAAGATAACAAGATGCATTATGGTAGCCACTTTTGTATTGTTTTGAAGTTCTGTATTGTTTTTATTGTTTTATTTTTATTGGTTTTATTCTGTTCTGTTTTGCTTGATATTATTGTTCCTGATCATGTAGGAAATTATTCTGAAGATAGCAAGAAGCATTGTGGTAGCCATTGTTGGTTTCCTTTTATCTTGTTTTGAAGCCTTGTATCATGTTCACTGATTTTTTTGATTGTCTCTATTCTGTTTTATTTCTTTCAGTTATATTTTCTTCAAAATTAAAAGATTTAAAAAAGAAGGATCAGAAAGTAGATACCCAGTCCAGGGTTTAGCTTAGCAGTCTAAGGGCCCACCGTGGTAAGCTCAAGGTTGTGAATTTGATCCCAGGAACAAAACAAAACAAACAACAACAACAATATATATATACTGGAGACTGGAGATTAAATACTGATTACTAACAAGCAAATAGTAGTGAATCAAGACAGATATGCTGCCATTTTTCAATTCATGACAAATTCTGAAGCCAAATAGTTTAGGAACTTAAAGAAAAGCTGCATAATATTATAATAAGCAAACTAATGTTTCTAGCAATTCCATTGGGTTAAAGAAAAATGATTGTACTTTGCAACTTACAAGAAATAGCATATACTTTACATACGTACAATTTATTTCTATTGTACAAACAGGAGAGAACTGGTAAATTAAAAGAAGTGCTGTTAGAATCTTAAGAAAAACCATGCCACTCTTACCTGAGTTCCCAATTAAATTAACATAATTGTTTCCTAATGTGTCTTTCTATCAATAATTGTGGTAAACTCTCAAGAATACAACATTTTAAAATATCATATGAAACATTTAGAATTCAAGAAAAAATTTCTAGGAATGCTAATAGGCATGTCAGTGTAACAAATGCAAAAGAAAACAGACAATAGTTATAATCCTTTAAAATTCCTAATTTTACTATGTTCAAGAAAATAAAAGGATACAGAAATCAGAAAAAAGAATAAAATTATGCTATGTACAGGTACAAACTCCTTATGATGATTGTGATTATTAGGTATACCTAAAATGTACCAGTAAACTTAATTAATAAAAAAAGAAAATAGTGAGCAAAATGCAGAAAAATGTAGAAGAGACAGATATTTGACCAAACAATATTTTTTTTCAAAAATCATGATAATCTGTAGCTAAATTTAAGCATCCAATAAATAAATAACAACTAAAGATAAAATGTGAAAAGGTTAATAGAAAGCCATATAATTGGAAAAATAGAAAATTTCCAAGTAAAGAACTGAAAAGAGAACAATCCTTACATAATTGTCCACCTTGTGAATAATTAGAATGATAAAAGATGACTTTTAAAAGGGATTCACAGAAACAACTTCTAAAGTGATAAGATCTGCAAATATTCTAAAACTGATTAAATAAAGGAACCTGAAATTCAAGAATATCCTAAATTCTTACAGAATAAAGATAAATGAATTTCATAAGAATTCCTTACTATGACACTATTAATTATATATTAAACTAGAAGAATATATTTGAATTCATTCAAGCCCTGAAAGTTACAGCATAAATTGGTATTTTGCATAAGTAGTACCCAATCATATAGTCAGACTATATTTGTGCAAACAATAAGCTGATTCTAAAATTTGTATGCAATACAACAATCTAGACTATCCAAATTAAGGTTAAACCCAGCTTAAAGAGAAATAAATTGGATGTCTAACAAGGTATGACACAGAGTTATGTACACTGCATGAAAAATTATAACACAACAGATACATGGACCAGTGGAACATAAAAAGTCTCAGATACACTCATAAAGTTATCACTTGTTTTCAACAAAGGCTCTGACATAATCCAACAGGAAAATGATATTATTTTCTATACACACACTGGAGACTGAGACTGTAACCTAAATGATCAATATGACACGAGGTCACATCTGGATTCAGAACACAAGACCAGAAATTTTTGCCACAGGATGTCTCAACCCTAAGGCAAAGGAACACATCAAAGCATGTGTCTGAATTTCTTGAGAGATTGTGTTCTCCAAAGTATTTCTAAGATGATCCAACAAAGACTTAATACTTTCTGTAACCAGGATCTGAAAAACAACTAAATCAGCCACCTCAAATTGCACACATTGTTGATTCAATACATACAAAATCTTAAGTCTAAACACATTGAACCTAGCTGCTGGATCATTGGCAGCAGACCTACCCTAGTTTAGCCAGAGACTGGAGGAATTTAAAGTACCCCAAATGTCTTACCAACCAACCATGAATGCTGCTAGATTAATTGAATACCTGCTTATAAAATTAATATTGATATCTTGTTCACAAATGTAAATATGTGTAATTTGAGATGAGTCATTTTGATAAGCAATCTCATTTTATGAAATCTAATTTACTTATATGCTTATGAGTATTTTTATATATGTATAAATAAAAAATTAATCTTAAAAAAATCTGTACATAATTCTTCTAGTGTTTCTGCTTAAGTAAATTTTATCTAAATTTTCTCCTAGATTACCAAAATTAATGTCAGTAATAATGCAAAGTAATATTTTCTGATTATGAAAGCATTATACATTCATTGTAGAAAATTAGTTTCAGTATAGTTAATGACTTTAATATACTTAATTATGTAGTTGAGTTAAAGTACAAGATGAGTTTTTAAAAGTAAATTGAATTAAGCCATACTGTTACAGGTAGCTGAGCTAGTTAGAAATATTATAGGCAGTCAGACAGGGTTAGGCCCTTGAGGAGGCCAATACTGAGGACCAAATGTCTTGTAACCTTGGAGGAGACACACACCTCTTGCTGTGGGCCAGATTTCAAATATAAACATCAGTAATAGGTGTGGATCACCTTGAGAAGCCAGTAGTCACCATCCCAATCCTCTATAGGAAGAGTCACTGATCTATAAAGAATGCTTGTTTGTTAGGGGGCTCGCTTCCCCATTTGTCCCTAATTTGGTCAATTCTACCTGAACAATTAATCTGATTGGTTGATCATAGTTCTGTCTCACCTCATGCTTCTCTTCCTTGCAAATTCCCAGTTTTCTCCACCTTATACCTGCCTCATCTCATGGTTTTACTCTATAAAAGCCCATAGAAAATACAGTCCCTGGCAACCGACTTGGGACCCCTTCTTTCCCTCTCAGACAGAAGCTTTCTTTTTCTCTATAAATATTTCTGCTCTTAACCTCCATTGTTCCTAAAATTCATTCTTTGATTTTAGAAAACACGAACTCATACTGGACACACAGTAGGTTGGGAATTTCATTCCCCTATATCATTAACTCTACTGGACACATTAGTGTAGTTATGACATTGTGGTATGAATATTAATTTCCTTAATGAATACTGAAGTAATACAGAAAAAGTTATATTTGTGATTCTGCACAACTGGGGATCAGTGAATAAATTGTGATGAAAACTTAGGATATTGGACTAAGGGCAAAGCTTTGTAAGAAAATTTACAGCTACAAGATAGTAAGAATTCTGCAAAGTCATTTGTTGGTATATATTTACATTTCGAGGGAGAATGAGGCTCAGGATCTTGGAGATAAGTATAGATTCTAAAATTCCCCAAACCAAGAGTTTATCTGCCTTTTGGAGAGATTTATTTGCATTCTAAAAGGTTTGAGTATGTAAGTCAGGTCCAGTGACTCAAAGTATGAAAAATTAAAATAGGAGAATTCAAAGTTTCATGCTATCCTAGGCAATTTAGGAAGATTTTGTTGCATGAAAGAAAAGAAGAAAGAAAGAAAGAAAGAAAGAAAGAAAGAAAGAAAGAAAGAAAGAAAGAAAGAAGAAAGAGAAAGAAAGAAAGAAAGAAAAGAAAGAAAGAAAGAAAGAAAGAAAGAAAGAAAGAAAGAAAGAAAGGAAGGAAGGAAGGAAGGAAGGAAAGAAAGAAAGAAAGAAAGAAAGAAAGAAAGAAAGAAAGAAAGAAAAAGAAAAGAAAGAAAGAAAGAAAAGAAAGAAAGACAAAAGTTTGGTTTTCTTTTCAAAAACAAGAGGAAGCAAATTTTTCCTATATATATGCAGATAATTCATTTTTCTCTATCCCTCGCGTATGAAAAGTGCTGACGACGCAATTTAAAAATGTTTCCATCTGGTTTTCATTGTGTTGCCCCAGGGACAAGTGAGGACAATGAGCCTTTACACAGTTATTATTATATAAATAATAACCATTCAAAAATGTACATGAGCAATTTCAATAAAATTCTTAAAGCGCATAGTAAAAACTCAACACAATCTGATACCTTTATATATGTATTAACCATTTTTGAAGCTCTTCTGAAGTATTCTAATCACTTTTATGCTAGGTTCATGACAGTTTCAACTACTGGTTTTAGTTACAGGAGCATTACTTTAACAACAGGAGATGCATTCATATGAAAGAGAATAAAGAAAAAGATGAATAGACACAAAAGATTTAGGAGAACAAACTGAAAAGTCTCATGTGAATAAATTACAAAAAAATTCAGTGTTTATTTAAAAACATGTCAGTAACAGCCATTCTTTCTGTGTTTAAGGAAATAATAAAGATTTCAAAGTTTAAAGCCATTATTTGAAAATTCTATTGTTTGTAGAAAATTAGTGATATGTCAGATGTATAGAGAATAATTCCTTTTGTTTTATTGGATGAAAATTCTAAAAGGCTGTCAATAAGATATATTTCTGTAAATGTTAAATATTTCTATGCAGTTAATTTTCTTTATTCTGTATACTTAGAATGGGTCAAATAAACAAAATTAATCACTGTCTCAAATTTATTTTAAATCTGTTTCTGTGGTAGAAAGACTTAAAACATTTTTTTGGAATATAACTGCTTTTGTTATGTGAAATACATTGTGCAGTTGCAACTTCATCTTTCTGAGAGAGAAAAAAAAACAGTCCTGCTGTTATATAGGACAGAGGCTGGAAATAAACCGAAGTGATGGTTAATTCCCTACAGAGCAAGTATTTCAATAATAAACTTTAACAGCATGATTGAAAAAGAGTGAACTAGTCCATTAAATTTCTTTTATTACTGAAAAATCTTTCACTCCAAGAAGTAGTTGCCTCCATTCCCCACACAGTGCTGACGTTTTATTTAAGTAATTCCCTTCTCTTCACTGGGTAAAATCATGAACTCCACTTTGATTACATACAGTTACAAAGTAAAACTCAGCTAGACAGTTCACAGTCTGCGAATAATGCATCTGATAATCTTTCTCCTGCGAAATACACGATCCTTTTTCTGTAACTGTATTGGAAGATGTCTATATTTTATTATAATTCTATTTTACATGTTTGTTTTGCCTTATTTTGTTTTGTTCTGTTCTGTTTTAACATAGGGTATCACTAAATAGTGCAGGCTGATTTTGAGCTCACTATGTAGCCCAGGATCATCTTGAATTCGCAGGAATTCTTCTGCCTCTACTTCTCAAGTGCTGGGATTACAGGCCTGTGCCAACATGCCCTGCTATTTTAAACATTTCTAAAACTGAGTTGTCTGTTACTTTGTAATTAATTTGAATTTCTTTAAATATTCAAGGTATGAAAATTTTGTTAGATTCTTAAAATGCAAATATCTTTATTGCATTGTATTTTTATCTTAATACTATTTTTTGCCTAATTGTTGTTCTTATTTTTAGTGAAGTCCAAATTATCAATCTTTTTTAACATTATTGTATATTGCATATGACATCTTTTCTTATTCCAAATAATGGAGCTTTTTTATAATTAAGTTTAAGGGTACAATGTAGATATACGTAATGATCACGTAATTACAGGAGATTTGTACCTCTGTATGACAGAATTATAAGCCAATCTTTTCAATGAATATAGTTTCAAAAATTCTCAGTAAGATTCTGGAAAATAGTATGCAATGAATTATCAAAAGATGCTATACCATGATCTAGTAGATTCATTCTGCGGATACAGAAATGTGTTTACATACACAAATCACTAAATGTAATATACCACATAAACAGAAGCAAAGACAAAAATCATATGATCTTAATAAACATGGAAAAAACTTGACAAAATCCAACATATATTAAATGTTGATGACATGATTCTCTAAATAGAACATTCCAAAAACTCCACAAAAAAGACTTTTAGAGTTAATAAGCAAATTTAGTAGATAGCAGGATGAAAAGTTAACACTCAAATATTAATAGGATTACTGTATATTAATAACAAACTCACTGACAGAGAAACTAGAGAAATAATACCTTATACAGTAGCAACAATAACAGCAAAAATGAAATACATAAGAATTAATCCAACCAAAGAAGTAAAAGATCTCTGCAACAAGAGCTACAGAACTCTGACAAAGGAGTTTGAAAAAGAACATCAGAAAATGGAAAGATATCCTCTGTTCCTTCAGAGATAGAAACAATATAGTCATAATGACCATATTCCAGAACTGTTACAAAGATTTAATGCAATCCTAAACAAAATATCAATACCATCCCTCACAGAACCAGAAAAAGAAATGCTACACTTCACATGGAACTACAAAAGCAAGTAGAAACACTGAAATGACATCCAGAATTTGGAAGCAGATTTATTTTATGTGGATGGGCACTCATTGGGATCATTCCCAAAATATCAGGCCCCTAAGGCTCAGGGAGGTATGTTTTCACAGCATTGCAAAGAAGAACAGAGATGGAGTAGTTGATTTTCTTTGAACAGTTCTTACTATATGCATCATAGTGAGCAGCTATGCATCACAGTGACCAACCATTTATAGATGACAGAAGAACTGGAACTGCAACAGGAACTATCAGCTGGGAAACTAAGAAACTGAAGTATAATGGCTGGGGGGATTTCCTGTTATAAAACCTGAATAATATAAGCAATTCTTGGCAACAAAAGAAAGGCAGGGGACATCAAACTCCTGGATTTAAATTATACTACAAAGCTACAGAGAAAAACAGCATGCACTGACAAAGAAACAGACTTGTGGATCAGTGAAATAGAATATAGGATGTAGAAACAACTCCAGTCATACTCAGGTATCTTGTATTTGACACAGGGGCCAAATACTTTCACTAGAGGAATCATCTTAACAAATAGTGCTGGAAAACTCACTCTCTATATACTGACAATTTAATCTAGACTCATCTCATTCACCATGTACAAAACTACAATCAAAATGTTTCAAAGATTAAATATTAAAATTAAATATTGAATTAGGCGTTAACATAAACTATTAAACACAATTTGCTTAAAGACAACATAGTTAAAACTTGTGAAGACATAGGCATAGGTAAAGACTATGGAACGCTGCACAAGAAATGATCCCAAGAATCAATAAATTGATCGTGTTAAATTAAAAATCCTTTGTGTAGCAAAGGAAACCACAAAAAAAGTGAGGAGACAACACAGCATGGGAAAAATTGCTAACTGCTTCTCATGCAAAGGACTAATACCTAGAATACATAAAGAACTCAAAAAACATTAGGCCTTTCAAATTTAAAGAACCAATCACAGAATGGGCAGCTGACATGAATAGGTACTTCTCAGTTGGAGAAACACAGATGGTCAATAATTACATGGAAAAATGTTCACTATCATTTGTGAAGTGAAAATTAATCAATCACTGAGATTTATCTCACTCCAGAAAGAATGGCTATCTTCAAGAAATCAAATAATAAGACTTGGAGAGGTTGCAGGAAAAAGGAAGCTTTTGGCATTGCTGGTATGAGTGTAAACTGTACAACCACCTTGGGAACCAGTATGGAGATTTTTACACATTTAAAACAGAAACTCCATTTGAACCAACTATTCCTCCTAAAATATATTCCCCAAAGAATTAAAGACATCATATTACAATGATACATGCACCCTCATATTGACAGCAGCACAACTGATAGTAGCTAAATTTTGGAAGAAACTTACATGTCCAACACCAGAAGAATGGATAAAAAATATATGGTATGTATACACAATAAAGTATGCTCAGTCATGAAGAAGACTAACCTTGAGTCATACTTTGTACTTAAAGGAATCCTACACACAGAAAAGAAAGAAAAATAAACAAAATCATGAGCACATGGAAATAAATCTCATTAGGAGGGCAGAAAATAAATGAGAATTAGGCAAAATTAAACATACTTAGCAAAACATCAAACCTCTCAGATGAATAATAGAGATAGGAATGAATAGGGTATTGAAAACAACCAGACATAAAGATAATACAGTAACAGAAATCTTTCAGTAATATCCTTAAGTGTACATTGTATTAATTCTCCAATTTTAAAATATGGGCTGGCTGATTACTTTAAAATCAAGACCCAAAAATCTGCTGCCTGCAAGAAACTTATTTTCACCAGAATAAACAGTCTGAATCTGAAAGATTGGAAAATGATGCTCCAATCAAAGGAAATTGTACAGGCAGCTGAGCTAGTTAGTAATATTACAGGCAGTCAGTCAGGGCTGGGCCCTCAAAGGAGCCAGAGCAGAACTTCAGCTACCTTGCAGCCTTGGAAGAGACAGTTACCTCTTTCCCATTTTCCTCCTCATCTCCTACCTTTCCTCTCCCCTTGCTTTTCCTTTTTTCTCTTCTTTTTCCAATTCTTTAGTGTTTAATTGATTGTGTCAACTTTTGAAGCTTAGAAGTTCAACTAAATTGGCTCTGCATCTATACCCTAAGGTCTAAAGGACTCACCCTAGATGGCTCAACCACCTGGGCGGTGTAAAGGGGAAATGAAGACGGACTTCTGGAGGAGCTCCAATCTTTGCCATCAGCTTGGAGGCATCTCTTGGCTTCTCACACAGACTTCTAATGCTGTCACACAGACAAAGCTTCTGCTTTGGATCCCTCAGGCTTCTGGTGCAGAACTGTCAGCCTTTGGTGCAGATCCATCAGCCTCCTGACAGAAACTTGCAGGCTGAAACCTTTGGTTTCTAGTATGAAGATGCCCTCTATACGCTTCCTCACCCAACTCTGTGGCTGACCATCCTAAGCCAATCTTGCACTGTCTTATACATTTCTATCTCTTGTGTTATATGTGTTTCTCTAACTATACTCTAACTGACACATTAACATTAATTGCCTATTTTTTGGTGACTTTTTAAATTAGTTTTATGTCCTAAGAGCATTTTTGAGAGAAAACTACTTTTCCATTAAATCTCCTGAAAATGCACAATTTACAAATATGAAGATAGACATTAAGTATTTTACCAAGATACAATAGCCAGTAAAGTCATAATAAAGCATATAGTTTTTTCAAAATATTGCTCTGTACTATGTACTTTCAAGTATATTTGAATGAATAAATGAACAAATAAATGAGTTAAAATTGTGACTATATATTCTCAGTGTGACATGTCATTAAATGGAGTAGAACTTCATTTGTTTAAAAAGAGACATTCTTTTCGTCTTCTATGCTTGTCCAATATTTTCACATCATAATCTATAGTATTTCTAAACACAACTATTATGTCAGCAAATAACCATTTACATAAAACTCCTTGGCAAAGTGCCTTACAAAATAATATTGACAAATAAATAGTAATGATGATAATAGTAATAGAAGCCTTAATATATCAGACATTATAATATTCCTTCAATCATTTTTAATATCCCTGTAAAGTATCTGAAGTTGTTATCCTTGTTTCTCCAGAAGAGAAAACTGAAGAACAAGGAGACAGTACTACTGGCAAGGCAGGTACATCATCTCAAGCATATTCTATGAGACGAACATCAGACTGACTAGTTTTGGTTTTACAGTCTAAGATTTGAAATTAAAAGAATGCCCTTTCCAATGGGTCCAATTTGTTAATTTTCCACTCTATAAAAAGAATGTATTCTAGACATTCATTTGTGCAGATATCTAATGTAGAGGCTGTTACCTCTAAAATCATTGGCATTTGACTTGAAAAGGAAAGTTCTGTTAAAATCTGTTGAACAAGGGAGTGGTTTTGAGTGTTCCATTGACAGATTCATGAAAATAATGTATGAGGCATTTACATTACCGTGACTTTTTGAAAGTAAATAATTTACAGACATTGAACAGCATTCATGAAATAAAGGCATGACATATAGACCTAAAGCATCATAGTATCAGCAATTTTACAAGTTTTCAACTCATTATTCTGGTTAATTTCATATTCCATATAAAGCAGATTATATTTTAACAAATTCAGTGAATGAATTAGAACAAGAGCTGAATATCAGAAAATTAAACCAGATGGCCATAAACCAATAGGGAGATAAGACTGAAACACATAAATAGAAGAATTAAAATTATTTTCTGGAGTACCAAAAGGATAATTTGCTGGATAAACATGTAAATGTCCAGAGCAGTAGAGAAATAACAGGTTATGAGAAACATAAAAAAATACTTTTATTGTTTGGGCAAAAGAAGTCTTTATTTAACTCAGATAGAAAATGATTTAAGAAATAATGAAATGGAATATTCGTTTCAAAAATGCATTGAGCAGTGAAGGAACACTGGAGGAAACAGAGAGATATGTAAATAAACCAGTTTGAAAATAGCTGTAGAGATCATAGTAATGGTAGCTATTAATCTGGAGCGATTATACAAATTGATTAGGGGTGTTATCTTTGTCAAATATTCAGATAATAGATTAAATATGGAGATCGAGGAAAGGAAGGAACAAAAATCTGAAGATCTTCAACTTCCATATATGGATGGAAATGTTGCCCTTCACTGAAATATGGTATCTTGAAAAAGTATTGCAAGAATAGAGAAGATGATGAAATCAGTTTTGAAAGCACTGGATTTAAATTTGATAATGACTAACCAAAGGGAATGCATGTCTGAGGACTTGAAGGAGAAATCTGGCCTGGTGTTAAATTGATACACAGTGTTCATTGTGAGTAATAAGTAACACTATTTGCAAGGATTCAGTTGCATTAACATTCATAATAAACACATCTGAAATTCCGGAAAGATTAATGTATTAATGTAAACATTACAAATTCAGTTACAACAAAAATGTAAAACTTTGGAAATACCTAAACAAACATAGAGAATCACCTATATTCACACACACACACACACACACACATCCACAGAAAAGATAAATACAGTTAATGTATTAAAAATTTATATAAAATGTATAAATCAAAATTTTAATTTCATTATTTAACAGGTGATATTTCAGACCAAATCACAAAACAAATCAAGCTCATTTGTATGTAAAAGTACAAGTAAAAATAAGTTGATTTTACAAGTTAAAAATAAAAAGATGTAAAACATGTAGCAGGAAGAATGAAGGAAGAAGAGCTGAAGAGAGAGAAAATCATGGAAGATGGAAGAAGAGTAAAAATAGAAAGCAGGGACAAAATGTCATAAAATCAGAGCACTAAAACTTTGAACTAGGTAAGGACCATTTTTAGTACTAAAGAATTCCACTCACAAAGAAATTTAGTCATGATCAATATGTATGTACCAAATGCAGAGTAGTACATTCATCATACAGTAATAAGACAACATGCAGAGAGGACAGTCCAAGTGCTAGAAGGAGGAGATATTTACGCAGGTCTTTAAGTTCACAATAGCCTTAGATAAAATAGGGTGAGTAGTAATATGAATAAAGTGGAGATAGAGAAAAAGCACCATAGGCAATAATTTAGATGAAGTTATGTGTGTTATACGTACATGACCATTTATAAATTGCAATGTATATGTATGCATGAATATAAAACTATGCACACATACATATTCTGCATAGTCATAAGTAAAAATGTTTTAAAGCAAATTATCTTAGAGATCAAAACTATATGTCTCACAACAATGAATTTAAGAATATTAAAGAAACAAATAGTAGCATGCATCATTTATATTTTCTTACCTCAACATAACAGTGCTATAAATTAGTAATAATAACAGAAAAAAGTGATCCACTTAGGTACAAATTTAAATTCTAACTTTAAAATCTCTTGGAATAAGCCAGGTGTAGTGGTGCCTGTAATTCCAAGACTCTGGAGGCTGAGGCAGGAGAATAGTAGGTTGGTATTCACCCTGTGCAATTTAATGATTTAGTGAGATTATGTCAAAAATAAAAAAGTAGGTTAAGGATGTAACTCAGCAAGAAAGCCCAGAGTTCAGTTCCTAGCATCACAAACAAACAAATACTCCTGGGACAAATAAAAGGTAAGCAAAACATTCTCAAATCTAGAAAACAACAATAAAATAAATGTTTTATTTTGGAACCTATTTCAGACAAAGCAGTGCTGTTAGCAAAATCAATCCTAATAATATTAATTGAATATAAATGATTGAAGCATTCATCTTACAAAGTTACTATAAGAGAAAATATTTTGAAAAAAGTGAAGAAAAAGTTCATATATGTATGTGTGGATTTATACATGTTTACAAAAGTAAACAAGAAAAAGTTTTAAACAGAATTAATATTTCTAAAAATTATACTTAAAAAAATTTAATAACTGGTAGGTTAGAAGTTAGCAAAGCTATTAAAATAAAGAAAATTCTTAAATTCTTTTTTTAAGAGAGAATCTCACTATGTAGTTCAGGCTGGCTTCAAAATCTTAATAATTCTGCCTCAGTCTGCTGAGTGCTGGGATTACAGGTATGTACCACCAAACCTAATTTAAAATGTTAAAAGAAGTACACTAACTTTGAAAGGTAAGTATTTTGGTCAATTCTTTCATAGTAAGTTTAAACTTCTATGAGGATGATATGTTTTGAAAAATATAATTAACCAAAATTACCTTCAGGAGAGATTCACAATCTAAACTCTTTGACCCCTACAAAACAAAAATTATTTCCAATTGCTTCCAGAATAATACAAAATCTAAATATTTTCACAGAAATCAAACAAATCTCTAAAGGTAGGTAAATCTGGTACCATCTAAATTAATACAGCACTTCATTTTGAATTCGATTGTCCAATTTTTATGAAGCAAATATGACACTGATACAAAAATGTGGCCAAATTGTATAATGAAAAAAAATTACAAAGGAGGTGTTTTTTTGGTTGTTTTGTTTTGTTTTGTTTTGTACTGAGAATTGAACTCAGGACCTTACACTTGCCAGACAGGCACTTGTGCCACTGATCTATATCTCCAGCCAAGAAGTTTTAATTAAAACTCAGTGCAATATTCCTAATTATCAAATTTAACAACTATCAGCACACGGGAGGAACACATAAAAATCTCTGAATGATATGTTATCCTGTGCATTATAAAGAAAAACATGTACAATATACACATACATGCATACATGAATGCAAATTTTTTAATGAATATAAAAAAATCTAAATGGAAGAAAAGGACTGTGTACAGATACATAAGTATATTTTTACTTTATTTTTGATATTTGAAATATACAAGCGTTAGTTCAGAATAAATAAGTTTTAGTTATGAACACATTTCATGAGTAATCAGCAATGATCGTTATTACTGGAAATCTAGGTAACATGACCTATCGATTGTCATTAGTGGGATTATTTCTAGCAGTTCTGAAGCACTGAAATATGGGTAAAAGAATTTCATTATTAATTTCTCAAATTTACTTGATTATTTCTTCCTTTTATAGCATACATTCACAGATAATAGAATAACTATTCAATGGAATGTATTTATGAAATAATAAAATTCTGAGAATTATTTAGTGAGGATAAATGAAGATAAATCTTCTGGGTACTTTCACGGGCACTGACAATTATTCCTTTCAGCATTATATAATCTGGTGGACATGTAAGGCATGTGTTTTTAACAATGCAATTACAAGTTCTTTCATAAAAATGACATACAAAATTATAACCATCACAAGAAATGGTTTACAATAGAAGAAGATAAAAGAGTGGTGGATATAGGTGAGCTAGAAATCACTTCATGCTGAACTAGCACCATTAGTCCTTTGAATGACCTACACTTTTAATTTGGCATAAAACCATTTCAAGTTATGTAGTGAAACTAATGAGGCTGCTACAACTGTGTAAAGCAATAATCAACACTATTTTATTGTGGAGAGTTTATTAAGTCTATGCATGAGGTGATCTAAGACAGCTTTTCTTTAAGAAAGGAGACATGTTCTTATACCATTTTCCTGAATAAAATAAATATTCCAAATGTGTATGAGGCCTGGAAAAAGTCCAAGATCATTAGTTCCTTTCACACAAATATGCAGCTCTGAGAATCACTCAATGCAATGATTACAGAGACAGTTTTACTGTTTCCTCAAGTGTTTCTTCAACTATTATGGAAACAATGGCCCTGTGAGAAAATTAATGATGTTAAAAAACAAAAATGGTGATCTGGCTTTAGATTGGCATAAATATTCACTTGCACTAAGTTCTTACTTCCAGCTAAGGGTCTTATTGAAATGATGTTGTTTCTAAATCAATTTTGATCAATGATGATAATTTTAAATGTGTTACTTAATGCATAAAATACTACTCTAAATTTGTACAAAGTAGTTCAAGTTCATCCAAGTGCTTTGGTATGGCAGGGGATGAAAACAACATTTGAATCTCATTTTAATAGTGTAAAGTTCTTCTCTAGAATATAGTCAAGGCTGTATACTCTCTTTACAAGACCCCCTCCAAAAAAAGAACTTCTGCAACAATTATGAAAGTTAGAATTGATTTTCAAATTAAGAGCAGACAGAGTGTTTCTTCCTACCACTTGATTTGAAATATCTCATTTATAAATGTTATGGAATGAAGTCTGTTCAAGCAAGTAAACAATGAGTTTGTCATCCATTCAGCATCTTCTCAGCCATTCAATCATTCAATGATTTCTCCATCAAATAAATGTAATATGATGTCAGCACTGGAACTAGATAAATAGCTGCACTTTTATCTCTTGCTTTCAGGGAGCTCACAACATGATGGAGAAAAAGAGGTTTTTAGGCTACTAAGCATTCCTAACTTGGGAGCTCTAGGCAGAGAGGAGTACCTCACTAAGGTGACAGTTCAGGGAAACCTTTGGAATGTTGCCGCTGAGCAGTTTTGAGTGTTGACTAGGAATTAACTAGGTTGAAGCGTACCAGTAAAACCCTACCATGGCTATTTGCAAGTACCTAGCAGAAAGTCATGGCCAGTTATGCCGAAGGAATCAAAACTACCTCACTGATAGGATCAATACATGAAGACAAAAGAGATGAAATGCAGCAATAAACAATGTGTTTGAATCAGAGAAATGATGGAGATTTCTAATATAAAATATATACAAAGCAATAGAAATGTCCTGTAATAATCCTAAAGCACAGTTGAAATTGTTTGAGTCACACCTTATGTTTAAATTTGTATATAACTGTTACTTTTGATCACTGAAACATATTGGTTTCTTTTTTACTAGATTAAATAATGCTTTAAAAATAACATCATGAATAAAACATTGTGTAAAAATACTAATTTTTTATCATGTGTGGCCACCAAAAACCCAGGATAATCGGATTTGCTAGAGACAAGCTACACTAAATTGATAGAGTTATTTACATTATTAGTTTTTCCAAAAAAGTATAAAATTTATTCTACCAGTTTAATCTTGTACAAGTAATAATCAGATAAGATAGAATTAGAACACTGTAGGGTTCATCCTTTTTTAACGACATGGACACATTTTTCTTATTCAAGCACTATATATTTCAGAGATTTTATTTTCCCTTCATAGATTTACAGTATGCTTTACCATCAAGTGTTGCCATTTATCTTAAATTGCCATTCACTTAATTTTGTCAAATTCCTAACCAATGATATTTAAAGCACTGAGTAACTAGGTCACACAATTTTGTAAAGCAGCTTTCTAATGTATTTTACATATGCACAGAATTTGCATTACATATACTAGTTGGACATAGCTATCACATTCACTCCCTAAGGCCAACTATATAAAAAAGCTTATACCAATATGAAAGATTAGTTAGAATCATTAAAAAAGGAGAAATGTAAAATAGAAAAAAAATCTCAAGAATCCTACAATCTGCAAGAATTCAGCAAGCTACTAAACAGCATGTGGTGATGCTATGAGCAAATTAATTAACCCAACAGCTTTAATACATAGATTTATGGGTCACTGTAAATACTCCTTAGATTGCTCACTTTCTTTTGCCTACTATCATCTAAAAACTGCTAAGTCTTCCTAATTAAAACGATGACCCTGTAACTGTGAAATCTATATTTCTTTATTTCAGTCATTTATTACCAAACTACTAACTTTTAAACATTCTTCTCAACTTTGTTTTAGACTTATAGTAAATTTTGTTGTAGCAGTTACAGAAATGTACTTATTTTGCAATATTCATTTTTTTCAAAAATATTGATTTTAAGAATCACTTAAGGAAGATAATTTTCACAAGCAGAGTCACAGTATTTGCATATGAATAGTAAATGTTATGAGCTGGAAATAAAAGCAAAATAAATCTATTGAAATTTATTAAAAGATTATTTTTTACTTCATGGAGAGATATTTCATTGTTACATTTATATACTTAAATTCACATTTTTATGGTTTAATTTATAACTTCTTTCTCAAGTAAATTTTCAATGCCAATTGAAAATTTGGAATAACTAAAAGATTCAGAGCTCTGCTGTTTGATATGAGAATCAGTAGACAGATGTGGTTCTTAATCACATCAAATAGAGTTTGTCTCAATTAAATTACCTCTTAGCATAAGATATGCACTGGTTTTCAAAAATTACTAAGAAAAAACTAATGATAAAATGATTTAACATATCAGTTTAAATAAAATATATTAAATTTATTAATACTTGTTTCCTTTTGTCTCTTCTATGTTGCTACTAGAAAATTTAAAATACCACATGGGATTCACATTTCTGTCTTGCATTGTATTTCTGTTGGAGACTGCAGAACTAGAGATTCATAGGAAGATGACTTGCAAAGAGTCACTTTTAAGTGTTTACTGGTTTGTGCATAGAAGTCATGAAACCATTAGTCATATGTAGAGTAAACACAGTGTATATTTCCCATATGAAGTACGTGAAAATTATTTAATGTAAAAGTACATTATTTTAATCAAACAATTACATGGCTTCTTGTTGGAAACCACTACAAAGCAGCTCTGAGCAGGATTTAAAGTTTACTAATGGGATTACAATGTTTTTCTGTGAGTATGTCCAAGACCTCGGCCCCTTGCCTGGCGATGGGAGCTGATTCATAGTAACTGAACCTCTATGAATCACTGATCTTGGTTGAGGTTTGTAGTAACCAGTGAAGCCAGAGATACCTCAAAGGGCAAGATAAAGCCACAGCTGAAGACACCTTGGCTCCTCCACTAATTAAGTAAATGGAGACAGCAGTTAAAGGAAGTTCACTCTTAGAGTCTCACCCTACCATAAATGTTATCTTGGAGATAAGATGGTTCTCCTAAATTGGCATAATTTACCACTTGGAGAAGTCCTTGAAGCAACTGCTGAGGTCCTGCTCATTTCCTGCACTTTTCTCAGTTTTCTCACCTTTTGTCCCTGGTCCTAATAAAGTAAGCTAATCCAGAGAAGACTTGGTCTTAGCCCTCAGAGTCATGAGCTCAACAAAAGGGTTTTGATCCTCCTGGATGAAGCCCCTAAAATCATACTATTTGTTTCTTTTTATTTAACCTCCACTGTACACTCGTTTGGAAGATCGGGGATCTAGGGCAGAATCCGACAGCTTCTGACTAATAAGTCATATTTACTTGTCAAATTTCTCACTCTGCTCTCTCACGTAGCTATTATATAGATGTTTTAACCTCATCATGCCTACTCTTTGTTGCTACTTTTATTTTAAATGAAGCTTAAAGGGAAGAAACTTACTCTGTCTTTGAAGCCATTTTTTTTCTCTCTCAATTAATTTATGAAAGCTTTATCTGTAATGCTGTAACATTTGAAATTTCTCAACCAAAAGGAGATTTTTTTATACATAATACTTATCCAAAAGTTCAAGGAGTGCAAATTACTGGTTTTAATATCTTTAGAATGAAATCAACTTTATGCTTATTTAAAATTTCTGTTTGCAATTTGCATAAAGATAAAAATTTCTAATTTTTTTTAAAGCTGACAAACTTACTTTCCTTAAAAAGTAAGATATGCCCCATCAACTAATTAAAATAAATTTGAAGCTTCCTCAAAACACATTGTCAGATTTAGATGGTAGATTGTTACATCTGAATAAAAGGGAATAATTTCTTCTTTCCTTAATCTTTAATTTTTATTAATACATGTTTCTCAAATATAATGATCATATTCGTTTGTACCTGTATAAAATATATCTTAGTTTTATTCTTTTCCCTCCCTTCTCTTTAACTTTTTCCCCTCTCCATTTATAAAAGCTGTTACTATTTTTTCCTTCCATTCTCTTTTTAAAATCCCTTTTCTCTTTCTTCCCTTCTCCCCACTTTGTATGAGAACAAGTTTTTTTTTCTACTTCCCCATATCTACCCTCCATTTTGCTCATTATTTACACTTTGAGTTTGTCTCACAAGAGAAACAGTGCAATATTTAAAATTATGTATCTGACTTATTTCATATAAGATTATGGTTTTGAGATGCATTCATTTACCTAAAATGACTCAAACTTTTCCTTCTTTATGGCAGAGTAGTATTCCATTGTATATAAATTTTACATTTTCTTTATCCATCTGTCGATAGGCATATTGGTATGGGCTGTTTCCAAGATTTAACAATTATAAATTGTGCTGCTCTAATTATGGATATACATGTTTTTAGCTCTTTTAGGAAAAAAAACACAGAAGAGGAATTTCTGGGTAAAATGAAACTCCTAGTTTTAGTTTTTTGAGGAATATCCATACTGATTTATAGTTTTGGAAACATTAGCCAGAACAATTAGACAAGAGAAAGAAATAAAAAGAATATGAGATAGGAAAGTAAGAGGTTATATTATCAATATTTGCTGATGACATGATCTCCTACACAGAAGACCACAAAATCTTCACCAAAAGATGCCTGGAATGAATAATCAAATTCAGAACTACAGCAGGATAAAAGTTCAACCCTCAAAAATCAGTAGCATTCCTGTGAATAAATGCAAATTCACTGAGAGAGAGGTCAACATCTTTCATGCTAGAATAAAGTAAAATGATACTTAGAAATCAATCTAACAAAGAAAGTGAAAAGTGAAAGACCTCTACATTGAAAATTATAGTACTCTGGAAAAAGAGGTCAAAGAGGCATAAAATGGCAAGTGATTCCCTGTCCCTGGAGAGTCAAAACCATTGTGAAAAAGGCCATACTTCCAAAACTGTTACATAGGTTTAATGCATTCTGATCAAAATATCAATAAAATTCCTTAAAATAAGGAATTCAATAAAATTCCTTACACAAGTAGAGAAAACAATCCTTAAATTAACATGAAACCAGAAAAGATCTAGGGTAAGAAAAATAATTGTTGGTAACAATGGTAATAATAGAAGCATCACAACTTCTGATTTGAATGCTTTCTGCTTCACTCCAATTTGTGTGAAGGATAAACTATATTTTAGTATCTTAAAAGCCACAATTTCTTAAAATTGTGCTTGAAACTGTTCAAATATTCAAATGTTGGTTAAAATGACTTTACTGATTCTTTTCTAAAAATAAGATAAAATAAAATAAAAGTAAAAATAAAAAAATTCTCTCAGGCAATGACTTAAGCCGCAATGCTCACACACCTCTCAATCTGCCTCCTCAGTGCACTTTTACCCATGTTCACAGTGGTATTGATCACTTCTAATTTTATCTGTACTACTATAAATTTCAGTCAACATATCAATTCTTTTAAAATTTTCTTCTAATTCTATACATAAAAAAACTTTATTCTGAAGTCTGAAGGAGACAGAAAGTAAGAGTTGCCAAATCACCTCAGTAATAGAGCTGAATTTTTTCTCTTATAATTTTGTTGGCAACATTTTACCCAGCACACATCCAAGTATTCAAAATATATATATATATATATATATATATATATATATATATATATATACATATACATATACTTATGCATATACACATTTTAAATGACCCATATAATTTTAAATGGCAATTTTAGAAAATATAGGTCTAAATCTAGGGACACTAAACTGTGTTATTTTTTTAGATATAATAACAGAATTTTTATATTTTCAATTCTTTCATGTATATTTTGAATTCTTCCTAAGACTCTTACTATGCAAATGATGATTGCTGATATACATGCTGTAGCACATTCTGACTAAATAGCATTTCTCTGTTCTCTTTTTGGGTTGTTAACATTTATTTCTATAGCCCTAAAGCTGTAGAAATATATTTTCAAGGTCCCCAGGCAGACTGAGAATTAAAATCAGCATCTGGCTATTGTTTTTACAAGTTGAATATTATCAAAGGTTTTTTTTCCTCCTTTCATTTAGTGTTTTAATGATTCTTTGTGCTACACTCATTTTTTTAAAGTAATGATGTATTGCTTAATATGATCATCATTATTGATTCAATAATTCATTTAATGTGCCTGGAAATTTAGCATTATTATGAACAGAAAATGTTATTAGTATTCCAAGTAGTCTCCTAATCAATAGGGTAACAAAGTAGTACAAATTTCTCCAACTTAAGTCTGATCTATAAAAAAGTATATAACTAAACTTCTGCAAAATATTTTGCAAATCATATAATGGAGCAAAAGAAATCATATCAAAAGTAGTGCTAAATTACTTTTGAAAGAACCTTACATTGAGTGACTTCAGATATTTATGGTGCATATTTGATCCTGTTTACAGACATAAGTAAAATAAAATATGGATAGTGAAGAATTATTTCTTCTTAAAATTTCATATACTTAAATCTCACATGACTGAATATTATCTTTTAAATCCCGGATCAATAATAGCTCTATGAGAAGAGACTTTTTAACTCCATTTAGAAACTCTTCTCCTGTTAAAAGCTTCTCCTTTATTTTCAGTCTTGTGTTTTTCTACCCTTTGCACTAGCACTGGGCACTAGTGAATGGCCTCAACATTGTAGCTGAAGGCTAAAGCACAAAGCTCACTAACAATCTGCTGCAGTGGAAACTCATTTATTTAGAAAACATGTTAGTTGTATTTGATAAAATGACATGGAAAAGAAACACCTAAAGTTAACAAAAATGAACTTGTCAAATTTTAACAGCGATACAAATAACTCCAGCTCAAGGAGTGATTGTTAACTACTGTTAATGCACAAATATTTAACAAGCATTTCAATAGTAGAGTCAAAGTCTACATTTTTAACAAGTTCTTAGGTTTTATTAATGCTGTGGTGATATTCTGAATATCAATAGCCTAGAAACATTTAATTTGGAGTGAAAGGTAACATAATTTCCCCCCCATATTTGTCAGTCACATACTTTAAAAATGAAAAATAAAAACAAATTTTAGTCTCCTTCACATTTGTGGTGATTCGTCCTAACATTCAGTGGGAGTATTGCAAAATTCTCAAGAACAATGTCTTTTTGTTGTTTCTCTTTTTGTTACCTGATTTCTTTTGTTTCTGTTGAGCCGGTGGTTGAACCATGGCCTTTTTCACACTAGACAAGGAAGTACTTTTCTACTGAGGTGTATACCCAGATATTAGCAGAATAGTGAAATATTTGACCCAGCACATGATCCACATAAAGTGTATGATGATTGTTTGTAACAAATGTTCCCGTTCTCCCCGGTGGCTTGGTTTCTACCTTCTTATTGTTACCCAGCTGCTAATTGCTGGCTTGCTTTATCCATGCATTATCAGTGAGAACCAATACTGTGGTTCAGTTCTTAAAATGGATAATAATAATAATAAATGACATTAGGTTCAAGTTTAGCATTAAATATTGTTCTAAATTAAACATGTAGATTCAAAATGGAAACCATTTCCTACACTCCTTTTTAAGAATAGGAAAACTAATCATTGAAAGGTTTGCCCAAAGTGCATGGGTAAAAATTGCAAGAGGATTCAAATCCTGATAGTCATACACTAAAACCTTGAACTGATTAAGAAAATAAAGATTATCTACACAGACCCACATGAACCATAGACCTGAACTGGCATCAGACCTCACTAAATAATGCTAAGGACAGAGGTATTTAAAATAATCACACAAAACAGAGATATCAGGAATTACTCTTAAAATTTTTATCATATTGTGTATGCCCCTCTGACCTAGAATACATGAGCTATTTAAGTAAGGGTAGCAGGGCCAACTCATAGGAAGCTAGTCTTGCAAGTCCAAAACACTTACTTGATAGTCCTGAGAATTGGGTCGTCAATGAGACTATCTCTAGGAAGCCATGCTAGTAGATCCTGAGTGATCCTAAGCTAGGAACATCCAGCCCAGAGTATCTAAGAAGTAACTTCTCTTCCTTCTGGGCAGATAGGGTAGGTCTGTTTATCTAGAGATCAGGTTAACAGGAAGTTTAACTCTGATTATGTGTTTATTTCTCACTCACTGATCCATTCAACCCCCTGCTCTCACCATAGTGAGACTGAGGAATGGGTCTGGCCAGATGTTTGAATTTTCAACATTTTAACTAATGGATAATTTTTCAAGACCAGATATGATATCTGATTTACTTGTACACAAACTGAGCCCCTCAAAAGTCATGATGATAACTATTAGGAAATGCCATAACAATAATGGGAGTAAGTTACTTATTAGCAACGTTCTCACTGATAAAGCAAGCCAGCAATTAGCAACTGGATAACAATACAAAGAAGTTAGAAACCAAGCCAAGGAGCATGCCATGCAGTCCACAGTTAGGAAAAATGGGAATATTTGTTACAAAGAACAAAAAACAGGGATTCAAAAAGGCAAGGATGCATACAACAGCCAAGCAGCTCTCAGGAAAACGGAGAACAGAGGACAAGGCCCAGGGACACTAAAACGCTAAAACTGCAGCAGCTATTTGGTCCTAGCCCAGGGTTTCTAAGTGATTTCTGATAAGCACAGTGGCTAATCTTGTGCACCTAATATGGTTCTTGCAGGTGGAGGAGGAAAATGAGTAGCAGCTGTCTAGAAGCAGTATTCCCAACCTGGAGAAAGTAGCAGTTTCTGGCCATCAAATGAGCCTATCAGACCCACAAGAGGGATAAATGAGGGCCGTTCTTGAGCTTAATCAAAATTGCATAATTTTAAAGGAAAACACATTCCATAATTTTCTGCCGATCAACTGCTTTATTTATACATTCTAATTTTGACCCAAAATTTGGCTTAAACAGCAAATTTCATTTCATTATCACTTCATTTTACCCAAAGTACTTCTATTAATGTTCATTTGCCAGAATGGAAGTATGCACTCATCCAAGATAAATCTCTTCAGTTGAAGAACATAGCATGCCAGGAAATTACTCTTTTATGCAGTGATTAATTTAAATTTAAGACTTTTGGCAGTATCAGCACATTTTAAATCATAATCCAGAATCCAAAAGTGCACACCATTTTATTTCTCTTGTTTGCTCTGATGTGATGTGAACGGAATGAGGCAGGATTGATTTTAAAGGCTAAATGTGTCTACCAATTCACCAGGAACCAGCATTAAGGGACATAAAAGTATGTGCTATTGAAACTGAAGAATGAAACTCAACATATCCAGGAATAATACAAATATATTTTTTGAAATGTGTAGAGTATTAAAAGAATTTTAAAGAAGTGGTGACAAAATTGTTCTTAAAAAAGATGTCTGATAAAACTGAGGAGCAAATTTTATTATAAACTATGAAAAATGCTATTGCATCCGCTACATAAATTGTCATTTCTAATACTGAGTGATAGATAAAAAACACAGTGGTGCTTTTTATTGATTTGGGTATCTTAACTTCCCAAATCTTTCAGCATTTTGTGATAAGTTACACATATCAGTCCTCCTGATATGCATAGGTTGGTTGTTTTGTTGTTTTCCAAGACCATAGCCCAGCAAGTATTTGAAGAACTCCTACTCTAATAAATGTCATAATTAACTGTCTCATACAGTTCACTTTCCACCTTTCACTGTTGAATAATTCTAAAAGTACCAAGTCCTTGGCTGATTATGAATTTGAGTATATATGTTAAACGTTTTTGCTTTTCCTATGATTTTGTGCAAGTCACTTTTGTGAGACTTATTTTCCTCTGCTTTCTCTAAAACAGGACACAAATTCATGTCTTGAAAAACAAATGTGTAAAGTACAAAAGCGTGACTGATTGAGAAAATTTAATTAAAAACATTGAAGCAGCTTGTCCATTAAACTATTACAATTATAAAATTTATTTAGTGCATGGTTGTTTCATGTTACCTAAACATTTTACCAATTTGCTATTATCTGTTATAACTTCATCTTAGCTCTTTGTGCCAGCAACTTATGCAAGCACAATCAGTACTTTATAGCAATTGGAGAAGTGTGCTACACACACTTCTCATATAAGAACAATGGTAGGCAAAAAGCAGATAACCTGTGAGCTTTGCTAAGCCTACCTCCATTTATTTTTCATTGTTCCTGGATTTTATTTAGAGCCCATGAATGCCATCTCAGGCTTTCACTGAAGTTTCTATGCATATGTTCCCCAGAAAACTTATGCTGTGTAATGTTTTTCCACTTTTCTCTTAAAGTTTGCAACTTTTAAAAAGACATCAACTGTCGACAAGAAGCAAAATTATACTTTCTTAAGGAATATGAACAGACAACATGATGACTAATGCCAGGATTTTCTCAGACCTCTCTGGACTGACATGCATCATTGGCCCACACAGACCAGGCTATACCAGCATTTTCACTAAGTAAGAAATCTTCTTTCAGCTGAGCTTATGGTACCTACATACACTATATACAGTGACCAGTTCAAGTACCATAATGAACAGATGGAGAAAAAAGTCTTTTATTTCAGGAAAAACAATGTACCAAGAAATTACCATAGATATATTGCATAATTCTGAAGAAAAATAATATATACACTTTTGATAATTGATGAACAATAGAAAAAGAATTGAGAAATCTTAGAGTAGGTGAGACATGAAAGGAAAAAGTGTCCCCAATCCCAGACCCACATAAAATTTATGGGAAAAACAAAACAAAACAAAACAAAACAAAACAAACAAAAAACTAATTTAAAATAAAGACCTTGTCTACCTCCACATCCACTGGATTTCAGTGTGTAGACCAAAACTCTATATTAAGGTGAAATGTAATACAGCTGCACCGAAGTGAGACACTTGGAGTTAATTGCCAAACTAGGTAGTAAACTCTATATTACTGATGAGAAAATATTGAGGCACAGGGATTAATTGAGCTGCCCAGATTCTCCCATGTACATGATAAGAAATAAAACTCTAGACTTATAATCTCCACTTTTTTTCCTTGTAATGGGCTTTTACTATATATACAAGTTCTTATGCAAATGTAATTTTTACCAACACGTGTTGATTTGTCACTGTAAAAATCAAGGCATTATTAAATTAAGTTTGGCATGATCCTGTTTCCTTGTTTAAGTACAAAATGTGGCTCACAGTGGCCCTTACCCATAGTGAACTACACTCAAGTTTGATGTGTAAACAAACAGTAATCCAGCTGAGTTTCAATCTTTCAAAAGTAGTCTGGCTTCACTCAATCATGGACTGCCAACTGATCTCATCATAATGATATAAGGCCATTTCTGACAGCAGAAAATCAAGTTGTTTCTACATATCATTTTCTTTCTTCTGTCTGTAGAGTGTACATATAATGGTAAAGAGGGAAATTCTCCATCAACTTTGGTCCAGAATATTTTTCAAGCTTTTCTTGGTTTTCATATTTGACTGAAATATTTATATCTCTCCATGTATTATTTATTTTCCGGTCATCCAACAAAATATGAAGAGTGTCATGGGGCATATGGTTCTCTTTTTCAGAATGTTCATGACTAGAAGATAGGAGTATGTGGAGGGAATCAGAGATCCACCTGAATGTGTCAGTGAAACTACATTTGATAATTTGTTGGACTTTGAGTGAGTTTGAATTGACATGCACAAACTCACACTGATTTATCAGCAGATCATGGAAGTCTTATAGACTCAGTGTTCTTCAGCAGAAACATAAATGATTGGAAACTGTGAAACAGGTGCCTGAAATTTAGATTCCACAATTTAAGTTCATATTTGTTAAAACAACAAAAACAAACAGAAGAAAAGTATGAGGAGAAGGAAGAGGAGGATGTGGGCAAGAATGAGAAAGAAAGAAGGGAAGGGATAGGGTATCTTCATTATTTTTTTCCTCATAGCTAAGGCAAAATACTTGACATCCAAAGTTAACAAAGGAAAGGTTTATTTGGTTCACCATCTGTAGAAGTTTCAGTCCATAATCAGTTGGCTCCATAACAAAAGAGCATGGCAGACACACATTGTGAAAAGAAACAATTCTCAGTGGGCAGAAGGTAACAAAGCAACTGAGCAATCTACAAATGACAAATCACATTTTGTCCTTATATCTTCTCAAGGCTACCCTTAGGGTGGGTAGTAGCACCCACGTCCTTAATCCTAGTGTCACATCATTGATTCCATCATCACACACCCTATACCTAGCAACCTCTGAAAAAACCCTGTCTATGACCACATGAGGTGCTGAGAGGGGCATCTAGATCCAAGCTATAACACAGGGAGAGGAGAAAAAAAAGGAAAGAACAAAGGAAGGCCTAAAAAACTCAAGTTCCACACAATACCTATAATTCTTATTTTCAAAAACAAAAAGATTGAGATATGCAAAGAATATATTCAGAAACAAATTCATTGAAATTGTGACTGGGATTCAATAGGAGTATGTTCAGTCAATTAAAAACAAAATTATATTTAAAGAAGTAAAGAGAAATGTGATGACTATGGCACAATCAATAGAGAATCTCTACAGAAAATTGAAACTATGTAAAAGATAAATCCAAACTCAAAATCCAGAGTTGAAAATTATGAAAACTGAATCTGTATATTCACTACATAAGCTCAATGTAAAATTTGAAAAGAATGAATCAATAAAGTTGGTCAGAATAACAGAAATTATGTAATCAAAAAAGATGTTAACAATTTTAAATCTTATAGTCTCAAAGATAATGTAGCTATATGTAGTATCTAAACATGTTTATAGTCTTTTCAGGAGAAAAGAAAAAAGTCAGAAAAAATATGTGAAAAAATGTTCAAAATTTTCTGAAATTATATACAAGATATTAATCAACCAGCTAAGAAATACAGTGAGTCTCATCTAGAGTCACACAATGGGGACAATATCTAGATACAGCATGTTCAAACTAATGAGTTATGAAATATATGAAAAAGTCTTACATATAGCATGAAAGTGTCACTTTGGAAGATAGGCTTCTCCTGCTGATGTTGATTTTGCTACCTTCCAGTTGTCAAGAACTGCTATTGTCTACCATGTGCTGCTCTACCTTGGAGCCAGATGATTATGAACTGAACCCTCCACAAATTGTGAGCAAAATAAACCTTTCCTTCCTCCATTTTGTGTCAGGTATTTGGTCTTAATTAGCAATGAGAGAAAAGTAACTAAGACAATGGCTGAGTAGAAGTATCCAGGAATTGCTTACATCAGCAAAATATCTTGAAAATAAATTGGCTATTTGAAGAAGGAATACCTAAAAATTTAAAAATTTGTTGAAAGATATGAATCTATGCATAGAAGTTCAACAAATTCCAAGTAAGTTATATTCAAAGATATCTACACCAATGTTAATCATTTCAAGAAGGGATTTTAAAAATGTGAAATATTCAAACAAAAGATTTTCAAACATAAAAAGGAACACAGTACAGATAAATTTACTCTTCAGGTGAACTTTTAAAACATTATACTAATTTAAGGAAACCAGATAAAATATCAAACATTATTTGATTTGTCATATACTGTACCTGGTCAGAATTTTCAAATATAGAGGTAGAAAGCAATGAGAGAATATCATGGAATGGAAATGCCAGAAATTAATAGGCAAGTTTATTTGAGTTGGGCAACAATTTAATTTGTAGGATTGTGAGTACATTAACATAAATATGATTTGGATTGGATTTACATATAGTAATTTGCATTCTCATTTCTATATATTTTTACTTTTGGTTCATCTAATCCTAATTTTCACGTTTTTGTGACATGCAATTCTTTTAATATATTATCTTAATTTTTTCCAATATTATAAACAATCCTAATAATATTAATATTGTTTTAGTAAATTAAACATGTAAAACAAAAGTCAATTATTATGAAACTACATGGAGAAAGCAATATACACCTATATGTATTCAAAAAGCAAATATATTTAGTGAGACAAAGCAGTTGAAATTGAATAAACCAAAATATATATTGTATCAGTATTAACCATGCTATGATTTGAATCCAAAATGTCTCCATTAAGGCTTAGGGTGCCTTTACAGGGTGACTGGATCATGAGGATGCTAATTTCATGGATTTATTCTCATAGATGAATGGGGTATTGGGATGTGTGGCCCAGTTGGAGGAAGTATAACACTGGGGTATAATTAGTAAGAGTGCATGTTGAACCTAACTCTTCTCTCTCTCTCTCTCTCTCTCTCTCTCTCTCTCTCTCTCTCTCTCTCATGCTTCTCAAATTCCAGGAGATGAATAGCTTTGCTGCACCAAGTCATTCTACCATGATTTTCTCTGCCTTGCCTCAGCTTCAAAGAAGTGGGGCTGGATTACCACATAAATTGCAAACTTTCAAACTATGAACATCTCTGTCTTGTCTTTTTCAGGTATCTTGTCACTGTGACAAAAAGCCGACTAACATGAACTATAAGAAAACTGTAATCGTTGCACTCAGATGAATAAATTTCAAAATAAGAAAAACTACTAGAGAAAGCTTAATAAGCATAAAAATATTAACAAAATCAGAACATATAAAAATTCATATGGATATGCACATAATAACATTGTCCCAAAGTATAAAACAAAATAAATGATAAAAAAGAGAAATTGATTATTAACAAATTATATTTATATATTTTAATATAGCTTCCCTCACAAATTAAAGATCAAAACAAAAAAAGTAGTCAATAAGGACAAGAAATTTTTTGTTTTGTTTTATTTTGTCTTGTTTTGTTTTGTTTTGTTTTTTGAGACAGGGTCTCACTGTATAGTCAAGCTGGCTTTGAATTTACCATATAGCTCAGCTTGGCCTTGAACTCATGACAGTCCTCCTGCCTCAGCTTCACAAGTGATGGGATTACAGGTGTGCACCATCAAGTCCAGCATTAGGACAAGAAAGTTTAAAACAATACTATTAACTACTTTGTATGTATGTATGCATGCTTATAAATCTGCATGTATGTGTATGTGACTATGTATATATGTAAACCATATAAATCTACAACTAAAACCATATAGATATATAGTAATATATATGTACATAAAAAGACAATAGCAAATTATACATTATTTTCAAATTTCTATAGGGTATTCCTCACAGTATTTTATCATCCAGTTTTGCATGCATTAAAATGAATAAAAAGTCAACAAATGATATTTTCTGATCACAGAGCATTATATTCAGGTAAGCAACAAAATGAAAATTGCAAACATTAAAATATTTGGAAATTAAGACATGAAAATCTATGATTCAAATAACAAATAAAAGAAGTTATAAATATCTTGAGTCTCAATGAAAAAGAAAAAAGTCATCTCTCATTTCTTATTGGTTTGAGACCTTGCAAACATTGAACTCCTCACATTTTGATGATAAAAAATTATTTCAGCACTTGACTCAATATTTCAGCATGTTCCAGTCTCAGGTAGCTAATAAAAAGTGTTCATTCATAATCTTATACTCTTATACATTTTAAGTGCTAATTCTGAACAACAAAAATATTGAACAATATCGATAAGTTTAAAAAGCTTACATTACCTCAGTAAAGGCTAATATTAGCCTGTAAAATGTGAAATTTCTGGCCACCCAAGCCTTCTTCTGAAATCTGAGTGGGAGCTTCTGTGATTGGACAACTCTTCCCTTCTAAACTCTTCCCTTCTATGTGCTTGATAAGGCAGCACATGGATATGACATTAAGGTCTCCTGTCAGTGAGAGCAGTAGCTAGGCCTGCTTGGAACATGGTGTCCTCTGAGTGTCAGGATGGTAAACCCTGAGAAACACACTACTAGAAAAATTTATTGTCAAAATGTAACCTGCATAGCTTCTGGCCAAATTTTCAATGGAGTCCTTGTTTCCAACTGAAACCTCAGGAGCCTGGCCTATAGTGTTTCCATTTTTATCAATATGCTGGTCTTCTGAGCTTTGATCAAAGTCATATATCAAGCACCACTTTCAATAGTCTAGGGTAGTGGTGTCAAAACTTGTAGAGCGTTGAATAACACAAACATTCTGCTGAAGCACGCCTGCCAGAAGTTAACCACCACTGGCCTAGAGTTTCTGAGCATACATGACCAAACTTTTTCAAAGCAACACTATTTCTAGTCAAAAATGGAATAGTGTTAATAGCTCTGGTAACTTTAATATAATAATCCTGCTTTGAAGGTGCTCTTGATTCTGTTTGGAGTGTTGGTTAAGTCTGATTTTTTTTTTTTTGTACTGGGAATTGAACTCAGGACTTTGGAATTGCCAGACAGGCACTGTGCCACGGAGCTGGAGCTGCAGCCCATAAGTCTGTTTTTGTGGGCCAATGAGTTCAAAGACTGCTACAATCTTTTGGTGTATTTTAGACATTTTACATCAGTTTATGAGTTGGGAAATGAGTATCAGGCCCTGTCCTCACAAATATTTGACAAGATACACACTAGTGCTTCACTTTGTGAGAAGTACTATGAGTTGCCCATCAGTTAAAAAAAAAAAAAGATCAATTACAAAGATCAGTACTAATCCTAATGGCCCAGATCCGGGACTTAGGCAAGATGCATTACAACCAAGCCACAGTTGGAGAAAAAAGATACACCATTTTTTTTCTCCTATTGGTATATATTTTTCCTCACATATCTTATTTTTAGTAGGTTTTGATCAGTTTGCCTCTTGGATACATTCTTTACTATACATCAGTCACACCAGTCTAAGCATTGGAAAGTAAACATCACACTTTATCCTCTACAGATATTTAATAAAATACAAATAAGTGCATTGTTTTGTGAGAGGTGCCCTGAGTCAGTGTTAGACACAAGAAAAACACATAGGTCAATAATAGAGACTGACCAGAGTCCCAGATCCGGGACTCTAGTAGAACACATTTTATAAATGATTCTGTTGTAGTCAGGGATTGAGCAGAGAACAATTAAAATCAGAACATGGAATTTATAATATTATTTTATGATTGTCACCCAGAGTTAACATAAGAAACTGCAGGAAATCTATCCATAACACCAAAGACATAGAATATTCAACCAAGGGCCTGAATCCCACAGCAATGTCCTGCATGAATCCAGATGAAGACTCAGAGCTCATGACAATGCTTCCCACAAGTCCAGCTGGAGGTCTAGAGCCCACAAGAAGGACTCATGCCAGTATCTTTTATGGATCTGTGCTAGAAAGGTCCATAGGTTAGCAGTGGAAGCTAGAAAGTTCATGCCAGCAGTGTGAAGGAGCTGTGCTGGTAGGTTGAGGGTTCTATGCTAGAGCCGAGAAGTCACACTCACAACAAAGACCAGGGCTGTCCTGAAAAATACCACAACCATCCTCAGCAATATGGAGGTCCCGAGTTCCTCCAACGATAAGCACAGTTGAGTACATGCCAGGAAGCCAGCGTGAGGAGTTCATCCTGGAGATTAAGTGGCACATGTCTTCCCCTCCAGAGCCAGGAAGCAATGCTGGATGTGAGGACCAGAGCTTCTCCAGGAGAACCAACAGCTTGAACAGCAACACGCAATGCCTCAATGCCTCAACACCTCCTTTTCTGGCAACTTTCCTCAGATGGAACATCTATGGTCAGCACCATGGTGACTTAATCCAGCTAGCGTTAAATTAACCACCAGTTTTTAATCCATAACAAGCCCTAAGCCATGGATGGACAAAAAGGGAACGTTATTGCTTCCTCCTTCAGAAAGGGTGTGCCTTTTCTGGGCTGATGTTGTTCTTTTCTTAACAGATGGGTAATTTCTGGTTGGTTCCTTCTGACTCTTGGATGCATTCTATACACTAAGATATATCTGATCCCTATATATTAAGAAAAAGAAACTAATAATACTATACTTCAGTTAGATGTGTATTGCAAAAGGCAGGAAAGTGGTCAAGGGTATCTTATGCACCAGATTTATTTGCCTTCTGGGAAAATCCTAATTTATGCTCTCAATGTAAATTAGACCCAAGTGTTATGGCATTCCTACATAAAAAGGATCCCCTTCTTTGGGAGATTGTCTATCCTTTCAGCCACTTCCTAGCTGAAAGAACAGCCTTGATAGTCAGAAGTCAGATAAATGGGACACATTTGTTTTTATTCAAGGTCCCTAGCAAACACTATGGCCCAGCCAATATGCATGTACTCTTTCAATTTAAGTGATATCAGTTGAATTCAGACCAGTCAGAACTCAACAACATTTCTGTATGTAATGTTGTAAACAAATTACACAAATCTTAAACCAATTAGCAAATCAGTTTTTCATATGACCCTGAGAAATACGTAGATGCTTTCTAGCATGTACATTGTTATGAAATACCTTGGAAGTATCTCAGTGATATCCTAAAGTCTGTAGATGTACATAATGGCATTATAATGACCTTGATGATATGAAAATTGAGACATTTTATGCTCTGAATTTTAGAAGTACAAAAATTCAGCAAAATGAAACTGTTGAATAATATGACGCTGGCTACCACTGATCAGGGTCAAATGAAAACCCAACAGCATTTCTTAATCTAAGGAGGCTATGCAAAAGTATACTGTGATTAATCATTCACTTCTATAAGGGCCACATCCTCTTTAGAGACAGATTTCTCATCAAGTCAGCTCCAAATATCAGGAAGAAATTACAAAAAAAGTCTTCAGCACCTAGAACTCCCCAAAATGACTTGCTAAATGCTGCTTTGTATATTTGTTGGTTTGTTTTGTTTTGTTTTATAACTGGTGTATGGAAGAGGAACAAAATGGAAAACAGGCAGGTAAGATTAAATAAAAACTAGAGGATATAAACCAGGTGGATCTTCTCATGGCATTATGGAGTGTCCAAATGTCCCCTGCTGGCTCTTTCTTCAAAGGAAACAATTACATTTGCTGGAAAATGGGCCATGGAAAGAGAAATGTCTCAAATGCAAGTTGACCTCCTATGTTACCTTGCATTAACTGAAGTAAAATTGAATAGCGAGGATTTACTGTCCTAATGATTGGGAGAACTCAGGTTCAGCATTCTAGTTGTAGTCCTTTTAGTGACAAGGCCAAAGGATCCAGTCAGTCCCCAGCCCAGTCATCACCATCAGTGGACTGGAGCCACAGGTAACATTAAATATTGCAGGTAAATCCATAAAACCATAAGTATCCTCTTTCAGAGTGTGGCCCTTCATCCTACTCCTGCCCCTTTTTCCAGACAGTTGGCACCTTGTTCTTATCAAGTTATCTGGTGATCAAATGTTTTACTCCTCCCCTATGTTGCTTATGGAATGACTTTTCCCTTGCCCATGCCGTTTCAGTAATGCCTAAATGTCCTGTTCCTTTACTGAGCTGAGGCTTATTAATTAATTTGAAAGTTCAAGAAAAAGAATTCACATGCCTACCCATGCCATAAACAGCAATTCCTTTTGCCTAAAGCTCAAGTAGGGTACAGCTTCTAATAAATAAGTTTTTTCACCATGGACATTTATTGTCTTATCAGTTACCTTTAATACCGCAATCTTCATCATTAAGCAGACAATGTTGGTTACAGTTTAATGAAAGAACTCCATGCTATAAATAAGATAATTACTCTGATATATCTAGCAGTTCCTAACCCCAATACTCTGCTTGCACAGATTCCTTCAATCCTCAATCATTTGTAGTCCTAGATCTCAAAGATTCCTTTTTTGGCATTACAGCAGTATCTGAGTCCCAATTCTTTTTTGCCTTTGAGTGGACTAATGAGCTGTATTGTAACGAACAGTCTACTTGGACTGTTCTTTCCCCAAGGATTCAGGGACAGTCCTTCTATGTTTGGACAGGCTTTAGCCAGGGACTTAAGTGACCTTCTATTAATGAATGGAGCCTCTCATACACTATGTGGTTGGCTTTCTTATCTGTCCTTCTGTAACAGATCATGGAGATCATTTGACCCAGACTTTAAACTGACAGGAGATATTGAGTCTTACCTACTGAAGTCCAATTGCTGTCCCAGATAGTCCCCTACTTCAGAGTTTTTTAATCCCCAGGGAACCAAGATATTTCAGCAGAGCATGTACAGGACCTCCAAGTCCTCTCAATCCCTGGTACCAGAAAAACAAATTTGTACTTCCTTAGGATTAACAGGCTACTGTTGGCTATGAATCCCTGGGCAAAGCATGTCCAATGGCAAGACTCCTACATGTGCCCCTAAAAAGAAATACCAAACTCCCCCTTGCTAGAAACAGAACAAAAGACCTATTGTACATTAAAATCCTTTCTCCTCAAACTCCTGCTTTGGGACAGTCACAACCACACAAACCGATTATAATTAATTGAGTAACTAAACATAAAGTTGTGATTTAGGAATCCTTACCCAAGTCCTAGGACCTATTCAAAGACTTCTAGGTGTCAGTAATCCACTCAAAGGCAAAAAATAATTGGGACTCAAGATGCTGTAAAATGAAAAGAAGACATTTTTGAGACCCAGGACTGCAAAATATTGGGTATTGAAGGAATTCATCCCAGCAGAGTGTTAGGGTTAGGAACCACCAGATGTATAGGAATAACTGTTCCACTTGTAGCATGGAGTTCTTTCATTAAGCAGTAACCACCATTGTCTTTAATGGGTGAGATTGAAGTGTTATTCAAAGACCTTTATGTGTCAAGGAAACAGCCACCTCTGTTAGAATCTCTTAAGATTATTTTGTCGTCACTGCTGTCTATACTTCTCATCAAGTGATTTCCTTGTCAGAGTTTAAAGGGTCTCTTCTCCATGTCAAGTGATTTCCTTGTCAGAGTTTAAAGGGTCAGTCTTGCTATTTTGCTTCCTTTTTAAGCTCGAACCATCTGAGCAGGAGAAAAATAACACTGAAGCTGATGACTGCCTTGATATTACTAACCTAAGTTCTACTAGTGGACCAGACCTATAATATCGGACTGTTGCTAACTTAGTTGCAATCTGACTTACTGTGAATAGTGCCGATGGAAGAAATGACAAAAGGTAAGCTGGCTGTGCTATTATTTCTCTTAAAAACACTGCTAAGACGCAGGCTCTGCCTTCAGGAGTATCATCACAAATTGGTCATTTAAACTCAGGCTTCAGAGTTTGGTAAGAGCATGCTTACTACAATATACACTAATTTTAAATATATTTTTCTAATGTTACATGCTCATACTGATATTTGGGGAAAAAGAATAAAGGAGAGCATTTAAGCAGTAAGTAGAAAAGTGAAAAAAAAGATGTGGATATGATGATGTTTTTAGCTTAAAAAAGGATGAAAGGAAAAGAATATTTTGGAAGGGAGGGAGGCAGGAAGAAATACAGGGGACAATAGCTTCAACTGCATTGCAACTAAGGTCTACAATCTTCTGTTAATCCAATCTATTCCTTCCCTCACAAATTTAACATTTTTTACTTTGAGATGGTTTAAAAACAATTCTTGTATTTGCATTTTTAGTTTTTTAATGCAGCAAAAAGATGAGGGAGCTATTCAATTTTAAGAGAAGTCCTTCCATTTTTGATTGCCTGAGGGTATCACCACATAGATTTTATGATTCAGAAAATGGATGTAAGCAAATTCTATTGTATCAAATTCTATTGTTTTTGTTAATCAGTCTATCATTTATTTATCAACCAATATTGAATGCATTGTTTCAGGTTTTATGCTATTATACAGTTCGTGACACAAAGATTAATGTAATAATAACCCTTGAATTTTATTGTTCAAAATATATGGAGGAAAAGAGAAAGGAAATAAATAAAAGGAATAAAATGCAAAATTCACTGACAGTTTTTTATCTTTCAAGTTCTATGTGATGTATATTGACACACTATGTTTGATTCAATGTATTTAATCCCCACCATCTTTTTATAATATGTATTACTACTATTTGCCTAATTTTAGAGTTAAAACAATAAGCTCAGAGATTATGAAATTTACTCATGACAGAGTTGCAAAAAGGAGAGGCCACCTACCCTTACAAAGGAAGAGGCTGATGTACCAGACACAAGTGGTACCTGGTAAATATGATGCAGAGAATAATTCCCTAATATAGGGTTCAGTGATATAAATTATGTGAATAAGTACTGTGAAGACAGAGAAAATAATTCAGCAATGTGGCACAGAGGATGGCTGCTCCCCAAACAGTCAGAAGATATTAGAAAGAATTACTCAAGGTAAGTGACCTAAGATCAAGAGGGATATTCCTGGAGAAGCAGAAAACAAGTTAAGGTCAAGGTAGTGATAAAGACAAAACAATAAGATAATAGGCAAGTTAAATATATATATATATATATATTAAAGTGACTAAAACCAAACAAATGAAACAAAATTAAGTCAATCAAAACAAAGCAATGAAAGCAATATAGGACTTCAAAACAAAATAGTAGGAAATCAATAATGGTTACCATAATGCCTCTTGTTTTCTTCAAAATAGCATCCCACACCATCAAACACAGTAAAATTAAAACAAAACAGAATAAAATCAATAAAAAACCAGTTAAAGTGGCACAGGACTTCAAAAAAAGATAATAGGAAATCAAAAATTCTGCCATTATATATTTTGTTATTGTCAAAACAGCTGTCCATACTATCAGACATAATAGAATCAAACAAAACAAAACCATGAAAACACTATAGGATTTCAAAACAAGATAAGAGGAACTTAAAAATGGCTGCCATCTTGCCTTTTTAATTGTTTCTTCCCCTTTCACTTTTACAATGTCCATGGTATATTTTGGTTTTGTATTTTTTTTCCATTGGTAATGGGAATTGAACTTACAACCTTGTGCTTCCCAGTAGGCTCTGTACCACTGAGCTATATCTCTAGCCCTATATTGTACATTTTGGATCCCACTAAATTCAGTTTTTTGTACTGAAAGAGACAACAAAATGTTCAGCCATGTGAGTCCAAACCATTTCACTGATAACTTAAGTTGCGTCTATGTGCTTACAAGAGACTCAAGATTATCCTTCTTTATAGCTGAGTAGCTTTCCATTGTGTAAAAATGCTATATATTTCTTATCCATTCTGCTGTTGATGGCCAGGCTACCCTGGATTTTTTCTGGGTCTTTGTCACATGGAGCATTGTCTTCTTTTTTTTATTTTAAAGAGGGTAAAATTAAACATAACAAAACATAGTAAAGCAGATTATAAGAAAATAATATGAGACAGATTTCAAAGCAAAACCATTGGAGATCTTCACTGTCTTTCATATTGTCTCTTGTTTTCTTCCAAATAGTTGTCCATATCTTCAAACACAGTGAATTCATACTAAACAGAACAGTATAAAACTGATCAGAACAGGATGATGAAGGCATTTTATGTCTTCAAGTCCAGACAGTAAGGAAATCAAAAATAGCTGCTATAATGTTTCTCATTCTCTTCAAAATAGCTGTCCATACCTTCACATATGTTGAAATTAAACAAAACAAAATAGACTAAAATCACTCTGAACAAAGAATAATAGTATTGCTGGATTTCATATCATGACGCTATGGAATTAGCACTGGGTACCTTAGTGTCTCTTTTTCTTCAAAGTAGCTGTTGATTTCATTGTGCATTATTTAATCAGTTCTCGTAAACTGTTTTGAAGTTCTACGCATGCATGAGTCTCTACATGTATACCTATCCTTTTTGTATTAGAGGGAAAAACAAATCAAAACAAACAAAACAAACAAATTCTTAGAAAAACACAAAACAAAAAGACATAAAACCACAATACTAGGTAATCTACAATAGTTACTATGATGTCTCTTGTTATCTTTAATAGAATTGTCTATATCATCAGTCATAGAATAATTGAACATAGCAGTACATAGCAATATTAATAAAAACAAAACATTGTAGACACCATAGGACTTCAATAGCAGTTAATAATCAAATCAAATGGGTATCCTAGTGAATGCTGTCAACTTCAGAGACATTGCCTATACTCTCAGACTTGATACTATCAAAGCATACCATATTCAAATAAAATTAGTCAAGACAAAATAGTGATCTAACAAACCAGATTCAAATAAGATCAGTCATAGTAAGACAGTGTAAGTAATACAGGTCTTCAGATTAAATTAATAGGAAATCAAGAAGGGTTAGTGTACTACATCCTGCTATTTTTGGAATAGTTGTCTGTGTCCTCAATCTAGTACAAGAACAGAAAAAAATATTCAAAGTACAAATCTAGTACAAGAACAGAATAAAATCAAATTAAACAGAGCCATAAGAATAATGTGGATATTAAATCCTGATACACTATTAGCACTGTCCTCTGCCTCCCTTTTTTAGACAGTTCCTTCCTTTTCATTTTCACAGGGTGCTTTGTACATTTTGGGTCCCACTAACTCCTTTAGTTTTTAGAGTAGAGGGGCAACCCACTATCTACCTAAGTGGTTCTGAACCTTTTTATCCTTGAGCTTGATCTTAAGTTGTATTCTTTTGCCTACAAAAGTCTCAAGGTTTTCCTTCCTTATAGTTGAGTAGTTCTCCATTGCACAAAAGTGTCATGTCTTTCCAACCTATCTGCAGCTGCTGGACAGGCTACCCCTATTTCTCTCTGGTTCCCTGTCACATAGAGCATTGTTTTCTCATATTTGACTTTCGGTTCATAAACCCCCTTTCAGGTTGATTATATTTCCTATACAGAGTATCTCCATGGGCCCTATCTTCTGATCTACTCTGCCTATGTTTCTTTTTGTTAGTGTATCAAGGCCATCTGTGTTAGAGATTATAGCTAATCTTCTCTGCCTCATCTCTGCTATGCTATTTTTCTGCCATTGTTTGTCTATTTTTCTCCTTCAATCCACTGTCTTCCCCATTCATTGAGGCCTCTCTGCCACTGTTCCTAGAATCCCAGTGATTTTTTTTTCTCTCCCTAGAATGGCCTTCAGTATTTTTATAGGGTTTGATTGGTGGTCATGAACTCCCCCAGTTCCTCTTTGTCATGGAAGCATCTTGTTTCTCCATCAATCCTGAGTGACGGTTTTGCAGGATATGTCAATCTGGGTTGGAGGTTATTTTACTTCAGGGTTTGGAATACTTCACTCCAAGTTCCTCTTGATTTGATGGTTTGTGTCAAGAAGTCTGTCATGGTTTTGATGGGTTTTCCTTTATAAGTGATCTGTTTCTTCTCTCTGACAGCTTTTAATATTCTGTTCTTGTGATGAATTTCTGGGATCTTGATTATTACATGTCTGGGTATAGATCTTTTTTGGTTGTAGCTGCCTGGAGTTCTGTATGCCTCATACATCTGTATATCATTTCCTTTTCCTATGCTTCAGAAGTTTTCCTTAATTATTTCTGTGAATAACCTGTGTATTTCCTTTGTGTTTACCTCTATTTCCTCACTCACATTTTTCATTCTTAAGTTATAGATCCTCTTGTTGTCTTCTAGCCTTTGTATTGTTATTGCCTGTTTCCTTGTTATGTTTAAGAGATCTTTCCTTTCATGATCACACATTACAAACCTATCTTCAAGTTTTGAAAGTTTAACTTTAGTTTTCTTTCAAGCAAGTTTGCCAGCTTTCAACGGAGTTTTTAATTTCCTGGTAATCTTTGAATCTGTTTCATTTATTCTAGATTGTTTTTATATTCTTCATCAAAGTTTTCTCTCCTTTTTCTGTGTTCCTCCATTCTTCTATCTGTGTCTTCTTGAGAGGTGCTTAGCATTTTTTTATTAATCTTCTTATATCTTACTTTACTTGTATTAGTATTTCAGTTTTGAGTTCATCTATAATGTCACAAACATTTTTCTTTATGTCAGCTGATGCCATGCCCGATATTACATGTTTGCTGTCCTTGATCTCTTCTGTATTTACCTCTCCTGGACTCATATTCCCTGGGTTGGCAGCTGGAGGCTTTTTCTTATTTCTTTCTCTTGTCATGTTTCTGGTTTCTTTCAGACAGGTGTATGGTGGAGGTCTCAGTCCCTTTCCGTATTGCTTATGGTTTTTCTGAAACATGCTACCTAGGGGATTGCTGCCCTCTCCAGTTTGCTGTTGATCAGTGAGGTGCACACAGGGCTGGTGTAGGCTCATCCCTCTCCTCTGATCTAGTCAACCAGTGAGTACTTTCATCACATCAGTCTGTGCCATGGGAATGTTACTTGTTGGGACAATTTCATCCCTGCCTACTGTGTCCCAACTACTGGCATGACCCAGCCCAAGATTCCACCAGTCCATTTTGGACCAGGAGCAGCCAACTGAAACCACTGCGGTTCCAGGTTCAGGCCTGTCCTGCTCACCTCCAATATGTTGCCCAGCCAGTCACCCCCTACCATGGGAGGACCAAATTGAAAGCACTCATGGAGGTTAGTGTAGCTCTCCACATTTGTTCCATTCTCCATTGTGGCACATCCTCCTGCCAAGGGCCTTGGGATCACCAACCTCCAATTTCAGCATGACTGTGACTTTAGCATGACCATAAGTCATCTGACTCCAAGGCACCCAGTACAGTGTGAGACCAGCTCTGGTGAGAGTGCATCTGGCTCCAGATTTCCATCCACATTTTTCTTTCTTTATTTCTCTTTCTTTCTTTCTTTCTTTCTTTCTTTCTTTCTTTCTTTCTTTCTCTCTATCTTTCTTCTTTTTTTTCTTTTTCCTTAGTTTCTTCCTGGGTTGGGAGAATCCCTCTCCTTTTATCTGGTCTTCTCCATACTGTTAAATTCTAGCTTCTGTGCTGTTTCTTTCAGAGAGGCTCTTTACATGTTACTTACCAATCTTCCATCTTCCCCAATTTCCCTCATTGTCTTCTTTTTTTCTGACATTCAGTCTATGAATCTCCTTTTGAGTCAAATGTGTTTTTGGTACACAGCATATTATTGAAACCTGTCTCCCGATCTACTCTGTCCATTTCTTTTCAGTAGTCAATTGAGGGCATCTACATTAATGGCCACAACCAACATTCACTGGCTCATCTTCTGCCATGCTACTCCCTTGTCACTGGCCCCCAACTTTTCCCCTCCACTCAGTCATCTGCACTACTCAGCAATCCTCCTCAGCTGCTATTTCTTGAAACAGGGTCATCTTTATCTCTCTTTAGAATATACTTCAGCACTCTTTGAAGGGTTGGTTTGGTGGCTATGAATTCCTTCAGTTGTTTTTTTTTTTTTATCATGGAAGTATCTTATTTCCATACTATTTTTGAAAGTCAGTTTTGCAGGATACATCAATTTGGGTTGGAAATTGTTTTCTTTCAGTAGCTGAAACATTTTACTGCAAGATCTTCTTGATTTGATGGTCTGTGTTGAGAAGTCAGCTGTGATAATGATGGATTTTCTTTATAGGTGATCTGTTTCTTTTCTCCAACTGCCTTTAATATTCTGTTATTGTGTTGAATTTCTGGGATCTTGATTACTATATGTCTGGGTGTAGATTTATTTAGGATATGGCTAGCTGGAATTCTATATGCCTCACTTATGAGTATACAGGTCCTTTTTCCATGCTTGGAAAGGTTTCTACTACTACTTATATACCTATCAGTCTTACATTATTTTTCTTTGCTTTGTCTTTCAGTCATTGAATTGTTATCTCCTGGTTCCTTGTTATTTTTAAGACATCTTTCTTCTTGTGATCACTAGTCACAATCCTGTCTTCAAGGTCTGGAAGTCTACCTTCAGTTTCTTTCAAGCAGTTTTGCCAGATTTCAGTGGAGTTTTTAATTTCTTGGATATCTCTTAGAACGTGTTTCATGGATTGTAATTCTTTCCTGTATTGTTCATTCAAGGTTTCCATCATTTTCCTATGCTCCTCTTTTTTATCTATGTCTTCTTTAGATATGATCAGCAATTGTTTCATTATGTTTGTGATTTCTTCTGTTACCTGAGACATTATTTCTGATCTGATAACTTTTACAGCCTCAAGAAATTGCTTCTTTAATTCAATTGCTATCCTTTTAAAATTTTCAGGTGTGAAATTTTCAATTTCTTCCATGTCTATGTCTCCCAGAATTATTCTGTGTGGGCTAGAGGTTGGAGATTGCTTTTTTATCCTTCATCTTGAAATTTTCCTGGTTTCTTGCATAGAAGTTGATTGTAGGGTTCCAGCTTCTTCTTGCATTGGCTATGTATCTGTGGTGCAGGGGATTGGGCCAGGCACCTGGGTTCCTCTTAATCTAGGTTCTCAGGGAGATGATGGCATACAGGGAGGGCTTCTCCAAATATGCATGGCTACATCATGACTCTTGACAGTAGCAGGCACACATGGAGTGTGGCTGCCTTTTTCTCATGGTTTGTGATGACTACTCATCTCAATTGTAGTGGCAGGCTTGTGGGGGCATGTTTAATTCACCCTTTGAATAAAACCCCTTAAACTATAGTGTAATCATACAACTATGACTATTTGAATCATAATATCTCCAAGTGGTACGTGCCACACAGCATAATAATTACTTGATAATAACTCATTCTTAACACTATCCTTTGAAAAGATATTATCACTACATGAGGTTGATGAAAAAGTCCAATTATCCTTAGCTTTATTTGGAGCTCAGAAGCATATTTGTTGATGCCTGCATACCTAAGAGAAGCGAATAATAAAAAGAATGAGTAAAGTCAGAAATTTAGTGATAAAAATTTTACATAAAATTTCCTACCAGATTAAATTATTATCACATATTTACTGAAAATCATGTTTGCTGCAGGTAAGACCTTTGAATTCACACTGTTAATTTTGTCAACTAACTCAACTTTTTTTTAACCTTAATTTTCTGTTCTGGTTTTAATCTATTTAGTGAGTATCCTATATGGTGAGTGTCTGAATGTTCCCCCCTCCAAAGCCTCATGTGGTTATGGGGAGTGAGATTTTCAGAGGTGGCTATTCTAGAGTGTGTGATTGTCTAATGTTGGATTTGAGGATGTGTGATATACACCCACCATAGAGCAGGTAATCTGCATACAATATAAGAAAGGAAAAGAGACTTGCTTCCCTTGCCCTTTTTGTTCTTGTTGCTTTTGCTGTCTTCTGCTGCCAGGAACTATTATTGTTCCCTTGCCATGCAGCACTGCCTTGGTGCCAGCTGGTTATTGACTAAGACCTCTACAAACTGCGCTAAAGAAACATTTCCCTCTTTAATTTAGTTGTTAGTTATTTTGTCTCAGCAACTAGAAAAGTAACTAAAATAGTAACTATCTTACTTATCTCAAAGAGTTTCTCTATGTAAAATAAAATTTCAATTTCTATTTATATCTTCCTAGTTTAAAACATTAATGGTCTTTCAAGTGCTCATATCTTTGTATAAGAACAAACTTCTGAATATGTCTTTCAGATAAATCCATTGTATCAGAACAAATTCCTGAATATTTCTGTAACAAATTGTTCTATACTTGAAAATATTACAGTGATTCCCCCAATCAAGAGAATTGTACTTACAGATCTTTCAATATATTAGTCTCTATTTTATTTTCCACCAACTATCATTTCCCTTGATCAGGAAATTTCTGCATTTACCAGAATTCTCCATCACATAACCCAGATCACACCAAATCATCATTTTAAATTTACATGTTTTTAATCTATTTAAACCTTACCCATTCATTAATATTCAACCCATGAACTTTTTACAGCATTGATGATAATTTTCTGAAATTCCCACAATTTGCATGAATCTGTGTTTCTTCAGAAGCCTAAAAACATAGATTGGTTATTGCATTTGATTAAATTACTTTAAATAACATATTCCTTTAACTTCTTTTACCATATCTCCAGTAGATTTTAAACTTCTTGGGCGTAAAGTTATGTCATGTTCTTCTAAATCATCTACGCTTGCATCTGACCATATATATAATCAATAAGTATTTAGAAAATTTTACCAAGATGAATCGCTTTTGATTAGAGTAAGTTAGGAGACATGATACCATATCCTTTCCTGTAGGATAAATTAGACCCTTTCTTTAGGTTCACAGACAGAGAGATTAATAATTAATGGAACAAAAACCATTTATTTCAGTGGCTAAAAATGCCTCTATATCCTTATAGCTCTTGATCAGGAACAATATGTGATACTTTGTAAATTCTATTCTCTCCACTAGGACAGCCATAAACAAAAAAATGGAAAGTTTGCCTTTTCATTGCAAACTAGTAATTCGGATCAGTAACATAAGAAAAGTTGTTTTGCACTTCACAACCAGTTACATGTTGAAGAATTTCTATGATAGGAACATCTTAACTCAATGACTTTCTTGACATAGTAAGTGAAATAATTATTTTCTCTTGTTATGATTTGAACTAGCGAGTTTAATCAAATATTTGAAGCTCGCCTTTAGAAAAACTTACATTTTGTCATCAAAATGATATAGGTAAAATCACTATATATAGGTTAATTACTACTCTTAGTGTAGCAATTATTAAATATCTATATAATGAAGAATTGTGCAAATGATAACTAACAAAATTCATATGCATATATGAGATTTTGACTGAAAGATGAAAACTTTGCATTTTTAGTCAGGATGATGATTTCTTGACTGTGACTCTAAAAGAACTTTGTACAAAATTAAAAATAGAAAAATAGAATTATATCAATTTAAAATTTGTTCACAACCAAGGAAAGAATGGAATGAAGTAACAATCCATGGGACAGAGTGAAATATTTGCAATTCTTACATCTGCTAAGGGGTTAAGGTCTAAAATATATCAATTCAAACAACTATCAAAAAAAGTTATTTTAAAAAATGAACAAAGAACATGACTATACATTTTCCAGATGACTTGAAAATTACGATGCAAATATGTAATGATGCTCAATATTACTAATCATCAGACAAATTCAAATTCAAACTGCAGTGGGGTACCACCATTCACCGTTTAGAAAGACTGTTACTAAAAGACAAAAGTTGTAAAATATTGAGGAAGATTCAGGAGGAAAGGCATGCAAATGGGAGGTGAGAATGCAAATAGCTATTATGAGAATCATTATGGGGTATATAAAAATATTAAAATTAGAACTATGATATGACTGAGCAACTCTACTTCTGGTTAACATTCAGAGGAACTAAAAGATATTTCTCAAAGAAATACTTTATTTTGCACATTTTTTGCAGCATTATTCAAAATAGTCAAGATATGGAAGCAACAAGTCAATGGATAAATCTGTAAGGAAATGGTGATGTATATTTATAATGTAATACTATAGAGCTTTATAAAAGAAAAAAATTATTTTATAATAACTTTGATAAGCATGGAGGAAATTATGGTTAGTGAAATAAAAGCAGGCACAGAAAAACAAAAACTGTATGATCTGTCTTAGAATTACAATATAAAATTGTCAAATTTATAAAAATAGAATATTAATTATTAGAAGCAACAGATTGTAGGAAGATAAGGAGAAAAATAGTAAATAAATGCAAAGTTTCAGATAAAATGAATAAGTTACAGTGATCCATTATATAGGATGGTGATTAGTTAAAAATGAAGTATTTTATATTTAAAACTTGCTAAATGAATAGGTTTTATATGTTCTCACTCAGTAAATAAAAAGTATATGAGGTTATGGATTTGTTAATTGGCTTGGTAATTCAGAGTATATCAAAATGTCACATTATACCCATAAATATATAACTACTAGTTGTCAATCAAAAGGAAAGTGAAAATTGCATCTACTGCTGACTTTGTATTATATAAGTACCATTAATTGATTTTTATATGCTATTTTATGTAATCTTCCAAGAAACCTGATATTAATACAGACTCAATTTTAGATTAACCAAAATTCATATCTGACATGAAACTTGTTCAAAACTCATGACATTAAAAATAAATTAGATGCAAATTTAAATGCTTTGCCACAAGAATTTTTTTAGACTTTTTTTTTTTTTTTAAGACAGGGTTTCACTATACTGTTCAAGCTGGCCTTGAACTCACTTTGTGTCCCAGGCCAGACTTAAACTCATGGCAATCTTCCTGTCTCAGCCTCTCAAGTGCTGGAATTTTTCCCAGCCAAAAAATATTCTTTTTCATAGCTATTAAAACAAGGAATAGAGAAAAGAGATAAGGAAGGATATTGAAAAAGAAAGAAGCATTAGGTATATACATCAACTACCATTGATGAATGTAATCATTATGCACTGCAAACATGTAATAGAAAAAATTTATTTAAAAAATAAAATGGAAGAGAAGTATCAAAAAACATGAAAACTGTTGCAATGACATTTTCATATGCATATAATAAATTAACATCTAATATATTTAATCTTAATAACTTTACTTGCTTCTGAAACTTACTAAGTTGGGAACTTATCTTTGAAAAAACTGTATGTTAGAAAATGTTTTCCTGGACACTTAATTTGCATTAAAATCTTGTCTCCAATACATATTGGTTATAAAAAATTCATCATTTACCAGACACATATACACTATTTGGTATACTTATTGTAGGACTTCTTTGTTAGTATTTTTATAGCTTGCAATAATGTCACCTGAAAAAAATCAGAAGTGTCAGCACAAGTATTTGAAAGAGATTTAGGGTATGTAACATTTCTTAATATCTAAGTACAAAGTATAAACTAATTTATTTAGTTCATAAACTGGAAAACTGAGCAACTCATGTATAGATGACCTAGAAGAGCAGATGTCATTTGTCTCAACAAGGAAAAGGAACTTCCCTTTTCTGTGATTAATGTTCAATTGTCTCCTGGATGTTTTTGAACTATTTTTTAAGTTAAAATTGCTCCGATTGTAAAACTGAGTTCATAACTTTTGTAACCAACTCCTCCAAGTCTGTCAATTATAGATTAAGTTGAAAGCACTACATTGAAAACACTTTTGTACTCGCATGTTTTACAAAAACACTCAGCAGTCCATCACACCCTCACTTTTGGTGAGAATTAGCAAACACACTGCTGCTACACAAGGGAACTTTTAGTTTATTTGCACAAAGATTTGGCATGAAGGTCACCAATATAAGATGGGAACATAGTGAATACTAATAGTTTAGAAATTGGAGTACAAAATAAGTAAGGTGTGAAAATTGAGCTGTTTTTCTTTTGAAGACCACATGGCAGGAAGAACATACAACAATTGGAGAAACATGGTGGTTTGAAGGTAACTGCCAAAGAAGCTATTTCCTCTGGAAACTGTGACCATGATCCTATTTGGATAAAAGGTGCTCGCATATGTAATGGAGCTGCAAATCTCAAAATTTCATTCACCACTACTCACTGGTCCTGTGCACACATGGGAAACATGCATTTTTATGACAATAAACATTTTTATGATAAGTGATAATTGTGTTATAATGCAATGGACTGAATATTGTCCTCTCTGAAATTTGCATGTTGAATCCCTAATCGCAGTTGGAAGGAATTTGGAAGTAGAGGCTTTAGAGGATAATTAGGTCATGACGGAAAAAAGCTTCAGGCATGAGAATAGTGCCCTTTCAAAGGGGCAAAAAGTAGATGAGTCAACTTTGTCACTGAGGATACCAATGAAAAGTCAGTAGTCTACAGTCTAAACATCTGATCTCAGTAGAATCCAATAATATTGCAAACCTAATTATGTGGTTTCAGATTCTAGAACTGTGAAAAATAGGTTTCTGTAATTATAAAAAGACCAGTCTTTGGCACTTATTTTTAGAATCCTTAGCTGATTAAGACTTTCTCTGATATCATTTAATCCTTACAACAAACAAGAGGCAGATATTATCATGACTTCTTAGAGAGGAAACAGAGGCACATACAGAGTGCATTGCCTTAGATAGCACAACTGACAAAAAGAAAAGTTAGAATTTGAGCCTTGGTGTAAGTGACTACAAGGTTTATGCTCTTAACTCTTTCACATTGTGCTTTAAAAAAAGATCATGCAATTATAGACTATCAGTTCTGCATAAGTCAGGCTTTTCATATATCTTCCCGTCTACCAAATGGCATGCAGAAATTTACAGAAAACTTCAGTGGTTATTGCTTTTAAATAACTGCCAAAAATCAGTTTTGGTATAAATCATCAATTATTTGGTAAAAGGTAAATTAGTATGGCACTCTGACTGACCAGTAAACACATTAACTATTGCTCAAAAAAAATAGTAAGTAGCATTCATATTTTTAAAACAGAAAAAATAATCATTATAATATTCACCATATGATTTGAAAGTTTTTAATGAGATAAATAAAAGTTACATGAGTCCTATGATCACCTTATCATTTACATATTGTTTTATTTTAGTTACAGGTTTTTGCAAAATAGCATGCAAACAGATGGCTGATTTTGAAAGCTTTGCCTCATGCAGTAAAAGGATCTCTGTCCAGATGGACATTAGGAGTCAGTGCCAATATTGTACCTTCACCATATGGACAACATGATTTATGGCAAGAGACACTGTGTTCAGCTTTGTACCTCAACACATACTTTGACTCATTGTTATCCATCATCCATTTTTGTGTTCAGAGAATCAGAGAGCAACACACTATTTAAGTAAATTATCAAAACTATGCTCATAAAGATATCTATGTACATTTAGTGACATTTTTGTAAACACATAACAAATTTTAGTTTTATGAATGTATTTTTATTTTAATCATATTTATTGAAGTATAATTCAATTAGATTATAAATGTATCCTTTTTCAGGGTTATAGTTTCACTTTATTAATTTGGACAGTTGTGTATTTATCACCAAGATGAAGATAAAGAATATTTTCTTCACCCAAAATTGTCAATGTCATTTGTTAATACAATGAATTTTATTGTTGGTTTCCAAATGTTACACCAACTTTGCGGTTGTAGGATAAACCTTACCTTGTCTTCAGTAAGTGTACTTTTAATACATGCATTGTTTACTTTAATTTGTTAAAATGTTACTTAGAATTTGTGCATTTATGTTCCCAAAAGATACTGCCCTACAGCCTTTTATTTGTGTACTTGCATTATCTAATAATAGATACCTACATTTACAGAATAAGTTATATAATTTCCCATACTTTCAATTTGGAACAAAGTTTGTACAGAAATGATATTTTTTTCTTCAAAAATTTAAGCAGCTATCCCTAAGTAAGCCATAACACCTTCACTTTTCTTTGTGGGAAATTTTTTCCTTTGATGTACAATATCTTTTATAAATAAAGTACACATGTTATCTACTTTATCTTGAGTTACTGTTAGATGTTTCTTTCAAGAAATTTGCTTATTTCATCAATATTGTGAAATTTTTTGGCATGCATATTTTTATAACATTCCCTAACTGGTGTCTCTGTGAATCTTGATATTTATTTCACATTTTCACTATTTTTCATGAGTCTGGCTAGAGAAATATGCTGTGTGTATTTTCTGCAAAAAAGCCAGCTATTTCATTAATTTCTTTATCTCTGGATATTTTTATTTTTCCTTTTTCTTTAATTTTATTTCTTATCCTCTGGCAAATTATTTTTTTGTTGTTCTACCAATTTTGAATTTATCATTTTCTCCTTTTTATAATTTTTTTTTAGGACAGATTCTCATTATGCAGCTCAGTCTGGTCTTGAAATTACTTTGCATGGTTGGCTACCAACTCATGGTAATTCTCCTGCCTCACCCTCCTCCTAAATTCTAGGATTATAGACATGGGCCACCAAGCCAGGATCCTTTTCCTAATCTCTTATAGCATAAATTTCAGACATTGATTTATAATGATTCTTATTTTTTGATTTTTACATTTGAAGACAGACTTTTCTTCCTAAGTCTTTCAAAAGAAACATCCTAAACATTTTGATATACTGTGGTGTCATTTTAGTTAACTTTTGAGATATTTTCCTTTTCCACTATGAGCTTTTTGTGGGATTTTTAAAAAGTGTGTTAGTTTCCAAAATCTAGTGATATTTAAGAAATATTCTGTTGTTATGTTACTGATATTTTAATTCTATTTTGTCAAAAACATACTTTGTATAACTTGAAATCTGTTAAATTGATTGAGAGTTGCTTTATTGATTGAGGATATCTGAATGTACAGAAAAACACATTTAATTCCTGTTGATTATTTTATTTTGTAAATATCAATTGTATCAAATTTGTTGAAAGTTGCTCAAATTTTCTTTATTCTTACTTTTTTTGTCTACTTATTTCATCAATTATTAAGAATTGAAATTTAAAGCAATCCTTGTGAGTTTGTCCAGATCTAGAATTTGTATCAGCTTTTGCTTCACATATTTCAGAGATTATGTGCCTAATTACTAGAGTCATTATGCATTTTTGACATATTAATCACTATATTATTAATAAATGACTTTATTTACTCTTTGTACTATTCTTTGTTCTAAAATAAACTTTTGCACTTATATAGCCACTCCACTTTTGATTGTGGTTCATGTATTATATTTTTTCCATCCATTATTTTTCATACATTTTTACATTACTTTTAGGCAGGATAGAGTGGATCCTTTTAATCCAGTCTTATGATGTTTATTTTAATGATTGAACAAGAATAATTTAAAAATGACATATCCTTTATATCATATGCAGTACTTTTATGCACCTAAAAGCATAGTGTAGAATCAGAGTTGGGTCTAATATTGCAGAGTAAATAAATTAGCCTTCATAGCACGCATGGTTTCTTATGTTCACCATTCCCTATCCAAGCCTTGAGCACAAAGCATTCAAAATCTTGAATTTGGAAGTTGTATCTTGTAATATATACTACTTGATATCTTCAGCAAAAACTGCAGCCTTGCTCCATGGTCACACGTATTAATATTGTGGCCATGATAATGTGGTTGCTTAAACCTAATAGAAAATTACCCTATTGATAGTACTGTGTGAGTAGAAGTTAAGGTTTTTACCAAAACGAGTAATAATTGCATTACTTACATTATTTCAAGAACGTTTAGTTCTTGGAGCTTTCAAGATGATGTTCTAGACTGTATTGTCCTCAATCAAGATGCTATTAAAAATTCTATCAAACATGTATGTGTTGACAATTTACCAACACTTTATTAAAACAAATGATAGTGATCAGACTCATAAAACAGATACTAGTCTGTGTAATAATTTATGAAATATAGTACTTGATGGAAGTACAAGACTTCATAAAAATTAGCATATTTTAAGTGAAAAGAGATTAACCTACATTTTGAGGAAGGGAAGCCTGAATCAGCATTTCTGATTCCATAATTTGTCAGGTTGTCTTGTTGATTTTCATCACAAAGTTAATTCTATTCTACTCAAGCTCTGGACCCTGTGAGAGAGCCTGAAATGAGCGTTTGCTGTGAGTCCCTTAATGTGTTAGATATAATGCCTGTTTGCCTGCAAGTAAAGCCTGATTGCTTTAAAAGCAACTAATGTTTTATAGATCCTGGGAGAATACTTCCAACTCCATATCTTTTAAAGTGTCTGTTGTAAATGGAAATAGGTGTCTGATTTCTTTATAGAGCAGAAAAGACTAGATTGTGGCCACCTAGTGTAAGTTATTCAGGGAAAAGCTGATTCTTCCCACTTACCTAGAAAGCATCAAAAGAAAGTTACACTATGTAGGTAAGATATTAGTTTTCAAAGTTTAGTTTCTGGACACCACTGGGGGACACATTACAATTACAGGACCAGAAACTCAGAAGAGAATCCAACAATCACTGTTTTTAGAATGCCAGTTATTATTGATGCATTTTTATGAAAGCATGATAGTGTTGTTCTGTTTCCATTTATACCTAAGAAGAGAATATAAGGCTGGGAGTTTATCTCAGCAGCATAATGGCCTGCCTGGCAAGCATGAGGTTATGAGTTCAATCCCCATTACCCGCCCCCACCAAAATAATAAGAAGAAAAGACTATGGCCCTTCTACCTTTCCCTACCTTTCCTTCACAAGTGCACCAGTGGGGTCCAGGCATCTAGTTCAGCATATTCCAAGCCATGGTACTGACTACTTGAAGCTTCTATCACAATAGAAACCATGAATAATCAAGTCTGAGAGACCTTTGCTTGTGAAACTGAGTATGCGGGGGAAGATTGCAAGTCATTTATGTATAGTACAACAATCAGAGAGAAAAACAGTTGATCTGGAAGAGTTAGAAAATACAAAGGAGAGAAAAGCAATACAATATAATACAAAACTTAAAAGGCAAACCCTTTGCTTAAATTGAACATAGTGGTATACACAATTGTAATCCTAGCACTTTGGGGAGCTGAGGCAAGAGGATAGCAAATTCAAGCTCAGCCAGAGTAACTTAACCTCTTAGTGAGATAAGGTCTCAAAATAAAACCAGACACAGGTAAGAGATGTATTTCAATGGAAAGTCTTTGAGTTCAATCTCCAGTACTGATAAAAAAAAAAATGTTTACCTGTGACAATGATGTTTTACACATTGGTCATTATAATTGGCTTCTACTGACATTGAAACCATTTAAGTCAGTAAAGGACTCTTTTTATTTGTGCATTAACCAAAAGCTTCTATTAAAATCTTGCTTAATATTTCAGCAGTGTATGTTAATTACTAGTTAATATTCTTGATTTTATGCAATACGATAGACATTTCTTTAACGGCAGGTATCGGAAGGGGTCCTTAATAAGGACATTATTGCTGTATAAAATATTCTCAGAGTATTAAGCTATAAAAGGACTTATTAAGTCTGTTATGATTAGGTCTAAATATCTCATGTTAGAGTGGAGCCCTGTGGAAGCAAGAATGTCACTGAGAGCATGACGTGGCAGGGGATATTCTTGTCCCTAACTCCTCCCTTCTCTTTGCTTCCTGATCAACATGTGAATAACTTTTCTCACTATGACCTTTTGTTAGGCTGTTTCTGTCTTAGAACTGGCTGAGTGTAGACTGAAGTCACTGGAAACATGAGCCAAAATAAAGTTCATACTGTACTTGTCCTACTGTACTTGATAGTGAAGCTGATTAAAAGAGAGTACACTTAATGAGAGAGGGATCACTGCTGTAACTTTAATCATGTGATTGGTTCAGAAGCTTTAAGGACTGTATGGAAAGTTTGTAACTGTGGGATAGAGAAGCTCTAGAATGTTGTAAGCAGAGTGATGAATGACTGTGTTCAGAAGACAGTGATACCAACACAAATGTAGAAAGTAAGGTCCAGGTTCAAGTGGTGTCAGTTTGAAGGAAGACTCCTTTAGTATTTAGACTAGAAGCCTCAGGATTCCATTGGCATTTGGGCTCTAGAAGAAAGTTTGTTTACTTTTGGCCCATATTCTGAACGTTTGTAAGACACTGACAGTAAGAGTGGTGGATTATTTAACCTTGTGGAGAAAATTTAAAGACAGCACAACTTTCAGGCCGTGACATGTGATACTTCTAACAATATTTATAGTGAGAATTGGGAGGTAAAATGCAAAGCAGAAAAAATTTAAAAATTGAAATTTTGACCCAGAAGCAACCATGTGTAACACTGGGGCAAAAACATATGATTGTTAAAAATTTAAGATCATTAAAAATAAACCAAATTTTTTAAAAAATAAGAAAATTACTTGAGAATATCTCCAGTAACAGCAAGACCTCACTCACTGCAGGCTAAAAGGTGCAATATGTCAACCTGTCATTGAGAAGTGTCTCAGGCAATTATTTTTTTAGGCATGCTCAGCCATCCAGACACTGACAAACACTACACCCATGATACAATGGTGTCTGTACTATTACCACTGACAGCAAAACTTAGTGTCATCTACATAATGCTGATTTTATTACTATGCAGAATGCAAGACTTGTGGTCAGAGAGGTTTCCACCCAGAATTCAAAGAAAGTTCAGAGAAGCCAGACAAAGGTCTCTTAAAACAGTAGTGCATGAAGTTGTTGGAATGAAGCAAAGATGGAGTGGAGTCCCCTGGAAGTTAAGGATTCCGGGAACATGGGGAATCTGCTGAGGAAAGATGAAAGCAACAAGTGCAGTCAGTCCAAGAGAGAAGTATTTAACTTTCATTTTGACTGTTACAGGTACTTGTACTTAAGAGTTTGCCTTGAGGTTGAGAGGAAGCTTTGCACGTGCATTATTCTGCAATATTAAGCTTTGGTGACCATTAAAAATATGCTAAATTCATTTTGTGTGAGGAGACAAGCATGAGCCTTTTGGGAGCAGGGGTGAAATTTTATGATTTAGATATAAAATAATCCCCCTAAACTCTTATATTCTAGGCATAGCCTGGTCTCATAAGGCCAGTCACAGGGCCTGTCCCCTGCAAGGATATATGCTTGTTCCAGGCTCCTTCCTTCTGTTTCTTAGTTACCATGGCAGATTTCCTGGGCCATGTCTTTTTATCATGCTATTTCTCACTTAAAGCTACTCAATCATGGACTGAATCCACTGAAATTGTGAGTCAAAATAGATATCCTTTCCTTTAAATTGTAAGTGGCTGGTGTTTTTGTCCCAGTGGTGAGAAAGCTCACTGAAAGTTAGACCCTGAGATTTTATGAGTCTTAAATTTGAATTGCTTAAAAGAAATATTTATATTTTAATAATAATACATTGTAAGAATAAAGTTAACATTCATTCCAAATCAATATTGGATTTATAAAGTTGTGTTAGAGAATGTGTGGATTTTTAAAACAAAAATTCAAATACAAGATTTCTATCCAAAAATGATTTTTAAAATTTATAACAACAGAATTTTACCAAATTTTGTAAAAAAAAAAAAAGAAACAGTTTTTAAAACCTTTCAGCCTACCAAGGAGTACAAATTCTCAAATAAAAGCATTGCAGTCCTCAGTATGAAGGAAGATTGTTATTAAGAAATCATTTTCAGAAAATTTTGAAGGTTAAAAATCAAACCAATACCAAAAAAATAGGGTTTACTAATTATGAATAGCATTTTATGGGAAACAAAATGTTACACATTTCAACAGATTTGGTTTTTTTTGGTCTATTTTCACTGCTGTTATTTTGTTTGTAATGCTTTTGTAAATGCTTATCTTTTCTACAAGTCAAAATATGAGCAAACCAAGTTACTCTGTTGCATAAAACTCATCATTTGTCCACTATGATCCAGGCATTCAAGTCTTAAATTCAAATTAAATTAACATAGTTTACATTATTGTAGATGAAATAGCTGTGATGCAGTTTGCCCACATATTACCAGACATATCCATATAGTTTTTCCTAAATCTCAAATTATCCTTCAAAATTATTTAATTAGTTCTAAATTATAATAATACCTTCAGAAACAATTTTGGTCAGTTAAGTAGTTTACCAGGGTACAGCACCAAGCCATAATGCAGTATTGTTCAGATATGTTGTCATTATTTTAGATACTTTCTATTTTGCTCTTTACTGAACTTTGTTGAACAGTTCTAATTAATCATTATCAGTTAAAAAATTAGACAAACTACTTTGTGGGAATTTTTAAAGTATATATTTTGATTATGGGATTTAAGAGTTGTCTTAGTTACTTTCTTGTCTCTGCAGCAGAATACTTGACACAACATAAAGGAGGGATGTTTATTTTGGCTCACAGTTTTGGGGGATTTATTCTCTGGTTAGCTGGCTCCAATGCAGAAATGACATGGTAGAGGGCCTGGTAGAGAAAAATTGCTCCAGAGGCCAGGAAGGAGAGCAAGGGAGATAGGAGGTACTGAGGAGAAGGATACATCCTTTCCAGTTACATCCCAGTTGATCTTCTTCTGATGAGAACTTAACTCCAACAAAACATTCAGCTAAGAACTCCTCAGTGTGTTAATCTACTGAGGAGTACAACACCTGCCAGATCCAATTGCCTGCCAAAAGCCCAACTAGAGCACGTGACACATATGGAAAATATTTTGGATCTAAACTATAATATGAAGTAATTTTTACATAAAGTGTGTGGGCTTTTATGAAAGATCACAAAATATATGGCCTTTGAAATTTTTATTGTAGATTTTTAAAGACTACTCAAATATCTCCATTAGTTTCTCAAAAAGGTTTTTGTAACAAAAAGTTAAAACTAGAACACTTTTAGATAAATAAGATATTTAAATATTGCACAAACTCTCAAACCAGGTATGGTGGTGCATGCCTATAATACCAGCACTCACAAGAATGAGGCAGGAGGATCTTTGCAAGTTTGAGACCAGCCTGGGCTATAAAGTGAGCTCCAGCCTAAACTGCATAGCAAGACTCTATTTCAAAAGGACACACACACTCAAACACACACACACGCACACACACACAAAGCTCTCAAGCAAATTTTTCCTAGAGATTTCCATAATAATCTAGAGATAATCAAATGTGATTTAGCAATTAAACATTAATAATCCAGAAAATCTGAATTCAAAATTTTCTAACTTGGGTAATTGATTACTCCAAAATTTCCCTGTAAATCCATGACACAAAATTCAGTTAAAATTAGAAATATATACAATAAAAAATCAACAAAAATAAAAATACACAACATCCTTAACATGCAGTTTGCTGTCAAGTTCCTCAAAGGGTAGCTGAAAAAAATGTAAAAGTACAGCATAGATATTTTACTAGACTTTGGGATATACCAAACTTTTACTCACTAAAAATATTCAAAAATATGTGAATTAGGGCACAGAATGCTCCAGTACATTGGAGCATCCTTTTATGATATTGTAGAATGTCATACAGTCTGGTTATGACATGGTAGAATCTTTCACTTCAGACCTTACCACCACATCAGTAAGGAATGTATCCCTCTACTTCAATTATGTTGTTGAAACAACTCTAAAAATCTATTTTATTCTATTAAAGAAGCAAAATATCATTATGTTTTAATTAAAATTATTTTAAAAGCAGGTAGCAGATCTATATGAAAAGCACAGCTGTGAACATATGTAAAGTAAACGTTGGCATTTACCTAACATTTGGAGGGAATACTAAACATAACACATACATTGAATGAACTGGTATTAACTCATTCCCAGTGATATAAGTAAAGTAATAATTTTTTGATTTAACAGGTAACAAAGGGACTTTTCAGTGTTTACTCAGCTCTTGAGTAACATAAGAATTAAAGTTTATCTGGTTTGACATTCTACAATTTTGGATAAATTTTGCTAAGTTTCAATACTTAATATTGATGGCTTCACTGAAACATTTTCATTTGCCTATATCTAAAAGGGTTATTTTAACTCTAAGTGTAGCCTTAAGCCAATACATGTTCATATTGGTCCAAATACATGTTCATTTTTTTGGACCCACTATGTACAGCCTAATGATTATCAATAAAAACTGTTTTTGTATGTTTACTGCCTGGCATTGTCCATTACTTTAAAAGAAAGGGTTAATGAAAAATCATTGTTCTTCTGTTGTAAGATAAGAAACTTGCAAATGTAAGCTAAAATTAGGTTTGATAATTCTTTGGCGATTTTTTTCTTTGTTTCCTTATGTCTCCAGTAAAATATATATGTATATATTTGCTAGAAATAATAAAAGTATTGAGTTTTTGTTGCCTATTCTTTGGTGTTTTGTATTGTATTCAAAATCACAGTGGAGCACAATTATAGAATTTCAATGCAAATATTTAAATTGAAATTTTCAGGCAATAGTGCCTTTCATCAACTTGTTTATTTTATTGCAGAATAAATTTGCCCAAGAACTCTTGATGCAAAAATACTATCAAAACACATTTTTTGTGCTAAAAAGTAATTATGATAAAATATTCTTCTTCAAGAGTCACTACTATCTTCAGTTTTAAAAATTGCTATATTTGCAGAGAGAGATGAGAAAAAGGAAATAGGACAGTATACAAAGAAAAGAAGAATCTCCTGGTGCTAAATTTGGCACAGACAAAGAACTTTTGCAGTTGTTTGAGGGATAGTCTATCCATTCATTGCTGCAAAATAAAATTGGTTCTTTAGAAAAAATGAATTGTACACAGAGGCTTGACAATCCTATTTAACAGAATGAAAAACTGCTTATTAAATCCTCCGGGTCTTCTTAACGAAACTGAGACAAATAGTGTGAAGTCTTAAATATTTCTTTGAGATGTTTAAGGGAAAGAAAAAGGACACTTGCTGGTCACAGCCAAGATAAGCCTCTTTCTTAGCACAGCTGCAAATGAGGTAAAATTATCACCAAGTAGTAAATATTCCACGGAAGTTGTTGGGATATAGGATATGGACACGAGGCGATATGTAGGACATCTGTGGTGGAGACAGCTTTAGCTCAGCAGAACATATGGTTCTATGAAATATTAATTTAGGGTTTAAAACTAAAATGCTCATAAAAGTCAATCCTAAAATTTTAAGTACAGAAAGTACAAAACACAATCCACATTCTACATAACATATGGGCTTTCAGTGGTCTCATTTAGCTTCTTAAAGACTGCTTAAAAATATCTCCATCTAACAGGGCATGGTGGTACATGCCTGCAATCCTAGCACTTCACAGGCAGAGCCAGGAGGATTGGCATGAGTTTTAGTCCAGCCTGGCCTCTATAGTGAGTTCACAGTAAGCTTGGACTACATAATACCCAAGATCATGTCTCAAAAAAAAAAAAAATCTCCCTTTATTTGTAGGTTGCTTTGTTTAGAATGAGAGTTTGAAGGTTTTTGATAAATGACAGATAAAATGTTTGAAAGCTCCTAAATATATTACACAAATACCTATAGAGATTTCAGGAATAATCAAGAAGTAATAAAAATTTATACTATTTTTCTTTTTTAGCACAAATTCATTATGATATGAATTACAAGACAGATCTGAGAACAAACAAAAACAATTGATTTTTTGTTTAGGATTTATTGGCCTTTAGAATGTATTGACCTGTGGAATTTATTTACATTTATGCAAAACAGGCTTGAGGAGAGTCAATAAAAATCTGTATATTCAAAGTTTTGAGTCTCATAGTATAGGATGACACAGTATTCCCAGAGATAACTTGCAAACATTCTTTATTCACACACACACACAGACACACACACACACACACATCCTTTTTTTTTTTTTTTTTTTCTTAAGCATTGGCAAGGTTTATTTGAGAAAATAAAAGTGAAGCATTAGGGAGAAACTGGCTTTGCAGAGTGAGCTTGGGCCAAGTAAAAGGAGAAAAAGCAAGACAGAACACTTTGGACCAAGCAGGGTGGGCTTCCATGAAGAAAGTCACCATAGCCTAAAATCGTCTCATAGTCTATATCTGAATCTAACCACTCACAAATATTCTACAAGTATTTACTACATGCTTAAATATTTCAAAAATATTATGAAAATTAGATATAGTTTTCACTTTCAAACAGCACAGATGAAAATTTTATGTTCACTATCTCATGGTAAATACATTTTTTTACTAACCATTTTGTTCTTATATAAAGACAGGTTGACCAGAATTTCCAGCCAACGTACCTGAGTTTGTGCTAGTCAAGTTCCCTAAGACCCTTACTCTCCAGAAGAACAGGGAATATGTATTTGACAAATGAATGTGACACCATTTTTCTAGGCAGGTTTCTAGCTGAATCTCTATATTGTAACCTCTGATTTTTAGACTGATACACCAGGTTTTTTCTGAAAGTTTGGACTCTTCCAATACTTATGGGATATTTAACCTTGGAAATGCTATTTTACTTTTTTACACTCATCTAGTGGTTCTTGGGGTTTGAAATTTGCATGTCTATCTCTGTCCATAGCAAGTTTTCTTATGGTGAAATTCTTATTTACAATGCAAAATAAAAACAGCTCTGGTTGGTACAATATTCTCTTCAAGGAAGACACCACATTAATTAAGCTAAACATTTTGCACAGCCATCTCTGTTGTAATCTAACTCTTAGCACCACCATTCTGTTCTGTATGTGCCACGCCCTTTGACCTTTAAAAAAAAAAACAGGATGTCCTGTTTCCTCTGGAATGCACAGGTGTGGCTCCCCCACATCTTTGCACGTTTTCCCCTTTATAAACCACCCCCAAATCTTAGCCCAGTTGCACAGCAGTGAAAATTCCACCCTCACTCTGTGTCGCTGGATACCAGCCTAAGTAAATAAGCACTCTCTTCTTTTCCCTCCAAGATGTCTTGGCTTTTTTATTCTTTTTGCCTTTTTACAATTTTCATTTTATTTTGGGGTGCAACCTTTTGGGGTACAACATTTGGGGGCTCATCTGGGATTAACCCCAGGGACCCCAAAAGGGCGCCCCTTTTTCTTTTCTCAAGTCATTTCATTGGGTCTGTACTCTGTAAGTATCTTTTTTACGTATGCTTTTCCTTGGTTCTTTTGTATTTTGGGGCGCATTTGCATTTGGTAGAGGAGCCTGAGTGCTCTTTCTGCACCGGAGCCGAACTCCCTCCAGGTTTGGGGGCATTTTGCCCGTTGGTACGATCGGGTATTTACCCGTTTGTAATTTGTACAGTCGGGTATTGGAATTTACCCGGGCATAGTTTGTGAACCAGGAACTGCTTTTCGCTGGACTGTTCCAGATCTAATGCTGCCTAAGGAATTTCACTGGTATTTCCTTCTAGGATGCTCAAGAGTGGACGGAAGAGGGTGTGTATGTATTGCTGATGTTTTTGTGTCTTCTGTGTTGCCTTACTGTGTGTGTGTTTAACCGACCATTTTCTTACTAGTCACCATGGGATAAGGATCTTCATCTGTGCCTTTAACTTCTCTAACTCTAGTTCTTAATCATTTTAAGGAATTTGAGTAAAGAGCCCAGGGATATGGAGAACCTGTCCATCCCGGGAGACTTCACGTGCTCGCTTCTTTGGAGTGGCCTTGTGGAGGCCCTGAATGGCCATCTGTTGGTAGCTTCCACATGGCTATTGTGGAGGCAGTCCAGAGATATGTCTTCGGCCCTCAGACTCATCCTGACCAAATTGTCTATATACAGATTTGATCTTATTTTTGATTCTCCTCCCTGGTTAAGAAAAGTTTGTTAAGGCTTCCAGGCAGCAGCCCAGTAACCCTCCGTTGCTGGCACCGCTAAGAGAAAAACCACCACCTGCCCCACTGGTCCTACTGGAGGGGGATATGGAGGAGCTGCTGCCGGCCCCTTACCGCCTGTCAGCTCCACCCGTGGCACCACCAACACCACCGGAAAAAGAGGAAGGAAAAAGAGGAACCTCCTCGTTGTCCAACGAGCCCTATCCGGACCAGGAGCCCACCACACCTGGAGTCACCAGACTCCTCCTCCACTGTCCCCCCCAACTCCTGCACTTTGCCCCTTGTGAGAGATGCCCAACTCTAAGCCCCCATTTTTGTTGCATGTCTATCTCTGTTGATAGCAAGTTTTCTTATGGTGAAATTCTTATTTACAATGCAAAATAAAAAGAGCTCTGCTTGGTACAATATTCTCTTTAAGGAAGACACCACATTAGTTAAGCTAAACATTTTGTATAACCATCTCCTGCATAGTTTTGCAATTTAGAATCTATTTTAACTCTTGAAACCGCTACTCATATATCTAATATCCCTGAAATGGACCATCCATTACACTTTCTTCTTTGAGCTACACATTCACTTCTATATGTCAAAGTATACTTAAATAAATAAGCAACAAAATGAACAGACTATATTTTAAGTACAAGTTTGCAATCCTATTGTACGCAGAGAATAATAAGTAGGCAATTGAAATGAATATACATTGTTTAGTTGGAAAATATCACCTTGTAGTTTCAGTTTTTATAGCAACTGTATTGAATTAGTTTTTCCTGAACTTGCAAATGATTTTCTGAAATCTTTAATCTTTCTGTGTAAATACAGAGAACTGTTGAGAATTCCTTTGGTTGAATATTCTGTGACAGGGTCAAATTAACTATTTTTATAATACATTTGAACTACAAGCATTGATATAATGGAGCAGTACAACTTCAGTCTCAGTCAATTTGGTATAACAACAAGTAATAAGGATTATGATTAACAAGTGTCAGACAAATCTGGATTCAAATCTCAACTCTACTGTTAAAAGTTTGGTTTTAAAAATGTTTCTTTCATTCTTGTCTTCTGTTTTTATAACTATAAAATATATTTCATGAGGGGCAGTGGAGATATCAAGTTGAAGCCCAAACCACACTGATAAATTCTTAAGAAAGAACAAAGTAAAACAAAATAAAATAATGGTAAGTAGACACCACTGAAATGAAAATTGTTGACAGAAAAGAATTCCTTCAATTAATTAAAATAAATATAAAACAAATTATAGAGAAGATAATCTCTATGTAGCACAAGTGCAGATTAAATAAAAACATAAACAGGATGAGGTAGAAAACCTAACAGGTAACATAGAAAAATATTAAAACTTGCAATGCAAAAAAATGCTCTCAATGTGTTTAAAAGACAATGTATCCTATATTTCGGAAAAATTAATATAACCTGAATCTGTTATATTATTGCTCTTCCAACAACAAAAACCATCAGAATTCTTCATAACAAAGTAGCTATCTAAAGAAAGAAACCTGACATACAATTTTGTTTACGTGAATACTAACCAGGTGATAAAAGTTTCATCACATGTACCACCTAAACACAATAACCTCTTCCTCAAAGTCTCAACAGTCCCAGCCTTTTTGCAGACTTCAAGTATCATCTGAGACTGAAGACAAACTCAGCTCCGAACTTCTGTGAAATTTCAAAGCACGTTACATAATCCCAAATTACAATAACAGTGAATATTCTCCTTCCAAGAGAGGAATAGGGGATAGGAAATTGTTATACCCCAAAAGGCTGCACCCCAAAATAAAATGAAAATTGTAAAAAGGCAAAAAAGAATAAAAAGGCCAAGACATCTTGGAGGGAAAAGAAGAGAGTGCTTTTTAAATTTAGGCTGGTATCCAGCAACACAGAGTGAGTGTGGAATTTACACTGCTGTGCAACTAGGCTAAGATTTGGGGGTGGTTTATAAAGGGAAAAACCACAGAGATGTGGGGGAGCCACACCTGTGCATTCCTGAGGAAACAGGACATCCTGCTGTTTGCCTAGGGTCAAAGTACAGAGGTTTGTGGCTAGTCTATTCCAGTGATACATTATGCAGGCTGTGGGCATTAGGGGAAGAACACAATTACTGGTGTCACAAGAAGTACAAAGTGTGATTTGGGACAATGGTTGCAGTTTAGGTCAAAGGGTGTGGCACATACAGAATGGCGGTGCTGGAGTTAGATTACAACAGAAATAATTATACAAAAGCAAAACTAAAGCCCAGAAAAGACGTATAAAGTCCTGTAACTCCATGTGTGGCATCTGCGATATAAGGTGGTAAAATGTGAGTTTCAGAGTCTTGGATATCCCCAGTCCTATAGCTCTGAAAGTTGCAAACATTAGGACCTCCTTCTTTTACTGCTTATATTTAGAGCCTGCTGGTTCCCTGGGCAAACACGGGATATTTTTGGCATCTCTGACATCCTGGAATATCTACTTCTTCTGTGGCTTCATTCACAAAGCTTCATATATACTTAGAAATCTGGATGAAACCTGCCCTGACACTACAACCATTTAGTTCCACAAGTCAAAAAAAATGGGCATCACACAGATGATACCAGTCACTGTCAGCAGGAGCAGAAGCCAGATCTCCTTGGACCAAGATTGTGGCATCCTCTGAGTGGCTAGACAGGTTAGCAGAGTAAAATGAATCCCAGAGAACCAAATTCCCAGATGGCCCTTAAGTCAGGGTTCCAAGAGCCCTCTTGTAAAATGAAAGATTGATACTTTTGTACCTTTGAGCCTATAATGAGTGAGATATTGCTGTTTCTGCAGTGTCCTCAAATAATCTTTCTTCTTGTATTTTTTAATGGTGTTAGTATCTCTAGCAAGCAGATTTATTTTAGCTCTAACTTTATATGGCCTTCATTCTGAGTCAAAATTTAAGTTGTTCCAAGTTTTCTGCACTCTCCTTTGTCCACAATTCTTACTATAAATCTGGCAAAAATCATCCAAGTGTACCCCTGCCACAGTTTAATGTTGGGCTGTTTGGAAATTTCCTCCACCAAATTAATCTCAGTCTCAGGAAAAAATCTCAGAACATGGGAAAATGTAGACACATTTGCTGCTGGAGTGTAACACATATACTACTGCTACAAGTGCCAGTAGAGTCTGTTCCCAAATGAAACTTCATCAGCCTGGTGTCTACTGTCTATAAGATCCTGTCAGCATTTTGGTGTTCTGAGCTTCAACCACAATCACACTTCAGGCTCTGCTTACAGTGTTCTAGGGTTTCTCCGGTTCACATCTCTAAAGTTTTTTTAAACTCATCCAGAAAACCATTTGCAAATGTTTCTAAAACACACAATTAAGTGTACTCACAGCAATGATTCTACTCTTAGTACATATTTCACACGAATGACCAAAAGTTATGCCATTTCACCCCTGTCAATGTCCTATTACTTCCTTGGAAGCCCTCAGTTCCTTCAATCTACAGAGGTATGCCTTTTGAAGGTCTTATTTAGAGCAAGATTTTAAAAGTTATATAGGATTATTTCTTCATATTTATATCTTTTTACTTTCTTTTTTCCCTCCAGTCCTTAGAGTCATTGCCTGTATAACTTGCGATTCTTGAACTTGGAAATGATACTTCTGGGTAGTGGTCTCTTCATGATGGGTATTTTGGTGCACCTCAATCTCCAAAAAGCTGACTCCTTTTTCTAGCAAAAAGCTTCATATGGTGCACGTTGTTTCAGATTTTATCACACCAAAAATGTTAACACTTGTTCATGTTTCTGAATGTAGAACATAAACACGGTAAGTTGACACAATCCTCAGCTGGAAAATATGATGAAAATGATTACTGCAACCAAATGAGCCTTTCATGCTCTGCTGATCTTCTGTGAATTGGAGCTTGTAAATTTACCAAAATGAAGGTACCCCATATCCTATCTGTGCTGCCTCTACAAAGGAAAAAGAGGATTCATTGGGAATATTCAAGGAGAGTATAGATAGTGGCTAAGAAAATCTCAGAGCCATCCACAAGTTGGAGGCAGAATTTCACAGCTGTGGGAAGATGTATGTGCCTAACAAGGATGCCAGCACCTTATTTGGATTTAGATAATTTGAGGAAGTGTTCAGGAACATAGGGAGGGAAATGAGGTAGTCTTTTCCTGGAGGGTTGCCTGAGTTTGGAACAATTTACTTGCAGCAGAACTCATAGTGGTTCAGATAGTATGTGAATTGGATCATATCTGGAGCAGATGAGAAGAACCTGTGGTTTTAATTTGCAACACAACACTGCACAGTTTTTGGTCCAAATGCAGGCTGGACCCAGAGGAAAACATTTTGTTTCCACTGAGGCTTGCAGATCTCATTGTAGAACCAAGAGATTTTTGTGAATGATGCAGTTGTGTTGTGACTCTTCAAAGAAGTGTTTACTAGATGGATTCTGTTTGGGGCACTGATAATGGCACAAGGGAAATAATATAACTCCCAACATGCTATATATCAGATACACTAAATTAATATTCCCCAAATCAAAGAATGAATTTTAATTTTGTCTTTTTAAGACAGGGTCTCATTATGCAGTTCAAACTGGCATTGAGCTCACTTTGTAGCTCAGGCTGGTCTTGAACTCACAATGATACTCTTGTCTAAGCCTCCTAAGTGATGGAATTACAGGATTGCAGCACCAAAAAATGAATTCTAAGGGACAATAGAGGTTAACAGCAGAAAAAATTTATTGAGAAAGATAGTTCTTGAGAAACATGAGGGGACCCAAAAATGAACTAGCAACAAGTCCACTTCTCAAAGGAAGTTTTATAAAGCAAAATCATGAGGTGGTACAATGTGGACCAAAACTATGATCAATTAACTAGACTGCAAGTCTAGCCAGTTAGGTAATATTGACCCAATGGAGAAGCAATTCACATAGCAAGTATACTACCATACTATAAGTATAAAATATGCCATGAATGTTTTAAACTTTTAGTAGCTTTTTAGGAAGGGATGGATCCAGATATCCTAGTACACACCTGGGCAACTGATAAATCTAGAATTTATTGGACCAAGTAGTATCTATTATAGTCTAATCTTTACTTTGCTATTTATCTCTCTGGTAGGCATGTAGGCTTGCTCATTTTGTCTTTATCTTGAAGCCCGACCTTTAGCAGATGCACCTTCAGACACAGATGTAAAGTGTCCTCAACTGCTGCACTGACCCCCTGAAGGTCCTAGTCCTGTCTGACTGCCTATAACATTACTACCTAACTTAGTTGTCTAGAATGATGAGTGGTGGGCTTAACTGTTTTATCTTTCTTTAGGCATCAGTGAAGTGTACATCTCAGGCTTAACCGTCTCAGAACCCAACCTGTTACCTGCATTATGCTAGGTGATGAAATTTGAAGTGATCCTCTTGAGTTTATATTTATGGCATATTTTGTACTCATAGTACCCTACTAGCACACTGACTGCTCTGTTTGAACATCTGAACATAGTAAAATGAAGCATTCATTCATAGCATTTTTTAAAGATCCAAAACTGAAAGCATGTTTATATTCACAAATCTGATGCTTACTGGTTACATATGTCACTCTATCTTTCTCAGACGGTTTTGATTTTAAAAATAAAATAAAAAATCTAAGAATAATCTTGGTTAAGATATACACAGTGAAGTAAGTTTGGATGAAAATATAAAAAGAAAGAAATGATGTAAGAAAAGTAAAATTCATGTTGAATGAAAGAGAAATCCAGAATCAAAGATATTCTGAATAAGCAAAGTTTTATGATAATTAGAAACTAAAAATATCACATACTATTTCAATTGATGACAGATTTCAATGTTTAAGAGAAAATTTTTATTCAAATTCTGTTAATTCATCCCACAATATGGTAATATGAAGAATAGATGGTTGGTGACAATATATTTCTTTCTCAATTCCTCTGTTAGGACCTTTTCAAAAAGATACATTTCCTCCTGTATTGGTTACTTTTCTTTTGTTTCTGAGACAAAAGACTTGACACCCAAAATTAAGGAAGGAAGGAAAGGTTTATTTAGTTCACAGTTTGTGGAGATTTCAGTCCATAAACAGCCGGTTCCAAGGCAGCATGTCATGGCAGAGGGGCAACAGTTCATGGTGGTGGAAAACAGCAACTACAAAGAGAACATAAAGGAAGGAGCACAGGAAAGTACTCTTTCTGTTCCTTATACTGTATGTAGATCACACCCACTTGTGTGTAGCACTCACATTCATAATCCCAGCATTGGACCATGAATGAGTCACAAACTCTGGAAGCCTACCTCCATTATCGCATGGGGCTTTGGGGGGACATCCAGACACAAATCATAATACATTAAAGTTTAAGAGAGGAATGATGTCATTCCCCAGAAACCCAACCTAAGAGCAACTCATCCCCTCAAATCTAAGCAGTCCATGGAGGTTTACAAATTCAGATACTAACTAAGTGGATCCATTTGATCTGCAACAGTATATTATGCCATCTGAGACCTGAGGGACATTTGGGTATCAGCTGTGGAAACAGACTGATTTATTCTGCAGGCTGAAAAGTTTAAAATAAAAAAGTGATTTTTCTGACAACATAAGCAATCCTGGTCTTCATGGAGCTATGAAATAGGGAAAGAGCTAGCAGAGAAAATAAAATAATAATAATAAGGAAGAGATATGAACAAGAAAACCACAACATGGCCAAGAAATGAAGTCAGAAAAATAACCGGAAAACCAAAAGGATGAATAGAGAGAATAACAGGTTGAGTGGAGACATAGGTAGCAAGCCAAGTCTTTGTTTCTTTATTTCCCCAGTGATAGCCATCAGTGAATTTATAAGTACATAGTGTTCTTTTGCCAGCTCTGTGAGCCCATGAGTTTTAGAGCTTCAAACAAAATTGTTCTTAAACATTCAATTCAAAAGACAAATGAACAAAGTTTGCAGTTCAAATTCAAAGATAAACCAAAAGAGGCATCTCATCTTTTAGAAAATGTAAACTCTTCCACATTTGGTGGCAATGGTAAGCTTACATGTCACTTTATTCCCTCTCACCTGAAGGTTATTTGTTCAGGTGCTTGATTTTTGTGAGTCTTCTCTCAGAATAACAGAGTACAGCCAGTGTAAAAGCAAGTTGTTTCAGAAAATAGTAGAATACTGCTTTAAATCCTGTGGATGTGTATAAGAAACTACACAAACTCATTTTACAGGCATGTTTCTACCTTTTTGCAATAGAAATTGAAAATTGCACTGAGCTACTAAAGGCAGTGCTATTTAAGGGAACTTGTTAGATAATAGAGCTGCATTCAAAGGTACCATTGTATAACTTAGGGCTACCACCACACGTTAACCTTGGTAGATAGCATGCATGAAATTGAAAGCCAGTGTGTTCTAAAGGAATTCAAGAATACAGCTTCTGAGCAGCAATTATAGGCAGAGACAGCTAGCTTCTAAGAGTGAAAAGGGATGAATATAAATACTGTCCCTGATCCTGAAGTATCGATCTTGAAATTGCTTTGCCCCATTATGATATAGCACCATCTTGGTGCATTATTTAGGAAGTTCTGAGAAAATTTAAACTAGAAAAAGAACAAATATTTATCAGTTAATATTTAGAACGTTCACCACATGTTGGCCTATATATGTAACATAATCTCACCTTCTTAAACACAAAAATCCCTGAAAAACCTATGTTACAAACTAGCATGCTCTACTTTTCTCATAATAATTTTACTATGATAATATTTATAAAACATATTACAACCCTAATAAATTTTAATCTTATACTTCAGTAGCATTTAATATATTTATAACTATATATAACCACCACAATCATACATTTCCATAAATTAATCTTGCACAACTTCATGTCTATGTCACCTTCCCCCTTATCTTAGCTCCATAATTTTGCTTTTTATTTATGTGATTTTCATCAATATATTAATTTCATTTAAGTAGGATAGTGCATTTGTCCCTTTGCATTTGGCATGTTTCACTTTTCACTAAAGATCTTCAAGTTTCATTTATATGGTAGCATATATAAGACTTTCTTCATGTTTTTAAGATAATATTTCATGGGCTCATATATTTCATTTTGTTTACCTGTTTATATAATCTGTGAACATTTGGGTTTTTTCAGATTTTGTCTATTGTGATTAATGCTGTTATGAGAATGAGAATACAAATATCTCTTTAAGACCTTATGCTCAGCCAGGCATGGCGGCACATGCCTGTAATCCCAACACTAGAAAGACTGAGGCAGGAGGATATTTATAAGTATGAAAGACCAAGCTTGTCTATACAGTGGGCTCAAGGACAGCCTGAACTGCATAGCACCAGCTTATCTAAAAAAGAAAAAAAGAAACACTAAAAAGCTTTATATTCAACTTATTAGGTTACATATCTAGAAGTGAAATTCCTGAATCATGAGAATGCAGTTTTTAATTTTTTGAGGAACCACCATATGGTGTTGCACAACATTATACCATTTTAAATTTTATCCACACTGTGTAAGAATTCCTGTTTCTCTAAGTGTCGCAAATTTCTAAGTGTCATAATTTTCATTTATATTTTTGCAGGCATCATCCTAATAGATGTGATGTAGTATCTCATTATAGTATTCATTTGAATTTCTTTTTTTTAAATTTTTTTATTTAAAGAGAAACAAAAGCATGTAAAGGCTAGAGATAATATAGAATTTCAAAGAAAAGATAAACAATTAGAAATCACTAGTTGATAAATTACATAGTTTCCTCTTATAAATAGTTGTTCAAGTTACAAAATTAAAGCATACAAAGTAGATATTCAAACAGTGAGAGTGTAAACAGCTATGCCTGCATGAATCTCTACATGTATTTCTATCCTTTCTGTATTAGAGGGAAAAACAAAACTTAGCAAGACAAAACAAAGCAAATATCTATAAAAACATGAAACCAAAAAGTCATATAAAACCACAGTATAAGATGATCTACAATGATTGCTGTGTTGTTTCTTACTATGTTCAGTAGAATTGTCTATATTGTCAGGCATACATGAATACAGCAGTATAATTGAATATATCTGTACATAACAATATTAGTAAAAATAAAATATTGTAGACAGTATAAAACTTCAAAGTCATGTAATAATCAAACCAGAGTGGATATTCTGAATCTTGACATCTTAAGTGAAGTTGCCTATACTTTCAGACTTGATACTATCAATCATAACAGCTTTGAATAAAACCTATCAATACAAAACAGCAATCTAACTAACCGGATTTGATTACAATCAGTCATGGTAAAACAGTGTAGATTTTACAGAGCTTTAGATTAACTTAATAGGAAATTAAGGATGATTATCATAATATATCCTGTTATTTTTGGGATTACTGTCTGTGCCCTCAAATCTAGTACAAGTAGAATGACTGGAGCAGAATATAATACATCTAAGCAGAGTAGTGTGAGTCATGTGGGTTTTAAATCCTGGTACACTATTAACAATATAGCATATCAAGGCCATCTATGTTAGAGTTTCTAGTTATCCTTCTCTGCTTCATTTCTGCCATGCTATTTTTCTGCCTTTGTCTAATTTTCTCCTTCATTCTACTGCCTGCCCCACTCAATGAGGCCTTTCTGCCACTGTTCCTAAAATCCTGGTATTTTTTTTCTCTCTGTTTAGAATGTCTTCCAGAATTCTCTGTAGGGTTGGATTGGTGGTCACAAACTCCCCCAGTTCCTCTTTGTCACGGAAGCATCTTGTTTCTCCATTAATTTCTAGTTTTGCATGGTACATCAATCTGGGCTGGAGGTTATTTTCTTTCAGGGCTTGGAATATTTCACTCCAAGCTCTTCTTGATCTGATGGTCTGTGTTTAGAAGTCAGCCATGATCCTGATGGGCTTACCTTTATATGTAATGTGTTTCTTTTCTCTGATGGCTTTTAATATTCTGTTTTTGTATTGAATTTCTGGTATCTTGATTATTATATATCTGGGTGTAGCTCTGTTTTGGTTGTAGGTGGCAGGAGTTCTGTATGCCTCACATAACTGAATGTCATTTTCTTTTCTCATGCTTGGGAAGTTTTCCTTAATTATTTCCATGAATAGCCTTTGCAGTTTGCCTGTGTGTATTCTTGCTTCTTTGTTCACATTTCTTATTCTTAAACTGTAGATTCTCTTGTCATCTTCTAGCCTTTGTATTGTTATTGCCTGTATCTTGTTATTTTTAAGAGCTCTTTCCTTTCATGATCACACATTGCAAACTTGTCTTCAAGTTTTGATAGTCTATCCTTAGTTTCTTTTAAGGCATTTTGCCAGCTTTCAATGGAATTTTTAATTTCCTGGTAGTCTCTTTGAATCTGCTTCAGGTATTCTTGATTTTCTTTATATTCTTCATCAAATGTTTCTCTCCTTTTTTGTGTTCTTCCCTTCTTCCATCTGTATCTTCCTGAGAGATGCTTCCTGAGAGCATTTCTTTTATTATTCTACTCATATCTTGCTTTACCTGATTTAATATTTCAGTTTTGAGTTCGTCTACAAGGTTCTGAAGATAACTCTTAATGTCCATTGAAGCCATGTCTGATGTTGCGTGCTTGCCAACTTCAGTCTCCCTTGTTTTTCTGTCTCCTGAATCAGGGCTCTCAGGGTTCTGGGCTGGGGGGCTCCTCCTGCCTCTCTCTCCTATCGTGGTCCTGGCTTCCTTCACACAGGTTACAGTGCAGGTCTCAGCCCCCTTCCCTGTTGGCCACGTTTCCTCTGAAGTATACTGGCAAGGGACCTCTGCCCTCTCCTGCCTGCTCTTGTCACTGAGGTGTAAGCAGCAGTTGAGTGTACCTGCTCCTCCCACCTGGCCAACCAAACTTCAGGAGCCTTCATTGGGTTAGTGCTTGCTAGGCACAGGGAATCGATTTGGGACAGCTCATTGGGTCCTGGCCAGGGGCATGTCCCAGTCCAAGCAAATCCCATGAATCTGCTCTGAGGAGGGAGCAACCAACTGAAGTCACTGTCACTCCCAGTTCAGTCTCCTCTTGCCTGATTCCAACATGTCTCCCATTTGGTCACGCCCTTCCCATGGGGGGGGTCTCATTCCCAGCACTGACTGTGGATTAATGCAGGTTCCTTTGCCAGCTCCACTCTCCTTTGCATTCATCAATGCCCAACTTCAGCACTGCTGTGGTTCCTGTCAGTTGCAGTGGGAACAAGTTTGAGTGGCTCTGCTGGCTGGCACGGATTCAGGCTGTTGCAAACGTGGCGGGTTGCCGTCCTGTAATTTTTAGCAGTTTCAGTTGTAGTCCTGACATATTTGATGAGCTTTTTTACATTTTAATTTCTTCCTGTGTCAAGAGGATCCATCTCTCTCTGTCTGGGTCTCTCCAGGGTATTTTATTCTGGCATATAAATTGTTTCTTCTGGGTGGCTTTGTATTTTGTTGCTCACTGATTTGCCATCTTGACTTCTCCTCAATTTGCATTTTCTTAATTATTAATGTGCAGTATCTTTTCATGTGTTTGTTGGTATTCTTGCATGTCATTTGGAAATCAGAGCAAGAGTTTAGATCAGATAGAGAAAGACAAAGCCTTTTGTCAGTTCCCCGTCTTATGCTTTGGAATCAAAATTTCTAAACCCTAGGACACTCACATATAAATAAAGTTGTGTATAATTATGTCAGAAGGTGTCCATGAGTATTACATTTGATAATACAGGTATTTATTATAGTAACAGATAAAACTTAATGGAATCCATGCATGATGATGCACACTTGTAACATCAAGAGGCTAAGGCCAGTCTAGGCTAAATCTTCACAAGTTTGACGCCAGCCTAGGCTACATAGTGAATCCAAGACTAGTCTAAACTACATAGTGAAACCCTGCAAAACACAAAGAAGCAAACATCCATCAGTTGAATCTGAATGAATCATAGTTTGAATTGTGACTTTAGAACTTTAACAGAAATTCAACCTTTATAATATGAGCTTCATAATACTTAATTTCAGAGTGCTAAATTTTAAGTTTTCACAGACATAATTTATCTAAGAAGGGACATAGAGTAGGTAATATTTGTGAGAAAAAATTGAAAACTGAGTTAAAAGCAATTTCTCCTTGTCAAGTGACCAATAACAAATGCTGCAGGGGCTATGAAGAAAAAGGAACTCTTCTCCACTGTTGGTGGGAGTCTAGACTGGTGCAACTGTAGCAGCAAAATCAGTATCAAACCAAATGGAAAACTCTTTGCACCAAGGAAACTAGAAGGCAACTTTATTGATCTTATACTGGCAGGCTGGGGGACTGTAACAGAGTCCAAATCACCAGCCATGAGTCTGATTAGAGTTCAGTTTAAATACAGTTTGCAAGCAGGAAGTACAAGACTGATGGCAGGCTATTACATGACTGGTTGTGTGAATTAAATCACATAATGTGAGGCAGACTAATTCTAAATAGATTTACGTAAAGGAATTATTTATCATAAGGTAACACCATGCAGGGGACAAGGGGGGGCAAGTTTGGATGGAGCAAAGTTAAAGGTGTCCTTGATTGAGCCACTTTGTCCCATTCAAAGACCTCAAAGCAAGATAGAAACAATACTCTTAATTAAGGAAAACACAAACTGACATAGTCAAATTGACCCAGTGCATTATCAGCAGAAAAGCAGCTGGACTCAGTCAAGGCTGACTGAATTTATCAGAGTGCTTATGTGAAAAGGAGCACAGGCAGAGGCCACTATTTGATTTTTACCTTACTATAATGTCTATAAGCTTGCTATTCTATAACTATGGCTTTACTGTTTCTATAACAGTGCCCTTATGCTTAACTGCAGAAATCAGTGTAAAGATTCAAAAAAAAAAAAAAACTAGCATTAGAGGTCTCATTCAACCCAGCTATTTGCTTTGTGGGTTTCTTCCCAGAATAATTAAAAGCATCATACCAAAGTGATATAATTGCATCCATCTTTATAGCAGCATAATTTGTAATAATTAAATATTGCAAACAACTCAAATGCCTATAAACTGGGGAATGAATAAAAAGTATGTGATCTTTTCATTCAAAAGAGTACTTATCAGTCAGAAAGAAGGATAAACTTAAGAATTTTATATGTAAATGTATGCAACTTGAGACAATATTTATTAGGGAAATAAATCAGACTTGCATGTGTAAACATTATGTTGTCTCCCTGCTGCGAGAAACTGAAAGAGTAAGTAAGGTCGAAAGTTTACAAAAGATGTTGTGAAGTGGGAAGAAATTGTTCAAAAGGAAAGAGGAATTAGGCTCTGGCAAAAGGCAAAGGAAGAAAGGAAAAAGAGATAAAAACAAGATAGTTACACTAGTAGTTTCACTTAGTTGATTAAAAAAAAAAGGTTTGTGTTACTATCATTTGGAGAATTTTTATGCCCATATCTTGTATTCTGAGTAACTACTTTGAAGATGATATGCAATGTATTAACTATCTTTATTCTTCTATTTATTTTGAAATTTTATTTTTTCCATAAAATAAAAACATTTAAAAATATCTAAAATGGTCTGAAAATTGTAATTTATCTAGAGATGGCATTCCTATAAATTTTTTAATTTAATGGTTTTTTTAAAATTTGAAATAGAAATGGCAAATAAATACATGAAAAAATGTTCACCACCATTAGTCGTTCAACAGATGCAAATTAAAACACCACTGAAATTCTATCTAAACCCAGAAAAAATGGCTACCATAAAAAAATCAACCAATAACATGCTGGCAGAGCTGTGGGGAAAAAAAACCCTTCTGCACTGTAGGTAGGACTGTAGATTGGTGTAACCACTGTGGAAATCAGTTTAGGATTCCTTAAAAAGTAGGGTTAAAGGCTCCATTCAATCCAGAAGTTATCTTCCTGGGTCTTTTTTCCCAGAATTAAAAACATCATACCATGGTGATACATGTGTATCCATGTTTATAGCAGTATAATTTGTAAACAAGTCAAAAGTTCTAAACTAAGAAATGAGTAAAAAAGATGTGATATTTTTATAAAATTAAGTGTACTCAGCTATAATGTAGGATAAATTTGAGACTTTTATAGGTAAATGGATGCAACTTGAGACCACATTCATAAGTGAAATAAATCAGATGCACATATGTAAACACCATATTGTCTCCCTAGGGTAAGAAGCAGAAAGAGTAAACAAGTTCCAAAATATAGTTTGTATGTTTTTCATGCTTTCATACTTTCATTTCTTATCTAAGAAGCTATTTTCCCCAATTGTTTATTCTGATTGTTCCTCAGTATATGCTAATATTTTCATCCAGCTGATATTTCTTTGAACACTTCATAAGCAATGATCGTACATACTTTTGAATTTGATATTCCAACATATATAACCTTCAGAAGTGACATTATTTTGCTATTATTGATATTTATCATCATAGTCTCTTTTGAAACATAGAAATAATTTCCTGTAGAGCCTATTTTTATTGTTTTATAGAGGATTTCTACTGGAAAAATAGTAATATAAGCTTACTTTAAACCTAATATTAACCAGGTGTGGTGGCTCACACCTGTAATCCAAGCACTCAGAAGGCTGAGGCAGGAGGATAGTTGCGAGTTCAAAACCAGCCTGGCCTACAAAGTGAGTTCAAGGCCTTCCCAAACTACATAGAGAGACCCTGTCTCAAAAAGACAAAAACAAAACAAAACAAAACAAAACAAACCTAATATTAACTCGAGGATAGTCTTGACCCAGAACTATTTAATCCCCTTTGAGAATGTTGCATCAAGAAAGTAATCCAAAGTCCAGTATCATAAAATGTATCACTAACAGAATAAGACTCAAACTCTGAGCACCTCAACCTCACCTAGCATCTGCTGGCCACCAGGCAATTTGCTCCAGTTAACTTCCTCTGTGTTTCTAGTTCTCAGCCACAAATGGTCAAATTCTGTTTCACCAAATCCAACTTTTTGTCTTTAAGACCTCAACTTTGATTCACAACTAGCCAAACTCAAGTTTATTCTTTGTGTTTTTAAATTACTTTGTTAATTTTATACTATATTTTTCAAATATTCCTTTTAGTTTTCATATTTTTCAAATCAGTAAATGTATTCATCTTAGTTCTCTAGAAAAAAGCAAGAGTAAGAAACAATGCAGGAGTTTCATCCACATGTCTTATCAATCTACCCTTTCATTCATTACAAAAGAGACAGAGATAGTATTCCAATGAAATCTCCTCTGTGGAGACTATTTTAAAATTTGTAGGATAGATCATCTGAAAAGTCAGAAAAGAGTTTATGTGTCAGACTTTAGTCTGTATTCTGAGGAAAAACCAATAGAGTGAAAACTCAGGGTTTCTGTGTTGCATTCTTGAGACAGAATGTTTTCTTTTTTGGGCAACCTGCCTTTGTCTTATAGCATTAGACTGATAGAGTAATATACAAAGTAAATACATTATATATAATTACATTATAAATATTATACAAACTATACTAATGCTAAACATTAATCACTACTCAAAGTATACTAATATAAACATTAATCGTATCAAAAAATACCTCACAGCAGCATCTATACTAGTATTTGCTAAAACAACCACAGACTATAAGCTATACAACAGAGCACAAAAATTAATCATCATAACAAACCTGTAAAAATTGTATTTAATGAAGAATGCAATTTTATAGAGCAAGGGATTCACTCAGAATTTCTCTTCAAATATAGCATTGAAATTAGAAAATCTCAGTACATATTCCCATTAAAGTTAACACACAATACAGGCAAAATATGCAGACAGGTGTGTATAAATTATTGTATTCCCTCCCATTTCTCCAATTTTTCTTAATCCTGGTTTACTTCTTTCCTATTATAATTTCATTTACGGAGGATGTTTGTAATGCTTTCAATTGATTTTTTAAAAAAATCTTCACTTCTGCCTGACAATATGTCTTTATAATATTTGATGGTCAGAAATATCTAGATGCATGGTAATTTTCTATGGAAAACTAATTCAAAAATTCTATGGGAAAAAACTCAAAATAGCTATAAAGTGGCCCTATAAATACACATAATTAGTTAATAAATCTATAAAATAGGTGATTTTAAGAGACTAAAATATATATATTTATCTTGCATCTTAAATATATTTTAATATAATTTATGCATATGAAATATTTATGTCCTTTTATATATGTAAAATATTCATTTAAAATGTGTGTGTGTGTGTGTGTGTGTGTGTAGTGGCAATTTGGTTTTGTACAACAATCTAAACTGTAGCCAAAGAAATTTTTATTTTTATTTGAGGTCTCATATTCTTTAAAAAATTCATATTATATCAAATATGAAGATATATATATATATTTAAAAATATTGTTGAACAATGCAAATACCTTTAGGATGTGATGAAAACTAAAGAAGAAAACAGTTTAATGAAGGAGTAAAAAAGGTAGTAATACCAATTGCATTATTTACTATTTTCCAATATAATGAATTTCAGTATGAAATAAAATTCCAAATTAGCAGGAGAACATAAGTGTAACTAGGCAATTTTGTTTTGAAAGTCCTAAATCTAATTCAAAACAGGCCTGATAGTTCAGCACTCAGGAATCTGAGGCAGGAAGATCAGGGTGAATAGCAAAATAAAATATAACTGGAAATGGCAAGAGTGATTTTGTTTTTTCAAATATGAAGAGGATCAAGAGATAGAGGAAGGGGGAAGGTAGAGCAGGACAAGGAGATGAAAAAAAGAAATAAGATATGTTCTCTACATGTAGCAGGACCACACAAGAAATGTAAACAGTATGTACCGCAAACATGTACTTTTAAAATAAAAAAATAATGGTATGAATCAGTACCTCTCTTGAGATATTTTTCACTATTTTCACTATTTCAAAGTCTCAGTTATGCTACCACTAAGAAATAATTATTGCATTTAAAAATCACTATGTTCATTGAATATTAGTTGCTTTTGTTTATCTCACCTATAGTAGATTTCACAGTTGTAAAAATTCATCCTGGGAGCTAATCATCAGAAATGTCTTTCTTATATATCCATTTATTTATTAGAAAATAAAGTAAATTTATATTTCTACCTACATCTGTATTGTACATCTTATACATTCAATACTACAGGAAAGAAAGGAGGTGATTGAGTTAGATTAGTGGACATAAAACAGGAGTTGAGTACATGATAGGCAGACAAAGAAAGTGGGATTATTTACCTCTTCCACACATAGAAGATTGAAATGTGTAAGGTGAGAAATGTGTAAACCATAAATGCATATGCGATTAACTTTACAGTTTTTCCTTAAAAATGTAACAACCACTGAGAGTTTCAGAAAAGTTCAAATGAACCACAATTGTAAACATTCATTATTTACTAGTTTATTAAAGCTCTCTTTTGCTTTTGGGTAGCATCAGTGTTCTGATAATTAAGAAAAATACAAAATATTGGTATAGGATGTGGAGTAACTGCAGAGAATATGCAATCAGATTTAAGGTACCAAGGTAATAAGGAAGACTTTAAGAAGTTAGTGAAGGAGAGGAGAAACTAGAAAAATTACTAAAGAGAGTTCACCCATTACATTTCTTCACTTGACACAAGGGTAGTTTTGTGTTACAGTTTGTCAAAACTATATAAATATAGTTTGTCAACCTAAAATGTTGATTCTATCTCAACTTTTAGAAGTAAATATCAATCATATAGCCAAGAAATTTAAATTTATTCATACAATAAAGCATAACAGATATATGGCACATGCTTTTTCTAGATTAAAATAGGAAATTTTAAAAATCAGGAAGTTTTCAGATATTCTAACTATAATCCGAGCTCCAAGGATACACAAGTTCTTTTAGCAGAATTTTGGCTGAAAAATTTGTAAAGCCCTAACTTGTAATTGTGCCTAGTTGCCTTATTTACTGTCTTATTGCTGGGACAAAATATGTGGCACCTACTAGTTAAGGGGAGAAAGATGTATGTCACCTCACAATTTGTAGAGTTTTCAGTCCATAGTTGTTTGGCTCCAAAGCAGGGGGGATGCTAGAAGTGCACTGCCAGGGAAAAACAATTCATAGCATGGGAGACAGGAAACAGGAAGCAGCAAGTTCCCCTTTCCCTTTAATTCTATTCAGGCTAGAAATCTATTGGTTGGTGGCATCCACACTCAGTAGACTATGATAACCCAATCAGTGGACTAATTTAGTAACCATGTACCCTTAATTCATATTCACACTCCCTAGATTCAGCCATCTCCCAAAAGCTCCATCTGAAGCTTTTGGGGAACATCTTGATACAAACCAATACCTGACATAAAATTTCTGCATACAGATAAAATCCCAAAAAGGTTGTCACAACAGAATCTAAACAATATAGAGTTAAAGGGGAAATCATTAGAAATAAAAATGAGGTGGTGTAATATTTCTTAGGGCAAATTAAAGACACCTAGGAGTATATAACATTTGTGGAGACATTTTCATCAACAGAAAACATCCTAAATAATAACAACAAACATCCTAAAAAATCCTAACAGAGACTGCAAGTAAGTAAATTGCACACACCACCTTACAAAGGAAGACACTGAAGAATCCTCTCTCTTCAAAGTAATTTTTGGGGAACAATTACTTAAGGTGATTTATAGCAATACCATTGTCATTTTTAAAAGTCATTTTTATTCACAATATTTATGATAAGAAAACCAAATTTTGGATGTACTTAAAAAGAAAGGCATTTTATTAATATTGGATAAACAAAATTCTTGATTACTTTAGCCTAGCTTGTCTTTCAAGTGCTTTTATATTGCAGGGAATTTTTTCAAGAAACTTACAGTTTCTAACTTTGTCCATTTTTACAGATGAAGAAAAAATAAGTTAACAAGTTATACAATTTGACAAGATCACATATATAATGACTGCTCCAAAATTCATCCCCAAGAAACGTGGATTCAGAATTTCAAATTGAAATTAGTAGGCCCTATTGCCTCTACAGTTAACTCACAGAAATTATGAATGATATTCCTATAGAGACTGTTTCTTTCTTATGCATACTTCTAATTTTTTGTGTGCATTTTTAGATTAAGACAAGTCCACATTGTCAAAAAAATATAATCTCCTCTTTAGAAAAGAGCAGAAAAAGATAAAAAATGGTGTGTAACTTCGTAAATGAAAAATAACTGCAGGGCCATACTAGCATTTTTAGAACTAAATGAAATTTGGATTATTTCATAAACCATTAAAGTTTTAAGTGCTCAAGTGCAGTGATTCACATTATTACCTAGCCAACTTTGCTGAGCTCCTTCCCATGTCGCTGAGAGTTCTGTGAGTTTAAGGTAGAAGTACCCATTTGTTACCCAGCGATAATAATTATCTGTCTCATCTTTTCAAACTCTTAGTCTCTAAATGGGAAGTATAATCTGTCAAATCTATACACATCATTATTTGATGCAAGGACATCAAATTGAGGTGTTTTGTTTGTTTGTTTTTTCTTTTTGTTTTGTTTTTTGGTACAGGGATCGAACTCATGATCATGCACTTGCAAGGCAGGCACTTATGCCGCTGAGCTAAATCCCCAGCCCTTAAATTCAGGTAATACATTGAGGAGATCATATATAGGCAAATTGACCCTTGATATAGAAAGTAAATAACATAGGAAGATGACCAACCAGCAACAAAGCCAGGTGATGACTGCCGGTGATGGTTGCTTAATCAATGGCAATAGGCAAGGCTCTCAGGACCAGCTTAGAAATAAAACATGAATCCATGGAATTGAAAAAGTACACTATGCTGAGAGAATCCCCGTAACCCAGGGGAATCCCACTGACCAAAGCAGCTGTTGCTTCAGTGTTAAGCCTTAATGCCAGCAGCACGCAGGTGGTATTTGCTTCTATTTTCTGTCTTCTAACTACAGGAAACACATACCATGCTTATACCCCATGATCCCTCAAAACATTGGGATTAGATTGATTATTTTCTCAAAAGCCATAAAATTTAGAATTTGTAAACTAATGCTCTCAGGAGGCTGACGCCTTTCTTTTGTGGCACAGAGTTGGATCGCATTTACTTCAAGCCATCTTCTTTGCACATTTCAGGCTGCTTTCTTCCCAGATTATTCTGCAGAATTCTCTCTCTTCCTGAATACATGGAGGAAGCCCCCTTGCTCCCAGATCTCCACTATGCAATCTCTGTTAAGGCAGGTACTTTCCAGTCTGGGTCCTGCTTTCCTTTCCTTTATTGCTTTGGTGGTTCCCTCTTATGCAGTTCTTCCCCTACTCTAAAAAATGACAATATTTGTAGTTTATAAAACAGTAAATGTTTCTGCAATGTTTGGTAGTTTTCAAAGTGTTACCACTTTCGCTATCTCATTTCTGCTTCAAAGTCTGCTTTAAGTTTAAATCTTCAGCAAATTGGAAAGTGATTGTTATTCTCACTGCAGAAATGAGGAAAGGAGGTGCCAAAGATTAACAGACTTCCTCAAGGGCATATAGATAGTAACAGAGAAGCAATTCTGTATCCTCGAGTTTGACATTGGCACCAACCACATTTGTTCTTCCTTCTTCTTATCACAAATTGTTTTGTGTGGTCATAATTTTCCCTTCTCCGGCATGTAAGGTGCAGGGTTCTGCATGTCTGCTGCCAGTTAACTCAGTAACATACACAGAATACGTGATCTGTAATCGCTGAAGTGCCTGAACTATTGTTCTTAATATTATTATACTACTAGAAGACTCATTCATTAAGATTTATAAGTGTATAATTTAAGTTCAAGACCCTTGAATGACTGATTAGAAGGAATATTAATGTGAGTATCAGAGAAAGAGACCATTTTTCCCTCTCTTTTAAATTGGAAGTATAATAAATCATTAATTTCCAGACCCTTAGATGTATGAAATGGCAAGCACAATGAAAGCAACATCATCATGTTTAGTCATTAAGCAAGCATTTATCAAGGATATAGACAGAATCAAAGACTGTGTGATAATACACATTTGTGCAATGATGAAAAAGTCAAAAAAGAACAGCTTCTACTCCCTATCTTATAAGGGGAATAGACTACCTTGAAGTCCACATAAATCAAAATGGATTTAGCATGTACTAAAATCACTATTATGTCCAACATATCATGATGTACAAGTAAAAGGTTTTTTTTTCATTTTACAAATAAGAAACCTGAACACACATAAAACTAAGCTTATAACCACTTGTGTCTGTGCTTGTAATCTTAATATTCTTAAGAACAAAGGCAGAAGAATCATAGGTTCAAGTCCAGCCTGAGCAACATAGGGACTTAGAAACTGTCTCAAAATAAGAATAAAAAAGTAATAAAAGGAGATGGGTTTCAGCTCTGTGAGAAGGCCCTGGGCTCAATTCCCAGGACTGAAAAAAGAATAACGTAAGCAATCATCGCAAAATCTCAGTAAGACTCAAAATGAATTCAAATTAAAATATGCTTACAGCAACCGAAAATGACCTCACATATACTTTACTGGCAATTTGGTCTGTTCATTTTTTTAAAATTCCAAAAATCCAAAACTATTTCTTCATAAATTAGCAAGAGCTACCAAACTGAGAAGACAAGAAACAATCACTCCATTATGGAAATGAACATCAGATACTTCAGTTACCTTTCTTTGCTATTTCAGATAACCAAAGAGATCACAAGTTAACTGAAATGCTACAGACAGAGGAAAAAAGAAAAAATACACCTTCTCCAGTAATATACAATGTGTACATTACAGGAAATATTATGTCAGGGAATGTAGAAGATGAGACAGAGCTTAGTACAAGAAAAGATCTAACAGTTGCACAGGGTTAAGGTAGAGAGCGAGGACAGGCCAGCAGTTCTATTTCTAGTAGCTCTGCATCCCATTATCATGAAACCTTACCCTTGTCCTGACAGTATCAATAATTGTGTGGCTGCTACACAGAAACCACCATAAATAGAGCCATATCTCATTAATCAGGGGGAACATCTGGACCTATTACTCATGCCGTGAATAATGATTTAGCAGCTGTGCATGCCACAATAAGCCTTGTGTGGGATTTGGAAAATAAGGAAAATATTTATATCATTTTGACAGAAACTCTAGCCTGTATGATTTATTTTATTCCCTTTAGGAATAAATACAAATTATCTTTCCTGAAGAAACCAAACAAGAATTTTTCTGCCCTAAGAAATGCCTGCGGCTGTTAATATTTTGGAAGCATAAAATTGGTTAATCAATAGAACGACCATAAAGTAAATTATTTCTTTTGTAATTTATTGGAAGGTTTTTCCTTTGTTTCTCAATTTATATCAATTCAATTAACTTGTTAAAGTGTATAACTTTTCTGTAATTGAAAACTTTTATGAACATCCTCACTCTACATTTTATTTCATATGATTCTGAACTTAGACTCAGAAGTCAGACTACTTGAGTTCAAATCTTGGTTCTTCTGCTCATGATGGTAAAACTTCTCTTTGTTTCTCAGTAATTTCTCTCCTCTTAGCTTCATTCTTGGTGCCTCTCATATTTTAATTCCTTCACTTCATTATTTTAAAGATGTCCAGTTTCAGTTAATAAAACCCATCCTTTACCTGAATATTTCCCCTCTGCCTTGGTTTATTCAGAGACAAATTTCTTGTGTGATCGGTGATTGCTGTTTCTTTTTCTTCCAATCCCAGGCAGTCAAGCTGGCATATGCCATTGAGCCTATAAATGGTCTTTATATTCTTACTCTGACATGTTTCCATGACAACATGTCCATCTAGTTTTTCTCCAAAATCCATGTAATCTGTCCTGTTTTTTTAGATCATCTTGATGTTTTGTTGTCCTACTTTTGTAACAGGTAGAGGCCTCTAGAAGAAGACACTGAGGAACAAAGTGCTATTTAGAGATCTTTACCTTTCAGTGGCAGGGAGATAACAACATTGAGAAGATGGGGACGAGAAACAACAATAAAGTCTAGAGATATTATGGCCCATTAGACATTTCAAAAAACAGCAGTCTTCCTCATGGATGTTACATGTTGAACCAGGAAGTTTTGGTGACTCTATGCATTATCTCACTCAGCCACCAAGTATGAGCTGCCTTGGAAAGGTTCTGACCTTGGACAAGAAAAGTTTCTATTGGCAAACAAACCTTTTGAAAGGACGTAGGATGGCTCCCAGCACTTTATTTTTTCATAGAAAAATAAAATAAAATTTTATAACAGAATAATAAGAGTAAAGTTTTGGAAGAAAGAAGAGAATGGAATAGGAGGAGCACAGGGATAAAGGTGGGGAAGTATGCAGTTATCATATTGACAGTTTTAATAATCATGGCCACAATGATGAGGAGTATGAGTTGGTGGCAGGGAGGACATTGATGGTTAGGAGTCAGTGGCAATTAAAAGGGAAGATCAGGTTGTTCTATTGATTAACCAAATGTATGCTGCCAAAATATTAACAGCCACGTCTCTGGCTGATCAACAGAGGTGATGGTTGTATACCATTTTATAGACTGAAGGCATTTCAGAAGCACATTTTGTTGAAGAAAGGAAAAGGGACTGTTATATGGAGATTAAGAGAGTAAAGAAATGTATTTCTAATTGATGAGTTTCAGGGAGCCCAGTGAAAAGGATGCCAGAAAAGGAAAACAAAATCCTTGATGAGAGGAGGATTGAATCTGGTTGCCAACGCTGGGTCTTGTGAGGCCCAAAGGAGCATGGTATCACTGGCCCAATACACAGAACTGATAAGATTTGGTGTTTTAAATCAGTTCTTTTGTAAAATTCTCATCATTGCTATTAGGCACGTATCCGGTGCTAGGGTGAGCTGATGTGCAGCTAATACTGAGAAATATGAACACAACTAGAATGTTGCAGTTGTATTTTGCAAAATGCAAATGTTGTGCTCATAATATACACTCATTAAAAATAAGGAAGCTCATCTAAGCAAAACATTTTTCATATGTATCTCGAAATCCTTTGCAGTTTCACTAAACTGAGACCATCTCAGTTGAACACCGAGGCCTATCTACAGATGGGCAACTCACAAGCTCTTTTTCTGCCCACGTCTCCAGTTGGAAATTTACTTACATTGAAATTCAAAAAGTCCAGAAATAAAGCTACTAAATAAAGCATTTTCAATATAAATTGGATTTGTAGCATTAGTCCTAAAATTCACCTTCTAAATTTTGAGCTTATCTTATTACCCTAACCCAAGATGTCTTTGTTCCCTGTGATACATTCCATTACACATTCCTTTAAATGCACAGCCACTCTTCGGTCCACATGTGGATTAGATTTCCTCAGCCAGTCTTCTAATAAATTTAATTTTATTTATCTGTCTAAATCATAGCCCAGTATGCTCAATCATCCAATTATGTTGTGGATAATCCTACATGTGGTTAGAAAAGAAAGGGATTCATATTCTCTAACCTTCTATCCAGTAACTTTAAGTAGATATCTGATACCTCAAACATTCCCCTGACAATTTCTAGAAAATATTTCCCTTTTAATTGCCAGTGACTCAAATGAAGACTGAAGATCCCTTGCCAATGTTTATTAAACATAATGAATTCCAACATGGTCTGTCTAGTGCAGTGACTTGAATGAAGGCGATATAATTACTTTTCTAGAGATAATTGAGGTTTACTAAGTAAATAGTATAATACAGTAGTGGTCATAGTTTAATTAATAGGTAAATTTTATGGAAAATATTTTCAGTTTATAGGATGAATCTTTTCTCTCTGCTTTATAATATGCTGTACTGTGTCAACAAGCACATTTATCTTTGTGGAATAAAACATTTAAAAAATGTAACCTGAAAAAATAGAAAGAAAAATAGTATTTATTAGTCTGTGAAAGACTGCTATACTAAAACAGGTGATACAAAATAGCATTTACACTGAAGTCTATTGTGTTGTCTAAAATTATTTATCATTTCCAATAGATTTTATTCAGTAATAAAGTACAACTTATAAAGCATTTAATGCCTCTTGGATGAATGATTCTTTAATGTTTCCTTTTATTAATAGTTATATACTTGGCCAGCATACATTCTTTTGAGTTTAAATAATTTATTTCAAAAAGTGAGCAACTCATAAAAGGAAATTCAACTATGATACTTGTAAACATTATAAATTAAACAAAGATAATTGTTTGCCAATAATATAGAATATTTTGTTGGTGGAGAATTATTTTACAGTTTTTCACTGGTCAAGAAATGCTAATTTTCAAAAAAAGCTTTCAAAACAGAGTAAATGTATATGTATATTCCAATATTTACCCTAGTGGTAAGCAGAACAAAGTTAGAAAATAATATAATTCATTAGTTATAAAATATTTTTATTAATTTTCAAAATGGGTGTGCATTTCCCACTGTGTCCATCAATGAGTAACAGATTCTGCTGTTCATTGTACTCTAAGAAACTGGTCTTATTATGGTTCCAGGTTTTGGAAAGTCTAACAAGTATGAAGTGTTATTGTATTGCTATTTTATTTTGCATTAATCTAAAGACATATGATGTAGAATATCTTTTCGTATTCAATGTGTGTATGTTTGTAAAACTCAGTAATGGTGTCTGATAAGGATTGAGTCATTAAAGTCAGGGTGTTTGCTTTCTTTCTATTAGACTTTAAGTGCTATTTGCATATTTTACATAGTATAAGATACATCTTCAAAAATGTTTCCCCCTCAGTGACATGTCATCCTTTTGTGTGGACTGTAATTGTTTCAGAATGCAAATTTTTAATTACAGTGAAGTGTAGCTTATCATTTTTACTTTCATACATAATGCCTTCTTGTGTAGTGTTAGTTGTCCAACTTTGTTCTACTTTTTAATGTTTCATTAGGTATTCTAACTCTCTAGGTCTCTGACTTCTCCATATAAACTGGAGAATTACTGTTTTTTGGTTCTTATCTAGACACTTCCCCAAAGTCTCAAGCATTGATAGGTATGATGCTGCAGAAGTGACAGGATCTAGAGCATGTGATACCGGGACAAAGAGAGTGTGGTAAGTTAGTCTATAGATCAGCATAGTTCTGAGAATGGATAATAGAAAGGCCCACAATGGGTGTTGGCAGCACCATCTAAAAGGCTTGCAGCCTGGGTAGGATAAAAGTTCAATTGCTTTGCTGTTTCCTGCCTGTCTTGCCATGGACTATTTTTCCTCTGCTGTGTCCCTCAACCATGCTGCCTTGCTTAGGAACTGGCTAACTATGAACTGAAAACTCTACAAACTGTAAGCCAGAATTATTTTCTTTAACTTTTGGGTGTCAAGTATTTTGTCCCAGCAATGAGAAAATTAACTAAGATATCCTCAAAATATTTTGCAGGTATTTTGAGTATGATTGCACTGGATTTACAAATTCACTTGCATAGAACTGACATCTTGAAAATATCAAACATCTATCCATTAATATGGAATATTTTTTATTTTTTATATGTATTTTGTCATATTTAAACCTAAGTATTTAATTTTGAGAGAGTACTATGGAAATTGGTCTTTTGTTTTCAACTTCAGATTCTCCTTTTCTCTGCAAGTATATAGGAAAATACTAGCAGAGAGGAGCTAAAGATGGCCAATCAGTGAGCAACAAAATACAGAGCCTCCATGAGAGAAATAACTCATATGACAGAATAAAATATTATGGAGAGATCCAAACAGAGGGAGATGGATCCTATTGACACAGGAAGAAATTAAAATGAAAAAAAAAAAAAAAAACTCGTCAAACACGCAGTCTTGGGGCTACAGTTGAAATAGCTAAAATTAACAGACACAGTGTTTCACTGTGACCTGCCAAGCCGCCCGAACTGGCATCAGCTGTGACCCGCCGTGACCCACAGAGCTGCCCTGACTTGTTCCCACCACCACTCACAGGAGCCACAGCCGCACTGAAGTTGGGGTTGGTGATCCCAATGGAGAACAGAACTGGTGAAGGGACATTCATTAATCCACCATCAGTGCCGGGAATAAGATCCCCCCATGGAAAGGGAGCAACTAAATGGGCGACATGTTGGAATCTAGCAGAAGGAGCCTGAACTAGGAACAACAGTGACTTAAGTTGGTTGTCTCTCCCCAGAGCAGATTCATGGGATTTGCTTCGCCTGGGTCATGCTCCTGGCCAGGACCCAATAAGCCATCCCAAACTGATTCCCTACGCTTAGCACACACTAACCTGGTGAAGGCCCCTGAAATTTGACTGGCCCGGTGGGGAGAGACCAGCATACCCAGCCTCTGCTTACACCTCAATGACAAGAGCAAACAGGAGAGGGCAGAAATCCCTTGCCAGCATTCTTCAGAAGAACCATAACCAACAAGGAAAGGGGCTGAGACCTCCACTATACACCTGTATGGAAGAAACCAAAAGCATGACAAGGAGAGAAACAAGAAAAAGCCCCCAGCCCAAAACCCTGAGAACACTGATCCAAGAGAAGGAAAAACAAACATGCAACATCAGACACAGCTTCAATGGACATTAAGAGAAATCTTCAGGACCTTATAGTTGAGCTCAAAACTGAAATATTAAATCAGGTAAAGCAAGATATAAGCAGATTAATAAAAGAAATGCTAAGCACCTCTCAAGAAGACACAGGCAGAAGAAGGGAGAAACACACACAAAAAAGGAGAGAAACATTCATTAAAGAAGATAAAGAAAATCAAGAATACCTGAAGCAGATTCAGAGAGATTACTAGGAAATTAAAAACTCCATTGAAAGCTGGCAAAACTGCTTAAAAGAAACTAAGGATAGACTATCAAAACTTGAAGACAAGTTTGCAATGTGTGACATGAAAGGAAAGATCTCTTAAAAATAACAAGGAAACAGGCAGTAGCAATACAAAGGCTAGAAGAAGACAAGAGAACCTATAATTTAAGAATAAGAAATGTGAAAGAAGAAGCAAGAATAAAAAAAGGGAAATAAAAAAGCTATTCATGGAAATAATTAAGGAAAACTTCCCAAGCATGGGAAAAAAATGATATTCGGTTGTGTGAGGCATACAGAACTCCAACCACCTACAACCAAAACAGAGTTACACCCAGACATATAATAATCAAGATATCAAAAATTCAATATAAAAAGAGAATATTAAAAGCCATCAGAGAAAAACAGATTACCTATGAAGGAAAGCCCATCAAGATCATGGCAGCCTTCTTGACACAGACCATCAGATCAAGAAGAGCTTGGAGTGAAATATTTCAAGCCCTTGAAAGAAAATAACCTCCAGCCCAGATTGATATACCCTGCAAAACTGTCACTAGAAATTAGTGGAGAAACAAGATGCTTCCATGACAAAGAGAAACTGGGGGAATTTGTGACCACCAATCCAACCCTACAGAGAATACTGAAGGACATTCTAGAGAGAGAGAAAAAAAATACCAGGAGTTTAGGAACAGTGGCAGAAAGACCTCAGTGAATGGAGAAGGCAGTAGAATGAAGGAGAAAAGTAGACAAACAAAGGCAGAAAAATAGCATAGCAGAAATGAGGCAGAGGCTATACTCTCCAACATAGATGGCCTTGATACACTAAAAAAAAAAAAAAAAGACAGGCAGAGCAGATCAGGAGGTAGGGTCCATTGAGATGCTCTGTACAGGAACTATAATCAACCTGAGAGAGGGTTTATGGACCAAAAATCAAATATGAGAAAACAATGCTCTATGTGACAGCAAGCCAGAGAGAAATAGGAGCAACTTGATCACCACCTGCAGATAGTATGGAAACACAGGATACATATGTGCTATAGAAAATTACTCAGCTATAATGAAGGAAAACCTTGAGGCTTTTGTAGGTAAAGGAATACAACATGAGATCAAGTTCAGGAGTGAGAAGTTTCAGAAAAACTTAGGTAAAAAGCAGGTTGCCCCCCCGAATTTAAGAACTGAGGGAATTGGTGGGACCCAAAATGCACAGCACCCTGTGGGAGTGAAAGGGGAGGAATAGCCTAAAAAAAGAAGGCAGATGATATTGTTAATAGTGTACCAGGATTTAAAACCCACATTACTCACACCACTCTGCTTAGATGGATTATATTCTGTTCCAGTCATTCTACCTGTACTAGACTTGAGGGCACAGACAGTAATCCTGAAAATAACAGGATATTGTATGGTAATCATCCTTAATTTCCTATTAAGTTAATCTAAGGCTCTGTAAAACCTACACTGTTTTACCATGACTGATCATAATCGAATCTGGTTTGTTAGATTGCTGTTTTGTATTGATAGATTTTATTCAAAGCTGTTATGATTGATAGTATCAAGTCTGAGAGTATAGGCAACTACACTAAAGATGACAAAATTCACTAGAATATCCACCCTGGTTTTATTATTATTTGTTTCCTAAATAAACTGTATTATACAACAAAATTTCCAAGTGTTTAATGAATACTTGCTTCTACTTTAGTATGTATCTTACTTAAAAAAGTTTCTTCAAACAAGGAAGAGATAAAACATAATTGTTTTATGTATAAAAAGCTTTAAATAAAAGTAGCATAACATGATCAATAAATAGAATGTTTATATGTCAAATTTCTAGGTGGATAATAATGAGTGTTGTAGTCAGTGGTTGTGAAGAGAACAATTAAAATCAGGATATGGAGTTTATAATATTATTTTATGATGGTCACCCAGAGTTAACACAAAGTGCAGGAAATCTATCCACAACACCAAAGACAGAATATTCAGTCAAGGGCCTGAATCACACAGCAATGTCTTGCATGAGTCCAGATGAAGACCCATAGCTCATGACAATGCTTCCCATGAGTCTAACTGAAGGTCTAGAACCCACAAGAAGGACTCACACCAGTTCTTTTATGGATCTGTGCTGGGAAGGCCCAAAGGTCAGTGGTGGAAGCTAGAAAGTCTATGCCAGCAGGGTGAAGGTGGTAGGCTGAGGGTTCTATGCTGGAGCCGAGAAGTCACACTTAAAACAAAGACCAAGGCTATCCTGAAAAGCACCACAGCCATCCTCAGTGACATAGAGGCCGCAAGCTCCTCTGACACTAAGCATAGTCGAGTACATGCCAGGAAGCTAGCGTGAGGAGTTTATCCTGGAGACCAAGCTGCACACATTTTCCTCTCCAGACTCAGGAAGCAATGCTCCGTGTGAGGACCAGCGCTTCTCCAGGAGAACCAGCAGCTCAAACAGCAACCCATAGGAGAACCTACAATGCCTCAACGTTTCTCTTCTCCTCTACACCTCTATTTATGCTGTCAATTGTCCTCAGGTAAAACATCTATGCTCAGCACCATAGTGATTTAATTCTGCTGGTGTTAAGTTGACCACCAGTTTCCAATCCATAACAAGTGTATACATTTATCTTAATCAGATTTTTTGTTGCTAGGGCAAAATACCTGACACCTACAACCTAAGGAAGAGAAGTTGATTTGGGATCATCATTTCAGATGTTTCTGTTCATAGATGGCCAGTTCCAAAGCAGAAATATTATGACAGAGAAAAGCTGATCACTTCAATTAAAGCCAGAATACATAGACCAAGGAAAGATCCCAAAAGAAAGGAATAAGGGTCCAGAAATAGTCCTCCATACCACTCTCCCATAGGCTATTTCCTCCCCCTTACCTTCTAGTCAGTGGGTTAACAATGGATGAGGTTAATACTCATCCAGTCAATTTAGCAATCAAGATTAGTTTACACAGGTCTAACCTTTGTCCACTTGAAGGCTAATTACATCTCATCTCCAAAACATACTTAATCTCCAAATAAGCAGAATAACAAGTTCACGATTCTGCCTAATGTAATATGCACTAATTTCTTTGTCAAAAGGTCCAAATCGAAGTCTTTTGTGAAGTTCCATGCAAATTATGAACTGTGAACACCTATAGAATTCAAAAAGCGAACTACAACATCCCAAGATACATAAGTACAGAAAAAAATAGTCCCCTTGCAAATGGAAAGAACAGAAAAGAATAGGACGAAAGCAAGCCTGAAACCCAGCAGGGCATACTCTAAGCCCTATAGCTCTATATGCATCATCCAAGGCACACAGTAACAACACATGAACTGTCAAATGTTGACTCAGTCCTGGCCCTGTGGTCATGCTGACTGTAGCCCACATGGCCTCTCTCATGGGCTCCTTTCATTTGCTTCCTATAGCTTTCCTTGGCAGACATCCAGTGTTCCTGGCATCACAAAATTTCCTGTAGCCTCCATTGCAGCTTCTACTTTCATTTTCACATCTTCAAGCATAGTGTTCTAAGTTATTTCAAGTAGAGAAATAACTGCCACTACTGTCTCACCTCCCAGGTCTTCCTATAAAATCTGAGTGGGAATCTCTATAATCCCAATATTCTTCCATTCAGCATGTCTGCAAACGAACAGCATGTGGGTGGCAGAAAGATCAGATGCCAGTGTAAGCAGCATCTGGGACATCTTGTGCTATGGTTGCAGTGGCCTCTGTGAGCATGGAAATCTAAACATTAGAAAATGAATACCTTTTTAAAGTACTGACTCCAGGGGCTGTCTTCTCTAATAATGAAATTATATTTTATACCCTTGAGCCTGCAGCAGTGGGTCTTGCTGATTTCTGAGGGGCCTCCAAAGTGTCTTTCTTCTTATTCCATAGCAAAAGTAGTTGCTTTCTTTTTGATGGTGCTAATTTCTCCAGCAGCTATCTATATTTTGCCTTCAACTTTACATGTGCTTTTTTTCCTGTCAAACTGGAATTTTTTCACATCTTTCAGCACCACTTTTTGATCTGAATTCTCAGTCTAAATGTGGTGAAAACAGCAAGTAGTTTTTATGCTGAACACTGGACTGACTTGAAATATCTACCCAAATTAATTAGTTCATTACTTTTAATCACAACCTCCATGTGAGTCATAGAATCTGGACAGAATATGTGCAAATTCTTTGTCCGAATGTTATATTTATGGTGTCTAGTCTAACAAACAGACTCCTCATTCCCTTCTGAAACTTCATGAGCATAACCTTTAGTTTCTACAAACCTGTCAGCATTCTGGTGTCTGAGCTACCACAGAAAGAACCAATAAGGTTCTGTTTAACAGCATAAGGGTTCTCTAGTCCAGATCTCCAAGCCTTTTAAATCCCTCCCTTGAAACAGTTCCAAAGGCCTCTGAATCACATTACCCGTACAGTCACAGTAGCAATTCCACTTCTTTGGTCTTAATTTTCTATATTAGTCAGCTTTACCATTATTAAGAAAAAATAGCTGACATAATTTAAAGGAAGAGAGGTTGACTTGAGGTCAGAGTTTCAGAAGATTCAGTTTATTGTTGTCTGACCATGACAAAAACAGCATGGCAGAGAAAAGTTTATCATCTCAAAAGGAACCTTAAATGAGAGCATGGGGGTCGAGTTGGAGAGCAAGAGGACAGAGACAAGATGTGGTCTCTAAGGTTATAACAACACAGCCCACCAAATAGACCCCACTTCAAAATGTTCCATTCAACTTGAGCCATTAATGAGATTAGTGCCCTTGCAGTCCAGTTAGGTCTCAGGAGACTATTAGTACAGTCAAGTTGAAAATCAACACAACATGCAACCATAAAAGTTCTCAACACTGTTTACAATAATAAAGAAGTGAATATAATTGCTAAATATAGCAGAATGATAAATATTTTCAAACCTCAAAGATTTAAATTACATTGATAAATATGAGGTAAGTACATTCACATTTTATGGAAGTATGTTTTACTTTGAAAAGTGTGAAGAACAAATATTTTTTAAAAAAATAATGATTCTCTGTGAGATTTGGGCGAACTTACCAAAATTTTTCCATATTTATGAAATAAAGTTTAAGCAAATTATATTGCTTTTTAAAAAGAAAAGCCCAAGAAAAAATTCCAGAGAATTAGTGATGAAATACTGATGAAATGCATTGTCCTTGTTTGTACTAAGAAAAACAATGACAGCGTGTTTCCAATTTCTTAAATCTTTGTTTTTGAGAATAACACGTATGTCTCTTTCAAAGGTTGTTTTTATGAATAAATTTAGTGGAAGTGTCATCCAATAATTTATTATAAAACTCATCCACTATCAAAAAATGATTCATTTAATCTGTGTTTTTATAGGTCTGACCATGAACCAGAATTAAGTTTTGTTTTCAAATTAGGCTCAAACACCATAGAGGAATGGTCATTCCAAAGGCAGAGAAACTTTGAGTGAACAGCATTTACCATTCTGACTGTGAACATCACCTTCTATAAGCAAATCTGACAAATAAACATGATCTCCCAGCTATCTACTTCCCTGACCATCTGTTTTTATGGCATCATGCCCTCATAGAAAGAGCCCTTACAGTTTAAAAGAAAATACAATCAAAATTAGGTGACTTAAAAGTGTTTCTGGAGAAACAGGACTGGTACTGTATAAATTTATAAACTCATATACTAGGTTTTAGTTTGGTTTTGTTTTACTTTTGTTCTTGCATCTCCCTTACTAGAAGAGAAGAGATGGGAGGAGACAGGAAGAGAAGAGAGGAGGGGCACATTTAGTGAGTTCTCAAATAGCACTGGGAAAGGGAACATTCAAAATAAATAAACTGTTACCTCCTCATTAAAACTGGCAGTGTGTGAAATTACAAGCAACATTTTATCAGTGTGATGGTCATTCTCAGCAATACCATCCCCATTACACAATTCATGCTCTTTACTTAAAGAATCAACTTTAAAAATAAAATGAATTAAATGAAATTGAGAAAGCTCAAAATTTCCTCCATGGAATGTTTTAAAATAAGAGATTAGGCAATTCAAGAACACATTAGTACTGTGCATGAAATAAAGGAACCAGCCTGCATACATTTCACTCATATTAAATCTCTTAAAACACATCACCATCTGATTTAATGTTAATAGAGTGATCTCAACCTGAAATCTTTTATAATATTGCTTTGTCTTCACATTTTTTCAAGTTTATGTGCCTGAATAATAAGCAATGAGATATAAAGGCTAATAGGTCATTAAGTTTAATTGATTTGGGTTTTGTTTTCTTTATTTCACTTTTTTAGAATTTGTTTAATAAGTTTTTTTCCAAAAAATCATATTAAAGTGAAAACATTCATTAAAATCTTTTATATTTCTACGCCTGTTGCGATTACAGAATATTGACTCTGTCAGTTCTCCTTAATGAGAAATAGGGCAAATCAGTCTTTTATTTTCTTCAAGATAAATAGCTTTTGCATTACATTATCTAGAGGTATTCTTACATATGATTTTATTAAGCAGACATTGTACCTCATATAGCTATATAATATAGAGTCAAGTTTGCACCATACTTTATATAAAGTCACCTGTAAGCATTATTTAATAACTGAACCTGAACACCTTGTTAGTAGTGTCATCTTTCAGCAAATTCTAAAAGAACCATTTTTCTGTTCATGTATCCATCCCTACAGTTTACATTCCTTTGCATTCTGTGCCAAGAACTGTGAAATGTATCATATAGTAAACTATATTTGAAGATGCTGATAAAAATTATGAATTGAAAATATAGTTACACTAGAGTTTAGGGAGATTTAAAAAGCATAATTAAATCCATCAGAAGATTAATATGAATATGTTCCAAAATTCACAATCAGGAGTTGAGAACTACATTCTTGACTGTGAAATGAAGAAGTGAAGATGGCATGAACACTCGCTGGTATGCAGAGTTCACTCGGGAGAATCAATAAAGCACTTCTCTAACATCTTCTTATGTAATGAAGTATGATTTAAGGTCACCAACTGAAATCCATGTAGGATGAGAGGTAAGAATTTTGAAAACCCAGATAAGATATGAAAACATCTTGTGAAGGCAGGCAGAGTGAATTTGCCACAGGAAAATAATATGATATCTAGGCATTTGAGTTATTATGATAAAGTCATGACCATCAGTCTTCCTGGCTGTGTGTAGTCGTGGAGGGTGGAGAATAAGTTCTTGTATGGTTGGCGAAAAAAACAAAATTCACTTGTTTACATGTTTTTATATTTCTTTGACTTTCAATCATGATATTTACATTTTTCTGTAGTAATCATTAGCTCCTGGACAACTGTTCACCCAAGTTTAGATCTTTGTCAAATATATACAATGCGGTTGAGAATGTTGGTAAAACAGCCATCAAAATTAACAATAATATATTTAGGATGATTAAAAAGAGAATCATCACCAACATAGGCAACAAAGAAGATGGCAGGTGAATGATACACAATATTTGCTATACTCATATAATATGGTGTTGATTTATGTGGACATTGGAAATTATTTTTATTACAATTCAAAGGCTGGCTTCCTGAGGGCAGCCAGTACAGGGAGGGAGATGCAGCCAGATCCACTGCTGCACACCACTGCAGCCATCAGAAAGCTTGCCTCCTGTGGGCAGCCAAGGCAGGCATAGACACACAGCCAGATTCACCCCTATGTGTCTGCAGGCTGCCACTGGAGACCCTTGCTTCCTTTGGGCAGCCAGCACAGGCAGGGAGATGCAGCTCGATCTCCCTCTGCATGCCTGACTGCCATCAGAAAGCTTTCTTCCTGCAGGCAGCCAGCACCCAAAGGAAAATTAGACAAACACACCCCTGTGTGCCTGCCAACATCAGGGTAGGGCAGTCTTGATGTAGACATGCAGGCTGAGAGAAGCAGCCCTGTCACCACACAATCCTGGCCATTGGGGAAGCCTCAATGTAGCTGCATGGGTTTGGAGAAGCCCAAACCATGCCCTGCTATCTCCCTGGGAACCAGGGTTCAGCAAAATTCAGGGGCTTGTCTTATTCCCCTATACCACAGAAGGGCAGCCAAGGTGGGAAGTGCTTGGGACCCCACAAATGGCTCATTTGCAGGAACCCAGGAGAATGTCAAGACAAAGGAGCAAAAAGCAATCTCAGACCAGCCCACACAGAACAAGTCTGGGAGATATCGTCATGGGAGAAAGCAGAAGTCACACACTTGAAATCTCTGAGAAGATAGCAACTGAAGTAAAGAAACAACTTTATGAGGCTGTAAAAGTAATCAGATCAGAAATAAAATCTAGGGTAAAAGAAGAAACCACAGACATAATGAAAGAATTGCTGAGCATATCTAAAGAAGACACAGATAAAAAAGAGGAACACAGGAAAATAATAGAAACCTTGAATGAACAATACAGGAAGGAATTATAATGCATGAAACAGATCCAAAGAGATATCCAGGAAATTAAAAAGCTGATCAAAAAAAGCTAGCAAAACACTTGCAAGAGACCAAAGATAGACTTTCAGAAATTAAAGACAGTCATCCAGCCTCAAACTATCCTAACTGGCTTCTTGAAGTGCACTCCACTGCCACCTACAGAGAGGTCAGTGTGGCATCTTCTCTTTGCTCCCACCTTTGGAATATCTATTGCTTTCCACATTTGCAAGCAGCCATGCTACCTATTTGTTGATGAGGCAATTCTTTCTTCTCTTCTCTTCTCTTCTCTTCTCTTCTCTTCTCTTCTCTTCTCTTCTCTTCTCTTCTCTTCTCTTCTCTTCTTCTCCTCTTCTCTTTCTTTCTTCCTTCCTTTCTTTCTTTCTTTCTTTCTTTCTTTCTTTCTTTCTTTCTTTCTTTCTTTCTTTCTTCTTTCTTTTTTGTACCAGGGATTGAATTCATGACCTTGCACTTGCCAGGCAGGCACTTGTGCCACTGAGCTATATCCTTGGTCCAATAAGGAGGCAATTCATGATCACCAAGATTTATTGAGAAAAGAGGTTATGTGGTATTTCTAGCTGTTCTTTTATATTTTGAATATATTTTAAATAAAGAATATGGAATTGGTTAACTTTATGCCCTGATCATCAAAGGAAAAGGTGAAATGTAGCATTTTTCTTAGCAGATCTTCTCTGCTTGCAATGTCTCACACAAAGGACTCAGAACTCCTAACATTATCATCTACAGGATACAGCCTGGCCACACCTAGAAGCTCAGTTCTAGGTTCCAATCTTTTCATACTTGAGGCTAATCTTTGCTTCAGGGAGATTATGTATAATATAAACATTTCTATTTATTAAAGCTGCACAAACCAGGTTTTCTCAGTTTATTTCGGCTTTAGTTACATTCACAAGCAGGGAAAAAGAAGTACACACAGAGATACTTCTCTCTCTTGCTAAGCTAGAGAGGATTGTGCCAAATTTAATTTTTCATAAGCAGTTAGATACAGATCTAGTTACAAATGTACTCTCTAAAGCCTCATTTGAAGTATTTTATCATAATTAGCTCTTGTGCTCATTCACTTTTTGCAGTTAATCCCAGAATATTCAGTGAAGTTTTAATTTAAACAGTGACTGTAAACAATATATAATAACCAAGCAATTGATGCACAATAATTACATTATTATCAGAGTTTCCCTAAGAGCCCACTTTTAACTGCATGTACAATAAGGACTAACTCAAATTAAGAGATCAGCACATCAATTACTTCCTTTTCAGGGAAATTACATGGCCTTTAGCTAATGCATGTAAGAATCTGCAATTGTACTAATTATTTTTTTTCTGTGTTCAATCTAACAATGCATTCTGACAGAAATTTGTTAGAAGACTTCAACAAAAATATTCTAGAAACTTGGAGGTCAAAATTTGTAAAATTACAAAGTTCAATGGTTTGTACAACCAATGGTCTCAAATGTTCCTTTATAACATTTTTGAAATAAATCTTAATTTTATAACCTCTAGCAAAAATGGATGAATCAACTTACAGAAAAATTCTCACACATGCCTTCAAATGTGCACGCAAATTCATAGACATGAGTATGTGTTAGAAATCTGTAACACAAGCCATCGTTTGTAAGTATAAAGTAATTAGTCCCTAATTACAACATGAAATTTTAGTTGTAAAATATAATTATTTTGCTTTATTTTATTAAAAATATGTGTTGTGATTTAAGGTACCTACTTCAGCACCTCCTGAGATGTATTTAAATTACTATCTTTAACCAATATTAAAAGTTTATTAATTTACCATCATCAACTCTAACACTGGTATAATGTTATTCAAGTACTACTTCAATCAGGTCTTGTCATGTTTAAAGCATTTACAACATTCTCCAAGCTATTTTCTACAACATGGTAGAAACAGAGAATGATTTCTTCTTTTTTATTATGAACTTTATCGGTACAATCTTGATATACATCCATCAGATGGAATTTGTACCTGTACATGATATATTTTGATTACTCTTTTTTTCCTGTTCCCTCCCTTCCCTTCAACCTCTCTTGACTTCCTTACTTAAAAAGATTTGTTTCTGTTTTATCTTTCTTTATTTCATTTTTTTCCATTCTGTTCTTTCTTTCTCCCTCCCACCATCCTCGTTCCCCTTTCCTTTTGAACAATTGCTTCCTATTTCACAATATCTATTATACAGTTTGGTTCTCATTTACATTTTTGGTTTCTCACACCAGAGAAATGATGCAATATCTATATATGTGTATCTGATTTACTTCACTTTAAAAGTATGGTTTCAAGGTCCATTCATTTAACTATAAATGTCAAGTTTATCCTTTATGGCCGAGTAGTACTCTATTGTATAAAGAAACCACGCCATTTTTATCCATTCATCAGTTGATGGGTATTTGGTTTGCTTCTAAGATTTAGTTATTACAAACTGTGCCGCTATAAACATGAGGTTCATATATTGCCATAGCATGATGCCTTAATTCTTTCAGGAAATTATCATGAAGGGAAAATGAGATCTCTAGTCCCATTTTCCTGAAGAATCTCCACACTGATTTCCACAGTTCAACCAGTCAACATTCCAACAGTAGGGAAGGGTTTCTTTCTTCCTGTGTCAGCCTTTGTTAGTGATTGACTTCTTGATAATAGTGATTGTTTCTGGAGTGAGATGGAATCTCAGTGTTATTTTAATTTGCATCTCTTGAATAATCAGTGATGTTGAACACTTTTCTATATATTTATTAGTCATTTGTATTTCTTCATCTGAAACATGTATATCATTTAAAATGCTTATTTTTGGATTGAGTCTTTAAATTTAGGGATTTCTTTCAGTTCTTTATATGTTCTATATATTAGTATTTCATCTGACAATCAACAGGCTAAATTTATTCCCACAATATGGCATGTATCTTCACTTTGCTAATGATTTCTTTTGCTGTTCAAAAGCTTTTTAATAAGGTGAGATTCCAGTTGTTGATTCTTCTAGCATTTCCCATGCAGTTAGGGTTATGTTTGTGAAGTCTTTGCCTACACCTGTGTTATTAAGAGTTCTATCTATTCTCTCTTCCAGAAGATTTAGTGTTTCTGTTTTAATATTTAGGTCTTTGATCCATTTTGATTTTAATGTAGTACATAGTGATTGACATGGGTCTAGTTTTAGTCTTTAATATTTGGAAAACCAGTTTTTCCAGCACCATTTATTAAGTCTTTCTTCCAGTAAATGTGTTTGGCCTCTTTATCAAAGTAAAAGTGACTTATTATGTTCAGAATTGTTTCTGTATGTTTTAATCTGTTCTCCTGTTCACTGATCCTCAGGTTTTTTTTCTTGTTGTTTGTTTGTTTGTTTGTTTTGCCAGTACCATATTTTTCTCACAGTAGTTCTATCATAATTTCAAGTCAGGGATTGTGATGCCTTCTCCCTTGTCTTTTTTGCCTAGAATTTTTTTTTGGTATTCTAGGTTTCTCCTAGTTCCAAATGAATCTTAGAATTGTTTTCTCTAGTTCTCTGAGATATGCTAATGGTATTTTGATTGAGCCTGTGATAAATGTGTATAACAATTTAAGAAATTTGGCCATTTTCACTATGTTGGTTCTTCCCATCGAAGAGTAAGGGATATCTTTCTATCTCCTGATATCCCCTTTGATCTCCTTTGTCAGAGTACTGTGGTTTTCAATGTAGAGATCTTTTACTTCCTTTGTTAGATTGATTTCTAAGTATTTCCATCTTTTATTCTATTGTGAAAGGGATTATTTCCCTAATTCTTTTTAAATGAGTTTGTTATTTTTGTACAGGAATGCCATTGATTTTTGAGTGGTGATTTTGTATTGAGCAGGACAACAATTTGTTTATTATATCTAGAAGTTTTTTTTTTTTTTTTTTTTTTTTTTTTTTTTTTTTTTTTTTTTTTTTTTTTTTTTTTTTTTTTTTTTTTTTTTTTTTTTGTTTAATTATTTTTTTTTTTTTTTTTGAAGTTTTTTTTTTTTTTTTTTTTTTTTGTACGGGGATCAAACTCACAACCTTGCACCTGCCAGGCAGGTGCTTATGCTGCTGAACTAAATCCCCAGACCTTTCTAGAAGTTTTTTGATGAAGGATTTGGAGTCTTCTCTGTAAAGTATTGTGTCATCTGCAAATAATGATAATTTTACTTCTTGCTTTCCTATCTTTATCTTTTATTTCTTTTTCCTGTCTAATTTCTCTAACTAATGTTTCTAGAACTATGTTGAGTAGAAATGGTGATAATGGGCATTCTCATCTTGTTCCGGATTTTAGAATACAAGATTTCATTTTTTTTGGTTATTTAGCATAATATTGGCTGATTCTCTTCTCTTCCTCTTTAGAGCTCAAATGCAATCTCACTTGTGTTTTCTCCTAAAAGGCACAAGTTTGTTTTGAATGCACCTACATTTTCCCAACTTTCCATTTCACATTGTTCTTACTTCCATAAAAATAATAGGTATCATTCCTAGACTATATTATGAGGGAAAGTTCCTGTTGAGATGGTTTGTAGTCTGAATATGTAAGTCTCATAAATATGCTTTTTAATATTATAACACTTGTTAAGCAGGCTGTATTGGCCATTGATTAAGAGGAAAGGTTTAGAGAAAAAAAAAAGCCATGGATTCCTTATATACTTACTATGTGACCATGGGAAAATCCTTAAATTCCTGAAAAGTATAATTGTAGTAGTAACTTCAAGTTATACCATAGGCTAAATGACTTAAACAATAAACATTTATTTCTCAAAGTTCAGGAAGCTTGGCAGTCTAGGGTCAAGGTTCTGCCAGATTCAGTTTCTGGTGAGAGTTCTCTTCCAGCCTTACTGATTATCAAATTGTGCTCTGTTCCCACAAGTCAGAGAAGAAAACTGTAGTTTCCCTTTCTCTTCATATCAGACCACCAATTCATTTATTAGACCTCCACACTCATGAACTCATCTCAATCTAATTAAGTCTCAAAGGTCCACTTCCAAATACTATTATGTAAGGACTGGAATTCAACATACAGACTTTGGAGGGACGTAAAATATTCAGTCTTTACTTACATTCATCTATTAGATAAAAATATAGAAAATCTTCAAGAAAATCCTTGAATAGGACCTAATATTTCTTTGGTACAAACCCTACCCATGTGTGTGCTGAATTTCTTTCCACTCTTCTGCATGATCACTTTCTGGTAGCTACAGTGGTCTCTTTTCAAACATATCAAGACAATATTACTCTTACTAATATTCTGTTGTGAAATTTTCACCTCAGGTCTTTGCTCTCAGTTTTTCGAAATATGTTCAAATTCTACCTTGCTAGTGAGTACTTCTCTTGCTGCTCTTACTGTAACACTTCTGTCTTTATTATCTCTGTACTGCCTACTAGAGTTTGGTATTTCCATGCTCATGCATTTTTTTTTTCCTAATGGGCTGTCTTCCCTGTTAAAAGCTAAACTCCATTAGACAATGGAGATTTTCTCATCTCATGCTGAATTCCTGGTTTTAAAACTCCATATGGCACAGAGTGAACATGCAGTAAATACTTGTCAAAGAATTAACTGCTGAATTAAAAAATTAGAATTTACTATCCCACATGGAAATATTCAGTAAAGAGTACATGCATGAATCTATACATATAGTAGGATTAATTGTTTTGACTTTAACAAAATAATGAAGTGCAGAATTTTAATCCTGAAGAATAAAAGATTCATTGAAAATTTAAAAATAATATTTCCATGTGATTACTTTTAGACCTTTCTGTTTTCCAATGAATTTACCTTTCCATGTTAATGAAATATATTGAATTTTAAAAGAAATACATTGAAACAATAATAAATATAAGTGCTTTGCATAAATAGTTTTAAGTATTTTTATTTCTTAAAACAAAATTACCTGTTCTTACAAAATAAAAATACTCTCAGGCTCTTAATAGAAATTAACATCCTATGAGTTCAATATTGGAAGTCAGGTAAGAAGATACAGCAGAATAGCAGCATTGTGTAGTATATAAATGAATGAAAATAAAACACTATTGTATCCTACTGATGTGTTCTACCACCTTCACTTTTTTTTCATGACTTCATTCTTTTGACATGTTTCTTTGCTATAACATATTCCTATTAATGCATTGTCTCTTTTTCCCTCTTGTAATCCCTGAAAGTAATTTCTCTCACTTTCCCTTCTTCACTTTATTTTATATTTTGGTTTTCATAAAACAAAAAAGACATAGATGCTATTAAATAAAAAAGAGATGAAATTACCAACTAGCACAGAAAAGAAATTTTATAAATGTTAATATTGCCATTCTTCATACTTAACTGGCAACAGCATTTTCAAGTTCTTATAGGTTTCCCAATTTCACCAATTCAAAAGGCAAAAGTCTATTCCCCCTCTTTTCTTTTTTGCCTGTATAATGATGTTGCTACATATTACTAGGTTGTCTCTTGAAGTGATTCCTTATGAAATAGCAGTTGGTTTCTTTAATTTTTATTCCTTGTTAAATATACAAATTATAAATATACTTCCAGTACAGAATTTTTTTAAGTGAGACATGTCACCCTTGAGAGCAACATCTCAAAACCCTCTCTGCTGGATTTCAGCACTAGTTTCTCTCTCATCAAATACACAATAGCTACATATGCTGCAAGTTTCCATTTTCAAGTAAATGGAGTTGGTTGGGTCCTAGGACAGAAGCAAAGGTCAGTAGTTAGCTATACTCAGAGAAGACCACTAAAAAATAGATATTAACCAAAACTACTATACTATAAGTAATATTTTCTACTACAATCAACCTCAAGGATACCCTAAAAAGAGACAATGAGGTTAAAAATATCAAAAGATCTAGTAGAATGAATACACAAGGTAAGAGAAGCAGTTAGGCAGAAGGGAAAGATAGAAAATCATCAACAGAAAAGTAATTGGTGACAGAGATAAGTTAATACTTATCAATATTAACTGTCAATGAAAATAGTCTCAGTTTCCCAATTAACAGACACATACTTGCAGAATGAATTAAGAAACAAAATTCAACAATATGCTGAATACATTTTATCTCTCCCTAAAAAAATCATGGATTAAATTCAAAAATGGAAAACTACATTGCATGCAGCAATTACCAGAAAAACAGCAGGTGAAGCTATCTTATAAGTGGAAAAAATGGACATCAAGCCAAAACTAATCAAAATAGGCAAAGTAGGTCAAAGTTAAAGAAAAAAATTAAGCAGGAGGAGGTAAAAATAATTAATGTATATGCATCAAACAATAGTACATTCAATTCTAAAAAAAAATACAAGATCAGATAAACATAAATGGAATTATAGTGAGAGACCTCATTATCCCACTATCACAAATACACAGATTAACTAGACAAAAAAGTCAACAAAGAAATAGCAGAATTGAACAAAATCCAAACAAATGACCTTAACAGATTTCTATAAAGTGTTCATTGCAACAATAGAATACACATTCTATACAGTAACATATGGAATTTTCTCCAAAACAGGCCACATAATAGCCAATAAATTAGTCTTAAGTGAATCTAAAATAATTGAAGTTACAACATATGCATTATCAGAGCATAGTGCAATGAAGTTGGAAATCAACAATAACAGGAAACACATACATAATGCAAATGCATGAAAAACTAAGCAATGCACTCTTTAGTAAACAATGGTTCCAGAAGATATTAAGAAATAAATAAGACAATCTCTAGATATAAATGATAATGCCAATACAATATACCAAAACATTTTTTTTTTTTTGGTACCGGGAATTGAACTCATGATCTTGCACTTGCCAGACAGGTACTTATGCCACTGAGCTATATACTTTGCCCCCAGTATATCTAAACCTACTGGACAGAAATAAAGCAGTCCTAAGCAAGAAGTTTATAAATGTGAAAGCCCATACCATGAAAACAGAGCTAGCCCAAGTAAATAACCCAATGTTATACTTCAAATTCCAAGAAAAGCAAGAACATTCCAAACCCAAAGGTGGTACACAGAGTGAAAATAAATATTAGAACAAAAATCAGGAAACTGAGACCAAAAGAATATAAAAAAAATTAATGAATCTAATAGCTGGTTCTTTGAAAAAAAATAGACAAATCCTTAATAAATCTAACTGAAAAAGAAAACACCCAAATTAATGCAATTAAGAATTTTTAAAAAGGTGAAATAAAAGGGACACAACTACAGTAAACAATATTGACTAATACTTCAAAAAGCTTTAAGACAATAAAATGGAGAACTTAGAAGAGATGAGTGGGTTCCTACATATATATTAATTAAAAAATTTGAAGCAGTAAGATTAAAAAAGACAAATAATCCAATAATAAGAATTATAATTGAAGTTGTAATAAAAAATTACTAAATAAGAAAATCCCAGGCCCATCTGGGTCCCTGATGAATTTCACAGACACTTCAGGGAAGTACTAACACCAATACACCTGGCTTTTTAATGAAAATGAAAGAGTATTTTGAAAGCTACCATTACTGTCATTCCAAAACCAGCCAAGAATCTAACCAAAAACTAAAAATACACACCAATCATTTAATGAACATAGTCGTAAAAATCTACAACAAAATACTAGCAAATTGTATGCAATGAATCATCAAAAAGAACATTCATTATGACCAAGTATCTTCACCCCAGGGATGCAAGGATGGCTTAACATATGTAAATCAATAAATGCAACCTATCACATAAACCGAAGTAAGGAGAAAAAAAATCATATGATTATCTCAATATATTCAGAAGATTTTGACAGAATTGGACATCCTCTCTGATAAAAATCTTGAAAAAAATGGTACAGAAGAACCTTATCTCAGTAAGATAAAGGCCATTTATAGCAAACATATTGCCAACTATATATTAAATGGGATAAAGCTGAAAACTTTTCCTCTAAAATCAAGAACAAGATTCTTACTTATTTATTTGTTGGGGCTGGGAATCGAACTCAGGGTCTTGTGCTTTCCAGGTAGGCACTTGAGCCACTCAAAGGATGTCCACTGTCACCATTCCTTTTCAGCACAGTACTTAAAACATTAGCAAGAGCAATTATCAAAGAAAAAGAAATGAAAGGGACACATATCAGAGAGAAAGAAATCAAGTATCATTATTTATAAATAACATGATCTTTCTTATAGAAGATCTTACACCTGAAGACTTAGAATTAATAACAAAATTCAGTAATGTATCAAGATACAAAATCAACACACAAAAATCAATCCAATTCTTTTAGACTAACAATGAACTCAATGAAAAAGAAATTGGAAAACAAATACCACTAACAATAGTACCAAACAAAAATGAAATACTTAGAAATTAGCCTAACTAATGAAGTAAAAGGTATCTACAGTTAAAACTGTAACACTCTGAAAAAAGAAAATCAAACAGGACATCAGAAAATAGAAAGATAGCCCCTGTTCTTAGATCCAATACAGTCAAAATCATTGTAATTCCAAAATTGATACACAGACTTAATGTAATTATAATCAAAATTTCAACATCATTCTTCACAGAACTGAAAAACAGAGCAATTGCCAAATCCATATGAAACCAGAAGGGACCCAGAATATGAAAAGCAATCCTGGGCAAAAAAAAGCAAAGTAGGAGGCATTCTAATCCTGGAATCAAGTTTATACTACACATCTCGAATGTTAAAAAACCAAATGTCACTAGCACAAAAACTGACATGGGTATCAGTGGAACAGAGGATATAGAAAAAAAAAAAAAACAAGGACATTCAACTATTTTATCTTTGACAAACGGGCCAAAAACATACCCTGGAGGACAGATAGCCCCTTTTATAAATAGTGCTGGGAAAACTGGATATCCGCGTGTAGAAGCTTGACTCTAGACCCATATTTCTCATCAACGTTTAAACTAAAATAAAAATGGATCAAACAACTAAATGTTAAAATAGAAAGACTTTATGCAATAGAAGAAAAATAGGTAAAACACTTGAAGTCGTAGGAAAGAACTTACTGAACACACCCCCAGCTGCACAAGAAATAGAAGCAAGAATCATCAAATAGGATTAAATTTAATTTAAAAGCTTCTGCATAGCAAAAGAAACACTAAACAGAGTGAAAAAACAACCTATAGACATGGAAAGAAAGTTTTCCAGCTATCCCTCAAACAGAGGACTAACATCTAGGAAAAAAAAACATGCATGTAACTCAAAACATTAGAGTAGGAAAATAAAAGACCCAATCAAAAATGAACAAATAAAACAAATAGAGTTGTCACAGAATAAGAAGTACACAATTCAAAAAAACACATGAAGAAATGCTTATATCACTGGCCTTTAGAGAAACGCAAATTGAAAACAAAACTGAGATTGTACATATCCCAGAATAAATCATTAAGAAATCAAATAACAAATGTTGGAGAGGCTGTGGGGAAAAAGGAACTCTTGTACACTGCTAGTGGGAATGTAAACTATTATAATACTTTGGAAGTCATTATGCAAATTATGCAAAACATCAAAATTAGAAATCGCTTTTGGCACAACTATTCCCCCTCTAGGTATCATTCCATTAAAAGCTAAAGACATCACATCTCAGTTATACTCGCATATTTATACTTATAGAAGCACAAATCACAATAGTTAAATGTGAGAAAAAGCTTACATGTCCATCAATAGATGAATAGCTAAAGAAAATGTGGTTTTGTACATACTGGAAGTCTTACTCTGCCATAAAGCAGGATAAACTTGATTCATTTGTAGAACAAAGGAGGTACCTTGAGAACATGTTAAATAAAATCAGTGTGACACCCAACTATTGCATGGTTTCTCATGAGAAGTCCAAAGTATACATAAAGAACAATGAAAGATAGGAATTAGGGAGACAAATATTTCTGAAAGTAGAAAGGGATCAAAAGATGGAGTAAAGTGGATGAAAGGGGCAATAAATCAGAATTAAGATGTGTTATGTACATGTACTAAGTCTACACAAGGAATGCAAATATTATATAATACAAATAATAACCATAGTAATAAAAAAGACATACAATAACCATCACCAATTATTTACAAATTCTCCCAAAAATTAAAGAAGCAGAAAGTACTTCCTGTTCCATGCTATTAGGAAAATATTATTCAAGTACCCAAAGACAATATATCACAAGAAAAGCACATGTGCTATGGAATACAGGTAAAAATATTCTAAAAAAATAATAGCAATCTGAATCTAATAACATATGAATTATGAATACATATTTGTCGTGAATATGAAATTGATTTTATAGAAACAACTTACTATAATGTGTCATATCAACAGAATAAAAGAAAAACCACATTAATTTATAAATAAATATAGAAAATTATCATGTGGAAAATTTAACACTCTTTCATAATAAAAAGACTCAGCTGACTCAGAATAGAAGGGAGATTCCCCAACTTGACAAAAGTCATTGGGAAACTCTAAGGCTAATTTCAGCCTAAGTGGAAAAAGATTGAATGTTTTTGTCTAAGATCAAGAATGCAACATGTCTGTTCTCACTACAGTACATCAACATTTTACTTCAATGTCTAGCCAGTATAAATAAGCAAGAAAATAAAATAAACTGTATCTACATTGAATGGAAGTCAGTAAAAACAATGTTGGTTGGTAATAAGATGTGCATAGAGGATAATAAAAAAACATAAAAAAAGTCTATCAGAATTAATAAAAGCATTTGTCAAGATTGCTGAATACAATACTATGATACAAGAAATAAGTTCCATTTCTATGGTTGTATTAAACAATCAGAAAATTAAATAAGAAAATAATTCTTTTTATAACAATCAAATATACTTAGAATCAAACTTAACAAAATAAATATAAAATATATTGTGGAATGGTATTATGGATTTTGTTTTCCCCAAATTTATTCCAATCCTTAAACTGTGATATTAGTGCGTGGGGCCCTTGAGGATTGTTTAAGCCATACATGTAGGGCACTAATGATTGGATTCCAAAGCTATGGATTCCTTCCTGGGAAAGGAAAACACAGCAAGAAGTTATCTGTGGGTCAAAATATGAGCCAAATGGTACATCTCCCAACACCCTGATTAGAAAAATAAAGGTCTATTGGACATAGCTGGTTTATGCTGCTTTGTTACAGAAACTCAAATGAACTAAGATTCTGAAAAATTGTGGGGTTTTTTGGAAAAAAATGCTTATAAATACAATGGAATCCACATTATATTGAAAGACATACTATAGAAAAAACAGCAGTACTCTTCAAATTAATCTATGGGTTCAAGATAATCATTATCAAATTCCCAGCTGTTTCCTTGCAAGCTTGGCTATCTGATAATGATTCTTTGAATTTGATATGAATTCCATGTGAATTCCTTGAATTTTTTATGGAATTCAAGGAATCATAGTAGCCAAACAATCCCACCAAAATAACAAAGTTGGAAGACTAACATTTCCCATTTTAATAATTATTCTACTTTTTAAGCAGTATGGTACTGGCATAGAGGTATCACACTAAATTTTTCTCTGAGTTAAGGTTATAGGAAGATCAACATGAATAACCAGAGATCTTGGATATTTAGAACCAAAAACAAAATAGCAAACGAAGTAGAGCTGTCCTCTAAGTTGAAACTCATGTTTTAGAAGCAAACTAACTGAATAAAAAAATTTTAAAACATGATATTTAACTACTTTTAAAAGATCTTACTTAAAGAATTTATTTCTACTTTCACTGCAATCTTTTTTATGATTTTTCAAATGGCATCAGAATACTTACAGTCAATGGTAATAGGGTAAAAATTTTTATTTACCTTTTGGTGAATCAAGTCTTATAATGCATTAGGATGATCATTCTCTCAATTTCTATCAAATTTAAATTTTTATAATTCCTTATAGTCACATCTTGTCCAGGATCAAGGCAGAAAATACATCTGTAGGTATAGAGATACAGTTAAGTATCAATCAGACTAAACAGTATATAATGATTAAAGTTCAAATAACAATCCAGTTGAGTTGTTCTCAGGTTGCATATTCAGCACATCAATATCACCAGGAAACCTAATAGAAAATTATATTCTGGGAATAAAACTCAGATAAAAATCACTAGTGCTATGCCAGAAGAAGCACTCTCCTAGATAATTCTGATGAATACTAAATTTTAAAAAACACTGACCTACAAAAATAGGATGATTGCAGTATTTTTGTGCCAAAGCTTTCAATTATTTAATATATGACTGGCTAGTTACCAGAGTCTGTGGCAGGAGTAGATGGTAATCAAAGTGTTCAAAACCTCAATCAGATAGGAAGAATAAGTCTAAAGTTTCTCTATAGCTCATATTAAATTCTATACATTTTAATACCACTAAAAACCAAATTTCTAATGTTATCATCACCAAAATGTCAAATAATTAACATATGCATCTTAATTAGCTTAATTTGATATTTTCATAATATATTTAAAAGTTTTAACACTGCTTTGATATCAAAATATATGCAACTATCATTCATCAATATATAATCAAAAAGGAAAGTGAGGTTCTGAGGTTAAAGAAATTGAAATGACTAGCTCCATATATATAACCCAAAGCAGAATCAGATTTTTTGAGATGAGAAATAGGATTTATAAATGAATATGCTACAACTGTCCATGAGTATCAGATTACATGAATAAATGCCTGTGATTTCCTTGACTGTCTTCCCAGTTAGAAGGAAATTCTAACTGTGAATCTGTGGAGTTTCTGTAATTACTTTAAAAGACAGAAAAAAGCAGTGTTAACGTTCGATTCTTCTAATCCAAGAGATGTGTTGTGCTATACAGGCAGGAGTGAATGATTAAATCATAGGACAAAAGCACACAGGCTCTAAGAGAACTGAATGGTTAAAATATGGAGCAAAGTCACACAAATAATTGACTTACAGGCAATAAGGCACACAGACTTTGTGCCGAGTGAATGGTTAAACTATAGGACAAAAGCATGCAGGCTGCATGAGAGTCAAATAGTTAAAGAACAAAAAGTTTAGGTTAGTATGTTGCACTTGACCATCATCATTCTTCCTGTTTCCCCAAGAAAAGCTGCTTAGTCTTGAGACAGCTCAGTGCCCACACTGCTTTTCTTCTACATTTTTGTGTTACATTGATACTCTCAGTAAAAACCAGAGAGTTCTCAGCTTGTTGGTTCTTCTCCCAGATTCCCCCAAGGGCTGGGTGCTCTCCTCTGAGAAACAGCCCCTAAGGCCTCTTGGTAGATTGAATTAAATTTTGTCTCCCACTCATCTGTTTCATCCTCTCTGCTGCCCATGCCTGTGGTCTCTCACTGCAACATGTATCTTCTGCTTTCTGTTGCGTAGACTAATCAGTCTGGAAAGGGTTGTTGCATTAAAAATCCTTGACTGTGCTAAGATGGCCTTTCATAAGACACTATGTGCTTTGCTTGATAACCCTACATGAACCTATTCTTTTGCTATTTCCTGAGGAGTCAGATATGTATGTGAAAACACCATTGTCTTAGTTATTTTTTACTCCTTGTTGAGTCAAGACAAAATACCTGACACCCAAAGTTAGGGAAGGAAAGGTTTATTTCTTACAGTTCTTGAAGGTTTCAGTCTATACTCAGCTGGCTCCGAGGCAGTGTGGCATGGCAGGGCAGCCATTCGTGGCCACTGCAAACAGCATGGCGAGAACTGGCAAGAGAGTGAGACAGTTTTCTTACCGCCCAATACACAGTATCCTAACTCTACCCCTGGGTGGGCAAAACACTCACACCACCAATCCTAGCGCTAGACAACGAACCAGTCACAAACACTATATTTCATGGTGTCCATAATTGTATGAGGCTTGGGGTGGGGGCCACAGAAACACAAACCACAGCAACCATGAACACTTCAGAAACAGCCATCCAACAGCAGAATTATATCAGGTATTCTCAGTTTACATCAAGTGGAATAAAACATCATCTAGCTGAGACAAAGCTCAAATTCCTGACTCACAAAACTATAAGGCAGATAAAATTTTAGTTACACAGCAAGAGATAGTCCAATTGTTTTAAGTATGTAGATTTGTAAGTGAGTCTGTCTACTATCATCCAACGCAGTAAAATTTCAATAGGTGCAAGTATCAGTAAGAGTGAAGTCCTGTACATGTTCTAGGAAAGGACAGGTAATACAGGTCAGAAGTGGACTTCATGTCTGAGGGTTTGGCCACCTTGTTAGATTTTTCTATTTCTTGAACAAATCAGAGAGTAAAAGTAGTTTTGCTACTCATGATGATGTTTTCTAAGTTTAAAAAAATTGTTACATTTTTGTCATAAACATCATGAAAATTATTGACATAATTATCATTTTTTAAATTTTCCTTTAATGGATAGGGGAACATGATAGGAATTAATTCTGGTATTTTGCTTGCTGTTTTCTTGTTTAGTTTTTTTCAAAGAATGAAAAGAAGAAATAAATTGCATAATTGGCCCAAGAGTTGCTATTTGAACTCTTAGTTTTTATTTAATATATGTACCAATATTAACCTAATGTGAATCTCAGCATTTGTTACATTTAAATGATATTTTTCTTATCTAATTATACTGCTTATGCCTACTGTTATATAAAATTTAAATAAATTCTATGTAGAAAAGTTGATGTACCTGGATATACAAATGTAAGAAACACCTGGTATCTAAACACAACACTAAGTTCCAGTAAGATGATATTTCAGTTACTGAATTCAGAACTTAATACAGTAAAGAGAAAGACTAGCAGTACCATGGAAAGTCACTTTTTACCTAATTAAATGAAGTCCTCTGGAATGATCAGCTTACCAATTTAACCTTAAACATTAGAGTTGTTCTGTGTGTGTATGTGTGTGTGTGTGTGTGTGTGTGTGTGTGTGTGTGTGCTTTCTATTGTTAGTTTCTTCCAAAAGGCAACACTATTATAATGTAATACACATAGACCAGTTAAAATCCTCCAGTTGGAAAAGCTTCTCCTATAATTTTATGTATTAAAATTCTTTATTGTATTTCATTTCACCAAATTTAAACTAGACTCAGACTGCATCAGTGACATTAGGGCTCTTAAAACTGATCCACAGAGAGGGTCAGATTGGCAGCTTTGAATAACATACTACCAACAGTTGTCAGGTGCTAGGGTAATGAATATATTCCCCCCAGCCTCTACTTAATCCCTTGATAATGTTTTCCATTTTGTAAAATCAATTATTTATAAAGTGTTTGTCTAAACAAAATGAATATATATGAAATGCATTTCTTCATGGTACTGACCCTGCTAACACTGAGAGTATAATTGGGCATTTTAAAACACATACCCAAAATAGGGGAAGTATTTATGTAGTATTCACATGCTTTGACTTAAGATCTTGAGCACGTACAGTGAGTGAACTCAGGTGTATATTATAGCAAGAGTTTAAATAATAGTTGAGAAGTCATGGAATGAAGAATGTAGTTAGGAATGTCAACTTACAAATTTTAATGCTAATTGCTTTTGTATAACCCTCATTTATAAGATCCTTCTTTTATATTTCTGGCAGCTGTCTAAAATTTTTTCATGATATTTTCAATGTCACTGTCTGCACTAAAAAACAGAAATGGTTCCTATCTCTTTAATTAATGAGTAGCAGTGTCAAAGGCAATACTCTAGCTTGCATTGCGAAATCTGGTGCCATTGTTCATCCCTTAGGCACCAGAAAAATTTGATTTCTTGAGACGTTCACATATTTCTAAACTTTGAATTAAAAAAAAACGATTTTACTTGCTGCTTTATTATTTACTTTCTCCAATATGACCTGAGGATCAGATCCCTTTCTCTTTGGATGCTTGATTCTCCAGGATATAACTCCTAAGTATTAGTAAATGTATCAATTTATTATTTTCTCCTGTAAAGAAATCTAACTCTCCACTGACAAGTAAAAGAAAATTTGGCATTATAATTTAGGTAAACAGTAACAATGCTCAAATAGGAAGATCTTGGTACATAAGAACACTTATTTTAACTGTTTCATAACTGTTTCATGTATGTCGTCTCATTGATCTTCTTAACATAACCCCATTGTGTAAAACAGTGAAAAACAGGATCACTGTTCATATGTTCTATGTATAAGGTAAGTAAATCTCACTATAATAACATAAAATCATATGACTGTGTAGAAAAACAGTTCCTTCACTAAACAAAGCATCAAAGCAAAGAAAGCAAAACAAAATAGAACAAATTCCTCTTTCTTGGTCAACTACTAAGAATTTGAACAAAACTATGAACATTGAGTATAGAAAAGTAAATGAAATACTAGTTTTAACCCACTAAAATGAAGTATAGATGATAATAATTTAATAAAATAAACATTTAAATAGCAAGGTTCTAATTTTGAGATCTTACTCTTCATATCTTAACTCCTGTATTTATAGGATTAATATTTGAGATTTTGTAGGAAGTTGTGAAAGGTAATCATTGGATACTAAGAGCATAGCACCCTAAGAGATCAGAATAAAAAATCATTCCACTTTGCCAATATATAAAGGTAAAATTCTATGCAACTTCCTTATATTGTACATGCAATTACCCAATTTGCCTTTGAATAGCATTAAAGCTCAATGTCAATACAAAGCACTATTAATATGCATCAATAAATGACTAATATTTATTGCAAGCATGGAGTTCAATTGCAGTAGTAAGATGTAAGATTTTCCTAAGAATAATAATTCTGATATATAAGCATACATAGATACATATAGATACCTATGTGGGTATATACACACATATATTCATCAATGATATATGCAAAGCATATCAGCCAGTGTCTCTGGATTCATGAAAGCTAATTAATACATCTTCATCAATTGTGAACAATTCTTGTTAAACAAAACTATTATAAATTAAATTAATAAGCCTATGATTATTATAGTAAATCTAAGGTAATTAATACTAGAACCCCATCATTTTGATTGCCACATTATTAATTATGTATGTTCTTAAAATTATGTGCATGTATTGTGTCTGTATGCCAGAAATACTACATGCTAATGAGGTGTTGCACCTCTCTGCCCTGACTCATTCGGTGGTAGCACTTTCATAGTGCGTTATTGGCTAGGAAAGCAGCAGACTTTATTAACCAAGGCCACTTTTTCACAGGAGTCATATGAACATTTGCATATTTAGGTCAGTTATCAATGGCCGTCATGTTAGTATCATCAATGGTACTGACATGTAGATAGGGTAACGAAAACAAAAATACAAATTTTATTAATTATGATCTGTTTGCAAAAGGTGAGTTTCTATCTGTAGCCAAATGAGTTTCCTAGTCTTTTGCTGCATAAATAGATTGTTACTTCTGGTCACTGACGCAGCTGACATCTTGGCCATCCATCCTCATTGCAGTCTGTGGATAATAAATCTATAGATCAGAAATAGAGAGGGAAGGGCTAGCTAACAATGCTCTGCAATTTCTCTCCAAATCAAAGTGTTCATTAATTTGTTTAACTGTCCACCATTTAAAAAACGAAAACAGCTAATCCAGATAGAGTCCATATTATAACAAATCAGAGTTGCACATTCCATGAGTGTTTTGCCTCTGTTTAATTTGTTTTTCTGACATCTTTTCTGTTCCCATGTGACCACAGCAACACCCTCTAGTCTGTACCCAGAAAGAAAAAGAACTTTAAAAACTTAGAACCCATCTTTCCTTAGCTATAGGCTTCCTGAAACACCACTCCACTCTGAAGTTCACCAGTAAAAATAGTCTCATGCCCACAGGCTACCTGTGCTGAGAAACTGGTCAATGTAACCTTTAGTTTGACACTTTGATACTGAAGATAGATTTTATATTTCATTATTAAAAATAATGAAATTCCATATACTTTCTCATTTCTTGAATCCATCATAGTACTGACAATGAAATTCTCATTCAGTGGAGCCCAAAGTATTCCCAAAGCTATACAAAAAAAATTAAAGAATTATAAAGAAACTAAAGATTGCTAACCACTGCATATAATCAGTGGACTTATAACGTGGGAGAAATTATCAATTTATACAAATTATCTATTGATACAAATTTAACTATGACTTAGAACCTAGAATTTGTGATAAATTTGAAAAAATCTACATTATAGAAAGGTTACCATATGGCATTTCTTAAAAAGTATAACTTGATTATAACATTTTATTAATTGCTTCCAAAATTGTATTAAAAATTACCCTCAAGATCTTAATAAAAGAAAAAGCATCTTATTAAATTACTTGACCATTATTACAGTATGCATTTATGTAGCAAACACTTTGTTTATAGGCAGTATAAGATTAATTACCATGTTCATGCTTGTCTAAATTTCAGCAAATTCAGAAACACTGATATCTGAATTAATGATATTTTACTCTAACTTCCAATTTTTGCAAGGATGCAGAAACTTTCATCATAGTAATGTACTTTTCAAGCCTTGATGAAGTGCCTGAAAAAAAGTACCATGTCATTATAAAGTAATTCTAACTAGAGGAGAATATTGAATGTGCCTTAATATTCTTGGTAATGTGACTTTGCAGCTCTTTTGCAAGCATCAATGCAGAGATACTTAACATTATGTGATTAAGTTAGCATGTTTTAAACATTTCTAGTTTTATGGAACCACCAATAAATCAGCATGTTTGTAGATGGTGCTGAGGAAGAGTAATCTCCATCTAAAGAACAGAAGTTTTAACATTTGCCTAATATTATGCCCTTGCTCTAAAATCTCCTTTGCATTCGACTTCAACATATTTTAATCAGAGAAAATAAGCATGATAATCAAATGCAAAGCAGCACAGGCTCACAGTGAATGTTTGTTCTAATGAGAACTTCTGCTTATGTCAGATAATTTAGCTTTCAAAGCTATCACTGACTATTAAACCAAAGAAAAGTCTAAGTAAATCTATAATAACTTCCTTCAGGAAGCAATAAAAACACTATCATCTTTATCCTCATTCTTATAGTTAAAGACATGATACTTTACCTGGAGCTACAATTTCACCCATATCTCATGCCTCATCAATTCTTAGTCTGGGTAGAACCTTTCCATTAATATCTAGGATCCTGTTAAAAACACTAACAAAAACTCACTTGATTTGCCTAGACTCATTTGTTGAACCTACAAGGTTTATGTAAGTCTAATTAAAGGTGGTAGTGAATTTTAAATCATTTTTGTATCCATTCTTCTATTCTCCAGACATTAAGCAGCCTGAAAGTTAACACTGTTTCCAGGCTCATTTTAAATGGCATAATTCTTACATAGTATGAGAGAGTGAATCAGCTCATGTAAAAAAAAAAAAGTCAGAACAAAACAAATACCTAATATGAAAAATGATTAATTTGTTTCTTGAGCAGAAATATGAAGATTTTCCTTGTCCTAATCTATTGAGGCTTACTGGGATAGATATTCCCCTTAGCTGGTTTTTAAAGCCTTGAAAACAATACTTCAAACCAGGTGTGGATATAATAATCAAAGACCAATAATGTTTAAAATATTATAAAATATGTGTAATGTATTTAATTACATTATGATGATGGAAAAGACAAAATCAAATACCAAGGAAAGAAAGTACTATGAAGTTGAGAATCAGTTTTAAAGCTTGCTGTCATGGTTTATGTCAGTGGCCCCCAAGCCTCCTGCCTTTGCATTATGCATATGTGATTCGTTCTTGTCTAGGCTTGGCTTGAGGGTGTGGGTGCTATAATTGCCTAGGGGTGGAGCCAGGATATGATGTAATAGCAGGAAGAAGGTCTCTCTCTCTCTCTCTCTCTCTCTCTCTCTCTCTCTCTCTCTCTCTCTCTCTATCTCTCTCCCCCACCACTGGTTTCTGCTTTGTGGTTTGCAGCTGCCATGAACTGTGGCCCTGCCATGCCACTATGCCTTGGAGTCAACTGAGTATGGTCTAAAACCTCCAAAAAGTAAGAAATAAACCTTTCCTTTCCCAACTCTGGGCATCAGGTATTTTGTCTCAACAAAAAGTGAAAAGTAACTAAGACAGAATTTGGTATTGAGGAGTGGAGTTGTTGCTGTGACTATACCTGACCATGATTTTTGAGAGGCTTTGGAAATGGCTTGTGGGAAGAATTTGGAAAGGGTCGGACGTGTCACCTGGATGCATAGAGCTGGAGCAGCTTAGGCTGTTCTATAGATGGAGATTCTGGTCAGAGCTCAGGAGACCAGAAGGCTGATAGAAAGCCTGATGGTAAAGAACAGGCTTGGAAGATTTCTGCTGGGAAGAAGGACTGCATTGGTTGTTGGACTCCCCGCAATGTGTGTTATGGCTTGGCAGAAAGTTTGTCTGCATTTTGCTCATGCCCAGAGACTTTGCATTATGCCCAGAGACTGAGATTAAGGGAAATGGACTGATTAATCTGCCAAAGGAAATTTCAAGGCAGTCGAATGTTGAGGCTGTGCCATGGCTATTGTTGGGGGCTTTTAGCCAGATACACGTTACAAATGAAGAGCAAAGAGCCCAGCAGGATAATTTAAAATGCTGTGAGTTTGGCCAGAAGGAAAACTCCAGTAAAGCTGTGGATTGTAAAGATAGAGCTGAGACTTCTGTTGCTGAGAAGGAACAGAGAAATAATACAGATGGCCTGGGGGCATCCCAGGAAGTGGTGGATCTCCATCCTTTGCAGCTTCAAAACTATAAAAGTGAAAGAATTTGCTCAGAGGAGAAAGCTTCAGAGCACCATGCTCCAAAATGGTGACAGAGGCCACATGAGGTTCCAAATGGTGGCAGCCACATGAGGTTCCAGAATGGCGGCAACATAGAGAAGCTTTTCCTCACAATCAGGTAAACAGAGCCCAGTGATCCAGGCACTGGACCTCTATAGCCAAGAGAGAAAAGCCTGGTTACTGCTCCAGCTGGCAGCAAACGTTGGTAGCACCATGCTGGTGCTGATTTTAGGTGCAAGAAAAATGCACAAATTCTGAGGGTAAGAGGGCTTCCACTTTGATTGCAAAGGGCCTGGGAGGCCAATTGGTGTGCTCCTGAGAGGGCGATTTGTAAAGATGTAAGGGTGAAGCCAAAGGTTCAGTGGAGGCCCCAGAAGTTTGAAAAGCCAGGAAAGTGGACTATCCAGGAAAGCTGTAAAAAGCGAGCAGAGAAGGTTTAGGAGAGAAGCTGTGGGAGCTGAAATCCCTGGAAGTGCCAAGGGGGTGAAATTGCCCAAGCCTTTTGGAGTTTATAACCAGATGTCTTCAAATGCTGAGCATGGAACTCCAGGACTTAATGTTCACCCTGCTGGATGTTGGACTTGCTTTGTTTCCAATGCTTTATATTCCCCTGTTTGTAACATTTGAAATGGTAACATTTATCTTGTGCCTTTGCATTTCAGAAATGTTTACCCTTATTTCATTTGTATAGGGGATTACAGTTAAGAGTTTGCCATAGATATAGGAGGAGAGTCCGGATATGAACTTCTCAGCAAGGCTGAAAATGTTAGGACTTGGGCAACTCTTGGAGATGGACTAAATGTCTTTTGTATAAAGGATGCACATGAGTCTTTGGGGGCCAGGGGTGGAATGTCATGGTTTATGTCAGTGGCCCCCAAACCTCATGCCTTTGCATTATGCATTTGTGATTGATTCATTGTCTAGTGCTTGGATTAGGGATGTGAGTGCTACAATTGCCTAGGGGTGGAGCCAGGATGTGATGTAATGGCAGGAAGCTCTCTCTCTCTCTCTCTCTCTCTCTCTCTCTCTCTCACTGGTTTCCACTTTGTGGTTTGCAGCCTCCATGAACTGCAGCCCCACCATGCCACCCTGCCTTGGATCCAACTAAGTATGGACTGAAACCGCCAAAAACTGTAAGAAATAAACCTTTCCTTTCCCAACTTTGGGCATCAGATACATTGTCTCAGCAATGAGTAAAAAGTAACTGAGACACTTGTTAACTAAAATGTTCATATTATATACTTCCTTACTTCTCATTTGGAAAAGTTAAATCCAATTTCAGCAAAATCTTGAGTGTGAGTGTTTGGGTTGGACACTGGGATGATATTGAAAATATATCAGTGCTGCACAAATGCTGTCAGATGAAATAGTGAAAAATATTGTACAACTGAGGGAAATCCATTCAGCAATTCAGCTCTCACCTTATCCACTAAATAGCTCTAAGTAAAATATAAAACCTGTGGTACATCAAAATAATCATCATAACAGCAGGACCCAAACATAGGACATCTTCTAACTACCAATTCAGTCTCCTACAGTGAAGTCAAAGAAGGGACCATGAGAGAAGGTGCACAGAGGACTTCACATCCTGCAATTTAGTGTCTGTGTTCCAAAACACAACCTCCAGGTTTCAACAAAATGCTATAGGACATATATAACAAAGCAGGACATGATATCAAGAGGAAAGGCATTTTGACTAGGACTTAGATATGACCCAAGTGTTATCAAGTAAAGAAGGCAAACTAATTATAAGCAACATAGTAAAGATACTGTAGGAAAGTTGTATAATGTGTATGATTAGAGAAGAAGCACAGGTTGGACTATATGAAGGAATAAAATTAAACTGTTAGCATAAACTCACAATAGATAGTAACATCACTAAAGGACTCGTTGCAATACCAAACACAGCAGATAAAGAGCGAATCAGTCAATGTACTTGAGAAAAAGTAAGTAGAGGTGAAGGCACTGCCAGTGCTGCTAGCCACCTAAATAAAACACAAATAAAAAAGAAGCTATAGTTAAATAAATAACAAAAACTCTAGGGCTTGAGAGTTACAGGTGGCAGTATCAAATGGCATGACATATGTGTAATCATTACAAATAACAAAAGATAGAGAAAAATCAGGTCAGAAACATTATTAAAGAGACAATGACTAGCCAGGCATGGTGAATGCCTGTAAGCTCAGCACTTGGGAGGCTGAGACAAGAGGATCATTGCAAGTTTGAGATCAGGCTGGGCTACAAAATAAGCTCATGACCTGAACTGCATAGTGAAAGGTCTCAAAAGGCAAAGAGATAGATAGATAGATAGATAGATAGATAGATAGATAGATAGATACTGAGATTTTTTCCCAAAATAAAAATACATATTACAATACAAATCCAAGAGATCTCAAAGCTCTAGACACATATATTTAAAATTCCAATAGCGCGCATGAGAGAGAGAGAGAGAGAGAGAGAGAGAGAGAGAGAAAAGAAAAAGAAAGAGAAAGATCTTGCGGGCAGCCAAAGCGAGAGGAAAATTCCTGGTTCCCCTTTTTCAGGTGCAGGCTCTAAGGGCCCTGGCTTGGCCCACTGCTGCCGTGCTTCCCCACACTCCCTTTTGGAACTGGGACAACTTGACTTGGTGTCCCCCCAGGTATTAGCACCTATTTCCTCTGATTGGCTTTGACATGAGTGCAACTCAGCTGCAAGCTACTGTGCCTCCTCCTGCACTTGCCACTTCAGCTGCTGCTGTGGCTGTTGAAGATTTCTGCTGTGGATAAGATCAGGAGACAGGGATCTGGGACCACTGTTAATATCCCCGATTGTTTCAAACCCCATTTAGCTGTAAGAACCATAACTACCTACTGAAGTATTCCCTGGTTTCAGCCCTAGAAATTTTTTGCAGGAATGAGACAGCTGCCTATCAAACAAACAAACAGCTCATATCTCCCTATCCTTTCAATGAAATGATACCATGATTGTTGCAGTTGTCCTAGCTGTGACACCAACCTCTAACTTGGACAGATCACAGGCACAAATTTCGATGAATCACAAGTCTGTATTTGCAGCTGTCACAAATTTGCAGCTGCTATGTAAACTGCACTGCCCTCCTAGTTCTCCAGTTAGTCTAGGAGGGCTTCCTCTAGGACACTGAGCCCCCTGGGTTCCTCTTCAGGCCCTATTAAAACACAGACTTCTTGCTCTGGTATTCTTGTAAATCTGTTCTTGATGTATTTCTTTGGTGGTATTGGACTCAGTCTTTTAAATCTGTTCAGGATTATGAGTAGTGTTGACCAAGTGGTCATCTCAAAAGGAAGAAAAATGAACAATAGAAGCTGATTCCTGGAGTGATCCAAAGACTAAAAGCTGAAGATAGTACAGATCAGTGCCTACAGAGTGGAACTTGTGTATCTTGCAGAAGATGGTGGCAGAGACAGAGTCATACACAGTGTCTGGCAAAGTTGACATCAGATGTTGGTAGCTGGCAATGGCAGTGAAGAGCTAAGTGCTGTGTCTGTTTTTGGCATCATGTTTTACAGTGTTACCTGGCAATGTAAGGACTGTAGCACAGTTTCACTTTTCCTATTCTTGATTTCCATCTGAATCAACAAAAGAAACTTCAACTGATGGGCAACAAAAGGACAGGACACTTTGTACACAAAAGAACTTTGCTTTTAAAAAACTATTTCAAATATATTATCAACTTATGAAAGTTAGAGGACAGTTATAATGCTTGAAGGGCTAAGGACATAAAACTCTTGCTATCATGCATGAGGTAGTCTGAGCTCAATCTCGATGCTATCAAACAAAATGAAATATGAAATGAAATAGTCCTTGAAAAGATTAGTCAATACAGAATTCAAAATTCTATGTTCTGTGAAAATATCATACAAAGATGAGTGAGTGACAGTAGCAGTTTCAGACAAACAAACACAAGTACTGATCATTACAACTTTCATTTCAGGAAAGCTGAAAGAAAATTCTTCAGGCCCAAGAAATATTATGAAAGACAGATGTGCATCAACAGAGAGAAATGAAGATCTCCATAACAAAATTAATGTGAACATATTTGTATTTTTTCCTTTTTTCTAACTAAACTATAATTTACTGTCTATAGACAAATTAGGAGGATAATGTGGATTAAGAGCATTGAAAATTAAAAGATTTTATAACAACGTAAGAAAGTTGAGGGAGAAAGCATTATATACTTATTAATATAGGGTGTGTGTGTGTGTGTGTGGGTGGGTGTGTATTGTAAGCCAAGCATTCTCATGTATTAGGGAAATGTACTACCACTGACCTACACCCTACTCTTTGGTGTAAAGATTTTTTTTTTAATTTTTATTTAAAGAGAAAAAAAAAGCATGTAAAGGGTAGAGATAATACACAATTTCAGAAAAAAGATAAACAATAAGAAATCACTAGTTGATAAATTACATATTGTCCCCTTAGAAATAGTTGTTCAAGTTACAAAATTAAAGCATACAAAGTAGATAGTCAAACGTAAACATCTACGCATACCTGAGTCTCTACATGTATTTCTATTCATTCTGTGTTAGAGGGAAAAAACAAAACTTAGTAAGAAAAAACAAAACAAATTCCTATAAAAACATGAAACCAAAAAGTCATATAAAACCACAGTACAAGGTGATCTACAATGATTGCTATGTTGTTTCTTATTATCTTCAATAGAATTGCCTATATCATCAGGCATAAATGAATACAGCCATATAATTGAATATAGCAGTACATAACAATATTAGTAAAAATAAAACATTGTACCCAGTATAAAACTTCAAAGTCATGTAATAATCAAACCAGAGTGGATATTCTAGTGAATCTTGTCATCTTAAGTGCAGTTGCCTATACTCTCAGATTTGATACTATCAATCATAACAGCTTTGCATAAAATCTATCAATACAAAACAGCAATCCAACAAACCAGATTCAATTACAATCAGTCATGGTAAAACAGTGTAGGTTTTACAGAGCTTTAGATTGACTTAATAGAAAATTAAGGATGACTACCATACTATATCCTGTTATTTTATACCATACTATATCCTGTTATTTTCAGGATTGCTGTCTGTGCCCTCAAATCTAGTAGAGGTAGAATGACTGGAATAGAATATAATATATCTAAGCAGAGTAGTGCGAGTAATGTGGGATTTAAATCCTGGTGCACTATTAATAATATAGTGTATCAAGGCCATCTATGTTAGAGATTCTAGTTATTCTTCTCTGCCTCATTGCTGTTATGCTATTTTTCTGCCTGTTTGTCTACTTTTCTCCTTCATTCTACTGCCTGCCCCACTCACTGAGGCCTTTCTGCCACTGTTCCTAAAATCCCGGTATTTTTTTTCTCTCTCTCTAGAATGTCCTTCAGTATTCTCTGCAGGGTTGGATTGGTAGTCACAAACTCCCCCAGTTCCTCTTTGTCACGGAAGCATCTTGTTTCTCCATTAATTTCTAGTGACAGTTTTGCAGGGTACATCAATCTGGGTTGGAGGTTATTTTCTTTCAGGGCTTGGAATATTTTGCTCTAAGCTCTTCTTGATCTGATGGTCTGTGTTGAGAAGTCAGCCATGATCCTGATGGGTTTACCTTTATAGGTAATCTTTTTCTTTTCTCTGATGGCTTTTAATATTGTTTTTATATTGAATTTCTGGTTTCTTGATTATTATGTGTCTGGGTGTAGATCTGTATTGGTTGTAGGTGGCTGGAGTTCTGTATGCCTCACACAACTGAATGTCATTTTCTTTTCTCATGCTTGGGAAGTTTTCCTTAATTATTTCCATGAATAGCCTTTGTAATTCACCTGTATGTATTCCTGCTTCTTTGTTCACATTTCTTATTGTTAAAATGTAGATTCTCTTGTCATCTTCTAGCCTTTGTATTGTTACTGCCTGTTTCCTTGTTATTTTTAAGAGATCTTTCCTTTCATGATCACACTCTGCAAACTTGTCTTCAAGTTTTGATAGTCTATCCTTGGTTTCTTTTAAGGATATTTTACAGCTTTCAATGGAGATTTAATTTCCTGGTAGTCTCTTTGAATCTGCTTCATGTATTCTATATATCCTTTATAGAATGTTTCTCTCCTTTTTTGTGTTCTTCCCTTCTTCCATCTGTATCTTCCTGAGAGATGCTTCCTGAGAGCATTTCTTTTATTACTCTACTCATATCTTGCTTTACCTGATTTAATATTTCAGCTTTGAGCTCGTCTACAAGGTCCTGAAGATATCTTTTAATGTCCATTGAAGCCATGTCTGATGTTGTATGTTTGCTGCCCTCAGTCTCCCTTGTTTTTCCCTCTCCTGGATCAGTGCTGTCAGGGTTCTGGGCTGGAGGCCTCCTGCCTGTCTCTCCTGTCATAGTACTGGCTTCCTCCACACAGGTTACAGTGCACTGAAAATTCCCACTCTGGTTTCTACACCAATAGTTTGAAGAACTTTTTGGTGAGCCATAAGATGATTACTGGGTGATTAAAAATTTTGGAACCAGCAGCTTACACCATTAATCTCAAACTATGAAAATCCAAGCCATTTATTTCACAATAGAGACAGCAGGCTGAAATTAAGTGTGAAAAAGTCCAAGATATTTTCCCAGGTGATTGATTCTCAGCCAGTCAGAATAGAATAAGATCTGTTGGGGGTGAAACCCAGACATCAGCCATTTTTAAGATCTGCAGGTGTTTTCATTACAAGCCAATTTTGCAAAACCTGAAGTAGACAGGTTTACAAATACAGATGTAACTTTTTTTAAAAAAGGCAGTAAAAATAATACCTCGGTTCACAAATTCTTCAGTTCAAGAATAACTCAGCTTGCAAACAGAAGCATTGGGGCATAATTATGCTTCTATTTGTGAAATCTTTATCAGGTGACAAACATGATTGCCACCATCTTCCCTGTAGAAACATAAACAATTTCCTCAGAATTGTGGAATGAATTAAGTTCTGAATGAAGGTATCACTGTATTTTACAGCAGGAAGCACTCTACTTCAAATATAAAAGAAATCATTAAATGGCCCATATGCTTTTCCCACACTGAGAGGATAAACTTTTCTATCTAAATATCCTTGTGTAAACACCTGCTTAGCTTTCTAGAAGGCTCGTTTTCATATGAGGCTCTTGCACTGGATTATATACTTTGTAAATGTGGAAGAAAAGGAAAATCTTACATCTACCCTTTAAGCCTTTTGCTTTGAGTTTGAAAATTAAAAAGACAAGAAAGAAATTAATGAGGGAAAAGCAGGCATATTTAATACATGTTTAGTGTGACATGTATTTGCCTGGAAAGCAAATAAAGACACAAAGATGCAGGTAGAGTTTAATATTTTTATTCTGAATTACGCACAGCTGTAAATAGTGAAAAAAAGTTATGTTGAGAGGCTAGAAGATAAGTCATTTTAATAACACTTGTTTAGTATTCTCAGGCTGGACTTCTGCCTTTAATGACATGAAAGTATTCTTCCAGTGTAGGGGAGGTATTATTCATGTGGAAGTTTAATGTCTTGTGTTTAAAAAATAGTATGAAAGTCAAAGTGTTCTAGTGTCTATTGTTTTTCAAGTGCCATTAATTCAAAATAGTCAGTAAGCCAAAATTCCATTTTCTGGAGTGCATAATTTCAGCTACTACAATGTCACAAGATTCCACATCAGATAGAATTAACACAAAAACTGAGATAGGAATACAATTTTGTAAACAAGGAAAATAGATAACCTTATAATAAAAATACAGAGTAAGACAAAAGAATATGTAAAATCGCTAATGTGTATTTTGGAAAGCAAGTATGAAAAATAATATCACAAGTCTAACATAAACTAATCTCAACATTTATTAAAAACTACACTAGACCAACCTGAATATATCCCATAGAGAAACATATATATTTGATACAGATTTCAGTGGATAAAGAATGGTCTTTAAAAAATGATGCTGAAACAATCGTTCTTCCATGTTCCACCTTCCCTGTGGAATGTATAAACAAATAGCAAGTCTCCAATATGATCCTTTCACCTTGAGAAAAGGAGCTGACAGTCAAACATAGCATCTAAACCATAAACTGAAAGAAAGCATACAAAAAAATTTATGATATGGTTAAGTAAAGGTATCTTAAATATGGCATAAAAGTACAATTCATCAAAAATTGTTGATAAAATGAACTTTAACAAAGCAGAAGGCTTCTACTGTTTCAGAGACATCATTACAAAAATAAAAAAAACTATGCCAAATATTGAGAGAGAACATTTTCAAGTTATGTATTTGATAAAGAACATGTACTCAAAATAAGGAAATTTCTGATCTCTACAATAAAACAATAATGTAATTTTTAACAAATTGGTAAATATTTTAGAAAAGAATTTTTATTTTATCTTTATAAAAAATTTCCAAATAAAATAATAGGATAATGACAAGTTAATATATTGAATATTGCTATCTTTAAAGTAATTAAAGGCTTGAAATCCTCCAAATGATACTAACACAAACCTTTCTTTTCAACTAAGAGAAATGAGTAGTATAATTATTTTTAATTTGTGTTTTCCTTTCCTCTTCTTTCCTTTCCTCTTTCCCCCATCCTTGTATCTTTTTCCCTTTGAACAAGAGGAAAGAAAAGATATTTTATTAACAAAGATGTACAGAAGCTTCATGAAAAAATTCATGCTCAATGGATATCTTAAAATCCTTTAGCGGATAGTGCATAGATAGGTTCATTACTGTGATTATAGTGAAGATTTCTTGATGGAATAAATATGTTAGATTTATGTAATTGCACACATTAGTATAAATAATTATGAGAATTATAACTCAATGAAACCAACAAAAGTGAAATAAAAATTTAAGGACCCCATAATAAAATGGATGCAAGACCATCTTGCAAGACATTAGAGTCATCATATAGCATTTAATCGATATACAAAAGATGATAAAACAAGAAATTGGTGAAGATAAAAACCTAGTCAACATAAAATAACAACTTTTAGTTTTCAAATGACAGCCAATCCATCACTATGTGAGTATTATATCCAAAATATACTTTAAGTAGTTTATCATAATATGTAAGCAAATTTTTGAAAACCACAACAATTTAGACCAGGAGTCATAGATATCAATAGGACTTTTGCAATAAAAATAGATGAAACTAAAGCCATTTTTTGAAAACAAAACATTTGCTACTTATGAGAAATCTAATCATCCCAATATTAAAGCATTTTAATAAGTTAACTTAAACTTTGACTTGAAACCATATTTAATTTTTAAACAGGTGATATTGCATCTAAAATAAAGATGCTTATTAACTGTATGAAGGAATTTTTATTAAGGTAAACAGACATCAAAGAATAACTAAATTTATACTTCCTTAAGTATAAAGTTAGTTTGGATAATTTTGATTGTGGCCATTATGATGGCTCTGTAGCAGTTCTATTACACAACACTTAGATATGAGATGACATCTGGGATTTGAGAGAATAAGGCAATCACCATTTTTTTTTGTCTACAATGTCACTGTAATGTAAGTATTTAATGCCTGAATGCCATCATTTCTTCCCTGGAAGATTTTTCTTAAAAGCCTTTACACGTCTAACATCCATGATTCTTAAATATTGTGACATTGTGATACTTAAAAGTCATTCTAAGCTAGGTAATATAACTTACTTACATAACTACCATCAGTATACATTCTAACTGTAAACAGGTAAAGATGGAAGTGTAAGTATCCCTCACAAGACTTTGGCTATTTTGGAGCAGAGGCAGAGTCCATTTTGATAGTATCTATGGAAGTAACCATATAGAAATATTTAGCCTCAATATAAATTTTACCGTGCCACTTAAATATTAACAGACATGATACTGAAATTACTATACTGTTCCTGCTGTTTTGAACAACAGATAACATAACAAGATATGAAGTATTACTATGTCTAACACATGGTCTCTGACATTGTTTTGAAAGGTGCTGGTCATCTTCATTTAATTTTAACAATTATAAAAAAAGAATTCAGAAAAAATGTGATCTATAGAATGTCATAAGTGTGAGAAAGATGTATTTAGTGTGTGAAAATGTTCTGATTATCTTAGAAGGATGTATACCTGAGGCTTCCTAAAAAGTATGATCATGCTTAAAATGTTTTCTTAAATTAGTCTTTTTAAAAGTTTATTAGTACATGTGTGTTGTACATTATGTTTACATTTCTGATGGGACATTGATACAGTTGTATAACACATTTTAATTCCTTTTTTAAATTGTTTCTCTTCCTTCCCACACCTTTTTCCCTTGTTCCCTTCCCTTTATTTTAGTATAAGCTTCCATACACAGTGTGCTTCTGTGACAAACCAACATCCAACGTCATATTAAATGGGCAAAAACTGAAATCCTTTACCTTAAAATCAGGCATAAGAAAAGGATGTCCCTTATCACCGCTCCTATTCAACATAGTACTAGAAATACTAACCAGAGCAATTAGACAAGAGAGAGAAATAAAAGGAGTAAATATGGGAAAATAAGAAGTTAAACTATCATTATTTGCATAAAACATGATACCTACCTAGAAGACCCCCAAAATTCTATCGAAAGACTCCTAAATATAATAAATAAATTCAGCAATGTAACTGGATACAAAGTCAATACTCAAAAATCAATAGCATTCCTATACACTAACACCAAAATCACTAAGAGAGAAATAAGAGAACCACACTCTTCACACTAGCATCCAAAAAAATGAAATACATAGGAATTAATCTAAATGAAGAAGTAAAAGAACTATACAGGGAAAATTACAATATCCTGAAAAAATAAACTGAAGAGGACATCAAAAAATGGAAAGACACCCCTTGTTCATGGATAGGAAGAATAAATATTGTGAAAATGGCCATTCTCCCAAAATTGTTACACAGATTCAATGCAATCCCAATGAAAATACCACAAACATACCACATAGATCTAGAGAAATTGCTGCTAAAATTCATCTGGAGCCAGAAGAGACCTAGAATAGCAAAGGCAATTCTAAACAGCAAAACCAAGGCAGGAGGCATCACAATCCCTGACTTGAAGTTATACTACAAAGCTACTGTAATAAAATCAACATGGTACTGGAATAAAAACAGACCTGAAGATCAATGGAATAGCCTAGAAGATACAACTATGAACACAATCAACCACCTTATCTTTGATAAAGGGGCCAAGTATGTTCACTGGAAGAACGATAATCTCTTTAATAAATGGTGCTGGAAAAACTGGCTATCCATATGCCAAAAACTAAAACTAGACCCATGCCTATCACCATGTGTCTAAATGGATTAAACTAAAATCTAAATGGATTAAACTAAAATCTAAATGGATTAAAGATCTAAATATTAAACAGAAACACTAAATCTGTTGGATGACAAAGTAGGTAAAAATCTCGAAGACATAGGGGTAGGAAGAGAATTCATGAACAAGAACTAAACTGTATGGGAAATACTTCCCAGAATCAATAACTGGGATCACGTCTTATTAAAGAGATTCTGCATATCAAAAGAAATCTCCAGTAGAGTGAAAAGAAAACCCACAAACTGGGAAAAAATCTTAGTGAACTGTCCCTCTGACAAAGGACATCTGTCTAGAACTTACAAAGAATTAAAAAAAATCAGATCCCCAAAATTCAAAGACCCAATCCAAAAATGGGCATCTGAGATGAATACAAGTCTCAGATAAATACAAATGGCAAATAAATACATGAAAAAAATGCTCATCATCATTAGTCATTAGAGAAATGCAAATTAAAACCACCCTGACATTCCATCTCACTCTGGAAAGAATGGCCAGGATCAACAAAACTACCAACAACAAATGCTGGAGAAGCTGTGGGGAAAAAGGAACTCTTCTGTACTGTTGGTGGGAGTGTAGACTGGTGCAACCATTGTGGAGGTCAGTCTGAAGATTCCTCAAAAAGTTTGGGTTGGAAGTCCCATTTGACCCAGCTATTCCACTCCTAGGCATCTTCCCAGAACTGAAAACATCATACAACAGTGATACATGTGCAACCGTGTTTATAGCGGCACAATTTGTAATAGACAGATCTTGGAAACAACCTAAGTGCCCATCAACTGAGGAATGGATAAAAAAATTGTGGTACTTTTATACAATGGAGTACTACTCAGCTATAAAGAATGATCACATTGAGATATTTATAAATAAATGGATGCAACTTGAGACCATACTCATAAGCAAAATAAATCAAACTCACAGGCATAAATACCACATAGTCTCCCTAGTGTAAGGGAAGAGTACATAAGATTCTATGGTAATCATGGATCCTCATTATATTGCGTTGAAGATTTGTAATGATTTTATTCATTGGTTGGAATGATTTTATTCTGTTTTATTTGACCTTATTATGTGTGATGGTATGAACAGCTATTTTGAAGAAAACAAGACATTATGGCAGCCGTTGCTGATTTAATATCATCTTGCTTGGAAGTCTTAGCATGCTTTTGTTCTTCTATTACCATTGGTTCTATCATGTTGTATCTTTCTGGATTTTAATATGTGTAACAATATAAACAAATTTTTATGGAAAATGAAATATTATAGTAGCCATTGTTCATTTTCTGTTATTTGGCTCAGAATGCCTTGTAATAGTTTCATTCTCTTGAATTCTTTTATTCTATTTTGTTATGTTTGATATTATTGTTCATGAAACTATGCTCAACTATTTCAAAGAAAGAGATATTATGGTATCTACTGTTGATATCCAATTGTCTTGCTGTGAAGTGTTGTGTTGCTTGTATTGTTCTGTTCTAATCTGTGTTGTTCTTTCCTCTTTTGTTTTATTCTCTGTAAAATAAAATTTAAAAAAAGAAAAAAATAAGTGTGCTTTAAAACATAATAAAGTGAGTTACTACCCCTATTTTGCTGCTGAATTATCTCACAGAAAAAGTTTTTAAATTTTTCCCCCTTAGAAAATTTTTTCAAATAACCAAGCATAGAGTAAAAGGATTAAAGAAATCTATTCAGCTAAGTTATTAATCACCAAGTGCTGTTGCTGTATTTTTTCTAAATTTTGAATTGTAAAAATTACAAAACAATATGTCCTCTCATGGAGTAGATATTTTAATGAGAATAATTATGAAATATGAATTATAATTGTAACATGACCATCAGGTGAGCAGTTTCTGGGCACTTAGTTTTGAATTAGTACATTGAATAATGCTTGTTCACCATGAAACTGAAGATAGTACATATTTTTGTTTAAGTTCAAGTTTGATTTTAGGCAAGATGTATACATTTAAGAATCCCAGTAAGCTTCCTATTGATTTTATTAAAGAATCTGAGGAATTCTAACATTAGACCTTCTCTAAAGTTCTTTCAGAATTTGGCAGAGAATCCATCAGTAAGTGAGCACTTCTTAGTTGCTATTTTTTAGTATATTTTAATATTCACTGACTGATTTTTGTTTATTCAGGATTTTTGTATTTTCTTGATTCAGCTTTGGTAATTTATAAATCTAAATATTTATTCATTTCCTCTGAATTTTCCATCTTATTGGAGTTCAGTTTCTCAAAGTAGTTACCAGTAATTCTTTGGATTTCAGCATGTTTTTTTCTCATTTCTAAACATGCATAAATTTGGATCTTTTCTTTCCTTATTTTTGGAAAATTATCTAAGTGTTTGCCTATTTTGTTTAATCTTTCAAGGAACCAACTCTTTGACTCATTGATTTTTTTCATATTGTCTCAATTTCATTAATTTTTGCCCTAATCTTTAAAATTTCTTTTCACATTATTAACTGTGACATTTCTTTGTTGAGTTTTTGTGTAGTTGATCTGCCCATTTGTGATAATGGGATATTGAAATCGCCCATTACTATTGATGTTTATCTGAATTTTTATTTCCATTGGTTTTTATTTTATGAAGTTAGATGCACCCAAGTGGATACATATATGTATTTAATTGTTAATTCTTAGTTGTTCCCTTAACTAATATGCAATGATTTTTTTTTGTCTCATCAGTCTTAGGTTGAAATCCGATTTCTCTAAAATTAGGACAGTAAATCCTGCTTTTATCTAAGTTCTTATTGCATAGAATATTGTTCTCCATCCTTTATATATTAATTGGTGAATATCTTTTTGAATTAAATGTACTTCTTGTATGTTTCATATTGTTGGGTTTTCTTGCTTGCTTCATTCTGCCAAGCAGTGTCTTTTAATGGGGGAATTAAAATCATTCATATTGAGAGTTCTTAGTGAGAGAAATATTGACATTTTCTGTCATTGAATTACTTTCCTATCGAGATTTCCACATTTCTCCCCTCCCCTTTTGCTTAGCTGCTTTTCTTGCCAAGGGTATCCATTCATTTTGACTTATTGACATCATTGGCTTCATTGTCTCTTTCTAGGATATACTTAATCAGGCTGGGATTTAGCTCAGCAGCACAAGTGCTTGCCTGGCAAACACAAGGTCATAAGTTTGATCCCAGTTTTTTTAAAAAATCGAATGATCATCTCAGTAGATGCAGAAATATCACTGAGACACCCACTTATGATAAAAATACTGAAGAAAGTAGGAATAGAAATTCTCAACCTGATTCAAGCCATCTATGACAAACCAATTGCCAATATCATACTAAATGGAGAGAAACAGAAAAATTTTCCTCTAAAATCAGGGACAAGTTAAGGATGTACACTAGCTTCAGTTCTGTAAACATTAGCTGTATCAATAAAACAAGAAAGAGAAATAAAAGAGAGATAAGGAAGGATTTAAATTATAATTATTTGCTGATAACATGATTCCCTATATAGAAGATCCCAAAAACTCCAACAAAAAGCTTCAGGAACTAATCCAAATCCCACAGTATAGTAGGATACAGAGTCAATATTCATAAATCTATAGTGCTCCTGTACACCAGTAAGAAACTCACTTTGGAAGGGAAATTAGGGAAACAATGGTCTTCATAATGAGATCAAGAAAAATGAAATACTTAGTAATTAACCAAACTAGGAAGTAAAAAACCTCTACAATGAACACTATAGAACTCAGAAAAAGGAAATTGAAGAAGATAGCATAAAATGAAAAGATATTTTGGGTTTGCCTATCTAGGGAGCAGAGCATATCTTTGAATTTTCTGATATCTTCATCAATCTCCTTTATCTGAGTACTATAGTTTGGCCACAACTCAGACAAAGAACTAATATCTAGTACATAAAGAAGTCAAAAATTAGGTCCTCCTCAAAATTTAAAGACTGAATTAAAAAATGGAAATCTGAATTGAGTAGGTATTTTGCAGATGAATAAGTAAAAATGGTTAATAAATGCAAATAAAACAACACTGAGATTCCATATTATTCTAGAAAGAATGGCTATCATCAAAAAATCAACCAATAAAAAGTACAACCTAGCTGTGGGTAGAATAGAACATTTTTACACCATTCATAGAACTGTAAATTGAAACAAGCACTATGGAAAACAGTATGGAGATTCCTCAGAAAACTAAAGTTAGAAATTCCATTTGACCAAGATATTACCCTCCAGGTATCTTCCTCAAAGAGTCAAAGAGATCACACCACAGTAATGAACACGTGCCCATGTTGATAGCAGTGAAATTCCTAATAGTTAAATCTTGGAAATGCCCTACATATTTATCAAAAATAAATAGATCAAAATGTGGTATTTATATACAATGGAATACTAATCTGCCATAATAAAGGATCTTGAATAATTTGTGGGAAAATGGATACAGCTTGTTCAGGCACTCACATTTAAATGTTGCATGGGTTCTTCAATGTGAAAAACTTGTATATATATATATATATATATATATATATATATATTAGACAGATAATGAGAAAAAATACTATTGTCCACTGTGGATTACATATCCAGGGTGGATTATGTATCTAAAAACTTTACCTTGATTTAGTACAATTGTCTTACATATTTTATACATTCTTGAACCTATTAGTCTGAATTTCAGTCTATATATGATAATTCTATGAGGTTCTATGAAATAAATAAATGTATTTGATGCCAGAAAAATAAAAAGAAGGTAGGGAAGAGAGAAAACAATGTAACTGAAATGGATTATGTCCATGAACCAATCTCTTACAGTGAATGTAATCATTATGCACTGCAATATATACTAATAAAAGTCCAAAAATTGTGTAACCTTAAGCATGAAGTGTCACCACCAGGTATATGGATAAAATGCACATGGAATAAGGGAATGAGTATAGATGGAAAATGTGGTCTGAAAAATAAGCCTCATGTCATTCTAAATGGTAAGAAAGAATTACATACGATGAAATGGGTACAGATGATGAAAAAAATAATTACATATAGAAGAAGAATCTTTTGGATAAAAAATATTTTTATAATAACTTTTATATACATTTTAGTTGTTTTAGATAAAGAGTGAATCTGATATGGGAAGCAAATTCTTCATTTTAAGCAGCATACCTGCTGATAGTGTTCTTTGATTTTCAAAGAGTGTTTTCCAAAACTCTTTGTTCAGGTTTAACCAACAAATTTGCAGTTTTCTTTGATTTTTCAGGTAATGATTTTCTTACTTTTATACTGAACGCAACCTTTATTTTTCCAAAGAGATTTTATTTGCAACTTGGGCCTTTCTTTTCTTTGCTTCATAAATTTCAAGTTTCTTCATAGACTGTTTTCTTCTTCATGGAGAATCAAGAAATATTTTAACAGCTCTTTTTTTGCTAGTACTGCCATTTTGAAATTCATGAACTTTCTTTTCATTGGGTATGTTGGAAAACATTGAATTTGTATCTTTTTGCTTTTTATTCTTTTTCTATGTAGTTTTAGATGCTGCCTTGAGTCATTTTGGTCTGCATTTTGGTCAACTACTCCAGATGCCTTTCTTATTTTTAAAGAAACAAAAGAGATATAGAAACTATGTAAAGGTCATCTAGGAAAAGGTATTATTGTATTGATTGAAAAACTGTCATAAAATATCTGGGTATTCTAGAATGAACATTTAGTAAAATTTAACACGTATATCAATTTAACATAAATGTATTTAAAGGCAACTATGTGCATCTAGGACATAGGATTCATGGCTACAGAAATATATTTAAAATAGTAATTACTGGCTTGTATTGACAGCAAATTCATATAAATTAAAGTCATAAAAGAATGAGAAAGTTTGAATATACTTAAACTTTGAGATAATAAATTCATTTACAGTATGTGTTCTTCCAATGCATAAGAAGTTAAAGATAACTTCAAGCTTTGTTATTTAAACCATATTTCTAAATGCAACAAGAAGAAAGAAAGTACCTAACTATCCATCGGTTAATAATCTGTGGATCAATAGCAAATGTTCCGTGGACTTTTATACAAGTGTAAAATGAATCACATCTACATTTCAGTATGTTTTTAAAGAATCTCAAACTGTAAACTAAAGTGTAGTGCATGCTACATATAAATTTGTTTTAGAAAATAAATGATTTAGAACATATATGTGTATATGTTTATAAGTATGTGTATGTATAATAATGGAAAAAATTCAAATATGGATGCTTGATTGGAAGGTAATAGTAGATCTAGTACTAAAGTAGTCCTTAAAATAAATTATTTTTGATCCTGCATTTTTTACTTGCTAAAATAAGTGCATACTTTTAAAGAATTTATACATATAAAGAAAATTTTCAATAAATATATATTAAAAATTATGTAGTAAAATAAATTCTAAATGGTTAAAATGTAAGGAACAGCTCTATGTTAGCAAAATCTGTAAATGAAATGTCAAAGAATCATATTTGTTCAAAAGCTCAGTGAAGCATTTGCTGCTTTTTTAGAAGAAGATTGCTACCCAAGACTCGCATGAGAATGTAGCAACAGCCCCTCAGATTTATTTGACTTTTGCCACAGGAAAAGTATTAGAATTCCTTCATTTTGAACAACATATTAAAACCAAAAGATTCCACAAGGAATTATTTCAGCAAAAAAATTATATCAACGGAGAGAAACTAAAAATATTTGGAACTGGTAACCTATGAAATAAACATTGAAAAAACATAATGATCTTTTTTCTCAAAATGTTTATTTTCTAAACCAAGGAGATAGTTGAAGAATAAAATATGCTCCACGTTGAGTTTTCCAGTAGCAGAAAGTGAGATAGTCCAATGTACAGAACTTGTAAGAGTTAAGGCCCTTAAGACCTACACAAATGTTACAAGAGTGAAGCAGTAGCAGACTTGAGCAGACGTGGAAGTGCAGGGCCAACTGCAGCGTATTCTAGAGCTGACTGAACAACAGCCAACTGGGTGACAGCCTCTATGTCTCCATGGAGAAATCTGGAACATTTTTGTTGATCAGAGTTATTCTGAGTCTGTCTCAAATTGCTGATCTTTTTGAGTCAACTGTAAGTCAATGAAGAAAGGTTGTAGCCCAGGGAAAGCCAAGACTTTGAGTGATACAGCTGTATCCTTGAGGCAGTCTTCCAAGGAGGAGAGCAACTGTATAACGTGTATGACAGTGCTCCTAGCAGCTGTGGTGTCAAGTTCTTTACAGAAAATTAATCTAGCCTAAGCTTCCATAATTGGTTATGATACGTAAAATTTGAGAAATCAAAAACCACAGATCAATGAATCACTATTTGTGCAACCAAACATAAACATCACAAAGTATTTTATACTTGAGGTCATTTTAAATAACATTTGAAGTCGTATAGGATATGGATTTGGATTTGGGAGATTTGATTCTTTTGGGGGGGGTCTTAAAGGAATGACAGTGTTTATTTATCTGTTTGGTTTTTGTTTTTCTTGCTGTTGTTGGAAGCAAGATTTCACCATGTAGCATAGGCTGACTGAACTCACTATGTAGCCAAGGCTGGCCTTTAATTTGAGGCAATCCTCTTGCCTCAGCTTTCTAAGTGTTGGGCTTACAGGCATCTACCTCTATGCTTGGCAATATGAATGATAGATTCTGTTATTTTTGTTTTGCTCTGTTTTCCTCTACTGAAAGAAACTCCTTGAAGAAACCTAGTATATGGTAGCAGAAGAAAATTAAATGAAAGAAGTTTATACAGAGCTCTGAAATTTTTGTGCCAAAATTATTAAATGACATTCCTGAATTTTTAATGCTGTTTTTAAATATACTTTTAATGGCTTGGAAATGGTTATTGACTAAGAAAATATCACAATTATGCTATATGACTATCTTTTAATGACATCCAAAAAATGTACTTTGGAAATACTGTTTTATATTACTCTGTCAACTATTAATCTAAGTCAGTGTGATGATTCACCTTCATTAGATTCCTTTTGTTCATAATCAGTTTTTTTTTTCTCCAGAGGTAGGTAATGAATATATGTATCATTGACAAACTTCCTACCTGGTATAATGTCATAATTGTAATTCTCAAATGGATTCCTGCTACACATATCTTTATGAGCAAACATGTCCAAACTACACTAATAGCACCTGCTAATGTATTAATTTTCCTGCAGTTTCAGTCATTTGGTTTTGCTATGCAATGATAGCATTTTATATGAAAGTTTCATTCAAGGCAGATGAAGCCATATTCTAGAGCTAAAACTGAGCTGAGCTTTTGCACAAAGTCAGGTGACCAAGCATCCTGAGTTAATTTTTGGTCACAGAATTAATTCAGAATAATACATTTGGGACATCATTCTAAATGAATTAAACTATAGACCTGATTATATGTTTATCTGTTTTCTGCAAAGACAGGAATTTCTGCATGGTATCTTTGATAATTCATGTAGTATGAGCACCACTCAGTTCACTAATCAAATTAAATCACCTCGGTGATCCTTTTACTGGATGTCAGAATAGCAAAAGTATTTCAGTATGTTAATCTGTACTGTAGACTTCTAAATAAGATAACATAATTGCTAGCTAGCAACATCAGGATAATGTCTTCCTAAACTGCACAATTTTGAAATTGGCTGTTCTTGATAGAAAGAGATAAGTTAAAACTCTTGTAGGTTAAATCGCAATAAAATAAATTTAACACAATTTAGTACTGGTAAAATCACAGAAAGGCAAAACTAAACATAAGAACACAAAACACTATAATGTCAAAGTATGAAATATTGTTTTCATAAGTAGTTTTGCTAACTATGGTAACTATAGTTGGAGATTACCCCAAATTGTGTCACCAAAGTATCATACACAGTTTTCAGCCATATATGTCATCTTACCCATGATGGTAAAATAGACAAGAAATTTAGGGGAAAATAGCAGGCAGCAAAGAAGGGACCAAACCTAAGATAGAATCAGGATGACCAGTCCGTGGTCAGAAGAGCAGGAGTTTGAGGTCGAGAGTTAACAAGAACCAGATGAAGATATGTCCAGAAATGTGTAACAAGCAGCGTAACACACAGGTGATGGATCAACACTATGGCCACTTGCGCTGCTACTTATCTGGGAAGCTTTTTTCTTCTATGTTCTTTCAATGAACCTCTTAGGGTAGAGTCCAAGAGGCATCTGAAGACATGCACTTACCATGTGCTTTGACTTCCCAGAGGCCCATTTCTAGTTTAAGCAGGCTTTTTTTAGTCCCATAAATGGACCTAGATTTGACTTGGAGTAGTCAGAGCCCTGGTCATTTTTTTTTTAATGTAAACCCTCCTAGACAAAGACTGTCTGTGACAACTCAATTTCAGGTCCTTTCCTGACTTTGGGAGCTATTGTTCTTAATAAACATCCCTCCAACCTACCACCTTTATCCTCGACTTTAACCCTTCAACTTTATGAGACACTGACCCAGGTTATACCATTAAAATGCCATGCCCAGTCTCAGTGCAGCCTATTAGATATTGCTGTCTAATTTACTCATTGTATCTGTGACCAAATGCTATGACTTAAATTTCAAAATATACCTGACACGTAATTCCATTATTTGATAGCTTAGTATGCTCATTTTAATTAATTAAAGATTAAATATATTTAATAAAATGAGAAAAAGAAGTGTGCATGTGTAGGAAATACTATTTATGTGTATGAATGGTTTCTATATGCATATGTGTGTCTGTGTAACTGTTTATTTCCACAACAGGATAAAAATGTTTGTTTACATAATCATGTTTAAACACTAAATTATTAATGTCATTTATGAGAGCAGAAAACAAAATAAAAAGCTTTCAGTGGCGGAGAGATAAAGAACAGACAAATTTTTAAATATCAAAACTGTTAAACATCAAATAAAGTGCTACTTCAAACTATTTGATTATATATATATCAAGAACTATAAGAGCCTAGCTTATTGTTAGAAATTGTTTTCTGCTCATTACCCTGGAGCACAGGAAGGTTAGTTCACAAAATATCAGTTGTTTTTTTCAGTATAACTCATGTCACTAAAATGTTGCCTATGTTTTGAGGTTCCCAAGAGAACTAACCCTAATATAGCCAAATTCAATGCTTTTATCTGAACAAGACCTTAAGGTATTTATTACAACACAGCTATCAGTGTCTTGACTATTAAGAAGTAGTCATCTTAAAACCACATCAACTTTTTAATCTCCCATCATGGATCACAATAAGGGGAAAGTAGACAATAAAGAGAAGTCAGTGGCTCAGCCTAGTTGGCATGGTACATCTGTCCAGGCTGGGTGGTGACATCAAGGTTTTCCTTGGCTGGGTGGTGACATCAAGGTTTGCCTTTAAGTTCGTGCTTATTTCATACTCACAGGTGCTGTGAAAAGTACTGTGTTCCTGAAGGTTCACATTTCAGAGCACTCTCAAAGTCTGCAACACAAAAATCTAAGAGACTTGCAGTAACGATGCAATAATTACCAATGATGAAATAGGTATAATAAATCTTCAGAGACTGCTGGAAATGTTTTTCTAAAGCACAGTCCAAAACTGCAAATTATCCCTAGAGACAGTGTTGGAAGTAATGAATATCTGCTTCTTGGAACATGCAATTGCCTTTCAGAATAAATATTGTTACTTTTATTGCAAAAGTAAAAGCCGACATTTAACACACAAAGAAAACACAAGAAGCAATGAAACCATGAAATGCAACTCTTCTGTTCAATCTCATTTATACTTCTCATATGAAGAAGGAATTTTTGTGAATAGGCAGTTCCACCACCACAGAAAGTCACACGGCAGTTGGCTGCCACCTCACAACACAAGAAGTAAATTGATTCGTGGCAAATGGATTATCTGACTTTGTTTTTTACATTGAGAATGATTCTGATCATTCTTACTGAGAAAATCTGAATATTAAAATTTTCTAAATTCTAACAAACACGTTTGTTTTGGAATTTAAAGTGTAGAAGGAAATTAAAATTTTCTAAATTCTAACAAACATGTTTGATTTGCAATTTTAAGTGTAATGTGGATGGCAGCTAGCTTGATAGTATCAGAATTGTAGACTCATATATACTTTCATTCTTAAATGTGTATTTTACAATAAAGGTAACAGATGTACCACTGAATACTTAATTTTTTATCATTTATCTTTTAAGTTTTCAATATTAATGTGTCTTACACATTTTAATTTCATATCAAAGAATCAAAAATTGAAATTATTTATCTAACCATTACATGCATAAATCAGTGCCCCATACCAAATACTTTTAACAGTGAACTTGCAGAATTCAGTATTTGCAATGGAGAGAGTTAACAATATGGTGGAAACATTCTTCACTGAGCTGTGCATTTCTTTAGCAGATATGAATTTCTTTTTCAACCTCTTGATACACCTAAAAAGATAGAGAAACCCTAATGAAATAATTGTCTTTCTGAAGATAGTATTTGTGAATCCCATTCTTAAATGAATATTGTTGCAGAAAGATCTGAAATTTAGAAAAAGCTTAAAGAAATGCTGATTGGAAATGCAGATTTGTTATATATATTGACTTAACGTTTGAGCAAGTGTTAACAGTAGTCAGACAAATGGATGAGAAGCCAAGAAAGAGAAGATGGGAAAGACCAGAATGTTGGTCTCTGTCAAGGAACGAGTGGCAAAGACAACAGTACAGAGGAACAGAAAACTGTCACAAAATGTCACAGAAATGTCAACGTGTTGAACACAACTGTGGAGCATATGTTGGAAAAATTGAAAGGGAAAAATATCACTTAATATGCAGTTTTAAGAAAGAAAAGTACAAGTATAGATATCATGATTTGCAATTAGCTCTCATGAGATTTCAAAGAATAATGTGCGTAACAGAAGATTTTATTTGCCTTGATCAAGGTACTCAGTGTGTGCAGTTTGAAAGACGAATCAAAGGATTACAGTGGTTCAGAATCAGTGCTTCACTTACTATATGTAAATGACAAACTCTCTAGAACACGGTTTTTAATTTTTCTTTATGGTTCTTTTTAGAGTTGTAAATTTAGTATAATTTACAAAAATAGTAGTCAAAAATAGTTCCTGAATCACTGATGAATAAAGGCCTTCATAGACCAAAAAGAAAAAAAAAGAAGAAAAAGTACAAAAGATACATAATCATTGATTCATAGAGATAAAAGTCATGCAGTCCAGCCTTCGTCTCCTTGAAGAATATGTAGTACAGCATCCTAAAATGTATTTATCCATTTCTCATTAGTTAGATCCAATGGTAGAAAATCTCTCCTCAGGTACAGATTGTGTTTTTGTTTTTTTTTTTTTTAACTTGTCCTTCAAGCAGACTTCATATTCTGAAAGATTTGCTTGGAAAGTGCTGCTTTGTAGACACTTTTTCTATTTGGTACCTACAGTGGGATATAATACACCATCCATACAATGACAAAAATATTATCATAAAAAAATGTTCTCTATACCTAAATGATATGTGGCTGCAAACATGTACTAACAAAAATAAAAATTGAAAAAGGATACAACAATCCATTTGTTTTAAATGATAAATTTGAATTTTTCACAATTCTCGGGGTATGAAACCAAAGATCAGGGTGCTGGTATTATCAAATTCTTGTTGAGAATATTTATGTTGGTCTTCAGAGAGTTATTGTTGTTGCCTCTCCTTATTGTGAGAAGAAAACTAGACAGTTTTCTGATCTTTTGGTTCAAAAGCATTTATCCTGTTCTTGTAGATATGCTGTTATGGCCTAACTACTTCCAACAGTTCCAACTTTTGTGTACTCAATATGTGCTATTTTACACGTGAAAGAGATACTGGTGCATATTCAACATTTTCTCAACGGCCACCATGGACCTCCCGTTTTAAACAGATGATTGTGTGACTGCAGACGCTATTTTTGCTCCCCTTGTCCCTCAACAAACACTCCTCTATAGGTCAGACAGGAAGCAGAGGCCCTAACACTTGGTGAGTGCTCAATACGTATTCACTGAGTGAGGAAATGAGTATGGAGTCTGGTTCCACCCCAGCCTCTCTCTGTTGTACATAAAACAACAATCTCTTTATTCATAGCTATTAAAGTAATTTAAGATACAAAATAGGAAAATTACAGTACTTTTTATGAAATTACATTAATCTGTTGTATCTTTTAGCTAATATTTTGCTAGGAGATGAATGCTCCTATGCGTATGTCAGTCAACTCACTTAAGATGGATCCTTTTTCCAAATCTTGTTGTAGCAGTGTGTGCCAAAGACTATAATATTGTAAATGTACTTTATCTGCACCATTTTCTTATTCACTCATTTGATGGAATGTGACAAAATTTGACATAACTTTTTAGTGTACATAATGGGATATAGTTGACAAAATATAAATTTAAAAACCAGTCATATCTTTTCTACCTGTGTGAGTTTAAATTATTAGAGTGACATTTTCTTCATTTGTAAAGTTAAAATTACTACTATACATCATAAAGAAAATTAAAGGTAATTAATTAATTGTGACAAATAGAAAGTTAGTATTTATCATTATCTCCTATTATCCAGCATCAGAAAATATTTGCCTAAAATTTACCCTGGAATTTTACATATGATTGATAGTAAGAATATAGTCAATAAACAAACCACTTTAAAAAATAAAGCTAGATAGAAATTCTTATTTTTCTCCAAACCTTAACTCCTGTTCTACTTTTTTGATTCATCAGAGATTACAAAAGGTATCCAAAACTGCTTTAAAATGTTTTAAAACTTAAAATTTATATTGTAACACAAAACATGAGTTGACAATTTTTTTAATAAAGGACCAGAGAGTAAATATATTCCAGCTTCACAGAGCTACCATTTTTGCCTTAACTCATCAATACTTTCTATAGCAAAAAAAAGCATATTGATAATATTTTACATATACGAGTGAGAGTAGTTGGATTCCATTAAGACTTTATTTACAAAACAGCCAGTTGGCTGGATTTGCCTTAAGGATATGACATGTCTATGATTTTTGAACTCACTTAAAATGATATTTTTTCCAATTTACTTTTTGTTTCATTATTCACATGCAACACTTTCTTATTTGAACAATAACATATAAGGGAAGAAATTTTTAAATTGCACATTCTGACTTTAATTTAATAGATCTGATTTTATTGCTTCATTCTTTCTTTGTTCATGTTATTACCCCTAAGGCTTAAAATACACTTTATTGCATATGGCAGTTTCCAAAATTCCCAGTCAGTGCTTTAGAACTTCAAGGGTATTCTTAAAGACTTACAACAATATAACATATCTGAATACATATATATATATATATATATATCTTTTTCAATTGTGAGCATTTTCTCACAATTAGAATTTGCATGTATCATCAATAATTTCATTAAATGACCTTGCCTTTCTCATTGAAATTGTTCTCAATTGCAGTTTGAATTGTACTTTGGAAATTCTCATTATTCTTCATTTGGATCTCTCTATAGAGACGATAGCCATAATGATTTAACTAAATCCTTACAGATAATATTATAGTCTTTTTTTTTTCTTTTTGCTGCCTCTGGGATGGAACTCACAACCTCACATTTTCAGAGTGGGGCTTTAGCCAAGTAAGCTAAACCCAGGAACACTACAGATAATTTTAAAAGCTTATTAAAGGATAGCCTATACACCAAAGAGAGCAAGTTGTAAGTGTGTGGCTTAATTATTTCTCACCAAGTATACCATGTAACATTTTCCAGGTCAAAAAACCCAGCACTAGATAAACTTGTCAATATGTATATGCAAAAGTAAACATTATCTTTACTTGTGATATGATATACTAGAATTATCAGCCTTTGTATTTTATATAAGTGAAAGAAATATATTATATAATGATATCTTTTGTTGGTATTAGACCTGTGTGATTCATTCACGTTTTTACGATGCAGTAGAAATTCTTATTATTATCCATTATTTGGATTTAAAACAACACATTTATTTATTATGTCTAAAGTTGGTGGGCGGTTACATGGTTTACAGTTAGGGTTATTTCATATAGCACTACCTACATCATTTGACATCTGTTTTGATGGGTCATGATATACATGGATTTTGCTTAACTATCATACCTAGGAAGGAACTTCTAGGTAATGTTACACCTTTGATAAGTTTAGTGATTATAATCAACTTTCTTTTCCAAAGTGATTATACCAATTACACTAATTCACTGTCTGCCATACATGGCAGTTCAAACTTCCCTGTGTCCTTAAACCAAATTATCATTAATAATTTGGAAAATATTTATGTTTGTTTAATTCAACTCCAATAGGAGAGCTGCTATTTTTTGCTTTCTTTTTTCACTTACCAATTTTCTGATTCTGCCTCTGACTTTATCTGCACTCTCCTGTGTCATTTTCTACTTGGCTACTTTTAAAAGATCACTTATGAGAAAACAGATGCATGTTCTTTAAGTCCTCACCCTTTCTGCCCTAGCAGGAAAGTTGGATTGCCTTTGCAGCATGTGCAGTGGGTATCACCTCAGGCAAAGAACTCATGACACAGGCCATTATGTTTTCATGCTTTCTGCCTAGCATCCTCTTGGGATGATCTACTGTTTAGTCACTTTTCTGGGTCACAGGCACAGGCAGTTACTTGGAGGTACAATAAAGCTACTTTTACCAAGATCCAGGAAAATGCAGCACTTATGATATGTGGTGAATAAATTAACGTCTCAGAGCTTCAATTTTCCCACATACAGTGTGGAAATCACCATGAATGCTCACAGTATCCCAGGGGAAAATAACATGTATCAAGCATCTCAATAGTCATTCTGTGTTTTGTATCTATTAAGTAAACACTGGTTGTTTTTGTTAATACAAACATGTAGTTTTTCATTTCTTGTATATATATATATAGCTTCTGATTGATGATGTAGGATAGACTTCATGGTCATACTCTGAGTTTTAGAACTTATATACCCTTGTGTTTACACAATTCCTGACTGTTTAGGTCAGGGACAGGTGATTTTGTTTTCCTCTTACACAGAGATGAAAATAGGCTTTCTCTCAGAAGATGCTACAGTGATGTCTTGTCTTCTCCATTCTAATTAACATCTGTTATACAATTTTCATTTCTTCTTTTTGATGCCAGATAGATACATAATTTCTGTTTATTGTTTGAGATACATGGTAAACAGGGAGACCCTATCTTCATAATTTTCTGCAAATTCTGGAAAATGTATTACATCATTCATACATACACAACTGGTCATTTTAAATCTGTTTCTGTGATAATTATGTCAGAAATATCTAATTTATTCTCTATCTCTTTATTAGAAACACTGTGACTCAGAAAATTGACCAGAACGTATAAGGTATGATCTGAAAATATGATGTTTACTTTAAAAAATCCATTAAAAGACACATTAGCATTAATTCTCCTCAAAATGATCATTTGCATTTCAAACACATTTATCCCATTCTTTTTTTCCATGTTCTGAAGCAGCTATAGAAATCTTCTTCTGTGAATGTCTTTAGTTGTGTTTTTATGGCTGTCTGCATGTTTTGAATTCATTCAAAACATTTATATTCCATTGTCATTTTGACTTTTTGGGAGAACCAGAAATCATTTTGTGCCAGATGCAGTAAATAATGTGAGTGAAGACACATTATGATGCTTTTATTTGACAGATATTGACACAAAAGTCTGATTAATAAGAAGGGTTCAAAACTATGATGAATGATTAAATAAATTAATTTATTATAATAGAAGATATTCCCACCTACTCCCTCAAAATACTCTCCCTTGTTTCAAATGCTTATTCCATTGTTCTTGGTAATAAATCGCATGCTAAAGGTTTTTTTGTTAATTTAAACATTCAACATATTTTTGATCATCCTTTGTATAATAGTCCCAACTCTGAAACCAATAGCTTTCAAATAAAACAAGCAAAAGTTTGACTTTAATTTTTGGCTATCAGCATTAAGCTTAGCTCATACTAAACTGATCAACCGGTTTAATTTACTTCATATACAATTACACAACTGAAAAAGTGTTTTCAGGTGTTATACCCAAGATCAACAAACAACTTATATATCCCTTTATTTTATTATGATCTCTAACTTACAGACCAGCTGCTCTGTAAGTACTGTTAATGTAATGAATTGTTTAATATAATAAATGCCATACAATTCTTCATGCATTAAAAATATTGAAACTTAGTAATCTTTCTTTGAATTTAGTTACTGTTACTCACTTAGAAAATATTCTCAACTTATTCTCCCTCCAGTGACATGGTTTTTATAGTTTCTTTGAAGGTAACCATCCATTATATTCTTCAAAATATTATCTTAATATGCACGGAATTATTGCTACATTTGTCATGTATTGTCTGTGTTAGACCTTCTTCAGTATTTTATGTGTTTCATTAATTTTCACAATTGCTTCATGAGATAGTTATCATTATTATCTGTATTTTTTGGAAACTGAGTCATTTAAGAACATTAAAATAAACCCTGGTATCCAGTAGCAAATCCAGGGATATGTTTGTAGCATCTGTGATCTTGACTATGTTGTGCTTCCTCTGGAGTCAATGTTTCCTGAACTATTTTGACATATTAAACATACAGTGTGTTTCTTTTTTAGCGAGAATCTTTATGAAATTGAAAAATATTATTGCTAATATTGCTGCTTGTTACATTAATAACACATGTCTTTTTAAATAAGAACAGTACCGGAAGCTCAGGTACTTAACATTGTTTTAGGTTTGTTTGTTCATTTTGGCTTTTTGCTTTGTTTTTTAATCAGTTTCTGGCTCTGAAATGTTTCAGTGATGGTCAAATAAAGTATCTAAATGAAAACCCCCTAATGTATTTATGGTATCAGGATCTTTTCTACTGTGTTATTTTTAAACATCCCTGTGAAGAAGTCTTTACCTCACCATGATTGAATCAAGAATCCAACTCCATGTGCCAAAAGATGCTACCTAGTCTAGTCTATTCTAGCCTAATATAGTCTAGAAACATGGATGCTCAAAGGCCACCTGAGAAGAAGATGACATGGAGGGGACCATCTGCAATAAAGTTCTTCCATGTGCTCTCTTATTTTTGCCACATAGTGTCCCTTAAGACTAGTAGTATTGGCACAGCCAAAGAAATTTTTGAGCTGCAAAATATCAAGCTTTAGGCATACTGTGTTGTCAAATTCCAAAATATTTCCCAAGATTCCCTTAACTTAGGGTACACAGTCTAGGTCAGTTTCTCTCTGTGATTGAACAGAATGGAATTCATCCTAATAATTTATGTTATTTGGAAAAAGTGGAAACACTTGGGAAATATAGTGAAAGCTCTCATAAATGGACTTGCATGGATTACAAGGGGAGATTACACTGGGTTTGTGCTGCTGAAGAGAATCCATTAAAACTGGATCTACAATTTAGAAAAAAAATGAAATCAGAGACCTGAAGTTTCAGAGATTAATTATCATTTTCTTGGAAAAAAGAAACTCTTACAAAGATGATCACATAGGAAGAATTTTAGAAGGTCTAAAGAAACTGAAGTTTTGATTCTGTAACGAAGGAATGAATTTTGACAACAAAAATGAATTTTAAACAGGGCTGATAAAGTTCATATGAAATTGTAGTTGTTGGCATATTTTATATTTTATTCTGCTGAGATGCTAAGCATAGAGTTCAGATAATTTGTTTCCATAATCTTGACCCATGGAAACTACAAGATGATACATGATTATACCTTTAATCCAGCAAATTTGTTTTGTCTTGTTATATAGCAATAAAAATATATGCACATTGTATTAGAAGTTGCACTTTTTATAAGAATCTCAGCTGATTTTCAGACTCGTTTAGTTTTGAGCATTTCTCTTTAGTCTACAGATGAAATAACAATGATAGCTGTAGTTTCAAGAAAGAGGGAATATATAATAGTGATAACAAGAATTATTTACAATGAATGTTAATGGTTAGCAATTAGCATAAATGCTTAATATCTGAATATGTATTCATAAATCAAGTAGTGGCATGATTAAACAATGTTCTTGGCACATTATAATATATACACGGAATGGAAATGTAAAAATTGAGAACAAAAAGTAAATGTTTATGAATATTTCATTTTATATTTTAAAATAATTCTCTTTAATATAGTTTAAAATATTAACATTGTTATATTGTTTATATATTTATATATCTGAAATTGTAGTAGTAGCAATTTTCTAAGTCTTTGGAGGCTTTTAAAAGCATTTTTTTGGCTTATGACAGAAATTTCAATATAATGTTTTGAATTCTTTTTACATATAGTTTTTATGAATATAACTACTAAACTAATAAACTTATATGCAGTGTAATATATTGTAATACTGACAAGGAACAAAATGAATATATAGTACCTACATCTTGAATTTTTAAAAAATAAATTCTGTTATTTTGTGTGTGTGTGTTTGTTGCTTAGTGTGAAACTATGGGCTTCATATGTACTATGCCTTTGGTCTACCCCAGAGTTGCACTTCCACCCTGGATCTTGGCCCCTAGTAATATTTTCTAATAGGGAAATCCCAGGATTCTTAGATAAATGACTAACTCAAAAACTAGAGCATAAAAGATACTCCTAAAAATTCCATTACTGTCAGAAAGTAGAGAAATATTCAAATGACAAAACAAAAACTCCATAATGGTGGGTTATAGCTAAAGGACACAACAGCCAATTGTGTTCCTTTGCCAAAAGTCAGTGCTAAAACAATTTTAGCAGTGAAATAAGTAGACACCATTGAATTACAGCCAAATTATGAAATAAATACATGTGGATCAACTCAGATAAATGATTAGAAGAATAGTTAAATAAAGATGGCTCAAAGACAAATCTTCAGTGTAGAATGACTGTAAATTGAAATAAGTAGCATGCGTGGTTTTATCTTTGGTAACATAATTAGAATGAAAATTTTCTCTCTTGTCTTTCTTTGTAAGGTTCATAACTAATATTACCATGAAAAAATATGAAAATCTCAATAAATTTACATAAAATACCTGCCCAGTACTCAAAATGTTCAGATCCATCTCAAAAATAAGAAAAATCTAATAAATAAACAATGGTAAGTGGAAATAAAAAAGACATGAAAAATAAATGTAATGAGGCCTCCTGAATAGGAACAATAAATCACATTACATAAAAAACTAAAGAAATATGAATAAAATGGGTACATCACTTAACAAACGTTCATCTATCAGTTCATGAGTTTTAACAAACATTCCATCATAATGAAAGTTATTAATAATAGAGAATAGTGAGTATGAAATGTATGGAAACTTTCTGTACTATCTTTGAGACTTTTACCATAATGGTAAAACTATTCTAAAATACAAACTTTGTATTTTAAATATTAGAGTGAGAAGTACAACCCGGTCAAATGTTAAATGTTGTGTGTAGTCCCAAGGACATAAGAAGTCCTTGAAGAAGAAGGGCAGGGCAGCACTTTAACTCCTCTTTGAAGAATTAAATGATCTATCATGTCTGTTAATCAGCATCATCAGTGGAACACACTGGATCTAATTCTCATATAGATAATTAATGCATCTAAATTATGCTTCTTATTAGTGCTGATAAGCAAAGCCAGGCTCCAAGGTAGGCTACAGACAGCAGAAACTGAAGGAACACTTGTGGTGAAGCCACATGACAACCACTATCCTTTCACAGCAGGTGAGGGCCTGGTTAAGGAGAAGGGAAGGCTATCCTGCACAAATTATGTTGCCAAGGAAACCAGCGCATAGTACTTGTATCAAGTGATAGAATTTCACCTATAATATGTCAAGGAGAGTTGCAGCTGCTTTACATACCTAATTAAATGTCAACAACTCAGTAAATTGTATGTTATTTTCTTTATTTACCTGCAATCAGGACCTAGAAAGATTAAGTAACACTGAGACTGTGTTCTTCTGGGTAATAAGCAAGAAACTTGACCTGTAAATCTTGGATGCAGATGAACTTTTGCTCCTATACACCAGAGTACACAGACTGTGTATAAGAAATTAGCATCCAAGGAAGAAAACAGAAAATGTGTACTTTGAAATTCATAATGTGCATTTAAGTTTTCTTATTTTAAGAAGTATGAGCATATACATGCACACATGCATATACACACACACTTGTATATATACATATATATATAAAATCTAGTTTTTGTCATTGATATATATAATCACATATATATATATATATATATATATATATATATGATATATATAATCTAGTTTGTCATTGGTATGGAAGGAATACACAGATGAGATCTTGAACAGTAAGAAGCTAATAGACAATTTTAGGTTTACTGTGAAGCCCTGGATTTCAATATTCTATCTTCTTTTTCTTCCTAATGTGTGCAAGGATAAACTCAAATGGCCTATAACTGATGCTGGCATAATTTCCCAGACTCTATTCAGTTACTTGGAAGTTTGTAATCACTAGAACAAAGGTTTTTTTGACCCTACTTCTTTCTCTCATTCTCAGCTACTGGATATTACTTTAAGTGTTCATCATTCACATTCTTCACCCTGAGAAAAAATCCAGCAAACTGAAACAGGTTCATGAAGTTCTTTTCCAAGGCCAGATGGCTGATGTGCACCAGGCAAGAAATCCAGTAAATCAATGGGTGCATGCTGCTAGATAGTCATTTAACTTTATCCCTGTGAATGGCATTGAGAGTCATGTAAAAAGGCATACATAACTTACACATTGTTGACTCTGATTTTAAGAAATTTTCTCTGTCTCAATCATTTATACTAAAGTTATAAAAGCAAGATGCAAAGCAACCACTGCTTATTTTAAAGTAGTAAGCAAACAAGACATGGTAGCCTTTTTCTTTCATTATGGTCTCTTGGTCTTAGTATATTAGTTCAATGACATCATGCATTTAGGTTTAAAATAAACTAACTTTAGCAGTGATCCTTGCAAAGAAAGCAAATCCAAGGACACTGCATATATGGATTCTTCTTTGCTGTTTATAAATCATATTTTGATAAATTAAAGTGTCATAAGAAAGTCAATAACCTTATCTGGAGACCAAACCAATAATAAAAGAATTAAGAATGGGGCTGCACAGCCTAGAACTAGAAAATGGGTGTGATCAACAAGTCTTCCTTAAACACTTTATGCCACTTTCACTCCCTTCAGGCCATATGCTAATCATGACCTTCTATGAGACACCATGATTTCCATCTGTGAGGATTTCATCCTGTCAACAATAAAAAAAACCCAGTTTAAAAATAGACAAAAATAAAAAGAGACATTTCTCAGAAAGGTATATAAGTGGCAACCAAATACATGAAAACAAGGAAGTCATCTCTAATCATCAAGAAAATACAACTCCACTACCATTACCTTATCCCAGTAACAATGAGATATACACAATGCAATAGTATTCAGTAATAACAACCTAAAACCCTGTCTGTGTGGCAACATAAATAGAGCATAAATATCATGTTAGGTAACCAAGGCACAAAAAGACAAATACCACCTCTCCTCACAGTGTGAAACAGTTGGTTTCAAGCAACAGGGATCATAATGGTGGTCACTAGAGTTTAGCAAGGAAAGGGAAGAGGGGAAAATGTGGAATAATCTTTACCAGTATAGTTAACTAGAAGGTATAAATTATAATATTCTACAGCCAAATAGGGTAGCCACAGTTCACAAAATTACTTTGTATTTATAAAAAGCTAGAAGACAAGAATGTAAAACTTCCCAACACAAAGAAATGATGACTGATAAAGTTTGTATTACTAAATATTCTGCTTAGACCATTACATATGATACACATGTATGGAATTATTCTACTATACCCCATTATGTGCACAAAAACTTATGCAAAGACGAAAGAAAGAAAATTATAAGAAAAAAATTGTACCCCAAACCAGCTCTAGTAAATGTCTAAATAAGAAGGTGGCCTTCTGTAAGGATGCAAACCACATGTGATGGAATATCACAATTAGAATTACTCAATCTTCAAAGAATTTCTCTAGAAATCTTAATTTTTGGCATATTTAAACAAAAAAATAATAAAAATAAAATATTAAAAGAAAAATAAATCTCTGTACTCCTAGAGAGTGTACAGAAAAATGTCCTGCTTCCAAATCATCAAAAGCCTACTACTGAGAAGGAATCTTGTCACAGGAGTTTTGTCAAAGGCACAAAGCAAAATCTGACTACTTTTGAAGTAGGGGCTGGCTCACTGGAAAACTCTATCAAAGAAATCTCAGGACACAGAGTCTTACTAGGACTTGGACGACACAGCACAGCGCAGAAGTCTCTGACTTCTGTCTCTAGTACCTAAATACTAGAATTGATTGCCTTACATAGGCCATGAAGGATCTATCATTAATGCCCTTTAATTGAGTGCAGGAAAAAGATATAATTTATTGAAAGATATGTGGATGGTAAGATAAATCATTATGAATTAATTCAGACCATATTACTTATTTAAATCCTAAATACATTCTTGTACTTTAACTACAAAATAATTCTTGTTTCATTTACAATCAAGTAAATTTTACTTTTAGTCAATCCTAATACATTTTTTCTCTTTGTAACCTAAATTCTGATTGCAAAAATAAAGAACTCTATGCTAGTCAAGTTTGGAATTGTATTCGAATTTCCAAGTATATGCTGAATTCTATTTAGAATCTTATTTCTTTCAGGAAGAGTTTAAAATAATTATGAGTGACCCTTACAGAGCAGCAGACTGAATGAAATGTCAAGGATATTCCATCATTTTTCTTTTCAATTTCATCTTAAGCAAAGACCTCTTAAAGCTAGTTATTACAATCTGAACCCTGTATTATTTGGTTATTTATGAAATTCTCTATATTTTTTTTTAAATTTTAAAACTTTATTTTAAAAAGAAAATAACATTGGAAAACCCCACAGAGACATATAAACAACTACAAGAACAACAAAAACAACAAAAAAGCTCAAATAACCCAATTTCAGTTAATGAAACTGAAAATGTAATTTGAACCTTACAACAAGAAAGGCCCAGGTCCTGATGGATTCACTGCTGAATTCTACAGGAAATTTAGGGAAGACTTAATGCTAGCCCTCCTCAAACTCTTCAGTGAAATTGAAAGGGAAGCAAGTCTCTCTAATTCATTCCTAGAAGTAAGTATTACTCTAATTCCAAAACCAGAGAAAGACTCAACCAAAAAAAGAGAACTACAGGCCAATCTCTGTAATGAACATAGACGCAAAAATCCTCAATAAAATAGTGGAAAACAGAATGCAGTGAATCCTCAAGATTATGCACCACAACCAATTGGGATTCATTCCAGGATTGCAGGAAGGGTTCAGTATATGCAAATCAATAAACAGAATACACCATAGCAATAGAAACAAACCCAAGAATCACATGATAATCTCAGTAGATGCAGAAAAAGCTTTTGATAAAGTCCAACCCTCATTCACGATAAAACCCTACAGAATAGAATAGAATAGAAGAATAGAATAGAATAGAATAGAATAGAATAGAATAGAATAGAATAGATGGTCTTTTACCTCAATCTCCACATTTTTAGAAACTGTCTATAATTTGGTCTGCAGAAATGATCAAGGAGTCCATTCAGATCAATAGACCAGTCAAGATTTCAAGTGCTTCAAACTCACTGCTTTTTGAAAATTCACTCATTATTTTGTTAAATGTTCCTAATAATCACCTCTATTTAACATATTCATATCTAAAACTTAGCTTCTTATTGGCTCTATAAAATATAGTGTCTAAAAATGAGTTTTTAGTCTTCCTAGTATAAAATTTATATATTGCTTTTCCTTTTTGACTTGTGAATGTTTATAAAATATATGATATAAAAATCCATCAACTCTTCATTTAAAAAATAAATATATTCTGACTAGTTGCAAGTAAATAAAAATGCTAAGCAATTAGTATTATAAGTAAAATTTTACATATTATCTTCATCCAATTATTTCTCCTTGATTTGCTTCCCAAATCTTCTATAGTCTAAGAAATTATGATTGTAAAACTTCCAAAAGTAGAAAATATCAATACAACCAATTTTTCATTTTTGTACTTTAACGACATTACTGTACCTTGATAGTATCAATCAGTGTTCAACATTTTTACCTTACTTAGGATTTGAAAAACTATTTGTGTAGTATCTTTATACAAATTTTATATACTTCCTATTAAAAACTTTATATAATTTTTAATGATTATGATTTTACTAAAAGTTAGTTGTTTTATATTACTGTGGATATAGTTATTAGAAACAGGAAAATGTTAAAAATTTAAAATTAAAATTTATGTTTAATTAAATAAGTGAAATCTGGATTGGGAATGTAGCTCAGTGGCAAGTGTCTGCCTGGCAAGAGCAAGGTTGTACATTTGATCCTCAGTAACAATAAATAAATACACAAAAGCAGAATTCTAAAGCCTTCATTGTGCTTTCTTTACACTAAATATTTATAACAGGAAACTAAAGGTAGTAAGGGGTCTCCACAAATATGTTTACATTTTATTTACATATTATATCATAGTACTTAAATGCTTGTAAAGTAAATTAATAAATAAGTGAATGAAAGTATTAAGTGAATGAAAGTGCTTTAGTGATAAAATATTGCCATGGGCTAACTAAACATATAACTAAATATCATGCAAAATTCTATAGACTACTGAGACAACTTTGTGTAAACTCTAATTAGACTGTACCTTCTGAAATTTACTGTATGAAGAGCCCTAAGATTATCGGTAAAAATGACACCTTTAAAGGTGTAATCTTAGTGTATTTGCTGTAATTACAAACTCCTTCCTTAACATTTGAGTATCCATTAGTAGAGATTTGGGATTCTGCGCTCCTTTGTGGTCTGAACACAAAGAAATTCTCTATTAAATGTACTCTGCTTTTTCCTGACTCTGTTAGAAAAGCTTAGTTTCAGTTTTATAACACTTGAAACAAATACTTCTAATATAAATTCTATTTCTTGATATCTAGAATAATAAAACATAACTTGGATTTCTATTCATCTAGCAAAATGCAGTGAATTTACTGAAATGACATTTTTCATCTTTATGTAAAACTAAAAATAAAACCCTACCCATTTAGATTATTTAATTTGAAATACTGATTGAGATCACTGAATTCTTAGCTATATTCTATCTCATATTACCCATAGAGAAAGAAAGTAATTAGATATCATAGTTTGTGCTTTATATAAACACTGCATAGATGTTTCATTATTATTTATGAAACCTGCATTATATGTATGTGGTCAACTTATTTCTCGTGTTTATACACATTTTTCTTTCCATAATGGAAAAATTTTAATAGACAAATACTCATCAAAAATTGTAAAACTCTGATCATATTTTTCTTTTTGATCATACTTGAGACAAAATATTTACATTTAAATATTCACCCTTAATTGAAGGTTCACTGAGAATAGGCATTAAACCACTTGCTGGAAATACCAAGTGGATAAAGGGTCTGTGTTTAAGAAATTTAAAATATGTATAGCAAAGGAAAAAACAGACAAGTAACAGAATATATAAGAGGAATTGACAAGATAATGAAATTATGATATGGTGAAAACTCAAAGGATCTTGAGACTGTGGAGGAAGGGCCTTTTTAAGAAATGCAAGAAGAAAAGATGGTTAAACTTGCATCAGCAGCATTTTACTTGATAAATATATATAAACGTATAAGAAATTACAAGACTGGCTTGTGATGGTCAGCCACAGAGTTGGATGAGGAAGAGGAAAGAGGGTGTCTGCATACTGGAGACTGAAGGTTTCAGTGCAAGTTCTGGAGCTCACTTCCGTTTCCATGCAAGTCACTGTCCAGAGACTGATAGATCTGTGACAGAAGCCTGAAGAGTCTGTACCAGAAGGTTGAAGGATTTGAGGCAGAGGCCAAAAAGTTTGCACTAGAAGCCAAGAGGTGACATCCAAGCTGAAGGCGAAGACTGAAACTCCTCTGAAGAACAGAAGTGAGTCTGTTCTTCTAAGTTTCCCCTTTATACTACCCAGGTGATGAGCTACCCTAGAGTAGGTCCTCTACACCCTAGAGTGTGAAATTGTTAAATCAATTTAATTAAGCTCCACAATTTCTCAAGTTAACACAGTCAGTCAAACTTCATTAACTCAGTATTGCTAGAAACTTCATCTGGATAACAAAACAGTGATAAGTATTATTTTTGCCTTTGTGTTTTAGATTTTGAGTTATCAATTCCTTATAATGTGCATATTCAGAAATTTTGCAAACATCAGCTGTCTTTAAGAGAGAAGAATCTATGCTTAGAAAACAAGTGCAGCATGTTAATCTTGGTTGTGTGAAATTTAAGGCATAGCTTGATGAATGACCCAGTTTAATCTGTCCTTCCATTCAAACAATATAAATGGCATTTTAAAAAAACCCGTTAATACAGGAACTAGCAGCACTAGTCATACTCACCAAGAGTTCAAGGATCGGTCAGCACTAAATACTAGCAGAATAATAAAATGAGTGCTAAAATTTCTAAATGAAAATTTTTCTAAAAATGAAATCAGTGAAATACTGCATAAGTTGCAGAAAAGTTCTATGAAAAAGTATGCATTTTCCAAAGTATTTTCAAGTATACATTATCCTTAAAATATACTTGAAGTTTCTATATTCTAGATACAATTGATCAGTGATTAATAAACTGGTCAAAACTTCTGCCAGCTTTTGTCACAAAGAGATTGAAAGACAATTTGTGGGGTGTCTTTTATGTGTCTCATAATGAATGGGTACCTATCATTTCTTAGTCTTCTCAAAGAAATGCTTTTTAAGATGAACTCTACAACAAAACCTCCAAACAGACATCAGAAAAGAGGTGAAAGAAGTTAATTTGACAATTTCATATGAAACAAAGCAGGGTGTTAGCAGCAAAAATTAGGAAATCAATAATAGGTTATTAGAATGGAAAGAATGTGAAAAGGGTAATAAATTTGATAACAATAAAAGTAAGCATATTGTTGATAGCTGTAGAGCATCCTTGTTTTATGATCCTGTTTAGTAACTAATGCTTACATAGAAAGACAGTCACCAAAGTTCTCTATGCAATTTCTAGTGGAATTTCAAAGTATATAATTAACTTTCAATAGATAAACATTTACCATAGTAATATACCCACAAATGTTTTAAATATGATGAAGATATACTTTTGTGGAAAATAAACTTCCATGTATTATTATCATTTACAATTTTAGAAAAAATGTATATAATTTTATCCTAATTTCAATTGTTTTGTTAATTGTACTCAAAAATTTTTCTGTGATGTCAAAGCATTTTCAACTACACCACTTGGCTTAGATGGAAAACTACTATTATAGTGTTCTCATAAGTCAAGTTAGAAAAGCCAATGACTAAATTCCATAAAATGCAATATAATATGGCCATGGTGAGTGTGCTGAACCTGAGACTGCATTGTATTTTCAGAAAAGTTTACTTGACTATACTTCAATTAAGAATTTGATTCTATATTTATTTGCAGTCCTCAGCACCTAAGTGTATTATTTTATGTTCTCTATATCTATTAATTAAGGTTTCCCCCAGGAACAAACCTTATTATATATATATAAAAAACCCTAAAATTAGCCTTTTTATTTAATACTTTACATTTAAATGAGGAAAAGCTATTCAGTTAGGTACCTTTAATATTCAGAATTCTGCAGCAAACTCTTCTTTCTGAAATGCAACGTCATTGAAATGTGGTTTCAACTGACTTTACTATTACATTATATAGTCATTAATTTCATTCACATTAAAACTTACTAGTATCTTCTTTCTGAATAATACCCCTTTGCTCTAATACATATCTAGTATTTATCTTTTGAAAATGATTATGACTTCAATTATTTCTACAATGAAGATGTATATTTTGAAGTCTTGAAAAACATGCTAAGTACATAAAATGCTTTCAAGTTATTTGTTTCCCCCATTAATATTTCTATATGACATGACAACCACGGTTTCAGTTTATTTTTCTGATAAATACCTTCTTTATGACCAAGAAATACATTGCTTGATATATCACATAAGAACCTCCAATTCCCTGTGGTTATATTTTTAGTATACCCTTACAGTATATTTTTGAATAAAAATAAGTTAAAAAAAGTACACAGCAAAATTCATGAGTTCACAGTGTTATGAAGGGAAGACAGGAAATAGAGAGGAAGAAGGGAGAGAGACAGATGTGTGAGTAGGAGGCAAGAAAAGAAAGAAAAGGAGGAAGGGAAGGGGAGAGAGGGAGATTAGCCAAATTACTCATACAAATTAATGTTATATTATCTGCAAAGATACTGTCCTCTGAAAGAGTTGGAGAATGCCTTTATCCCTCTTAAATGTGTGATGTGCATGGTGACTTTTCCCCAACTGTACAGCATGGGAATAGAGAAAGAAAATAATTTTATTGTAAAGCAACCTATGAGAACCACTCAGTCAAGTATGGAAGATTAACACCCAAAGTGATGTCATGTCAAACTGAAAATATGTACCCCTGATATTCCAAAATGAGAATTGTACATTACCTTCACTATCTTCCACTCTGAAACACATAGCTTTAGTCATTGTGAGAAGTATATCATGTAAATATCAGGTCAGAACATTATACAAAATAACTGAGAAGTATTCCTCTAAATAGCCAACACTATAAAAAACAAGGAAAAGCTGTACAGTAGTTCCAGCCAAGAGAAACAGAGGAGGAATGTAAATTAACATACTGTGGTCTCCTCAATAGGATTCTGTAGTAACAAAATACTAACTAGAAACTAAGGAAATTTGCATCAAATATGGAATTTTATAGTAGTGTACTGATATTTGCTCATGATGACAAATTTCTTAAACTAATAAAAGAACTGATAAAAAGATAAAAGTATGGAATCTCTCTACTTTATATCCCCTATTTTTGTAAATATAAAACTACTTAAAATTAAAAGTTTATCTTATTAGTTCAAAAATGCAGTTACACATTGGTCATATGTCACATATGATGATGGCTACATTACTTGACATTTTAAAGCAATGTTTATCAGTAATTAAAGCTGCAAACATTTAATGTTATCCATGTAAGAGGCACCTATTTTTAATATAACTTAACCCCTGTATTTTATCACAATATCATGTAGTCTTCATTTTTCTACTTTGCCTCAATGCAAATGACAAATAGGGCTAGGGAATTAGCTCAGCGGCATAAGCGCCTGCTTTGCAAATGCATGGTCATGAGTTCAATTTCCAGTACCAAAAAAAATTTTTTAATTAAATAATTAATTTAAAAAATACAAATGACAAATAAACAATACTTTCAAGACAGATTTTTGGTTTGCTTGTTTAAAAATTGATTAAATATTGCCAACTGCTCACCAGGAATTTTTAATTAGAGGAGTTCATAAGCTTTCAAATAAATGTCAAATATTTGGTAAAGATAAACTATGGGGTCTGGGAATTTAACTTGTCTAGCAAGCTGGAAGCCCTGGTTTAGTGCTCAGCATAAAAGAGTAAAAAGCTTAAAAAAAGATAAAATGCATCAAATTAAGCCCTTAGTGTATGTAGTCATCCTGCATTATATTCAGATTTATTGAATGAATGGAAAATTTCAAATCAATATCTTATCACACAATGACTATTGATAATTAAATAAAGCAATCATCTTATTAATGTTACAGACACACTAGAACTGTGACAGTTCACATTGGAATGTTCAGATTAGTTAAGTTGTAGGTTCACTAGCAATTTTGACATAACTTGAATGACAATATCATATTTTTAATTTAGTTAATTATGCTCAAAAGGGTGTCCTTTTTTTAGAGCCAAGCAAAATTTAACAACAGACATTGTTAAAAAGTATTAATTCTTTAAAATATCACTTCATAGATATTAGAAAAACACAATTGTGTGCTTTAATCACAAACATATTCCAGGTAAAGCCAGTTGTCCCAAATTTCTCCCAATCATGAGCCCAGAACTACACAAGCTACACAAAGGTACCTGAAAGGGAGGTTTTCCAAGTGTCCAGTTGTGATAGTAGCTGTATCTTTGATCTGACTCCCTTCTAAGGCCTGCACTTAATTTGGTTTGCCAGATTCCTGAGTGGGCTATTTTAGATTTCCTGGTTATTATGGAGTATCAAGGACTTCATTTCCTGACCCACCTTTGTCAGTTAGAAGGTTTAACTTCCCTTCTATTCTTGTCCTTTCTTGGATATTTTCTTTCAGTCCCAGATATTCTTTAGAATCCTTTTTCCATATGTGAATTTACCTCTCTGCCACAGTTTAATAATCCTTTATACTAAAATTCATGTATTTGAAGTACTAAGTGATTTCTGTTTTCTTACTGGACTAAGACTGAGATTTCTGCAAGTTGACAAAATGTATACAAAATAGAAGATCAAGTGGTTGGAGGAATGTATGGATGACAGTTCCCTAATGAGTTAGAGGACAGATAAAATAAATTTGTACACTAACATTTTATCAATTTCTATTGTGCAAGTGAAAGGCAATATTTATTAATTTGTCTTAATACAAAATTCAAATGAATTATGAACTCCAATGAATTTTGATTTCCCAATTAATTCCCTAAATACCTGCATAAATCTACATGTATAAATAATTATAATAAAATAATTCATCAAAACACTAGAAATAAACAGGATTTTGTTAACAAATTTCATATTTCTGCATTAAAAAAAGAAAAAGAAACAAGACTTGAAATTATTTATTTTTGAAGAAAAAATTTTTCCCCACCCGAAAATTCTTACTGACTCTATAATCTGATAATTGATTTTATTAACAATCCAAAATAAAAAGAGGCACATATTTACAAGCAAGTTCATAGAGAACATCACAAAGGTAAGAAGTCAAATTTCCTCTCACATTTTTGAGATCCAATAAATAAATTACTACTGAAATATGGGCTCTTATACTATGCAAATACCCATCTGTATTTATTAGTAATATCACTGAGAAGTACATGTTTTCCTCTTAGTTATCTAGATATTAACAATGTATTTCACTTTAATATTTTCACTCTGAAATGACTATTAAATTCAGCTACTTATGATATTTATTTATTTTGAGGAAAGATTAATAGGAGGACTCACCCTCAGGAGGAAGTGTTCCAATTACAAGATTTATTTGGAAAGCAAGGAAAATGAATTTTATGAATAAATGTCTAATTGTAACTATATCAAAAACTCTATTGCTACTAGCCCTTTACTAATATTAGCATAATTAATTTTAAAATGTAAAAGTTCATTCTCTTATTCTAAATTTTGTTTTAACACATCAATGGAATTTAATTCAAGCAAAACCAATCTTGATTAAGAATTGGAAAGTATCTTAAAATTTTCCAGAAATATCTAATGTTTTTAAGTGGATTATAGCATTATAGATTATTAGCAGTCATATTTATTGCCAAATTAGGAAGAGATCAGATTATATATACATAGCAATATAAAGTATACTTTCAATCAGAAAAATCTTTACAAAATTTTTAAGAACAAAGAATCAAATTTTCTGCCCTTTATAAAATATGTATTGCTATGTTAAGACCTCCTTATGAAAAGGATTTCTTTAAACTTCTGAGTCAACAAATCTTCATGAGTAGAGTATTTAACAATTTATGGTTAATGGTTATAACAAAAAGTTTAAAAATTACATGTGTTCCTGTGGGCATTTTCATAATTAAAGTTTACTCAAGTAAGACTTTTAGAAAGATTAATAGGGAATGTATTTATGTATGACAAAAACAAGCATCTGAAAGTAAAATACAAGTTTGAGGAGATTCAAATAACATAAATATTGCAAATTCCGTGTTTTAACACTTGGCTAATAATCTAGGTAAGAACCTGTTTTAAATATGCAAACTCTAGGGATGGCAGGTCAAGAAACCAAAATGTATGAATTAGCCTGCATTTTTATTATGACTGTAAGTCATGATTAGGCCCATGCAATTTTAGGAAACTTTTCCAGCCATATTTCTTGTGTTAGGTTGTTATAATTTAAACTGTATTTGAAAAAAGTTTGAAATACATAGATTAAAGTTTGTTTAATATTTGTTACATTCAGCTATCTCTGGTGAGGTAAGATATTAACATAGTTTAAATTTAGTAAAAACCATGGAGCTTTGGAATGAAAGAAAAACATATAGTCATCTTTATTCCTCAGAAGAAAAAAATCTAATGAAGTCAGATGGTAAGAGATATTTTACTATGTAAAGTTCATATAGTGAAAAAAGTGTAGTCTGAAGGTAAACTATATAAGGGTAAATTCTGTGTGGTTTCCTGGATTGCTTCTCTAGGACAGGGATGTTGAAGCTAGAAGAGTTACAAATTCCCTTACCCAGGAATAGCTGGATGTGTGTTTCTAAATATCAAAATGAATCCCATTAATTTGTTTAGTTCATATGTTTTACCATAAATTACAATCAGTTAAAATGAGAGAAATGTGTTTTTCCTGTGGACATTTGAAGAGACTTCCAGAACAGTTTTAAAAGCAGTCATATAAAGTATCTATACACAATATAAAAGTTAATATTTATACAATATGCAAAAATCATAAACTGCTAAACTCATTTACTATGTCATATTTTTAGATCATTAGATCAAATGTATTATCTCACTCATTGTTCATAAGAAGAAATAAAAATGATAAAACTTTATTAAAACTTTGTTTATAGCAGAGGCAGAATTTTGGACATTAAAGGCAGGTCTCTGAAGGTGTAGTTTTTCTTATTTCCAATGTGTTGAGGTATATTTACATATAATAAAATGTTTATTTTTCTTTTCTAAAGTATTAAATAGCATGAGTTTTAATTCTAATTCCCTGTTGTCTGTATTTGTATATATAAGTACAATTTTAAATTGGTTGATTCTATATGATTCCATATAGTTAGGTTTACTCATTCTAGAATCTCTAGAAGTTTTTTTATTAAATGACAGCTTATTTTCCCCCTTCCTCCTTTTCCTCTTCCTTTTGTTTTCTTCCTTCTTTTCTTCTTCTACTTCAGTGCAGGTATTGATTTGGGTTTACCTAATACTTGAAATTTTAGTAAAAATATATTTTAACCTCAATTTTACCACCTAGTTAAATATGATGCCCCTTCTAGAAACTCTGTCACTCCCCAAATATGTTGTTGTTGTTGTTCTGCTTCTATCTCTTCTCAGTTGTCTAAAATGGTATGTTTATTTTGTTCCGAGAATCTATGTAGTCATGGATTGGCTTCTTTATGGAATTTCAGCAAGATATTTAGGTTAGAAACCAGAGTTTTCTGCAGTCTCATTGGCTTCCATTTGCAAGTCTAAGAACCTATATATGTATAACTTCTGAAAAGCAGATGTGAAGATGAATTCACTGGGTAAGAGTCATTCCAAGAAATGTTTCTGAGAACAAATGAGCTGAGGGCTGTGTGAAGCATGTGGTGACATAAGAATCAGTACAATCTGACTATTTTGAAGGAAAAAAGATGGGAAGAATGAGTTGGCTAAAAGCTCATAGATCAAAATATAGTCCAAAGAACTTAGGCAACAAAAGCCATTAGGTCCAAGCCACCAAACAGAACAGTTCTTCAACTCCTAGGGAAGGAGTTGCCGTAGTTTTCTTACTGCACAGAAGTGATTCCTTTAGAGCAGCCCATGGAAAACACGGACTTTGCATAAATGAAGCAATTAATTTTGAAACTCAGACCTATGGTACATTACTAACAGAAGAGTGGTACATTCCCATGATTACTCAAGCCCATGCTTTGTAACACATAGACTAACTCAGACAGGTATATAAAGCGTTAACCTCATGGGTCCTTCTTCTTAATACAAAAATCAGAAAAAGGAGGTTAAAGGATTAATTACATCCCTATTACTACTGTTTATTCCAGAAACTCAAATCATGCATACCCTCCCTGATCCAATATCTACTGGTAAAGACTCACCTCACCTCATCCAAATTTTCTTAGACTCTTTGAATATTCTTGTCTACTCTGTTCTTCAGCTTTCATTTCTATCTTTGCTAGTTTAGTTTTAGCAAACATATTCATCAGTTCAGTGAGAATCCACCCCACATAATATTGGACCACCCTTTATATCTAAGCAAATTCCTCATGTCCAATTTTGATTTATAAGCATTTGAGTAATCTTCAGAATGCAACCTTAAGGCAATTTAGCAGTAATACTTTACCTCTAATGTTTATATTTAGCAATTTTCTATAAACTGATCTCTCTCTGATCATTAACTGTAAGTCCTGTATGTCTTTCTTATATTTGAAGTCTGATCTCTCCTCCCTGTAGAACTCAGCAATAACATTTAGTCATACATGATTATAATTATATAATGGTTGGACACAGTAATGTTGGTGAACAAACAAAATATAACAGAGTACATCTATGCCTATGCACACATGTATTTGCACACTTATATGTCAACATGAAGACTACTCATATACACTTACATTCTCACACACCGGAGGAACTGTATATTCTCTAATACTGGAAATAAAGCACTTGGAGGATGAATGCGTATCATGTTTTAAGACTCTCTCAGGGAATATAAATCCTTATTCACTAAAACCAAACTCTCATTGGCAATAATGGTTTTCTTCAATATCATGTGAGAAATGTTTTTGTTTGGTGGTGTTCAGATTCATTAATAAACTCTGACAAAACTTGTATACAGATAAAATCTTGTAGATACTTGTTGTGGTTTGTGACTGGATGTCCCTCCAAAACCTCCTGAGGTCATAGGTGGGGGGGTAGAGATGGCTGCATGTAGAGTTTGTGATGTTGAGATCAAGTATGTGCAGTTACTAAATTAGTCCACTGATTAGTTTGGCAAAACATTGTGGGTGTGAGTGTTACCTGTCCTTTGAGGTCACCCTGTGATGCCTATCCTAGATACAATAGAAAGGCACAGAAAGAAGCTGCTATTGCCACTTGTCATTTGAACCTTGCTACCTGCTACCTGCCATGAACTGTTTCTTCTCTGCAATGCCCCTCTGTCATGGCACTCTTCCTTGGAGCCAGCCATCTATGAACTGAAACTGCTATGAACTGTGAGCTGAATGAGACTTTCCTCTTGTAACTTTGAGTGTTGTGTATTTTGCTCAGCAAGTAACTAAGGTAATATTATTTGGGAATTCTAAAATTAACTGAATGTCAAACTTGTTCTATCAACAGAGAGATACTCTAAACCATAGAAAGTGCATTGTTCTGCCCCTAGCATTTGTTCCATTAATTATAAAGTGCCACATTAACACCCTTTCATTGTAGATAGTACTTTTTCCAACTGTCATGATTTACAATTTTAGAAGGTAGTTTTAAAATGTTATGTAAACAGTAGTTTAGAAAATAGTTTCAACAGTATTTGTGAGAAATATTGCTTTTAATCTAGATATCAAAAGAATAAAAGCTGACTATAAAAACTCAGGAAGAATATCAATTTATACCTTCTAAAGCAAAAATCTTCATTTTTTATTTTTTATTTGTATTTAATTATTTTGTACTAGGGATCAAACTTGCAACTTCATGCTTGATAGGAAGGTGCTTGTGCTGCTGGGCTAAACCCCTGGCATAAAAATCTTCATTTTACATCACACAAACTGTATTTGTTATTTCCAAAGATCACATTGAAAGCTGACAAAATACTATATTTTAAAGGCAATGTTGCTGTTCTTCTTTTAAATTTTATTTTAAAGAGGGTAAAATTAAACAGAACAAAACCAGAACAAAATGGATCAGAAGAAAACAATGTAAGAGACACAGATTTCAAAGCAAGAAAACAGGAGATATTCACTGTCAATCATATTCTCTCTTCCAAACAGTTGTCCATATCTTCACACACAATGAATTCACACAAAACAAAACAGTATTATTAGACTGATTAGAAGAGGATGATGAAGGCATTTTAGGTCTTCAAAACAAGACAATAAGTAAGTCAACAATGATTGCCATAATGTCTCTCATTCTCTTCAAAATAGTTGTCCATACCTTCGTGTATGTTGAAATTAAATAAAACAAAACCGACTATAATCACTCTGAACAAAGAATAATAGTATTGCTGGATTTCACATCATGACACTATGAAATCAGCACTGCCTACCTTAGCATCTTTTTTTCTTCAAAGTAGCTGCTCATTTCATTGTGCATAATATAATCGATTCTCATAAACTGTTTAGGAGAAGTGGTATGCATTTTTGAGTCTCTACATATATACCTATCCTTTATGTATTAGAGGGAAAAGCAAAAAAAATTCCTAGAAAAACATAAAACCAAAAAAGGTAAATAAATAACAATAGCAAAGAGCCAAAAACACTGAAAATATAGGCCTTCAAAACAAGATGGTATGAGCATAATTAGGGTTGTTATTTTACATAATGATCTTCAAGAATTCCTCAGATCACCATATAATACTATACACAATTATTCCAATCCTATGAATGATAACTATTTTGTTCCAAGAACTTAAAGAATTTGTAGCACAATCATCTTAGCTATCCTAAGTGTGTTTATATCATTTTAGAATGTTTTCTTTTTCCCTTCCTTTTCCTTTTCCTCATTTTCCCAGAGATATCATTTTTCCCTTTAAGCAGACTCTTACCCATTCACTGTATTTATTGAGCATTTGTATCTTATGTACTCTTACCATTTCTTACACTAGGGAGACTATGTGGTATTTACACATGTGATTTTGATTTATTTCACTTATGAGTATGGTCTCAAGTTGCATCCATAAATGCAACTGTCAATCATATTCTCTCTTCCAAACAGTTGTCCATATCTTCACACACAATGAATTCACACAAAACAAAACAGTATTATCCATTATTATTATTTTATCCATTCCTTACAAATTGTGCTGCTATAAACATGGGTGCACATATATCACTGTAGTATGATGCTTTCAGTTCTGGGAATCTACCCAAAAGTGGTATAGTTGGGTCAAATGAGACTTCCAATCTCAGATTTGAAGTAATCTCCAGACTAACCACAACAGTGGTTGCGCCAGTCTGCACTCCCCCTAACAGTGCAGAAGAGTTCCTTTTTCCCACAGCCTCTCCAGCATTTGCTGTTGGTAGTTTTCTTTATCCTGGCCATTCTTTCTGTAGTGAGATGGAATCTCATTGTTGTTTTAATTTGCATTTCTTTAATGACCAATGATGCTGAATATTTTTTTCATGTATTCATTTTCCTTTTGTATTGCTTCATCTAAGAACTATGTATACATCCCTGATGCCCATTTTTGGAATGGGTCTTTGAATTTTGGGGATCTGATTTTTTTTTTTAATTCTTTATATGTTCTACACAGAAGTCCTTTGTCTGAGGGAAAGTTGACTAAGATTTTTTTTCCCAATTTGTGGGTTTTCTTTTCACTATGCTGGAGATTTCTTTTGACATGCAAAAACTCTTTAATAGGACATAATCCCAGTTATTGATTCTGGGATGTATTTTGCATGACATTTGATTCTTGTTCATGAATTCTCTACCTACTGCTATGTCTTCAAGATTTCTATCTACTTTGTCAGCCAACAGATTTAGTGTTTCTGCTTCAATATTTAGATCTTAGATCCATTTAGACTTTAGTTTAATACATGATGATAGGCATTGGTCTAGTTTTAGTTTTTGGTATAAGAAGAGCCAATTTTTTCAGCAACATTTGTTAGAGACTATCTTTCTTCTAGTGGATGTGTTTAGCCTCTTTATCAAAGATAAGGTGGTTGAGTGTGTTTTTAGTTGTAGTTGTATCTTCTAATCTATTCCATTAATCTTCAGGTCTGTTTTTATTCCAGTACCATGCTGATTTTATTACAGTATCTTTGTAGTATAACTTCAAGTCAGGGATTGTGATGCCTCCTGTCTTGCCTTTGTTGCTTAGAATTGCATTTGCTAGTCAAGGTCTCTTCTAGTTCCAGATGAATCTTAGCAGTTATTTCTCTAGATCTATGAGGTAGGAAGTGATATTTTGATTGGGATTGCATTGAATCTCTGTAACAATTTTGGGAGAATGGCCATTTTCACAATATTTATTCTTCCTATCCATGAACAAGGTTTGTCTTTCCATTTACTGAGGTCCTCTTCGATTTCTTTTTTCAGGGTGTTATAATTTTCCCTGTACAACACTTTTACATCTTTTGTTAGATTAATTCCTAAGTATTTCATTTTTTTGGATGCTAGTGTGAAGGGTGTGGCTTCTCTTGTTTCTCTCTCATTTATTTCATTGTTAGTGTATAAGAATGCTATTGATTTTTGAGTATTGACTTTGTATCCAGCTACATTGCTGAATTTATTATACTTAGGAGTCTTTCAATGGAGTTTTTGGGGTCTTCCACATAGAATATCATGTCATCTGCAAATAATGATAATTTAACTACTTTTCCTATCTTTACTCCTTTTATTTCTCTCTTTTGTCTAATTGCTCTGGCTAGTATTTCCAGTGCTATATGGAATAGGAGTGGTGGTAGTGGACACCTTTATCTTTTTCCTGATGTTAATGTAAAGGCTTTCAGTTTTTGGCCATTTAATATGATGCTGCCTGTTGGTTTGTCATAGATGGCTTTTATCATATTGAGGTAAAAACCATCTATTCCAATTTTCTGTAAGAGCCTTATCATGAATATGTGTTGGACTTTATCGAAAGCTTTTTCTGCATCTATAGAAATGATCGTGTGGTTCTTATTTTTGGCTCTATTGATATGGTGGATTACATTTATTGATTTGCTTATGTTGAGCCATCCCTACATTCCTGGGATGAATCTCATTTGGCATGGTGTATAATCTTCTTAATGATTTGCTGCATTCTGTTTGTTAATATTTTATTGAGAATTTTTGCATCTATGTTCATTAGGGAGATCAGCCTGTAGTTCTCTTTTTTGGTTGGGTCTTTCTTAGGTTTTGGTACTAGAGTAATATTTGTTACCAGGAATGAGTTAGGGAGAATTGCTTCCCTTTCAGTTTCATTGAAGAGTTTGAGGAGTGTCAGCATTAAATCTTTGAATTTCTTATAGAATTCTGCAGTGAATTAATCTGGACCTGGGCTTTTCACCATTCGTAAGGATTTAATTACATTTTCCATTTCATTAGTTGAAATTGGGTTATTCAGCAGTTTTACATCTTCTTGACCCAGTTTTGGTAATTCATATGTTTCTAGGAATCTGTCCATTTCTTCTGTGTTATCAAACCTATGAGAATAGAAGTTTTCAAAATAGGTATTGATGATCTGTATTTCCACAGGGTCTTGTAGCGATTTCACCCTTTTCATTCCTTATTGAATGAATTTCAATTTTTTCTTTCCTTTTTTTAAAAAAAGGTTGGCTAAGGGCTTATCAATTGTATTTATTTTTTCAAAGAACCAACTCTTTGATTAATTGATTCTTTGTACTGTTTTGTTAGTCTCTATTGCATTGATTTCTGCTCTGACCTTTATAATTTCCACCCTTCTTTTGGCATTGGGCTTGGCTTATTCTTCTTTTTCTAGATGTTTGAGGTGTACTATTAGGTTGTTTATTTGTGTCCATTCTGTTTTCCAGATGTGGGAATTCACTGCAAGAAATTTCCCTCTGAGGACTGCTTTCATTTTGTCCCACAGGTTCCTGTAAGATGTATTTGTATTTCAATTTGCTTGTAGATATTTTTTAGTTTCTTCTTTAATTTCTTCTGTGAACCACTGATTGTTCAGGAGTGTATTATACAATTTCCATATGTTTGTGGTGTTTTTGCAGTTTCTTTTATCATTAATTTCTAGTTTCATGGCACTATGATCTGATGACATGCATAAGATAATCTCAATTCTTTTGCGTTTACTTAAGCATGTTCTGTGGGCTAGTATATGGTCTATTTTAGAGAATGTTCCATGTGCTGCTGAGTAGAATGCATAGTCTGATGTTGTTGGGTAGAACACTATGTTTATGTCTACCAAGCGCATTTGTTCACAGTTGTGATTCAGTTCTGTTATTTCTCTGCAGGTTTTCTGTCTAGTTGATCTGTCCCTTTGTGTCAATGGTGTGTTAAGGTCTCTTGTTATAATTGTGTTTTTGTTTATTTAATATTTAATTTCTGTTAATATTTGTTTTGTGTAGCTAGGTGCTCCCAAATTTCCTGTATATGTATTTAATACTGTGATCACTTCCTGTTTTTTCCTCTAACTAGTATGTAGTGACTTTCTTAATCTCTTTGGATCATTCTTGGTTTGAAGTTCACATTCCCTGCAACCAGAATAGCTACCCCTGCTTTTTGGGGGGTTCCTGTTGCATGAAGTATTGTTTGTCATCCTTGGACTTTCAGTCTATGGGTTTCTTTTTAGGTTAGATTGGTTACCTGCATACAGCATATGGTTGGATGTTGTTTCTTGATCTACCAGTCTGTTTCTTTTCATTATTGAATTTAGGCCATTTACAGTAGTGGTTATATCTGATATATATTGCTTTACTTTTGATATGTTATCTTTCTGCTGTTGATTTGTTACCTTTCTACTCTGTTTAATTGTTTTTTTTGCTTAGTATTTTTTTTCTATGTCTGTCTAGAAAGTTGTTCAGTATTCTCTGCAGCATTGGTTTGGTGGTCATGAAGCTCTTCAGCTGTTCTTTGTCATGGAAGTATCTTATTTCTCCATCCATTTCAAAGGACAGTTTTTCAGTGTACATCAATCTGCAAAGTCTGACTTTGAGAAGTCTTGGAAGTCATTTTCCTTTAGGATCTGAAATATTTAACTCCATGCTTTTCTTGACTTCATTGTTTGTATTGAGAAGTCTGCTGTGATTCTGATAGGCTTTCCTTTATAGGTGATCTGTTTTCTTCTCTCTAGCAGCTTTTAATATTCTGTTCTTATGTTGGATTTCTGGGATGGTGATTATTATATGTCTGGGTGTATTTTTATTTTGGTTATGATTTTTATTTTGGTTTGGAGTTCTATATGCTTCACTGATCTATATGTCAGTTTCCATTCTCATGTTTGGGAAATTTTCAGCTATTACTTCTGTAAATATCCTCTTGACATCATTTGTGTTGTCCCCTTCTTTTTCATTTATACCTATCAATCTTATGTTGTTTTTCTTTGCATCATCTTGCAGCTGTTGAATTGTTATTTCCTGATTCTTTGTTATTTTTAAAAGATCTTTTTTTTCCTGTTCACTAGCTGTACTCATGTTAGAGGTCTGAAATTCTATTTTCACCATCTTTGATGAGGTTTTGTCAACTTTTGATGGAGTTTTTGATTTCCTGTATATTTCTCTGAATCTGCTTCATGTATTCTATTTGTTTCTTATATTGTTCATTCAGGATTTCTATCTCTGCATTGTTCCTCTAATTTTTTTAGCTATGTCTTCTTTAGATGTATTCAGCATTTCTTTCATTATATTTATCATTTCTTCTTTTACCTGAGAGATTATTCCTCATCTGAGTTCTTTTATGGCTTCCCAGAGTTGTTTCTTTATTTCATTTGTTATCATTTCAGGAATTTCAGCTGTATGGCTTATATTTTCTTCTGTGTCCATGTCTCCTAGGCTTGGTTGGGTTGGGCTGGAAATTTGAGGTTGCATTTTGCTGTTTTGTTTTGTCATTTTCCTATATTTCTGGGTTTCAAGAGATGTTCCAAAGCTTCCCCTGTGCACTGGGAGTTACCTCGCCCACTTTTGGCTCTGAGAGTAGACTGCAGGCAACTTCTAGCCTCTTTGGAGTTCCCTGGGTGTGGTCCAGTTAGGTCCACACTCTAGTGATTTGGGATGCTGGTCATGGTCTTGCTGGGAGCAATGTTCCAAAGCTTCCCTATGCACTTGCATTCAACTCATGCTAATTTGGTTCCTGGCACTGAATTAAGACCCCTGCTAGCTGCTTGGAGGTCACTGGGTGTGGCCCAGTGAAGCCTGCAGGGATCTCCTTTGCCAATATTGCTGTTCTTGGTCAACATTTTCACAAAGATATGGGCTAAGTCATTCTCCATTTTATTGCCTGCTGTTCCATTGGTTTATTCAAGAGCTTCCTTAGATTATGACAACCTAAAGATAAGTGCAAGTAATGTTCTCTGTAAATCATAAAATTATAAAACTATCTACATTTTAATTGCAAAAAGAATCAGGGTCTTGAAACAATTTTCAAAGGCAGCCTCTTATAGAAGAATAAACAAAATTTAATTCCAAATTCACGGGCTTATCCTGACCCAGTTGTCAGTGTTGTTTACATTGCTGATGGCATCATATTCAAGTGACCTCTGGGTGCTCTGGACAAACAGACAAAAAGCCTGTGTGGAAATATTATGAAATTGAAGGGCATCTTAGCTTTCTTCCTAGACATGTTTCTCATTTGTGAGTGAAGTATCTTCTGCAAACAAAATCATTCTATTTATTAATTTACAAGTTCACAGATGTTTTATCTTTTTCTAATATTCTACAGCAACAGCTGTTAACAATTTCATATTAACTTTTTTGTCCCCAATGATTATACCAAAAATTTAATTATCTGTTTTCAACACTCTTTTAGGCTAATTAAAGAATTTATATTAAAGAACTCCATGCTGAATACATTCAGAAAAAAAAATTCTTGCATCTCTTGTTTGTTTATTTCTTTTGAGGGAAATTACTTTTCTTTTTGATTGCTGCATGTCATGGCTCTTCAGTGGAGACAAATTTTTTTCACATCACTGTTCCATTTGAGAATGTCTAAAATATTTTTCACACTAAATTCATGGTTACAGAGCAGATGATCTAAAGAATTTTTGAAGAAAAGAAGTATCATATGGAATGGTAGTCTGAAAGTACAATTATTTATTCTTTATGAAAGTATTTATCTAGTATTTTTTCATATGTTTACCATTAGAGGGTCAGTGCTATGAAACAGTGATGAACAAAATAAGAATAACATTTGTTCCACTATGATTTACATAAGGTAAAAAAACAATACCAAATGTATTAATTGAAAAAGTTATTTTATTATGCCAGAGTATAAATTTTAATAGTTATTATGAAGAATGATTTGTCAGTATATAAATAAAGTAGAAGCATCAGCACACAGATAGAAGATAGTAGAATAACTTACATACCAACTACTAGTGTATTTTGCAAGTAAAAATATGTTGGAACTTACAGTGGAGTTTTATACAAGAGGTATAATAAAAGCTTACAGAGAAATGTAAATCCATTTTGTTTCAAACAAAACACCATCTTTCTTATTGACTGTGGAATTACTTTTTCATCTAGATCAGTGAATCAAATAATATGAACCATAGAAGTGACTTGATTTTTCCATACCTAATTCACAGTATGTCTGGGTTGCAACTTGTGCCTTTGTTTGTTCTGATTTCATTCATGAACATGTTCTGATTTCTTGTCCTTCCAAATACATTATGAACATTTTTAGAAGGTAAATACACTCAGATCAATTTGAGAGAGCTGTGTCATATTGGAAAAAGGTGGTCAATGTAATATCACAAATTTCTGCTTCACAATGATGATAATTAGATAATTTCTACTCTGTAATGTCTTTAAAATGCTATCAATAAAGTACTTAAAGTGTCTGTTCATATAAATGAATATGTCATACTACAAAAAATTATAGATACTGTATTCTGAATATTACAATAAACTTTTTAAAATATACTAAAATGATGCTTAAAATGCTTTATTTTATATTTTTCACAAGAATAAATATAACACATAGTCATTCTTAAATTATCTTCTAAGATACAAAGTATCTTGCAATAGGAGGAATGAATTGATACTGTGCTTCTCCTACATTGTCTACATCAGTCATTTAAAATTCAGAGAGGTTAAATGACTTGCTTCTGGATAGTTAGCTTCAGAGTCATAAGAAAAAAAAAAAACAGTTCTGTTGACTCCAGATTTACAGCTCAAAAAGAAAATATTTAACTGCACTGTATGCATATGTATGTATAAAACATTGGGAAATATTTACTTTTGTAATTCTTTAATATATGTTTGTGATATATAATAATTAAAGTTGTTTAGGAAATTGATACATATACAAACTGAATCCTAATTGTCTTCCTTTGTTACTCACATTGTCCTGTCCCTAATTCCTCAAATCCCAGTCTAGTTTCAAAAAAGATTTACCACTCTGTTTTGTATGACATTTTTTTATTTTTCTGTTTAAATTATTTATATTCTAGTTCACTCATATAAAGGAAACCATGCCTTCAGTGTGTGATATTTTTCTACTAGCATTATGATCTCAAGGTGCATCCATTTTCCTACAGATGACACAGATTTATTTTTCTTTAAGGCTGAGTAATACTCCATTGTGTATATATAACACATTTTCTTTACTCATTCATCTGCTGAGCATATTGGTTGCTTGCATAATTCAGCTGTTATTAGTTGTGCTGCTATAAACACCATATGGATATGCAAATATTACTGAAATATGACGACTTTAACTTTTTCAGGAAGATATCCAAGGCAGATGTAGTTAGGTAAAATGAAATTTCTACTTTCAGTGTTTTGAGTACTCTTCACAGTATTTATACAAACTTACATACCCGTCAACAATGTGAAAAGATTGATTTTACTCTACATCTTCACCAGTTTTTGTTTCTTCTGAGTCTTGATGACAGCCACTCTTCTCCCGGTTGGCCAAAAATGCTGAACATTGTTTCTTGCACAACTTGCCCATTTGTACTTCTTCTTACAGAAAAATTTGTTTATTTTAATTGTACAGTTTTAAAATGGGTCTTTTAAATGGATTTTGGAATCTAATTTTTAAAACATTTTATATATTTTAAATATAAATACTCTGTACAAGGGTATCTGTCAAAAAATTTTTTCCATCCTATAAGTTATATGTTCCCTCTTTTGAATGCATCCTTTGCTGAGCATAACTTTTTAATTTGATATAAACTGATTTTCTGAATCTTGGTATTATTTCTTGTGCTAATGTGGTTCTGTGCAATAGGTGCTTGCCTATGCCTGTGAGTACTAAAGAGTTTTACCTATTTTATCTTCTCACAGATGCAATCTGACTGTTTCTATAACACTTATTTGATTATTATTTCTAAGTCTTCTAGTGGAATTATTTTGCTTCCCAGTGTAAAGTATCATATGATTACCAAATAAGGATAGTTTGACTTCTCACTGTTCTAGTAATCTTTTTTTTATTTATTTATTTCTATTGCTTAACTGTGCTGGTTAAAGTTCTGAGACCTACACAGGAGTAGTAAGAGTGGGTATTCTTATCTTTTTCTGACTTTAGGAAGAATCCTTTCAATTTTCCTCTATTAGAATGAGGCCAGCAGTGCACCCTTCAATAGCTCAGCTGGTAGAGTGGAGGGCTATAGAATGAGGCTGACAGTGGGCTTATCATAAATAACTTTCAACAATTTGAGATAACATCATGCTTTATTTATTTATTTATTTATTTATTTATTTATTTTTACTGGTACCAGTGAGCTAACTCACAAGTTCGTGCTTTCCAGGAAGGAATTTGTGCCACTAAACACAAGCTATAAATATTTTCATAAGGATTATTTTATTTTTTGTCATGAATAGATGTTAGATTTTGTCAAATTGTTTTTCTGCATTACTGAGATAATTATGATTTTCCTCTTACTTCTACATATATCATGTATTTCATTTATTGATTGAAGTATGTTGAAACATACTGACATCTTGAGATGAGACCAATTTAGTGATGATGTATGATCTTTTTAATGATTTGTTGCATTCTGTTTGTAAGTATCTTGACAAGGATTTCTTCATCTGTGTTTATTAAGGATATTGGTATATAGTATTTCATGTTTATTGAGTCTTTTTTAGTGTCAGGTAATTTTGATTTCAAGGAAAAGTTTTGGCAGTATTCCTTCATTTTGAAGTTCTTGGAAGCTTTGAAATACTATTAGTGCTAATATTTTTCTGATAATCTGGTAAAATTCAGAAGTGATTCTATCAAGTTTCAGCTTTTCTTTTTTTCCCTCCTCCCATTCCCTCAGCTTTTCTTACTTGTTATAATTTTTACAAATGTTTCAATTTAATTGCCAGGTATGACTATTCAGAATTTTTAAATTTTCTTGATTAAATTTTGATAAGTCCCATGTGTGTTCTAATGTATAGGTTTTTTTCTAGACTCTCCAAGTTGTTGAATTATGTTTTCAAAATGTTTTCTCATAATGTTCTGGATTACAGGGTTTTACATTGTAATATTACCTTATTTATTTCTAATTGCATTAATATGGTTCTTTCCTTCTTTGCCAAGTTTGAAAAAGTGATCACTGATCTTATTTATCTTTTCAAATAAACAAGTTGTTGACATATTGATCTTTTATTATTGATTGTTTTTTAGCCTCAATTTCATTGACTTCAACTCTGATCTTTATAATTTCTTTCCTACTATGAGTTTTGGAAATATATTGTTCTTTTTTCTTAGGTTTTTGAGAATTGTGATTTGGTTACTTATTTAAAATCACTTTAAATTTCAAACAGTCATTCACAGCTATAAACTTCTTTTTTGATCTGCTTTCATTGTGTCCCATAGGCTTTAGTATGATGTACTGCTATGGTCATTTAATTATAGAAATTTTTAATTTCTTCACTGATAACTAGTATCATTCATTACTCCATCAAGTGTGTTCTATTTTTACATAGTTTCTTTCATTGTTGGTTTCTGGTTTCACTCCATTATGGTTCTGTATGCTTTTCCACCACTGCAACACAACTCCAAACCCTCCAACTTAAAGCATTGAGATAGATGCAGAAAATCACCCTCAGAGGCTGAGAGCAAGACAAACAGGCTGATGATACCCCAGCAGTGTGGTTGGAGATGTGACCTTGAAGGGAAAAGTTTGAGTGTTTTAAGCGTTAGGGTAAGGGATGATCCTGGGCAACAGTCACTACATTGTTAGATTGGACAGCTATTGTAATGGGCCAGATATTTTAGTAAGCAGGATGTAAAGATGCTGGGAACAAGGAACTTGTGGTTGCCTGTATCAGTTAGATGTACAGAGAATAAACCAGGTCGAAAAGGATTCACATGTACAAGACAAAATGGAAGTCTAGTTACAAAATGGAGTTATATTTGCCATCACAAAAGGAAAGGAGGTTTATCTTATCACAGTTTCAATTCATGATCCGTGGCTCCAAGGCAGACATCCTGGTGAAAAGGAGTGATAGAACAAATCTACTTAGTTCATGGTGTCCAGGAAACAGAGCATGTTAAGAATGTCAGAGGAGAAGGAGCAAGGAACCAGACACAGTCATCAAAATCATTTTCCACCTGGTCCTAGACATATCCATTAGTGTGCTCTACCAGTTCCCCGAGCAGCTTCCAAATTCAATCTAGTTGACAAGCTACACTAAATGCCACCTTCAATCCCTTGTCAACTGCATATCAAAACATATCTACTTAATATTTCCTCTCCAAAAGTTTAGCAAGTTCATAATTCTAACATGATGCTGCTATCCAGCATCATCCCAAAATGCAACAATCAACAGTCCTTTCCCTACTGTTCAGCAGTGCCAAAACGTTTTTCTTTTTTTATTTACTTTTTTTTTTTGAGATGGGGTTTTGCTATATAGTTTGACCCAACCTTGAATTCATTATGTGCACCAGGCAACTCTAAATTTATGGTGATTCTCCTATATCCACCTCCCAAATCTGAGATGAGAGGCATTGGTGCCATCCTCAGCCACCAGCATGCTTCAGAAGTCAAAATTTAAGTCTTTTCTGAGACGCCAAAGAAACTTTTTCTTTTAAATCTCTGTAAAATTCAGAAACAAGTTATGTAATCCCAAAGTATAATGACACAAACTAAACATTCTCATTTCAAAAGGAAATAATGTGGAAAAAAAAAGAATGTGGGAATAGAAAATAGGACTAAAATTCAACAGAGCAAACATTAAACACGGTAGTCTGCCTCTGGTATCTTGTATATTGAAGATTAGAGGTGGGTTTCAGAGAGCTTGTTTCAAACTGTTGTGTCCCTTTCTTTCCTTTATCAGTACACAGAGACTTGTTTTTGACTCTACCTATCAGTTTTGGCTTGAAAAATAGTTTTGACTGAAACGAGGCTACCTACTCCTGCTTAAATTTGGCTATTCGTTTCATGGAGTACTCAATTTTGCTCTTTCACTGTTGACCTCTACGTATTGTATTGCATTTGTGGATGAGGTGTGTGTCTCGCAGACAATTTATAGTTGGGTTCTGTTTTTTAATCCAATCTGAAAGGCTGTGTCCGTTAGATTAGGAATTAAGACCGTTATTTAATCTTCAAAGTGCACTATTTTTCCAGCGCTGATTTCTAGATTTTTTTTTTCCTTTGTCCAACTTTGTTCATCTAGATTTTTTGTTCAACTAGATTTTTTTCCCTTGTTCGACTACTATTTATATGTACTCCTTCCTTTGTACTCCTTGCTAACGTTGCCTGTGTTGTTTCTGTTTTGGAATTCCCTGAGTACTTTCTGCTATACTAGTCTCATGGCCATGAATTGCTTTAGATTCTTTTTGCTATAGAAGGCCTTTGTTATACATCAATTTTGAAGGATAATTTTGCAGGATGTAATAGTTGGAATCAGCAATTGTTTTCTTTTGTGGTTTGAAACATTTCATTCCAAGCTCGCCTAGTCTATAAAGTTTGCATTGAGAAATATACTGTTATTGTAATAGGCTTGCTTTATAAATTAACTGATACTTTCTTCTAATGAGTTTTGGTATGTTCTATTTGTTTTGCATTTCTAGGATTTTGGCTATAACATGTCATGAGGAAATTCTTTTCCATTTTCATCTACTTGGGTTTCTAAATTCTTCATTTATCTGTGTATTCATTTCAGTCTCTAAAGATGGAAGATATTCTGCAATTATTTTATTGATAACATACCTTTAATTTCTTTCTCTAGACCTTCTTTGACTACTCTGTTTTTTAGATCAGTTCTTTAGAGTGATCCAGGGTCTCTTGAATTAGCTCCTTAGGAGTCATAAGCACTTCTGTTTGAGAACCAAATTCGTCTTTCATTCAATCAAATGTTTGTCTTTTTTAAGGTCATTATACATCTTGTTATAAATCATTTCTCACCTGATTCATACCCTTTTTCAGCTCATTGAACACCTTCTTATTTGCATATTTTTTTCTTATTTGATCTCTTCTCTTTGAAATCTTTATTCACTTAGTTTCCTTGCCTGAAAAGAGAAGTTGTTTCTGATTTATGACCAAACAAGGAAATGAATTTCCTCTCCTTATAAAACAACCCTTGACATGGGAGAACCTAATGTGAAGCATATACATATTAAACAGCATGTACATAAACACATCAACTATTATTCTTACACCCTTACTAGCATTCTACTGATGTTCACTTACTAAAAGGAGCTAAAAGAAAACACACACACACACACAAATGCAAAATGGAAATAGTCCTCTAATTCCTGTTTATAATACAGTTAAAATTTAACCTGTGTGTTCTTCCACCTTAATTACAAAATTAAAAAAACCATACTATGTAGCGCTTCATGGGGGCTGAGCTCCAGTCCTCTGTGGTTTGTACTAGAAAGCTGAAGATGTGATCTGGTGTTTGAGTTTTTGTTCTCCATTGACTTGTTTTGCCTGCCAGAGAGTGAAGGGGCTGGTGAATCCAGATGGACTACCCATTCCCTCTGCAGGCAGAGCTCCCCTAAGTTTCAGTTTTCCTCCTGTGGACATGACTTGCAGAGGTTTTTGCCTTTACTTCCCGATTGGACTTCAGTTTTATCAGACAAGGTCAAGGGTGGTGGGCACAAAAAAACTTGTTTACCTCCCAGTCTCTTACTTGACCTCTGGAGAGCTTTCCTCTGTCTTTTCCACTTCTGGCTAAGGCCTAAAGCTGCTTGGGTGTGCTCTTTCTCTGTCACTGTGAGTAATGGTAATGTAATAAAACCTCTGACTACACCACACTGCTCCCAGCTTTCAGCCCATGACAATTTTTGTCTATTCCACACAAGAATCTCTTCCCAACCTATGAATTCAGTGGCATTTGGGGCTTAACAAAAGAAAATCCTTCTGCGTGGAATTAAGTAGCTTTTCGAGGACTATTGGCTAGAGTTCATAGAGGTGCAGAACTCAGCAGCTTTCAGTGGGCCACAGAAGAATCCTTCACAGGCACTGCTGAGCTCAGCAGCATTTGAAGCGCGGGTTGCAGGAGAGATCACACAGGGCACAGCGCTCACAGTGTTTGGGGCAGTGGAGGAGTGGTTATTGTGCCACTGCTCCACTGTCTTTTCTCCACTTCTGTATTCCACTATTTATAGCTGCTACAAGTTCCTGAGACTCTGTTTCCCACGGATCCCTCCATGTCATGTTTTCTTTGGCTCCTAACTGGGACTACAGTATTTATCCCTGCAGTCCCTTGGGCTCTGCGATCCTAACTCTGTGTGATTCTCTCTAGCTTGTACTTCCTTAATGAACAAGTGGGCACAGGGTGGTGGCTGCTAGGTTGAACTTCCCAGACCAGCAGATGCTGTTGCACTTGACTTTTTCTCTCATGCTCTTTGGTTTTGTCCTTGGATGACCTGTTCATTGGCCTGAACTGTTAACAGTATTTGGATTGTAAAGTAACCCTGCTTCTTTTTCTGAACACCCCTGTTACTCGAATTTATCTAATGGGCTTGTCCAAAGTGCATTGCAGTGGTGGTTGGATTTCTGTTTATCTGTCCTTCATTTTCAACCCTCTTGGAAGGTTTCTTCCAGTATCTAATGGGCACTGCTGCCTCTCACGAGCCATGACGTTCCTCTCCCATAGAACTATTCCAAATGTATGTCCACTCAAGTAGTAAAAAGAATGAAAGGTACGGCACAACATCACTTATGTAGATTTAGATATAATCTTAACCTAAATTGTATTGCATATATCCTAATACAAAATCCATACTTAACTCCATACAACAAATGCTGCAGTGAGATCTTTGAAGAATCAAACATGGAAATGACAGCAGAGACTCTCAGACAAAAATAAATAATAAAACATAAACAATAAAATACATGAGAAAAACAAGAGAAAGATTAAGACCAAACACAACTGACACTATCCCAAAGACTGACAAACATATATAAATAAATTCTCTAAGGTTAAGAAAATACACAAAGATTAAAGTCATGTTTGATAAAAATAATACAAAGGGCTAACCAAAAATGACTTTTGTAATCAGAAAATTAGATGTAGGACAACAGTATGCTGGTGGTTTATTTCTCTTAAACTACTGAAAATCATGAAACAGTTGGCCAGCATCCAACATTCATAAAAATTCAGAAAAACAAATTTTGTAAAGTGCTCAAGGGAGTATGCAGAAAGGCAACATTCTTATAGGGAATGGATTATAAAGGAGCATACTTAACATCCTAGGTGTTTAATTTATACAAATTCATCATAAAACTGAACACACAGCATGGTTTTAAGAACTCTGCATTTCTGCTTCTGGTATGCAGCATCACTTTCACACAAAAAAACTCTGTTGATTACGGCACCTAAAACATTTCTGAGTAAAATTACAAATTTACTTTTTCAAGAAGGCAACTTCCTGAAATTTCTGTAATAAAAATACAAAGGGAGAGCATGTTGAGGGGACCGGAAACTTCAGTTAATGGTTACCAGTATGTTGCTTGTCTTTTATTTTTAATGGATTTTCATGGAGAATCATCTTATATCATAAAGTAGTACCAGAAACTAAAAGTTATGGGGGAAATGTTGGTATCTTTTTGGGCAAAGGACAGTGGGACCGAATCTGACAAATATTTCTGAGGTACATACTCAGAAAAGAGGTACCCACTGACGGATTCAGAGAAACACTACAAAAGCTGAAGGCATTGAATTGATTCTTTAACAATGATAAGTGAGGCATAAAGAACAAGTGTAAATGCATTCTATAGAGGATAAAATATACACACAACATACAATTAAATAGCTTTGCTTTTCATGTGTCTCTCACATGTCAGAAATTTTCCACTTGTCTTCACTGACCCATTGATCTCTTATCTAGAGGTGTTGTTTCCTTCTTAGGCATCAGCTTGTTCATGGCTAATGTGATTATTTCACTCTCTATACTTTGTTTCAGGTTTGGTCCATAGGCTCCCACCTATAAAGCATCAGAGTATGAACTTCTGAAAGATAATCCATTCACCCCTGCTTACCTAAGATACCATTGTTCTTGATCAGAGAACTCACACTAAGTCAAGCAGATAAGTTCAAGTGAAAGACTTTGGTATAAATTAGTGTAATCATTACATAACCTTGGTGGATGAGCCATTTTCTTAGAGAAAATAGCCCTAAGTCACTGCAGCTCCATTCATAAATTGGTCAGCTTTTCCTTTGTTGGGACAAAATGCCTGACACCCAAAACTTAAAGAAGAGAGGTGTAATTGGCTTGCAGTTTCAGAGGTTGCAGTCAATGGTCAGCTGCTTCTGAAAACAGTAACACTATGGTGTAAGGGCATGGCAGACTAAAACACTTCATTTCACAGCACCTACAAAGGGCAGAGCTTAGGGGGACATAGCACAGAAGGGACCATGACCTAGAAATTAAAAGAAATTTATGACTCACTCAGACAACACCCAGAAGTGTTCATTACTAATCCACTAGGCAGGAATTCTCAAGCCAATGAAGATGACAAGCAAGATTAACCTTCACAGTTCATCTGAATAAGACAATCAGTCCTAAGAGATACAGGTGAAACTACCTGTTGAACAGGGAATTTGGGCTACCATGAGATTAAAGGGTTTATTTGAGCAAAAAGAGATTCACAAATCAGGCAGCTCTAAATAAGAGACTGCTTGGAAGTTTTCTTCTGGAAACATAAGTAAACATTTCTACAGGATTATCATGGAAGTAAAATAAAATATTGGATTGATGAAAGTTAATAAAATAGCCTTATTTTGTCTACCCTACTGGAATATCTCTGAATATATTGTTAGTTGGTTGTTTCTCATTGGTTGCGTTTAAGTACTGATGTTCTTTATTGTACACATTTAAGAAAAAAGTCAAATTTGTGTTAGGTTTGTAAGTCAAACAACCTAGTTAAGGTCACTTTTGTGGCCTAATTCACTTTGTCTTCTAAGATATTTAACAGACATGTGTTCATTTTAATTTATTTATAAACCCCTTAGGATGTCCTTGCTCAGTTTCTTTACATATAAATGCATTTCTGCTATGACTCCCTTTTTGAGCAAAGGCTCAAAAATTTCACTCACAAACTTCTCATCAGATTTGTTAAACACTTCTTTTCATTGATAATAAATATTAATCAATGTTTTCTTTTTGATCTCATACCAGGTATCTTAACACCTGTTGTTAGTATTCTTATTATCAAAAAAACAGTATATTGTTAACATTAATGTTTATAAACTTATAAGTTCACTATTGAGCCAATTAAAAGGAAATTAATTTCATACTAACAAAACTCTAATAAACAGAGTTACAAGCAACCATGAGTTTCAAGAGTTATTACATCTGAAAACAATTACCTTGTAAAGTCATTTTACTTTGTCTAATTCAGTACAGTGCATCATGTTATATTGGTAGTGCCAAAAAACCTGAAAGCTGTATCAAGAAGAGAAAGTTAATATGCTTTAAAGATGTGCCCCTTATTGTAAGCTAAATAAACATCAGATTTATAAAGATAACCTTCCATGTAGTCCTGAGTACAAAATCTGTTATATATTTCATTGAGTTTGCAATATAAAGAACGTAGGGAAAATATTGTTCAGCTCATAATTAAAGATATCTGAAATCTCATGTTGATTTTTGAGTTATAAATATTTATATCTCACAGCACATTTTGCTACAGTAATAAAATTATCTCTTTTACTGTACTGAATTATCTACTTGTGCAAATAACTTGTCAATTATAGCTTAGCATAATGGTGAAGGCCTGATATCTAAGTGCTCAGAAGGCTAAGTAGGATATCATGAGTTCTGGGCTAGCCTAGGCTGCATATTGAGACCCTGTCAAAACAAAGAAAAAAAAATGTAAAAAGCAAAATATTTGTCATGTGTTTTTTGCCAACAATGTCCTCAGATATATATATATATATATATATATATATATATGCAATTTAATTATAAATTTTAAAAACATTTTTATGCATTCTTAATATTTGCATAAGTGTTATAGTAATGTTTGAATAAAAAACAATGGACAATAGGACTATAAAATATTTTACAGGTAATTCCTAGTGGCATTTTCATTATTACATTTTTTGTTAATTTTTCACTAATTTCAATTTACCTTTCTAGACTTGAGTCAATACAGAAAAAAAAATCTATATGATAGACTCAAACAAATTTTTTTTTTTAGAAAAGAACATATTTACTGAGAGAAAAAATCTTCTGTCTGAGAGATAGAAGGGGTCCTGAGTGGGTTGCAGAGGACCCTGTCTTTTCTAGGAATTTTTATAGAACAAAACCACAAGGTGAGGCAGGTCCATGGTAGAGAAAAATGGGAACTCACAAGGCAAGTGGGCATGAGGTGGGACAGAACCATGATCATCCGATAAGATTGTAAGTGTAATTACTCAGATAAAATGGATTAAATCAGGATCAAATGGGAATGAGAGTCATGTAGCAAGCAGGCATGAATACAGAATAGGGAGTTGCTGGTAAAGGGTTTGGTTTATGACTTCTTTTGATTTCCTCAAGGTGATTGACACCTATTTAGAATATCAATCCTTATATTCAGGGTGTGGTTGCATTTTTTTTACCTTTTTTCTTGAGATCTGGCCTATGGCAGAAGTGTCTATCTCCTCCAAGTTTGCAACATATCTAATTTTTACTCTGGCTCCTTCAAAGGCCTATCCATGTCTGACTGCCTATAATATTTCTAATTAACTAAGCTGTCTATAAGAGTCCCCCCTCTGAAGAAGTACCCTAAATTGCCTTGACAGAATAATAGGCAATGATTGATCTGGCTTCTTTTGGCTGAAGTGGGTTGTAGTTGTTAATCAACAATCAAAGACACACTTCAGAGGGTCTATCTAAAGGCCCTCGATAGACACCAGACTTTTTCATCTTGGATAGGCAAACAGTTTTAAGTCTGGAAAAGACAGAGCCAAAGAAATATGTATGCATAGATCAAATAATAGAATCAACAGGATAATTACGAGTACCATTAAAAGAGATTTTCACCCAGAGGAGCTAGTAATGGCTTCCATAAAGAGGATAACAATAAGGTCTAGGGAATTTTAGCATCTGACATGTCATTGATTTGTCATCTAATATCTTGAACAGCTATTGAGATACTAGTAGAAAGTTCAGAAACTTACATACTACATTTGGTTTTTGCAGTTACGCAAATACCACCATGTGCTGCTGTTAGAATGTCTAATGCTATCCAATTTTGGAGGATGGCCTGTTTCATTAATTTTACTTCTTTATTTAGGAGATATCAGCTGTGGTGTCATTTAAGGCCTGTTGAGTACAGTTAATTAAGTTCTCAATATGTATTATATAACTTGTTTTTTATTTCTAGACAAGATCCAGTGAATCCCAGTAAAAGGACTTTAAAAGGAGCCTATCACATTTGTTACTGGTTATTGGTATGATGCCTTTGGATTTGACACCTTTTAGGCAAGAAGAAACTTTAATCAAAGCATGTGTAATCAAGGTACATATAGTAAGGCATGCATAATCAAAGCATGAGCATGATAGCTTACAGATTAAGTTTAGAAACTATTTCTAAGAGATAGCAATTGTAATCCATTGGCTCTTAGGCTTCTTTATTGATGGAGTTTGACATTTGTGGGAAGTCCCTATAATTTTAGTTATAATTATCTCTAAATGTTGATAATGCATGACAGACAATAATTAAATAAAAAATTATCAGTATTTGTTTTAAAGATTGTATTAGCTTTAAAGATTCTAATTCGCCTCATATCATTATCATTTTTATTTCCAGTGGTTAATTGAAACTGCTTACTAGTAACACAGTGATTCCTGGTAGTCAAGACAGAAATACAGTCAAACATACTTTTTTTTAAGCCTTACAAAAGTATATGAAATCTAGAATGGATCTAGCCAGCAAACATTCAAGGAAATATCATTGAAAATTATAACAAGCATAGCAATAAGCAGGAGAAAATATCTGGGGTGCCAAGCCAGAGACATGGACATGTAAAGACATTGTATGGGCTCACCAATAAGCAGAATCCTTAAAAAAGTCAAAAACATGAAAATCCTGTAGGACAATGGTTACCAGGATAAGTCAGCAAAACAGAGGTCAGGGGAAGAAAGCAGAAAATATGTAGGATGAAGAAATCTAGGGATCTAATGTATACCATAAGTACTACAGTAATTAATATATTTTATAATAGAACTGCTCTAAAATAATACTTTAGAAGTCCTTATTACAATATACATAAGTAATGCAAATTCAAGGAATGATAGATATGTTAACTTGCTTCATTATATTATAAATTTCAAAACAAGATCATATGTATATCATGATAATGACCAGATTAATGACAGAGCAAATGATAAATCCCTCAGTCAGCTCTGTATAGTAGTGTACAAAAATGCACTTGATGCTACAGAGGTAAAATTTAATACCCAAAAAGTTATCTTGACCGTTTTAAATTCATCTCCCTTTAGTTTTCTGCAAGAGCTATAACTGTCCTGCAATTCTGTTAAAGCATGTAATTGTAAGAATAGAAACAAATTTGATGGACCAGCAATAAATATCCTTACCCTAAGGGAAAACCTTACAGAAATCATTTCAAGCAATAAAATCCTCCTGTTTTGAAAAAGCTAAAAAGAAATTTTTGTAAACTAAAAACCTAACTCTGAGAGATTCAATACTTTCTATCTCTCATCTTTTATATCATTATTTAAGTCTGGTTTCCTTTTAATTTCATTCCAACAGATAAGGTATTTTCATTTTCATTACTGGTACTACATTTTTAACTTTTCCAAGCCAAATGGTTCTAGTTTAACTAACATTCATTTTTTTAAAAAATGTTAATTCCTCACTTTAAGTTTTCAGATAACTATGTATTCACATGTATGTCAACTGCTAGGAATTGTAGAATACACAAAAATTGCACGTGAGGTAGTATGTGCTTACAGAAATACTCAAATATAAGCTCTGATCTGTATACTTAAATATAACCTGGTTCCAAGTATACACAAAAATAATCACTATGAAGAGTGAGGGAAAAGAAAATTAAACATGTTATTAGAATTATAAAAGCACAATTCTAGGAATATTTAGAAATAAATAATCTTCAGATAACAAAAATTTATGTATATATAAGGGGACAGCAGGTAAATGTGTTCAAAGTGAAGATGTATATAATACTTGATATTTTGTACTAATAAATGATTTATTGAATTTGTAAATCAGCATCTCTAGAATGGTACCAACTATTTGAAAATGCAACACTACAGATTGAGGAAAGTAGATTTAATGTGACAAGAATGAAAAGTTTGAGTGTGATCTCACAGGAAATGAGAGTTAATAATATGTCATTAAATGAGAAAGTTACTCTTCTATAGCAAGGCTTTTGGCATCATTTTTAGATTTCATTTCAAATAATTTTCATGTAATTAAAATTGAATCCTAGCTTCTAATAGATTCAGGCTATGAAAAATACCCTCAAAAGGAAAATTAATTTCTTCTTCAATTATCCTTTCAAGATGTCTATATCAGGCATACTGGAATAAAATGAAAGATGTGCACCTTTATACCACTTAATCTAGTACATAATCTTGTAAAAAAAGTTAAAGCTCAAGAATTATATAATGAGATACATGATAGCATTTTTCTTCAAATTTTCAGGACATTGAAACTCATTAATGTGAATGTGAGAAGAAAATGTAAATTGAAACAAACTAAATGTTATCTTCAGTGGCTTCTTAAAATGGTTACCTTAGAAGAATTATATAAACTATGTAATAGATATTCATTGTTCTGAATAGTCTTTGGATGTTGTTGCTTTCCCTCTGGCACTAAGGCATTTCTATGTAAAAATTATTTTAGTAGAGTAATTCTGTAGTATTCTAAACAATTCTGGACCATTGTATTATATGTTTTTTTGTAAAATTGTGTTCACATGTTTTCTGTCATTACTTTTAAAATGCAATTTATTTTATACTCCAGTGTTTCAAAAGATTCTGATATAGACACCAGACATACATTTTAAACACATTGCTACACACCTCAAATAGAAGCATGTTTCTAACGATGATCAATTGACTATTCGCATAAACTCACTAGGGAATAACTGAGTTAGTGGCAGAAGATAGACCCATGAAACTGTTTTTACCAAATCCTCAGACTGATTCTGGTGGGAGTAATGAAAACAACTTAGACTTAAGTGTTATAATTTTATGATGTTTTGATAAAATACTCATACTTCACCCTTATTTTAATGTTATTTTATCCCTCGTTGAACATTTTTTATAATGTATGTAGTGAACCCAAATGTATTCTTCTATTCATGCTAATACTTTTTTTTCTGCTACATAGATAATTCTTATGACATGTTAAATTGGCGTGGCACAAATTTATTAAGTAAGTCTTTTCTTTGACTCATTAAAATGGACCACTTTAGGAATTGTCTTGTTGTCATGATTTGAAAACACCAAAAATATAAGAAATGCTTGTATCTAGGCATTCACAGGTAGGTGCTGTAAGACTCTGTTCTGTGACAATATGGGAAAAATTAAGTGAACCCTGTGATGGTCGCTATGTACTTCAAGAGGCAGTGCAGGGAGGTAGAAGCTGAACAGAGATCAGTGATTTCTCTGATAAGAGGAAATGGTTCAGAGTTTGTAAACATTGAAGTTTTAGACAAGTAGAATTCTGGAGAAGCTATACTAATGGTGAGTGGAATATATTTGGAAGGAAATAAACCAGCTAGGCATGGTGACACACCTGTAATTCCAGCACTGGGAAGGCTGAAGCAAGACCTCATTGCAAGACCCTAGCTCAAAACTAAATAAATAATCCAAAAATTTTCATGTGAATGGCCAATTTTGCCTGCATAGGGCAAAACATATAGGGTCTGAGAAGGAAATTTAGAGAACAATAGCAATGTATTTCTATGAACTCATACTGGACCAAGAGGAGATTGTGTCCCTGTCAGCAGAGAGGAGTTAACTTATAGTGTGAGTTGTAAAATGCTTATCGAGTTTTAAAAAGAAATTCACTTTACTGACTGTGTTAATTTACATAGACTCAAAGCTGCTTTGTCCCTGCTCTCTAACTTAATTGCGTTTCACAACAAACCTCAGTATTCCCTAATGGAATAAGTAAATAGAAATAAAATTGCAACCAACCAACAATACAAAACCCCAACATCCAACGTACAATTAAGAACATGAACTCTATCTAAAAAATAGATGTGATGCGAAAAAAATGATTTTCTTAGGCAATAATTTCCCTGTCAGAAAAATCAGTCAAAATTGTTGTAAGAAAAGAAAGAGAGAGAGAGAGCCACATATAACATCAAGCATGATGCCTACTGCAAAGTATGGATTTCAAAATTTATAAAATGCATGAGCATTAGTTCAACAGTTATAACAAATACAGTACATTCATGCAAGATGTTAATGATACAGCCAACTGTTGTGTGTAAAGAGCGAGGATAATAGGAACTCTGTACTTTCTGCTTATTTCTTTGTCTCTACACTGACATAAAAACCCTTAAATAAAATTTACCTACTAAAAATTAAAATGAAGCCACAGACAAATACTACTATATACATAACTTGCACTGCTTATTCTGAAATACCTAGTATTGGAAAGGATGTGCAGTGACTACTCTCCCCTCACTGAGGAAGTAACTCCTCTGACAGCATGCTTTACATATGCAAATGAGTGCATCTAGTGCCTCCGCACCCACCAGCTCCTTTACTAGGGTATTATATTCCAGACCACTATTCTCCTGTTACAGTCACCTTGGTATAGATGCTAGAAAACCAGAAATAGTCACTATACCTCAGATCCTGCTGAAATTGCTCCTATTAGCCAGGCCTAAGCTTATATAGTCTGCTTGGCATTTTCTTTCTCCCAGAAACCACGCTAAATTCCATGGCTTCCCTTGTTCCTGGCTTTCTGCCTTTCCCCACCTCCCCTACACACATACACCTTGGGCAGCTCTTCTCTTGGCAACTGTGATCAACAAATTCTGTTTTCATTGGTACTTGTTGATGCTTTGTCCTCACTATATCTGAATAACAAAAAACAATGCATTTTAAAATAACACATTTTTAAAATAGCAGATTGTTTCATTTATTTTTTTTTCTTCCTTCTTTCAACATAATGTAAATTTTGTATCCTTTGACTAGTGTCTTCTCACTTTCTCCAGATCCTAATAGCCATTCTAGTCTCTGTTGCTAGGAAAACAACTGTTTAGAGTCCACATACAAGTGGGGTGGAACAACACATCTCTCTCTCTGACTTACTATACTTAGCATATCCTTTCCATTCATAGATATATTTACAAATAGCTGTTTTTTTTCTTTTTAAAAGGCTGAGTTGTGTGTGTGTGTGATATTTTCTTTTTCCCTTTAACTATCATTGAACCCCTAGATTTTTAGCACATCTTGAGTATTGTGAATAGTGCTGCAGTAAAAGTACAAGCACTGATGTCTCTTTGACCTTCTGATTACTACTCCATTGAATATTTACTCAATTGTATGAATCAGATGATTGTACTATCAACTTTTACTAATTTTTATTAATTTTTGAAGAACTTTCATATTGTTTTCTCTAATGGCTCTTTCACTTTACATTTCTACCAAGAATACATGAGAGTTTTTTTTTCTATGTATTCTCATATGTGCTTGTTATTTCTCATTTATTTGATAAAAGCCATTGTAAGATACAGGAAATGATATATTGTCACAATTTTAATTTACATTTCTCTGATGATTAGCAATGTTGAGAATTGTTTTACATAACTGTAAATCACACTAATGTTCTTTTTAAAGAAATTTTACTTCAATTTTTAGCCCATTTTTAAATTGGATTTAAGAATGTATGATGATATTTTTAGCCAGTATTTTTCCAAAGGATATTAGCAAATGAATCAACTGTTCATCTGTTAATAAATGTTGATTCTGAATGACTCTATTTCCACTGCCTTGCTGGTTTTCTAAAGTATTTCCAGGCTTCTTCAAAGCTTCTGGTTTATAGAGCACACTTTAAATAGCAAGTGTAAGTATACTTTCTATTAATATTCAATTTCACATCAATTTAAATCTTAATTTTACTGTTTTACAACTACTTCCTTCTTTGTAAAATAGAAATTAAAAGCATTATTTATGTGATCAGCTTTTCTTAGTATAAAATCAGCCAATATGGATAAAAATCTTATGAAGTTCTACTTATGTATGAGGCTACGAAAATCTTTATATTATTTCAGAGCCTGAACTACTTTAATTTTAGCTCTAAAACTTTAGAAAGAAGAATTTACATTTTTGAAATGCAATTTTGCTTTTCTTTATATGTTTATTAAATCTCTGTAGATCTCTACCCTTTAGTACTAGTAGTACTCTTACATATTTTATGAAAAGTTAAAAGTAATACAGTTGTTTCTGTGTGAATACAGATACAAATGGTGGCTTTTAAAATGGAAAAAATTTACTTTAAAATTAAAGGAACTGGTGAGGTTTTGTTGTCAAGATGACACAGTGGCTCAGGAAGCATTTTACCTATATTAGTCCAAAGTTAAGAATGACAGTATTCCAAAAAATACAGCATGATTTTTTAATCTTTTTACATTAATACATACATTTTATAAGAACAATAATATTCATTTTGGGGAATTGCTTCATACACCTAACATATTTTGGTTGTTTTCAATCTCATTTCCCTTTGAAATCCCTTAACATATGCTTTAATATGTATGTTTAGAAACACAAAGAGAGGTTTTTACAGTATGACTTACTTTCCTCAAAATATCTGAATTGTAATTCTGCATAATGAAAATAATTTTATGATCTTTTATGAAGCAAGAACCCTAACATTAAATTATGCCAGCTTCAATAATTTTCCTGCTTCTTTTTTTGTGAATTACAAATTTTGAAATACAGTGAAGAGGGATAAATGAGTCCTGTCAAAGATCAATTACTTATTAACCAGTTAACCTACCTTTGTGAAACCTTTTTTCTGTAGTAGCTACTTAAAGCATGGGAATAATTGGTAATAAATATAATAAACAAATTTAGAATCATGGTTAGCAATTTAAAAGAACAGCTGTTTTTAAAAAAAATCAAGATCAACTCTCCACAGAAGATACATTATAAAGAATTTAAGTTCAATTATAATTGATTGAGTTGTATATTAAGTTGAACTATTAATAGAAAAGACCTTTTCTATAGCAATATTCTGCTATTCATTTAATGTTGCTTAAAACATTTCTGTTTTTTAAGATAAAAGGCAAAATAGAACACAGTGAAGTGTTGAATATTAATAGTGTAACTCAAATTAGGAATAAAAGATATTTAGAACATTGTTTTATTTTTAGTTCACAGTAATAATTTACCTATGTTCAGTCTGGATACTTTTCATGGAAAAACTTAGCACATTTTGTTGCAGAGATTAATTTGTCTCTAGAAAGTTTTAAATGTAGCTTGATAGATAGTAATAGCATTAATAAAATGTAGGGAAGGTGTTTTCCAATAACATCTTCATCAAGGCAAATAATTATAATGATAATTAAGTACTAATAAATAGTTTCAAAGACTGCATAAAAATCTAAGTATTAATATTTATCTAATATTTGGGGAAAGTTCTTGAAAACTTACAGCCAGGAAAGAACAAAGGTAAGTGTTCACAGGTGTTTGTAATCAATTCTTGATAAAATGAAATGAATTTACCCAAATTATCCTCAAGGTTTCATATGTTTCTCATCATTTTCAAAAGTTTTTGTTTTGTTCAATTCAGCCATTAAATTACATTTGTCTTCATTGTATAGCAACTGAATGTGTTTGGCATAAATATGAAAATGTATCCCATGTTAATCATACTTAAGGATTATATATTGCGTGTAGAGAACCAAAAATTTGTTAATAAACAGTATATAAAATTTGTAACTTTTTCCCAATATCAAAAGCACACATTTATTATTCTAGAGTTATGAAAAACAATAATTGTTACATATTTTAAAATGTACTAATATACTATGAAAACCTAAAAAATCTTCTACATAAATACACAAAAGAAAGAAGGCAATTGGTGTACATTTATTATTATTTATTTTTAGACTTAACTGCATAAAAAATTTGGATGATCATACACATATTCTTTGTATTTACTATGAGAAAAAAATTGTATAAAATTTTGAAATAGGAAGAATGAACAATGGTATTCTCAATTCCTTGCCATGGTAGATTATTTGATTTTTACAAGGTCCTCTCAATATAAATTGAATTGTAATATAAGAAGGCTTAGAGTTGATATCAATTTTTCCTTCCATAAAATAGAAATAATAGAAATAATTTTGAAGCCAACATGACACCTGCCTATAGTCCATCACTCTGAGGCAAAAGGATTATAAATTCAAGCCTGATTGGGCAATTTAGTGAATACATTAACTAGAAGCAGACCATTTTCTTCTATCTGCACACATCTCCAGCCCAGACCCATGAAACAGTCAAAGGCCACATATTTTTTATATAATCTAATCAAAACTCATATGGCAATGCCTTTCCTTTTTAATGTAAATAAAGTTGATGACTCCTTGATACATTAATTATACTTCTCTTGAATATTCTCAGTAGTGGAGTTGCTGAATCATTAGTTATTTTTATTTTCATTTTTAGATTTTGGATGTGACTCTACATCAGAACTATCCAATAGAACTTTATGTAACTGTGAAAAGTTCCTATTTGTGCTTTGTCAAAATTATTAACCAATGATGGAGCATAGTTATTGGATACTTGAATTGTGTCTCTGTTTACAGAGGAATTGTTTAGTTTTACTTAAATACAATTAATTTAAAGGTTGCATGTAGCTAATGACTATGGTTTTGTCTAACTTAGTCCTATACCAATCATCTACATACTAAAACATGTACACAAAGTCTTTATTTCTAAGAAGGACTCAATACTGTACATCTCTTTTTCCAAGAAATTGATTGTTCTTTTGTCATTTGATCATTTTACAAACTAAAATGCTCTCACCCAGATATTACATTGTTACCTTGTTTAAGAAATTACATACCTACAGCATATTTGTTGATGTTAAAAAATCAATACACCTAATGACTGATCAACTTACATTTTTCATGTTTTTTTATATGAATTTATTTTCTACAATCTTGAAATAGAAAAAGACTAGGTTGTTACTTAATAGACAAATGTTTTTGTAATAGCTTTATCCAAACAAATTTCACTAGTTAAGTGTGTTAGATATATTCAGGATTATGGTAATGATTCATAGTTTTAAATATTTTCATCACTCTAAAAATAAATATGGAAGTCACTTTCTATTTTCCTACAATACCTTGAATCCTAAGAAAATACTAAGCATGAAAGGTCCTAAGGAAAACCATTTGCAGCAGGCTATGTACTTTTAAAAAATTCTTTCTGAGGCTTCATCGTTTTTGATTACTACTGCACCTGAATTTTGGTGATGAAAGTTCCAAGGAGAAGTTTCCATCTGGCCTGACAAAAAGAGCTAATAGTGTAGGGTTTAAAAATCCTATACAAGATTAATTATGAAAATTGATAGACAGAAATTCATTCTGTGAACATAGAAGATGATGAATAGCTCTTCACTCTATCTTTGCAAAACAAACCCAAGAGCTACCTGGATAATACATACATTACACGCATGAAATAATGAACGATAATGAAACTGGTGTTTTTCCAATTAAAATAATTTGGGGAAGTAATTTATGTTGGTGGGGGGACTGTCTTGAAAACTTATCTAAACTTTGGAAAAGAATAAATTTGTTAAGTGTATTTTTAGTGCAATTCTGATGAGCCTGTATATACTGTATTATTTGATTCCACAAAATTATTCTTTCTGATTTTCCTTATGTTGAATATGCTACTTTACATTTTTTCTATTTTAACTCAAAATTCAATTGTCTATTGTCATGTAAGAAAGCAATTTAATTTTATGACAACTATACAATGACAGCTTATCTTTAAGCTGTCAATATTGCTACATTTTCTCTATTACTTTCAATAATTTCCCTGAACTTTTCCATATAGACAATTATTTGATTTGTAAATAAGTCTCTTTCTTCCTTTTCAATTTGTATGCTTCTTAAATTTTTTTCATTCTGTTATTGATTTCTTTAATTAAAGTTGACTATACTTTGCAAGATTTCTGTTCCTCTAACTGGTTGATGTGTATTTTACATTTTAGAATATGAGTGATCTTAGTGAATACTCCATGTGATCTTGGATGGCATATTCTGTTAACAGTGATCAGATCGATGTGACTGATAGTGATGTTCAGACAACCATATTTTTATGAAAGTTCTTCCTATTGAGTCATTCAGTAAATGATAAAAGATGTTAAAATTTTCTACCATAAGGATTTGTCTACTTTTAGCTCTATCAGCTTTTGGTTTATGTGTTTTGATTCTCTGTTCTTAAGGATTATTATTTTTTATGGAGACCTGATGCCTTTTATCATTATATTATGCTTCACTTTGTTAATAGTAATCTGACTCTGAAGTTTACCTTTAGATTAACATAGCTCGTCCAGCATTTGCTTAGTAGATAGATAATGGTATGTATTTCTTTTTGGCATGTGTGTTTTTGTAATAGTTCTTTCTGTCAACCATAACTACTAGTTTATAGATTTCTAGAGGCATCTGTAGATAACTTTTAACATGAAACACCTCATTATTGAGTCTTCAGAATCAAAAAATATTGACAAACTGATAGAAGTTTGCATATTAGCCTCATATAAGACTTTGAGCTTCTCAAGTTCAAAGATTTTGATATTTTTCACTATTATGCTACCAATGCTTTGCATAATGCCTGATATAGGATTGATATTTAATAAACATTTCTCTGACATGTTTTAATAAATATTTTAATTGGAAAAGCATATGTAAACAAATGGCATGCAAATGCTTACATCTGGTCACATAAAAATAAAAACACAATGCTATAATGAAAACTACAAATACTGAAATAGGAAAGGCAAATTGAGGTACTAAATCATTCCAAGAATTTATTCCATTTCTTATTAAAGTGAAAGTAAGACTTTCTGTAAAAATATGTATGCTTACCAAACTTGCAGAATAGCAAATGAATTTCCAGGCATTCTCAACATAATCATAATATACATCAAGCTGAATTTTTTCACTGCCATTGTTGCAATTTATTATTTATTAAATATCACAAGTTGTTATATTTGATTCATAAATATTTTTATTTTCTCTTTTATAAGGCTAGATCATTTCTTATATTTAATTACAATACAATAGAGGACATTCATTAAAATCGTACAACACTAAAGTAGAGCACAGAGATGTACAAAAATAATAATCTCACTGTTCGAGATAGGTAATTATAGATTATACAGACTAAGCAGATTAATCCACTCAATGTTCCATGACTTCTAAAATAGCCTGTGGCTTATAGATTTGCTATCTGGCCTATAATAAAAAGTGTCATAGTGCCATCTCCTGGATAGTATAATGGCTCGGAAGGGGAGGTGTAATTTAATATAAATTCATTTAATAAATAGTTTCTATGAATCAAAAAATAAGAAGAAAACAGATTTCAGAATTCTATTTTGAGGGAAAGAGCAATTAATTTTCCTACACAGAAAATATAAGATTAAATATTTCACTTCACTATTATTTATTTACCCTTTAGACAGTGACATCAGTGTCACCAATAATTCCTACAATGTTAATACTCTGGAAATTTGTCTGCCTCATAAACAAATGAAGCTACCCATCTCAGGTCCTGATAGTAACTTCCTGTATAAATTCAGTTAGGACTTTCATCTTTTAGCATTGTCTCACCACTAATTTCTAATCCTATGACAATTATAGGTAGACTTGGATAAAAACATTATTAGAGTCACATACTACCTGTTAGTTTGCTGGCAGAACGTTTTTGTAACTTCATATCATATTAAAACCTAAACTTTTTTCATCCATTCTGCAGTTTATTGGCATTTTGGTTGTTTCCAAGATTTAGCTATTACAAATTGTGCTGCTATAAAAATAGGTGCACATATATCAATGTGACATGACTTTTTCAATTTTTCTGGGAAAATACCCCAGAAGGGAATAGCTGGATTGAATCAAACTTCCAATTCTAGTTTTCTGAGGAATCTCCTTACTGATTTCCACAGTGGCTGCATTAGTCTATAGTCCCACCAACAGTGGAACAGTATTCCTTTTTCCCCGCAGCCCAGCCAACATTTGTAATCAGTTGATTTCTTGATGGCAGCCATTCTTTCTGGAGAAAGATAAAGTCTCAAAGCTGTTTTAATTTGCATTTCTTGAATGACCAGTGATGGTAACCATTTCTTCATGTATTTATTTGCCATTTGTATATTTTCATTTAAAAAATGTATATTCATCTCAGATGCCCATTTTTGGAGGAGTCTTTGAATTTGGATGGTATTTTTATACAACAAAATATAATTCAGGTATAAAAAGGATGATCTTGAGGCTTTTTTAGGTAAATGGAGGCAAACTTGAGACTATCCTCATAAGTGAAATAAATCAGGCTCACATTCATAAATGCCATACTGTTTCTCTACTGTAAATAATTAATAATAAAAAAACTGAAAGAGTAATAAGATCCAAATGTATAATAGATATTGTAATAATGAAAAGGAAAGAAAGTGCTTGAGAGTAAAGAACAACTGGTAGGGATACACATATAACTGTATGTATGTTTAAGTGTGCAAGATAGGTAACTATACTACTAAGTTTTTATTAATTCATCAAACAGGATGGTTTGTGCTGTCATTGTTTGTATGCTCATTTTTATGCTTTGATGTTGTAACTTGAACAACTACTTCTAAGATAACAATATGTAATATATCAACCAGTGATGATTTCTTAATGTTATTTTTTTCTTAAAATCCTGTATCATTTCTACTCTTTTTGCTGTTTTGCTTTTTTTAATTTAAAAAACCCTAAACTTTTTGTTCTTTAATTTTTATACGTTCAACAAACAGCCTTTAATTCTTTAAAATTATTTTTGAGAATTTTCCATTAATAAATTTATTATGAAGCCATTGGACATAATGTGTGAAATATTTAATATTTTTATCTTTATTTTCATCAGTGGAATTGTTACTCATAGTTTTAAAGTTTTATGCATTTTGCTGCTTATGATTACTACACGAGTATATTATGGTTCAAAAATATATCAAATTTGAGGGAGAAAAATATTTGTACACAAATTACTAATAAATTTCTATCTTTAATATATTCAGTGTCTTTGTTGTTCTTATAGCAATGTTACTTGATATGATGCAGCTATATTATAAATTTTGTATACTAAATATGTAAAAACTCATATTATTTTGTTAATTATTGAATCATCATGAGCTAAGTGTTGACACTGGAAAACTATCAATAAATTTATATGATAAACTATAAAAATGCAATAGTTCACAAAACAACCATAAAATATCAAAAATAAACTGTTTTCATTAGTTATTCGATATTACATATTTCTGTGTTAAGATGTAAGGTAATTATTATTGAATTTCTTAAATTTTTAAATTGTTCTTTAAACCGGGGTCCATTTGCAGTGGACAATTCAAGTTTGTTTGACAGCTATGTATAGCAGTGGAAGCTCCAGCAAAACATAGATAAGCATAGGTCCTTCATTTGGATGTTTTTCATCCACCCTTTACCACCTGCCATGAAAAAGAGTCATTGGCAATTGCTGAGCATGGAAGTGCATTTTATGTGACTCTAATCTTTTAGTATGTAGTTGGTTATTTATAAGTTTTTTTTTCACAACATAATGACTTAAGATTGATACATGTGCTTGTGTTTACCAATAATTCTTTACTTGCAAAATTATGTTTATGCTACTTATTTACTCACTATTAATAAAGTCTTGCATTGATTTTCAACTTGTATATTTTAGTTCCTGCAAAATAATATTATATGGTTTGTGGGAATGTGAGTTTTCAACTTTTCCTAGATGAACTTCCAGAAGTGGAATGGAAGAGTAATAAGGCAGGCATATTTTTAACATAACTGCAGTGTCTATCCCATGTTTATCATCAAAAGACTTCTTTTTTCCCTCTAATTTCTCAAGATCAGTTATTTGCATCTATTTTTTTGGAAATAAACTCATTCTTGTGAATTACAAGTAGTAGAATGTATATATGCTTTATTCATTCTACATAAACTCTAAACCATAAAAGGATAGAAAATTCTTCCCATTTTATGCTTTCAAATACAAAGCCCTGTCCATTGATGATGTTTAATAAACATGTATTTCATAAGTGAATAATTTAAATTTTCAAAATTTACACGGGGATTTATTTCAACTGATTCATAAAAATAAAATTTACACTATTATGAGGTAATACATGATGTTTTAAATACACTGATACACTGTATAATGCTTAAAGTTAAATATATCTATTTCCCCAATATTATAATGTTATGAGTCATTAACCACTTTTTTCTTTTACTATATTTAATGCCTTCTTTACTGTGTTAGAGGTAATTTGACACTGAATTAGAAGGATATAGTAATATTAAAAGTAAGTAAAGTGAAATGAAAAGTAATGAGATTGTAAGGCAATACCAGATCAGAGGATACAGTGTCATCAGATCAGTGGAGAACTAAAGGCCAACAGAAACACAAGTGATAAAATAAATCAATCTGAAACTGGATAAATCACATTAGAGTCCTCTTTTGAAAAGATTGATGTAAATATCAGTGTGTTAGCAAAATTTTCTGTCACTGAGATAGAATACCCAAAACATACCACTTAAAGAAGGAAAGTTTTAAGTGGGCTTATGGTTTCACAGAATTTAGTTCATGGTCAGCTGGCAGAAGGGCAGAAACATCATGGAGAAAAGGCATTACAAAGCAAAGATGGCTGGTTGGACTCCATGGTGGCTGCACAGTGAAGCAGAAGTCTTTCTTCATCAGACACAATGAATAGGACTTAATAGTTACTGACACTCTTTTGAAAATGTATTTCTCATGGTCAGTGGAAATAAATTTCCAATAGATAACAGAGTTTAGTTTATCCAAAGAGCTAATATTTCAAACCATTGATGATTTAGATTATCAAGGGAAATAACTCTGTAAATAAAATTTCTTCTATAGAATTTTACTTTTAATTTATTTTTAAATCAACACACAGTTAGATACCATCTCACCAATAAAAGTAACTATTAATGAAAAGATCACAAATTGTGGTGTGTAGAGAAAAGTGAACTCTTGATCACTTTTGATGAGAATGTAAATTAGTACAATTATATGGAAAGTGGTATAAAAATTCATAAAATGTTAAAATAAAATTACCATATAATGCAGTACTGCCACTACTGGCTATCTGTAAAAGAAAAGCAATGTGTTGAAGAGATAACCACATTCAAAACTCATTACAACCCTGTAGCCAAGAAATGGAAGTGATCCAAGTATCCATCAATTTATAAACATAAAGAAAATGTGATAAAAATACACCACATGACAGTTCAGCCACAAATAGAATGAAATTCTGTCATTTTCAAAAACATAGTGGAACACAGATCACACTGCTAAGTGAAATAAGCCAGATACAAAAATGTATGTGATTTCTTTTATAATGTGGCAAGTTGATCTCATAAAATTTGAGAGCTAAATGGTGGTTATAAAAAGTCAAGTGGATGGGGACAACGATGGAGAGTAGTGAGGTAACGAGTATTGTTACAATCATGAGCAAAAAGTTCTGATGTGCTATGACCTAGGATGATGACTATCGATAATAATGTACAGGATACTTCAAATTTTTAGTTCAGTTACTATGAAGAAGTGATAAATGTCTAAGAGACAAATATGCTCAACCTCATTTAAGCACTGGGTGTACATACTGTATATCCTAAAATATCAGATGGTATTCCATTGATATGTACAATTTTTTTAGTATTTTTATTGTATCAGAAAGTGAAATTTAAAAGTTTTACATATTTGTGGACTATCATGTGATGCTTTGATACATGTATGTGTTGCATAATGTTCAAATATTTTTCCAACTTTTCCAAATATCATTTTTAAAAATCTCATGCTTCAGTATGTGAATTTCCATTAAATTCTATTAATTTCTTACACAAAACTCCACCAAATTATTTCCTTTATGCATTAGTATTCATCTGGAGACCTCTTCTATTGTTCAGTTTGTTCCTGTACATGCTCAACAAAATGTCTTATCATTTTAAATATTTTTGTGTATTAATAGAAGGTTTTCATTTTATAAAATCTACATAGTATCCTCACTCTGTTCTTTAAATTGTCACTTTGCTGGCAACCCATATTATCACTTGAGGAGGACTATTAACATAAACAAATGCCGAATTCTTAAATGTTATTTTTTTGTGTATGAAAATAATATTTTTTACCTCAAAGGCTAGTATTTAAATCAATAAGCCATCTATTCTGCTTATGAGAGACCTGTTTTGAGATGCTTTCATGAGTTATGTTTCAAATTGCAGTAAGGTGTATATATTTGTTTTTAAATATGTCTTTTTTTTTTTTGGTACCGGGAATTGATGTTTTTAAATATCTTATCTATGAGGTTAATACACATTGAAAAAAGTATTCCTATACAAATACATATGATTAAAGAGGAAATTCATAATACGATAAAATGCTAAGGACAAAGAAAGACACAATAAACACTAGGAGTGCTCAATGATTGCAATGTGTCTTGGTCTCTCTTTAATTGCTGATCCTTCTGGGGTTTGGAAAGAGCAATCTTCACAAACTAAGACATGTCAAGGACTTGAGCTCACCTTCCTAGGTTAAAGGCATTTCAGTCTCAAGTGCGAGAGTTGATAACTTACTTAACCATCTATCACATTTTATTTTGTCTTTTAGAAAAAAATGGCCGAGATGAGCTATAAAAATAAACACAAATGAGATTTATGATAGTTTTTTAGGAGGTGCCTTGGGCCAACTTTCAGGATCAATGAATACTGTTACTGACTTTAATGCTTAGAATGACTCTTTTATATACCTTGGAGCAAATACCTTGTCTATTTTTATTCTTCTGGAACGTGCAATAAGTAGAATTTTCTTCATCAAAACAAAGTGTTTATTATTGGAACTTAAAGTTATTGAATCTACCCAAAGTTGTTATAAATCCTGAGATACTACTGAATTGTGTAGGTCATAGAGGACTTTTTTCTGGAAATACAATATATCTATTTCTCCACTGAAGCCTAATGTCTAGAAATAATCCTTTACATGTCAGAAATAAAAATGATAGAAGCAATATAGCCTTGGAAAGTGATAGTAAATGACAATAGAAACTCTCAAAAGTGAACAAAAAACACATGTCACGATCACAATCAAGTTTCACTTGACAAAGGTTTCTAAAATCATTGTAAGTTAAATAAAATTATCATACCTAAAAGAAAATAATTCTGAGTAAAGCTGAATTAAAATTAACATATACATACACACGTATATATATAAATGCCAGCACATATTTAATAATATACACTTTCCTATACGTGTATATTAGTGGAAAATTATAAACATGCTCCTCTAAATAACACATACATGAAGATTCTGTATGGAATGGACATTGTATGCTTTATAGATTATTGAATAATGTGCAAAGAATATGGTTGGAAAAATTTTATCATTTACATTTAAGCAAATAATAACATAATATCTTTTATTAAAAAACTCAAAATCACATTACATTAGAAATAAAATACATTTATTTATTTACTTTATCAGTTAATAAGCATGGATGTTATGGCCTTTATTTTCCCAGACATTATGCTGGTTTTATAAATGGAAATATCTATGATAAAATTGTCTTGAAAATGACATAAAAGCCTAAGTCACACTTATAGTGAAGCTTATCCTCCTAAAAGGTCAGATTCTTTAATTTTCAAATCTGTTGAAAATATTTTCATATAAAATCAAGGTAATTCTTGATAAATTTAAAATTTCTGTACTGGAAACAACACAAAAGGTCACTTGACAGAAAAAGAAGATTGAATACTCATGGGTAGATTGGAGATGATAAAATATGTAGTACATATGCTTATGATTGTGTCATATTAACTATTACTTCTGGTAATTCCTAAGGCCCATTAAGTGGAAAAGGTACAGCTATTTTCAGCTAGCGTATGTAAGGTCATTCATGTAAATACCGCTCAGTGGTTTGGTATTAAACTTTGACCAAGGTTATTTTTATTACTTTTGAAAACACATAGCTAAACCCTTACATACTGTAGAAGAGCATATTGATAAAGAGGATGGCACAGTATGTTATGAACAAATAGTAAAAAGTAAATGCAGGTGTATAGTACTAAATCTTTCCTTATCTGATTTTATCAAGTAAGTTAAAAAAGTGTTTAATGGAAGGACTTTTTGTCATTGAATTTCTGAAAAGAATAAAAGATAAAAGTAGGAGTTTTGGTTATCTATATAAAAACTGTGAAGAGCTTGTAAGACCTTTTCACACAGGATTTCCTAAAGGTGATCAAAACAGGGCTGGAACCATTGTCCATCATCCACTTTACCCTCACATTAGAAAAGATGATTGAAAACTTGTAACATGTGAGAGAAAGACTACACTACATATTGGCAAGGTATAGCCTCTTAAAAGTGTGATGGCTCTGTGTTAATTATATACATTTTTCTGTCAGCTAAAGACATTAAAGAGGTATGATACTGATTTCTTCTAAATAAATGGGATTATCTCTCTACAAAGGAAAAGTAGGAGATATCTAAGGAAAGCACTCATAGAGATTTTGGTCCTGAAAGAAATGTTTTATATATGTATCCTAGATTTGAGGGCATAAGTACCATACGGAAATATGGTGTTTTCTTCCCATCTAGAGATGTGCAAAAGTAAATACCAGATGAAATGCTCTATAATGAAAAATGAGGACTCGAGATAGTGTAGTTTTTAAATATTTGATTGATAAGAGCACAAGAATTTTCTCTGAAGTAAGTGAATAGTGTAATACATAGCAATCCTGTACTTAATCTAGAAGGTGAACAGCTAACACTGTGTCCATCTAGATCAAGAAGTTACCAGCAGCAAGAGACTGAGGGAGTATAAATGGAAGCAAGAGGTATGAGGAAGTCCAAAAACCCAAGTGTGTTCAAAGTTTTTTTTAATATTGAATTATTATTGAGAACATGAAATAGAAATCACCTATTTCCCATGAAGGGATTCACGTTTAGACATCTAACATATGGATAGCAATAGGTACCAGTTCAAAAACAAGATCATCATCCTTTATGCTACCTCACTGTGTACTGCTGATAGGGAGATGGAAACATACATCTGATTAGACAGGAGGTGGATGTTTTCCTATCTATTGGACTAGAAATTTTTAATATATAAAAGTAAGTCATAATTATCAAATTAAGACATGCTTATGATTCAATGTTACCAACAGCCGGGGTTGCCCAATATCTTTTCAAACGGAAGCTGTGTCTCATGGACAAGTTAAGTTTTCTTACTGTAGATTTTAGCTGTCTCAATATCTTTCCAAGGGATAAATGCATCATATTACAAAGCATACATATGAGTTTGTTTTCATTGGTTTGCATCTGTGATGCATAATATTTAAATATTCTTGGTGACTTGGTACGTATACATATTGCATCATATACATATTGCATCTTAATCTGCTTTACTTCGCTTCATCTCCCAGATTTCTCCCTTTCTCCAACCCCAACTGCTGCATGTCTCTGCAAATTCAATCTCTCTGACTTCCATTTCCTTTCATCTCTCTTATTCTGCTCTTTAAATTGTAAGAGACACCATATGATTTTATTAACTTAGAATTTATTATCAAAATCCAATCATTTTCCTACAAAAGATCCAACTTTATCCTTTTAATGAATATATTAATTAAATGATTACAAGTATTTTGTTAAGGGTATTTTATTTAAACATTTCTTCATTAAGAAAATTGGTCCGTACTTATAGTTCTTTTCCTCTACCTTCTGGTTTTCCTTTCTTTTCTTTTTTCTTTGTATATCATTATTTTTTATTTATTTTATTTTACTTTATTTATTATTTTTTTTGCAGGGTGGGGACACTGTCTGCTATGCAATTTAGGCTGACCTTGAACTCGTTATGTAACCCAGGCTGGTCTGGAATTCACAGCAGTCCTCCTGTCTCAGCCTCTGGAGTGCTGAAATGACAGGCAATTCAATTTTAGCATTAGGGTAATGCTAAATACCAAGAATTAATTTAGCTGTGTGCCTTCCCTTTCAGTTTGATGGAAGTGTTTAAGAAGTTAGATCTTTCCTGAAAATCTAGCTAAAATGTGGCACATCGTTTGGTTCTCAGTTTTCCTTAGTTGCTAGGTTTTTATTTTCTGTTACTTGTCCATTGTCTTTGATTGATCTGTTTGTTTAGATCTTGGAATTTTCTTTGTTCATTTTTGTAACTGATATTTGTATAGAAATTTAATCATTTATTCTAAATTCTGCAATCTATTTGGATATAAATTTTCCAAAGAAATTCTTGTATGAATCTTGATATTGTGGTGTATGTTTTGATTTGTTTTTTCATTTTTAATTGCACTGACATAGATACCTTCTTCCCTCTTTCTTGCAAATTTGATTAGCTATTTTCTATCGACCTTGTTTATTGCTTTTTTGTTGTTGTCATTTGGATTGGTTTGGGTTTTTTTGTCTTATTGAGACAAGATCTAGCTATGCAGCTTAGGCCAGCCTTGAGCTCATTTTGTAGACTAAGCTGGTCTCTAATTTGCATCGCTTCTCCTGCTAAGCCTCCCAAGTGCAGGGATCCCAGGTGTACACCACCACGCCTGGCTTTGTTTTGTCCTTTTGAAAAAACAATATTTTGATACGTTGATCATTTTTTATGTCTGAATTTCATTCATTTTCACTCTGATCCTTACAATTTCTTTTCTTATATTAGTTTTCAATCTGGATTGTTCTAGTTTTCTGGAACTCTGTGGTCTATCACTAGGTTATTTGAGATAGCTCTATTCTCTTAATGTGATTATGTGCTGCTATAAATGTCTCTCTTACTATTGGTTTTCTTGTGTCCCATTGATTTTGTTTTTTTGGTTTCATTTTCATTTGATTTTAGAAACTACTTAATTTCTTCTATAGTCGGTTTATTACTTGATATTGTTATATATTCTCTTTGTGCTTGCATAGTTTTTCTTTTTTAGTATATATTTGCAAAGCATAATAAATGCATTCATTGTGGGACTCGATACTTTATCATTATCCTTTATTATTTTCACTTCCTCTTTCTTCCTTGCATCTCCACTCAATCCCAGAGTCACTTCCCATCTCCACAAAGTCAATTTTCTTAATTTTTATTATCTCTCTTTTATTTTACTACTTAAATTAGGCACACATTGGGTTTCATATATATAGGAAACCATGTGATATTCAGACTTCTGTGTGTGACTTATTTCACTCAGCATTATGGGCTCATTTATTGAGCCAAATTTCTATTTTGTGCCAATAACTTAGTGTTTTACAATTGTAGATTTTATTATAATTTTAAACCTGAGATGGTGATGACTCCTGCATTGGTCATGTTGCATAGAATTGCTTTGACTACTGAGTCTCTTCAGATTTCACACAAATATGAGGATGTTTTCTTCTGAATCTTATTGGAATTGCATTAAATCTCTGTGACTTTTTTACATAGTTTCTTCAGTTTCTTTTGCTTTTTATTTCTAGTTTCATTCTGCTATGATCCTATAGCAGGTCTGCTTTCAAAAAAATTTCAGTTGCTGCTGAAAACCATGTACATTCTTTTGTTGTGACATGAAAAATCTCTGTGGATATTTTTTGGTTCTGTCACTTAATTTTTTCCTGCTTTTATGTCTTCTTAACCTATTTTTGACAGTACAGTAGTAAAATCCCTGATATGATCATATTGGAATCTGTCTATCCTTTTATGTCCAGTAGGTTTTTGTTTTTTGAAATCAGGTGTACTAACTTTCCTTACAAATGTATTAGCAATTGATATCTCTTCCTGTTGAAACAGGCTTTTCAAGTTTGATGTGACTTGTTTGCCTCTTGTGGTGAGTTTTGGCCTTTGCGTGAAAATAGGATAGATACTTCTGCTTTGGGGAGGTGTTTTATTTTCATAAAGCATCATTCATCATCTCATTTAGGTCTATGATTTTTTGTGAATGAATAACATGTGTCTCTTGCAGTCATGATAGGTTTCAATTGTGTGGGTTGATTTGACTGGCCAGTCTTTGTCTTTTGATTAGAGTTAAGCTGTTAATATTTCAAGGTATTATTATAAAATTGTATTTGGATTCTAACGTTGTACTTGCAATGCTAATTCCTCTAGTTTATCCCTCTGTAAAGAGTAAAACATAAGCAAAATAAAAATGTATGCTGCAGATGTAAGAGCCCAAAATTTTTGAAATATATATGCTAATGGGAGTATATATTAGCAATACTAGGTCTCAATTTTAGTAGCAGTGGTCAAATTACAGGAAAGATTGTCAGCTATTTCACTAACATACGTAATTTTTGTTCCTGTTCCTGAAGATAATACTTTCTTATTCCTTGGTCAATGAAATTTTAGAACTCTTCCTAAAAAGATGACTTGTATTAAAGCACTTGAAATTCTGTTTTGAACATGATGAAGAAGGAAGGGAACAAAGTAATGGGGAATCATTAAACATCAGATTTCCAAAAGTTTTGTACTTATTTTATTTCATATTTTTCAGTTATTTTACTTGTTCTATATCACTTTGCTATCATTAGTTCTTCACCATCTCCTTTCACCTTGTACCACAGACTTAAAACACAGTTTTTACAGTGAGTCAAGGCACAATCATCTATTCACAAAAATAGTGGCACTGGACACCATGGTGGATTGTTCCTGATTGTTTAACACTCCACTGTTTTTGTTGCAAGCAAAAGCATATGCTAATGCACATTCTACCATGGAGAATTACAGTATTATTGATCAAAATAAAAATAAAGTTACAGAAAAAAGCAAGAAATTTGGATTAACTTTAAAAAGGAAGGAGGCAAAGAGCCATATCGGTGATGCTTTTCTGACGGTGGAAGGAAGGAAATAGACTAGTCAAGGACATATGATTTACAAGATTTAAAATGTCCCCTATCCTCCAAAACCCTTTGAAAAATCCTTAGTCTGTATCCATTCTGTTTCAGGAATTTCCACTAGAAACTGACACAGAGTACACAATGGTGGTAGGCTCTGGTACTAACACATTAAGGCTGTGCCTTAGAGAGTCTTGCACAAGAGGGAAAAGCAGACACAGAAGGTAAAGTAGGAGGAAAGAACAGGCAGAGACAAATGGAGAAGAGAAAGTCCAACCAGCTTCGTGGAGAAGGGTGAGAGGTCAGCCGAGTCCCAAGTGCTCTCCAGTGTCCAGTTCTGAGAAACTCAAGTGCTTCTCTGCCTTTGGGTTTCATTGCTTTCCATTTAAAGATGTTATTTGAACTGTATTTTCTTTTATTTCTGTGTAACTGTGAGAATTTTGACTGGAAGATGATGTAAAAGAAAATAATCCCTGGCTACCATTCTGACTAGTACTATATACTCAGTGCTAAGGTTAAAACTGATTGTTTAATTAACAAATGGAAAAAATTCCATTTAAAAGCAGAACCTATCTGCCTCTGCATTCGAATTTCACAAAGTAGAACAGCAGTACAAGATTAGGAAAAGAAGATAAAATGAAATTGGGGAAGAAGCATGGAGAAGGCTTAAGGAACATTTAGAAAGGACACAGGTAGGAAAGGAGGACAACACAGATTAAGCTCAGTTTGTTATTCTGCCTCATAACAGTACTACTTTCAATTGTCAATTAAATGATTTATTTTCTAATAAAATATATCCAAGCACTAGCAGAATGTAGGTGCTTCTCACTTGCTTCATCTATAATGCACAGTAATTTCAAGATCCCTGTCCCTTTTCATCCCGAAACAAAGCATATTGGAAGAAAGGGAAAATTGAAAGGGGTCAATTCTTGGAATTACATCAGGCTAAATGCCTCATCCCCTTTGTTAAAATAGAAATCGCCTAGCAATCAGTAATTCAAAAGTGAATTTCAAAAGCAAGACAGAAGAAAATCCAATGTTTTGTTCTGTTTTACTATTTGGTTTTATTCCTATAGCTGGTAACTTGAGCAACTATTTTAAAGATAACAACATGCAATATAACAATTGTTAAATTACTATCATCTTGTTTTGAAAACTTATTGCTGAGTTTTGTTTTTGTTGTCATTTTGCTTTTGTTGTTTTTTTGAATTATTTGCATCTTGATTTTTCTGTTTTTCTTTTTTCTTTAAAATTAGAAAAAAAAAAAAAACAGTGAAGACCTGTATACACTGACCTCTATGCATTGACCCTCTCAGAATGCGGGGTGTCCATTCATGCAACCTGAAGGGGGGCAGGTAGTCCTCAGTGTTCTCATGGGTGATATATAAACATCCTACAGCCAGAGGCACTTTGATTGTCATGGCTTGAAATTGCTTTTACTTAGTAGAATTTACATCATCTTTAACGAAGTTTCTAACTTGACTTCTTTTCTCTCAGTACTATAACATCTGCATTACTCTCTTTTGACATTCTAAGAAGGTCTCCATAAATATGCATTTTCCATTGAATTTATGATACAACCACACTGAGTGCATCCTTGACATCATGTCACTTCTTTAGTCATGCATTGACATTATAATGTTATTTACTTCAAAGTTGCATTGACAGCATATTGGGAACACTGTGACAGCGTTTTAGTTGCCATGAAAGTGAATGTTGACAAAAATCACTTGGAGGAATAAATACCGTATAGAACCTAGATATAATTAGCACAGTCTTCTAACTAATTTAAAAATCTGAATATTTGATGGTGACTTATTCTGATTCAAGGAATAGATGAAAGCCCAATGTTGCATACCTAAAAACAGGAAATTTTGGCTAAAATAAATGAACTGAGAGAATCCCACATTTCTTATATTAGCTTTAAAATTCAAAGTAATTTTGTTATCTTTCTTTTCAGCTTTTATCAAATGTTTGCTTTAATAAAGTGCTAATCTATCAGAAAACAGGGAATTTGTAAGTATGTATTTAATATATTTTTGTATAAGTAATATATACTGCTTCTAAAATAAAATTTACTTTAGGTTAATGTCTACTATGGTCCACAAATCTGTTTAAACCAAATGACTCATGGCACTGGCCGTTGGTATTATCTCTTTCACTTTTTTGCAATTATCCTTATAGAATTCAAAAGGTGTCTGTAAGTATTATTTTCAGGAGAAATATAGAAGAAAAAGTAAAATGATATAACTAATATTTGCATAGTCTAACTCTGTGACAAATACAAGTTATGAATATTGTACATGCACAAACTCATTTGGGCATGAGAAAATCCTACAGATTATAAATATATGATTTATACTTATGAAAATGTATCCTCCCACAGGTGAATTCCTTTTCTACAGTCAAAAGCCTAACAAGTAATGGAGTTGACATGAATATGTATGACTCTAGTGACTTGTTTCTTTAAGTAGAAAGGAAGAAAAATAGGTTTAGAACATGCATGTGCTAGAAGGTTTTAAGCACATCAGTAATTACTCACAGTTCATAAAGAAGTGTGTGCCATTCCCACTCTTCAGGGAAGCTGTCAAAAAGTTAGACTTTTTGACCCACACACATTTGATAAATTCAGGTTGAGATCAGCCAAGAACATTTAGAAGGATCTATATTGAAAAGGATTATTGAGGGTCATCACCTTAATAGTATGTATGAACCCTCTGAAGACATACCAATAACATCAACAAGAACTTTGAGTTTTACACTTGTGCTCCTAGGACTTTGCCAAAACATTTTATTTTATCATCTTTTTAGGGATAGATATATTTGAAAAATATGTTAAGGCTTAGATCTTAATTTTCACATATTCAGAGATATTGAAATCATGTTCATAATTTTTAATTTTTACTTTTCATGGTTTAGTTAAAATTAATTTCAATTTTTGATTCTCTTAAACACATTCTATGCCAAATTTTTATTTTTTTTTTGCGTGTGTGTTAATTGTATTAATACAATGGCAGGCACAAAATTTACCAAACCTTAAAGCATAGTGGGTGGTGTGGGAACTATTACGGCCTCAAGGATGACCTAAGAGCCTGAGCAATGCAGACATCTAGGCGGAAGTCCATTTGGATAAGGAACAGACAACAACAGCTGCCAAGTAATTTATGCAAATTTATTTAATGCTCTCTAGAACTTAAATATGCTTTATTTTAATACAGTCATTGATGTTTGCTGAGGACATAATCTTACATACATAAAATCCCAAATGTTCCATCTATCATTTGTTAGAACAAAAAACATATTTAGCAATAATACAGAATGCAAAGCTATCATACAGACATTAATAGTATTTCTATAACCTACACGAAAAGAAATCAAGAAAACAATCCATATCTGTAGCTACAAAATATTTAGAATAAATTTAACCAAGAATATAAAAAATTTCCACAGTGGAAATTGCAAATAGAACAATGCACCATAAGTGAATAATATACCATGTTTCTGGATTAGAATTACTATCGTTAAATTGTCCACATTACCCAACATGATATTTAGATTCAATGCAAATAATATCAAAATTCCAATGTCATTTTTAGTTTCAGAAATAAAGCATTCTTACCAGGCATGGTGGCACATGCCTGAAATCCCAGCACTTAAGGCTGAAGCAGGAAAATCACTGCATGTTCAAGGCCAGCCTGGGCTACAAAGTGAGTTCAAGGCTAGCCAGAACTGCATAGTAAAAGCCTGTCTCAAAAAGAAAAAAAAAAAATTAGTCCAGCCTTCAATTGTGTATGGAACTACAAAAACCCGTAAATAGCCAAGGCAACCTGAACAGAAAGAGCAAAGCTAGAGGCATCATGTTATCTGATTCCAAGTTATACTACCAAGCTCTAGTAATTAAGTGGTACTTAATCCTTTTCTTATGTTTCGCAAATATATTTTTCAAGATCACTTCTACAAATGAAATGTCATTAATATCATTCAATTCAGGAGAGCAATGATTTTTTTTTTCTCTAGCATGTCAAGGGAAAATAAATTAGAACATGTTTTTTTGTTGCCTCAACCTTATTCCTTATTGATACAGCAAATATCTGAGTTTATTTCTGACCACTTAATCTCACCATGAAATCACTTATTAGACTATTTGAACAATGGAATTTATTCCTTAATATAATTTTATGAGGTAATATTTATATATAGAGAGAATAGCATACTCAGATCTGTATCAAATTGCTTAGAAATTTTACTCACTAGTATTATTCCCCAAAGAATTATGCAACTGAATTATTTTTTAAAATACGCCTTTACATAATTAAAATATTTGCTTCCCAATATTTTACACTGAAGGAATTGCTTCCTTATTTTCAGTAAAGCAGGAGGAATTGCCTGGCTATGATCAATAGAGCAGAGGAGCATCACAGAAGAGAACGGTTCGTGATGTGACAAGTAGAAGACAGCTAATCAGGTGCCGCAACTTGCCTTTGGGCTTTATCCCATTTAGGCTATGGACCTTTTGGTTGGTCCCTCCCACACTCAGGGTAAGGCTTCTGTCTTCAGTAAGTCCATTAAATCACATCCATAAATATGCAGATTCCTATAAGGGAACTAATTTAGTACCACACCCTTAATCCCAGTATCACCACCTTAACTGATATTCACTCAGCCTGTATTCAGCAAGCTCTGAAACTTCCCTCTAGGACCAGAAGGACAGTTTGACTAGGGGAGATTTAGACATGTGCCATAATGTGGGCTATAAATAACAAAGTCCTTTAGAGTAAGTTTATGGGGAGCCAGACAAGAATTTATGTTGATGAAGAGAAATTAGCTCTCATTTAATAGGCATAGCACAAGTACATTTGAGCAATCTTTTTTCTCATAAATACTATGACTTTGGGCAATTTAGAGAAACCTTCTTCCCATCCTGTGAAATGTGTCCCTGTGTGTCAATTGTGCGTGTGTTTGAGGTTAGAAAAATAGAGAAATCAAACAAACATGAGCTAAAGAAGGAAAGAGGAAAAGAGACAAAGTGTAAGAGAAAGGAAACAAGAAGGACTTTGTGTGCATGGTAATACAGATTAGAGAAAAGGAAATGTGCTAAATACTGTTTTTATACAGATGTTAATTCCTTCCATCTCGGTCTGTTTCTCTTCTTTTCTCTTCCTTGAAATGGCCTTTCTGAAACTATTACTCTCTACCAAAGCCCAGCTCCCTTTGAAATCACCTGTATCTGCAGTATCACACAGGAAGTGGCTCTCTGCATCCCTCAGCACACTTAAATCCACTTCCTTCTTCCAATAGTATGCTGAAATTCTTTAAGTGTTTTTTCACAGTTTTTTATTATGTCTCTTTCAAAAAAATTAAAACATTTGTATGATTTAAATGCAAGTACTCATATCCATACAAGTGATGCCAAACCTTTTAGAGATGAGTGCTAAAATTGCAACTCACTTATCTATCACAAATCATCATCAGAGATCTAAATATTGAAACAGAAACACCAAATCTACTGGAAGACATGGTAGGAGGAAATCTTGGAGATATAGGGAAAGGCAGAGAATACATGAATAAAACTCAAACTGCATGAGAAACTCTTCAAAGTATCAACAACTGGGATCTCATATTATTGAAAAGGTTTTGCACTTCAAAAGAAATCACCAACAGAGTGAAAAGAAAACCCACAGAATGGAAAAAAATTTTAGCTAACAACCCCTCAGACAAAGGACTTATATCCAGAATATATAAAGAACTGAAAAAATCAAGCCCCTCAAATTCAAAGACCCTCTCCAAAAATGGGCATCTGAGATGAACACACATTTCTCAGATGAAAATATACAAATGGCAAATAAACACATGAAGAAATGTTCACCATCACTGGTCATTTGAGAAATGAAAATTAAAACAGCAGTGAGATTTTATCTCACCGCAGAAAGAATAGGTGCCATCAAGAAATCAACTGATAACAAATGTTGGTGAGGCTATGGGGAAAAAGGAACACTGCTCCACTGTTGGTGGGAGTGTAGACTGGTGCAGCCACTGTGGAAATCACTATGGAGAATTCTCAGAAGACTAGGATTGGAAACCCTATTCAATCCAGCTATTCCTCTCCTGGGAATTTTCCCAGAAAAACTGAAAAGGTCATGTCACAGTGATATATGTGCACCCATATTCATAGAAGCCCAATTTGTAGTAGCTAAATCTTGGAAATAGCCAAGAGGCCCATCAACCACAGAGTGGATGAAAAAGATGTGGTATTTTTATACAATGGAATATTATTCAGCTAAAAAAAAGGATTATCTTGAGGCCTTCATAGGTAAATGGAGACAACTTGAGACTATCCTTATAAGTGAAATAAATAAGAATCATATTTATAAATATCACATTGTGTCTGTAGTGTAAAAAGTAATGACTGTAGGAGTAATAAAACCCAAAATGTGTAATTGCTATTGTAAAAAAGAGAGGAAAAGAAATTGCTCTAAAGGATATAACTGCACGTATTTTTAAGAGTGTAAGATAGATAACCATATTACTAAATTTTTGTTGGATCATTGAACAGAACTGTTTGCAGTCTCACTTTTGAATGTCCACTTCATATCTTAATTTTGTAACTTGAACAGCTATTGCTAAGTAACTTGTAATTTATGTAATTTATCCACTAGTGATTCCTTACTGTTTTTTAAAATTCTCTATTATTTCTACCCTTTTTTCTGTTTTGCTTTTTTTTCTCTTTAAATAAGATATTTTAAAAAACCCTAAATCATGAATATTAGTACTAAATCTTAAGAAACAACTCATACATTATCATTTTTGTCGTAAAATAAAAGCAACATGTGCACCATAGTTTTACTACCACTGATGTATATCATTTGACATTTTAGAACCAATTTTAAAACCATAACAAATGTAATTAAAAATCTATATTTTTGAGGACTAATTTTTAAATTCCCTAAATTACTTTCCAAATTGTACCTCAAGTAGAGGCAGCAAAGTTTATGAAAAGTAGGTCATTCCTCAGATCATTGTTATAATATAAATATTTAGTTTTTAATTTTTGTAGAAGTCCACATATGAGGGCAATGAAGAGTATACCAATAGATCTGGGGTTTAGAGATAAATATTGTAGTCTTGATTTGTCTTTATCTGGTTACCAGAAGTTAAAGTGTGTCTTAAATTTGATCTATTTGGTAGGTGGACACAGTAAACCTTAAGAACATATTAAGTTCAAAATATCACTCTGCTAAATTGGTATAGTTATTTATTAAATTTACATATCCCTTATAAACAAATTGATCTTCACTTGTCAAAGCTTTCATTTTTCATCAGCTATGTATGTGACTGTGAAACAAAGTGTTAATTTTCAGAGCATTGTGAGTTCATTGCAGAACTGTCTATTCAAGAGTAATCAAAAGGCCTTTCGCTTTCACAGCATCCTACTAAAAACAATTTAATGTAATTAACAAGTTGAGCAAGGCTGAAGAGAAACTTTAGATTTATGACCTCTCACAATGTTGATAAACTTTGGCTGATTGACTGTCTTAACTGAATCAAGGAGCAGCAGCTGATCCAATGAAAGACAGCTTGCTCAAAGCCAACACTGACAAAATATGTTAAGACAATTAAAAAACAATAAAGCCAGATTTAACACAGTGCCAAACAAAATACCAGCAGCATTCTTTACAGAACTGGAGGAGGAAAAATACTAAAATTCAGGTGGACTCTGAAGAGATTCAGAATAGCAACAGCAATCCTGGCTAACAACAGCAAAGTGGGAAGTATTACAATACCAGATTTGAAGTTATAATACAAAGTTATGGTATAAAAACTGGATGGTACTGACACAAAGCCAGGCATAAAGATTAATGGAATAGGATAGACAAAGCAGAAACGTCATCGAGAAGTCAAACTATGTCAAGTGCATGAGAGGCTGTGTGGTAATAGTAACTCTTCTGCGTTGCTGTTAAGAATGTAAACTAGTATAGTCATCATGGAAATCAATATAGAGTTTGCTCAAGAAAACTAAAACTAAAAATGCCACTTGACTCAGCTATTCTTCTCGATACCTTCATGAAACAGTTAAAGACACCATATAACAGTGATACATGCATACCCATCTTTATAGCAGCATGATTCATAATATATAAATATTTGAAGTGGCATAAATGTGCATTAATAGATGAATGGACAAAGAAAATGTGGTATTTATACACAGTGGAATGCTAGCCAACCACAAAGAGACATAGACTTGAGTCATCTGTTTAAATGGAATCTAGAGTTAGAAAGAGTGATACCAGGGCTGGAGATTTAGCTCAGTGGCTTAAGCACTTCCCTGGAAAGCATGAGGTCATGTGTTCAATCCTTGGTACCAAAAAAAAAAAAAAAATAGTGATACCAGATAAGGTTTTTGAGTCTCATATGCAGATGCATATTGAAATATATTAACTGAGTATATTCTTCATTGTATTTGCCTATCAAATAGCAACCATTTTCGATTTTAAAATATCAGAAGACTGAGTACTTCAAGTCTTACAGTGTAACTAGTAGCTAAACTAAGAATTCAAACCAAGTGAGACGTACTGTAGAAAATTCCCAAAATAATGTGCTTGAATCATCAGTTAATCAAACCAAACAGGCACAGCAACAATCCAAAGGGGAAGGATAAAATAGTAGCACTAGGAAGCTGTATTAAGCAGATAAAGTTCTTGCACAAGGTGGGATAGCATAATGAAGTCTGGCTGAAAAAAATTTAACTACAAGATCATAAACAGACACCAAGAGTCACCACAACAATACAGTGACACCAATGGTAGACATAATATATTGGGAGAGCTCTCAGGTTTTCAAAAAATAAGGAAACATTTTCAAAGAACAAGAATACAACATAACTTTATTGCAACTAGATAAAACATATTAACAGATAAATTATAAATTTAAAAATGGAGCTTTCATAGCTGAAATGTAACACAAAAAATTCATTAGATGTCATAAACAATATGGTAAATGGCAGCACAAAGAATAATGAACTTGAAATTAATTAATATAGGTTATTAAAACTGAAATACACAAAGAAGATTAAGGAAAAAACAAATAGTTCCTTACACTTATAGAACAGTATGACGAAGTTTAACAAACTTGAATTAGACATTGAATGAATTGGAAGACTGAAAATAACCAGAAAAAATATTTTCAGAAATTATTGTCAAATACATCCAATATTCAATAAAAATTACATTTGTTTAAGGAGTCAGGAAATAATTGCAAATATTCTGAAGGAAAAACTTCAGTCTGATTGAATCTTGATATATAAAACAAAAATGAGGAGTGCTACAAATGGTAAATAAGTGAATAAGTTTTATGTTTTTCTCTATTTTCCTAAAATTCTTTAACAGAAAATATGGCTATTTAAGATAAGGATCATTATAATTTATTTTTATGCTCATAAAGTAAAAATGAGGAAGTATAAATTTTAATAGTTGCTTTAAGTATAGTAAGTAAATGAAAATATATTGGAATTTTCCTATTGTGTGCTTGGAAAGTACAATTTTACTTTGAAGTAGAGTGTGCTAAGATTCACTCCTTCCTATAAAAAAATCAATATAACTAAAAATCTAGTGGTAAATAAAATATAAACATTTAATTTATTTTTATTAAAATGCAAAAGTCAGAGAAGACCAAAACACTCACCCCATATCAGGAAAAAATATAAATAAATAGCAAAATGGTGTAACAAAATACAACCATGTCAATAATAATGATGACTTAGGAAATATAGATGGATTAAAATTACAAAAAAGAACACTTTATTACACTAGATAAAAAGGATGCAATCAGTATATGTCATCTGGAAGAAAAATTTAAATTTAGATGGGAAAATAAGTTCAAAATAAATGAAGAAGTGACAACTGTAAGCCTAGATATCTCAAGGGATTATATTAACATAAGGAAGGGACAGGAGCTCAAAACAAGCAACACAGATGGGAGTTAGGCCCGAGCCACATCGAGGTGAGTTCCAGCTCACTGGTGCTGTCCAAGGAGAGTTTGGGACATCACTCCAGGTGCTTGGGTGCTTACCAGCCCCCTAGGACACTAGACTAGCCTGGAGAGGTTTTGCAGGCTTGAGTGGAACATGCCCAGCAACCTTCAGTCAACCAGGGAAGCCCATGAAACCCAGGAGCTGAGGGCACAGGAGGTGATTTCCAACACACCCAGGGGAAGTTTTAGAACATTGCTCAAAGCATGGAAATACAGGAAAATGACATAACAAAAGACCAAAGTGCAATCTCAAGCCTTCAGCCTATCCCAAGAAAGCCTGGGAGCCACTACATAGAAGAAAATACCAGTCATACACTTGAAATACCTCAAATGGTATCAACTGAAATAAAGAAGCAAGTATGGGAAGCTATAAAGGAACTCAAATCAGAAGTAATCTCCCAGGTAAAAGAAGAAATGGTAAAAGTTGTGAAAAAAATAGTGAACTCATCTAAAGAAGACACAGCTAAAAAATTATAGGAACAAAGCAAACAGCTAGAATCACTGAATGAATAGTATAAGAAACAAAAGAATACATGAAGTAGATTCAAAGAGATATTCAGGAAATCAAAAATTCTATTGAAAGTTGCCAAAAGCACTTCAATGAAAATGATGATAGAATTTTAGACCTTGAAGATAAGATTTCAGCTAGTGAACAAAAAAGGAAAGATCTTCTAAAAATAACAAGGAATAATTCAACAGTTGCAAGATGATGTAAAGAAAAACAACATAAGAATAATAGTGATAAATGAAAAAGAAGGGGACAATACAAATGATATCAAGAGGCTATTTACAGAAGTAATAGCTGAAAATTTCCCAAAAATGAGAATGGAAACTGACATACATATTAGTGAAGCATATAAAATTCCAAACAGCCATAACCAAAATAAAACTACACCCAAATATATAATAATCACCATCCCAGAAATCCAACATAAGAACAGAATATTAAAAGCTGTTAGAGAGAAAAGACAGATCACCTATAAAGGAAAACCAATCAGAATCACAGCAAACTTCTCAATACAAACAATGAAGTTAAGAAAAGCATGCAGTGAAATATTTCAGATCCTAAAGGTAAACAACTTCCAACCCAGACTGATGTATCCTGCAAAACTGTCCTTCAAAATGGATGGAGAAAAAAGATACTTTCATGACAAAGAACAGCTGAAGAATTTCATGATCACCAAACCAATACTGCAAAGAATACTCAAAGACATTCTAGATACACACAGGAGAAAAGCACTAAGCAAGACAGACAATTAAATAGAATGGAAAGATAAAGATACAACAGCAGGAAGATAACATGTCAACAATAAAACAATACATAACAGTTATAACCATTAATGTAAATGGCCTCAATTCACTAATTAAAAGAAACAGACTGGCAGAATGAATCAAGAAACAACATCTAACCATATGCTGTCTACAAGAAAACCATATAACCCAAAAGGAAATTTATAGACTGAAAGTCCAAGGATGGAAAACAATACTTCAAGCAACAGGAACTCAAAAAAAAAAAAAAAGGCGGGAGTAGCTATTCTGTTTGTAGACAATATGAACTTCAAACCAAAAATGGTTTGAAGAGATAAAGAAGGTCACTACATACAAGTTAGGGGAAAACTGCAAGATGAAGAGATAACAATCTTAAATATATAAACAAGTTCCAGAGTACCTAGCTATACAAAGCAAGTATTAACAGAAATGAAAATTCAAATAAGCAATAACACAATTATAGCAGGAGACTATAACATGCCATTGACACAAAGGGACAGATCAACTAGAGAGAAAATCAGCAAAGAAATAACAGAACTGAATCACACCTGTGAACAAATGGACTTGATAGACATGTACAGAGTGTTCCATCCAACAACATCAGAATATCCATTCTTATCAGCAGTATATGAGACATTCTCTAAAATAGACCATATACTAGCCCACAGAACATATTTAAGTAAATGCAAAAGAACTGAAATTATCCCATGCATGTTATCAGATCATAGCACCATGAAACTAGAAATTAATGATAAAAGAAACAGCAAAAACACCACAAACACATGGAAATTGAATAATACACTCTAGAGGGTACTCTTGATGGGTCACAGAGGAAATTAAAGAAGAAATTAAACAATATCTACAAGCAAACCAAAATACAAATACAACTTACCAGAATCTGTCGGATGCAATGAAAGTGGTCCTCAGAGGAAAATTTATTGCACTGAGTTCCCATATTAGGAAAACAGAACAAATACAAATAAGCTATGTTATACTACACCTCAAACACTTAGAAAAAGAGCAAGCCAAGCCCAAAGCCAAAAGAAGAGAGGAAATTATAAAGATCAGAGCAGAAATTAATGCAATAGAGACTAAGAAAACAATACAAAGAATAAATGAACCAAAGAGTTGGTTCTTTGAAAGGATAAATAAAACTGACAAGCCCCTAGCCAACCTTATTTTAAAAATTAAAGAATAAACTTAAATTCATGCAATATGGAATGAAAATGGTGAAATCACTACTGATTCTGTGGAAATACAGAAGAAAATCAACACTTATTTTGAAAACCTCTACTCTCATAACATAAAAGAAATGGACAGATTCCTAAAAACGTATGAACCACCAAAGCTGGATCGGGAAAATGTAAAACTGCTGAATAATCCAATTTCTATTAATGAAATTGAAAATGTAATTAAGTCCTTACCAACAAAGAAGAGCCCAGGCCCAGAGGAATTCATTGTGGAATTCTACAAGAAATACAAAGAAGACTTAATGCGAACACTCCTCAAACTCTTCAATGAAATTGAAAGGGAAGCAATTCTCCCTAAGTCATTCCTGGATGCAAATATTACGCTACTACCAAACCAGAGAAAGACCCAACTAAAAAAGAAAACTACAGGCCAATCTCCCTAATGAACATAGATGCAAAAATTCTCAATAAAATATTGACAAACAAGGTGCAGCGAATCATCAAAAAGATTATACACCACGACCAAGTGGGATTCATCCTAAGCATGCATGGATGGTCCAAAATACATAAATCAATAAATGTAATCCACTATATCAATAGAGCCAAAAGTAAGAACCACATGATCATTTCTATAAATGCAGAAAAAGCTTTTGGTAAGATCCAACACCCATTCATGATAAGAACGTTACAGAGAATTGGAATAGATGGTCTCTTCCTCAATATGATAAAGGCCATCTATGACAAACCAACAGCCAGCATCATATTAAATGGCCAAAAACTGAAAGCCTTTACCTTAAAATCAGGCAAAAGACAAGGATGTCCCTTATCACTGCCCCTATTCAACTGGAAATACTAGCCAGAGCAATTAGGCAAGAGAGAGAAATAAAAGGAGTAAAGATAGGAAAAGAGGAAGTTAAGCTATCATTATTTGCAGATGACATGATACTCTACATAGAAGACCCCCAAACCTCCATCAAAAGACTCCTAGATATAATAAGTAAATTCAGCCATGTAGCTGGATAAAAAGTCAATACTCAAAAATCAATATCATTCCTATACACTAAAAACAAAATCACTGAGAGAGAAATAAGAGAAGCCACACCCTTCACACTAGCATCCAAAAAAATGAAATACTTAGGAATTAATCTAATAAAAGAACTAAAAGAGTTATCCAGGGGAAATTATAATACCCTGAAAAAGAAATCAAAGAGGACCTCAGAAAATGGAAAGACATCCCTTATTCATGGATAAGAAGAATAAATATTGTGAAAATGGCCATTCTCCTAAAATTGTTATACAGATTCAATGCAACCCCAATGAAAATACCACTAACATACCTCATAGATCTAGAGAAATCACTCCTAACATTCATCTGGAACCAGAAGAGACCTAGAATAGCAAAGGCAATTCTAAGCAGCAAAACCAAGGCAGGAGGCATCACAATCCTGACTTGAACATATACTACAAAGCTACTGTAATAATATCAACATGGTAATGGAATAAAAACAGACCTGAAGATCAATGGAATAGACTAGAAGGTACAACCACAACTACAAACACACTCAACCACCTTGTCTTTGATAAAGGTGCCAAGCATGTTCACTGGAAGAATGATAGTCTTTTTAATAAATGGTGCTGGAAAAACTGGCTATTCATATGCAGAAAACTAAAACTAGACCCATGCCTATCACCATGTGATAAAATAAAATCTAAATGGATCAAAGATCTAAATATTAAAACAGAAACACTAAATCTGTTGGAAGATAAAGTAGGAAAAAAATCTTGAAGACATAAGGGTAGGTAGAGAATTCGTGAACAAGGACCAAACTGCGGGGGAATACTTTCCAGAATCAATAACTATGATCATGTCTTATTAAAGAGTTTCTGTATGTCCAAAGAAATCTCCAGCATAGTGAAAAGAAAATCCACAAACTGGGAAAAAAAATCTTTGTGAACTGTCCCTCAGACAAAGGAATGCTGTCTAGAACTTATAAAGATTTAAAGAAAATCAGACCCCCAAAATTCAAAGACCCAATCCAAAATGGGCATCCAAGATGAACACACAGTTCTCAGATGAAGAAATACAAATGGCAAATAAATACATGAAAAAATGTTGATCATCATTGGTCATTAGAGAAATGCAAATTAAAACTACAGTGAGATTCCATCTCACTCTGGAAAGAATGGCCAGGATCAACAAAACTACCAACAAATATTCTAGAGAGGTTGTGGGAAAAAAAGGAACTTGTCTGCACTGTTCATGGGAGTTTATACTGGTGCAACCATTGTGGAGGTCAGTTTGGAGATTTCTTAAAAAGCAGGGATTGGAAGTCCCATTTGACCCAGCTATTCCACTCTTAGGCATATTCCCAGAAGAAATGAAAACATCTTACCACAGTGATATATGTGCACCCATGTTTATAGCAGCACAATTTGTAATAGCCAGATCTTGGAAACAACCTAAGTGCCCATCAACTGAGGAATGGATAAAAAAAATTTTTGGTACTCTTATACAATTGAGTACTACTCAGCTATAAAGAATGATCACATTGAGATATTTATAAATAAATGGATGCAACTTGAGACCATACTCACAAGTGAAATAAATCAAACTCACATGTATAAATACCATATAGTCTCCCTAGTGTTAGAAATGGTAAGAGTACATAAGATTCTATGGTAATCATGGTTCCCCATTATATTGCTTTGAAACCTTATAATGTTTTCATTCAGTGGTTGGAATAGTTTTATTTGACCTTATTATGTGTGATGGTATGAACAGCTACTTTGAAGAAAACAAAACAATATGGCAGCCATTGCTGATTTAATATCATCTTGCTTTGAAGTCCTACCATGCTTTTGTTCTTCTATTTCCATTGGTTCTATTATGTTGTGTCTTATTGGATTTTAATATGCATGATAGTATAAACAAATTTTTAATGGAAATTGAGATATTATAGTAGCCATTGTTCATCTTCTGTTACTTGGTTCAGAGTAGCTTGTAATAGTTTCATTCTCTTGAATGTTCTATTTTGTTTTATTTGATATTGTGTGTGTAGCTATGCTCAAATATTTCAAACAAAGAGATATTATGGTAGCTACTGTTGATATCCAATTATCTTGTTGTTAAGAGCTGTGTTGCTTGCATTGTTCTGTTCTGATCTGATTTATTCTGTCCTCTTTTGTTTTAAAAATTAAAAAAAAACACAAGCCACACAACACAGAAAAAAATGGCAGCACCCAATATATAAGGTAGTATGAGGAAAGTCATGGAATAGCAGCATCTTCTTTTCATTTTCATTTATATAAAAATTAAGTCCTTATTTTACCATCATTTTCATTTTAGTTTGTTTTTCCTTTTACAAAGTGATGTTATTGTATTCTGCTGGCTTTGGTCTCTTTTGCTTTTCACTAAAGTCAGTTATAATGTGTTTCTTTTTACTTCTCCACGTAATATGCCTCTTTTTCTAACTGCATCCCAAACTTTATTCAATCTTTGATTTTTCAATCGTATATCTATAGTATACCTAAAAGTGGTGACTTTTGTTTGATGCTTTGGGTTCATTTTGCTAGGAGTGGTAGGTCTGAAGATTGCCTTACAAATAATAATAAAAAAGGTATAAAATATTTAGAGTTGGACAAATAATTTCTGGCATAATATTGTGATGTGACCGGTTACATTTAAAAATGGAGTTTTATCTTGTGAATACTTAAACCATATATTGACTGAAACTTGACGATGATATTGGCTCATTAGAGCCATTAATTGCTAATTTTTGGGAATTTTTTATGAGTGGATTATTTTAATATTTAATGTTTTAGTTGTACATGTTTTCAGTACGCAATGATTACATTCCTCATGTGGAGTTGGTACATGTAAACACATATTTTACTCCTCTTCTCAACGTCTTTTCTCCTCCATATCCATCACTCAGTCCTTCCTTTTGTTTTCAGGAAAGATCTAGCTACCTATTTCCTATTATCCACATTTCACATTTTCTTGATTAATACTGTTAATTTACCATGTAAGAGACATCATGTGATATGAAACTCTGTGTCGTATGATTTAGTTAGTTTAAAATTAGGATATTGGAGTACAACCATTTTTCCTACAAATGACTATTTTACCTGTTCTTATGGCATAATACTATTCCTTCATCTTCATTATTCACTAATCTGCTGGTGGACATATAGTATGCTTCCATGATTCACCTGTCTTATATTAAGATGCTATATAAACATGGGTAGACATCAATCATTATAATGAACTATCTTTAACTTATTCAGAAAGATACCTAGAAGGGAAATACCTGAAAAGAATGGAATTTGAAGTTTTAATTTTCAAGTAATCACCACACTGATGTCCATAGGATTTATATTCTTCACATTCCCACCAACAATACAGATGGGTTCCTTTATACCCACAGCCTCATGAGCATATACTTCTATTTGATTTCTCCAAGACAGTCATACTTTCCAGGATAAGGGAGAAACTTAGTGTTGTTTTCATTTGCATTTCTTTAATGGTAAAAAATGATTAACAGTTTTCTTGCATTTATTGGCTATTTCTACTTCTTCTTAGTAGCGTCTATTCCTTTCAGTTAACTTGTTTGTGGTGGAATTTTTTGAGATCATAGTGTAGTCAAGATATCAGTGGTCTTAGATGTAACATGCAAGTTTTTACCCATTCTATAGGTTGTCTTTTCACTTTGTTGGATGTTTGCTTTTCAGCACAAAAGGATTGTTTTGTTTTGTTTTGTTTTGTTTTGTTTTGTTTTGTTTTGTACCAAGAGTAAAACTCAGGACCTCATGCTTGCTGCTGAGCCATATCCCTAGCCTGAAACTTTTAAATTTGATATGATAATGTGTGTTGATTATTGATATTATTTCTTGTGCAACTGAGGTCTAATTCAGAAATTCCTTGCCTGCATGTAGGTATTCAAGTTTTACTTATGTTGTCTTCCCATAGATTAAGTGTTTCAGTATTAACATTTAGATCTTTCATCTTTTTGATGTTAGTGTAGTGCATGGTAAGAGATAAGGTTCTAGATTCAGTATCTTACATGTGGATAGACAGTTTTGCCTGCATCAATTTTTAAAAACAATGCCTTTCCTCCAGTGTATATTTTTGTACCCTTTGTCAAAGATCAGATAGCTGTATGTGCCTGAGATTGTTTTTGCAACTTCTGTTCTTTCCCTTTGATCCACATGTCTGTTTTTGTGCCTACACCATGCTGCTTTTGTGATTGTAGTTTTGTAATGTTTAAAGCCCAGAATTGTGATGCCTCTTTCTTTGATCCTGTGGCTTAGCACTACCTTTGTATTGTAGGTCCCTGGTTCTGCTGCAAATTTAACATTATTTTTGTTGTTCCATGAGGATTGCTATTGACATTTTGATTGGGATTTCATTAAATATGTATATCATTTTTGGAAGTATGCACAGTTTTGAAAATAGTGGCTATGTCTATCCAGGAACAGAAGATTTCTTTTCACTTTCTGATGCCTTCTTTAATCTCTTTTTTTTTTTTCCCCTGAGTACTATTTTTGTTGAAAGGGCTTTTCTTTCCATAGTTAGATTAATTCCTCACTATTTAATTTTTCTTAATGCTATTTATGAATGGTATTATTTTATTAGTTATTTTGTCATTTAGTTCATTCTTGGCGTACAAGACCACTATTGATTTTTGTGTATTGATTATGTGTCCCACTACACTGCTGAATTTAATTATTAATTCTAAAAATCTTTTGGTATGCTTTTCGGTCTTCTGTGTAGAGGATCAAGTTATCAATAAATGATGGTAATTCTATTTCTTCTTTTTTTTTTCTCTTGCTTGATTGTTCTGCCTACTTTTTCTGGTACTGCATTCTATTTTCAGCTTTTCCTTTAATAATATTTTTGCCATTTGTCATAATTTTATTACAAATTGAGGTAAAGTCTCTATTTATATTGTGCAGGGGTTTTTATTAAGAAGGAATATTGAATTTTAACAAATATTTTTGTCTCTATTGAAACAATCATATGATTTTTGTCCTTACTCTGGTTTGTGTGATGTATTACATTTATTTATGCATTTTGATTTATTTTGATTCATTTGTGTATTTATTTCTCTGTGTACTTATTATATATGTGTATTTATTTTTGTATTTTATTCTTGCATTCCTGGGGTAAAGTCTTCTTGATCATAATTTAGGATCATTTGATGTGTTTTTGCATTCTGTTTATCAGTATCCTGTTGAGAGTTTTTGTGTCTATGTCCATTAAAGATAATGGTCAGTAAGTCTCTTTATTTTTAGCTTACTTCATTTCTTATTTTGAAATTAAGGTAATGCTAACCTTCCAGGAATGACTTTGAGACTATTCTTTAACTTTCAATTTTATTAAGGAGTTTGAAAGTATTGGCATTAGGTCTTCCCTGAAGTCCTAGCAGGATTCAATGGTGAATCTGTGATGAACTGGGCCTTTCGTAATGGGTACTTTTTAAAATTTCTGCTTCATTTCTTTGCCTATTATTGGCCTGTTGATTATTATTACTTCTTAGTTCAGTTTTGGTAATTCATATGTATCTAATGATCCACCCATTTCCTCTAGATTCTTCAATGTATTTCAGTATAAGTTTTCAAAGTATTCACTGATAATCTGTGTTTGAATGCTGTCCTTTGCGCTTTCATCATTTTCATTTTTAAATGAATGGATCTGGTTCTTTTCTTTCTTTTTTTCTGAAAGACAAGCTAAAAGTTTTTCTATTTGTTTACTGTTTTAAAGAACTAGCTCTTCAATTCACTTATTCTGAATATTTTTTTAATCAATTACCTTAATTCTGGTCTGACCTTAATAACTTCCTTTTTTGTAGTAGATTTGGATTTGTAGTGGTCTATGTGAAGAAGATCCCATATGATGCTGAGAGGAATGTACATTCTGTAGTTGTTGGGTGAAGCACTCTGTAAATATTTATTAAGCCTATTTGTTTACAGGTGTAGTTCAATTCTGATATTTCTTTGTTGATTTCTGTGTAGTTGATCAGTCTATTTATAACAACAGATTATTGAAGTCACCCAATGTATTTGTGTTGATATTTTTCTCATATTTTCTATCTTTTGTTTTATGTGCTTGGTGGCACTTGTGTTTGATGTGTATCTGTTTATGATTATCTCTTCCTATTGAATTGCTCTCTTTATCAACACATAGTGACCTTTCTTGCCTCTTCTGATCAACTTTGGCTTGAAATTCATTTTGTCTGAAAATGGAATATCTGTTCTTGCCGGTTTACAGATTTTATCATATGGGATATTGTTTTCTAACCTTAATTTTTTACTCTGTGAATTTATTTTTGCACTAATTGTGTTTATTTTGTGCACCATTGGATTTTGTTTCTTTATGCAATTTTCCAGTCTATGTCTTTTGATAGGGGAATTGAGACTACTAACATTAACCATTAACATTACTGAAATTACTGACTTACCATTACTGTTACTGCATTGTTTTCCTGTTGGTTATTTCCCCATTCCCTCCTTCTCTTTAAATGCTCACTCTGCCTGTACATCCATTCTATTATACTTTTTGAGATTGCTGTAAATTTTTAAATGATTGATAGTTTGAATTTGATCGTGGAAGCTTGTTTACACCATAGAAGTTTCCAAGTGATATACATCAGTTTCTGTTCTTTAAGACAGTTTACCAATCTAAACCTTTGCAAATTAAACCTGCATCTTCAAAGTATTTATGCAAAAAGTCATTGGTTTCAGTAAGATGGGATCGTTTATATTATCAAATTTCCTTTATTTTAATTCATATCATTATTAACTTTTAAGATAGTACTTTATTATTAATCAGAAGGAAATTCATGAATATGTTCATGGCTTTTTACTGTTCCTCAAATTTTAGTATTCACATCAAATACTGTAGACTATGTGTTTTCACAATAAAAATGTATAATATCTGTTCTAATATAAATGATAAAATATTAATGTAGTACTGTTGTAGTGTTAAAATTCATATCCAGTTACAAGGCTCTGCATATTATCCAGGACGTATAGAGGCTTCCAAACAGAAGAGAATAGAAGAACATTTTGTTTAATATCTTGTTTCACAATGTAATAAAATGGAAAAAAGAATTTTCAATTCAACTACAAGGCTGAAAATTAAAATGTAGGATTTCACATACACTTACAAATATTCTTCCATACAGTTTTCAGCTGAGCACATTTTTCAGAAAAATTTTTTAACAATAGCTTACAATTGTTAGAAATATTTTTTCTTGCACCATCAAGTTAGAAGCAATTCATTTAATGTGGGAATAACATTGATTAGTGTGGTAGTGACAATATGTTTACTTTAACAAATGTACTACAGTAATTTTGTAAATAAACTTTTATTGCATTAAAGTAATTTAGAGATTTTTGGAATGATTTTAATTTAAATATTAAGTAGTCTGCTTTATATGTATTGTTTTCAATAAATGACTTAATTTGATACAGATAACAATAATTTACCTTGTATAGTTGGAATATAGAAAGAAACATTCAAATATTTTAATGAATATTATGATAATACTGTCATTATTATTAAATTTGAACAAGATAATAGATTTGACTCAATAATAGTACATCCTTGTTTCATTGAGGGAATTTTAAGGAAAAAGAAAATCCAATGAAAGGCATAATTTTTTACTTAACTTTGAGAAAGTTTGAGCTGCTTTTCATGCAGACAAGGAAAGTGGTGAAGAAGAGCATAGAAGGGTTGTCAGTATTGTGAATTCCCCTAGCAACTATTTCCTATTCACACAAAATTCTGAAACAACTCAGTAAGTTGTTATTTCCCAGAAACATCTTTGGTAGGAAGGCATTGAATCTGTCGTAGGTTTGTTGTCAAGAGAAGTTAATCATACATCAGCTGCAGCCCTCCAAGGAGGATACTCAAGTCTTGAAACTACTATGTCCCTGCTAAAAGTAATGATATGGCTACTGGAAATGCTTTATCTGTGTAATCTCTAATAAATTTGCTTATGTACTGTTCTCTTCCTTTCCATTCCATTCTCTTTCTTTTCCATTCCTTGCTTAATAAAATTTAGAAACATAGAACGAATAGATTATGTTAAAATGTGATTTCTCCTGTAATTATTAAAATGTACACCTACTGTTTAAGGATTTACTAGAGACATAGATACAGTAAAAAGCAACCAAGACTGAATCAAATTACCAGGATGAGTTTTCCAAATGAGAAGCAAGACTACTAGGCTATGGAGCCCATGGAAGCCTAATTTTAAAGGTCATGCTCTAACATTTCCTGGTAAACTTCGTAGCACAGAAAAATTATAATGACATTACTTAGATAAGAAATAAATATCTCTCTTACTCCTGCCACCCCACTGACTTTCTTGGAAATTCTCTTCTTCATTTATGTTTGATCTCATGCCCTGCTAGTTTGCATGCATTTAAGATATGTATCACTACTCAAATTATGTGACTGAATTTCACAAGGGAGACTTTCTTCTGTGTCTGTACTTCCTTTGATGTCACTGTAAGTCTTGAAAGAGGAAATGGGAGAGGAAAATTTATCTGTGAGACTGAATTAAAATACTAATACACACATAGAAGCAAAACTAGAGAAAAACTAGAATAGAGATAACAAAATGATAAATATCTATATTTTCTGATGAGCATTGCCTATAACAACATCAAAGTACTAAACTTCAAGATATTAGATTCTACATTAGAGAAAAATGACAAGTCTTTTAAAATTGATTGCTCATCACATTATGAAAAACGAAATGCTGGAGTATGCGTCATAAATTTGTGCATTCTAGTATTAAATGTTGGATGTGTGTTCAAAAGGAAAGAAAGAATAAGAAAATATTACAAGGTTCAAAGATTGTACTTTTTCACAGAAAATGCATTAAAAATGGCATTATTAAAATATCCAAGCATATATCAGTCTTCTAGAATCTGGGATAATGTAATTTTTCAGTAAATCTTCATCCTTGTCTAGTATATTTAATTTGTCTTAAATTTAAACCCTGATTTTATGGCCACACAATTGACAAGTCTCATTATCATTCAACAACACTTTCAAGTTGCCTCAAAAACTATGATGATATTAAGAGAAAATGCGGAAGTCATGTTTATGAAAATCAATTACCTACTGAACAAGATTGACTTTGAATAAATGGAAAATGCTAAAGCTATATAAATATCAAAAATAAAAATCCAGGAAAAAATCATTTATCTTGCTTTTTGAATAGAAGTAAATTTGTCAAATTGAATATAGACACAAGATTGATTGGTAAAAACATTCTTTGTTATTTCTCACCTGGGATTGACAGAAACCAGTGGGTCTAAAAGAGATTCTGTTGGATGTTAAGAAAATCTGCCTTTTTGAGGTTAATTATTATGCCATTCTATACTAGAATTAGCAAGTATATAAACTTTAGAGCATGTTAATATTACTTTAAAGTGTCTTTTAAGATGTTAAATAAATTAACTCATATTTATTGGTCAACTATGGCTAAGCACATTGAAATAATTGGAAACAAGTTCCAAATAAATGCTAATATTGTAAACAGTCTTCATGTAAACATTTATATTTACAATTCTTTTTTTGTCTTTCATGTTGCATATTAAACAATAATAGAGAAGCAAGGTAGAAATTGTATGCAATCAGTGTAAGAAGTTGGGAAGAGATGGCCTTCAGATCATAACACAAAAACGCAATAGACAGAGGGTAAGCTTTTATTGATTAAATTGTAAATTTTCTTAGACATTAAAGCACACACAACTCTTCAAGACTTCACTAAAATAAAATAAAATTCATGCAAACAGTTAATTTTTTACTAAAAGTCAAATGAAAACAGTGGAAAACTGCATCTGAAACAGTCAAATAAGCAAAAATGATTTCAAGGCAGGTGAAGGAATATCTTGATAGAAGAGGAATACAGGTAAATAGAGGAATATGAACTCAAGCAAACAAGAAAAGACTTCACATGCATTTTGGAAAGAGACATTTATGTCAAACATTGCAGTCCAGCTACCATGGCTGTGTATTCTGCATTCTAAGAGTTATAACAGATCCAGGAAAGAGATGTTCAATTTTTCTGTTCCAGACATTTTAGGCCTTGTTCTTAAGAATATTTACTTACAAAATATAAATTTCTCAAAAACAAAGCAAACATAGCTCTAAATACCATCTACTATTCTACCAAAAAGGTAAAAAATTCCAACAGAGAGAGCTCCCAGTTATCAAACACATATACAGTGAATTAGTTTTAAAAAGGTGTTTGTTAAGTGGCTAACCACAGTCTAACAAAAATGTAAAATTTTTATAGACAATTACATAGGCAATAATAATTTTTCCTTTATAATTTTCTGTAATCCTCTCACAAAGTTATCTATAGCTAATTGACTGAAAATTGTACAAGCAAAATTAATGAAAAATTAATACTAATATCTCCCTCACTAAATGCTACTGGTATATTACCACAGTGTTTAAGAAGAGAGTTTGCATGAAAGCTATGAGGGAACTTTTCACATCCCACTGGAAAGGAAAGATCATAATTTACAGTAATTCATGATGCAAGAGAAGCTTGAGGTCATAATTGCTATAGACCATATTCTTTGGAATAGATGATCATATTTATTATCCATTTCAATTTCAATTATAGCTTACTTCATTGCTGTGTCTAACTGTGTTGTATCCTATAATTCTGACAAGATAACACAAAAGAAAATAATTTAATCAATCCAAACTCAAAAGGAGCTTGTTCAATCTAAACTAATTTATTGTTTACATACTCCTGACTATTTTACCCTTGGCGGCTACGAAACGACCGCCTAAATGCATCCAACATAAGAATAAGCATTTAGTGAGAAATGAATGCAGAGTTTTAAAGTTTGGCAGCATATATAAACACAGAGATGCTGTAACCTATCAGTAAACAAACTCAACCCAAGTAATTTATCCTTTAAATTAAGCCTCTCACCCTGAGTTATTGCCATTTTTCAACTACATGAATTTTATATGTAGTTTGCCATTTAGATTTAGTTTTTTCCTACTGATATATTTTTGCTGCTACAAAATAGCTATTTTGTAATTACATGTTTTGCTATTGTTGGCCTTTTTGAAGGAATATATATTACCTGGATATGATAATCATGAATCAGATACAAGAGTTCTTAATCACTTATAGAGGAGGGTTATGTATTTTTTCTTTTGTAAAGTATTTGCAAAACTATTCTAAAATTGTGTTGGAAAACAGAAGTTTTCTTTCATATTTTAACTATCTTGTTCTAAACAAATAAATTCTATCTGTTCATCAATCAAAAGAGCAAAATAAAATATTTCTTGAAGACAGGTAACTAAAGTTAGAGTTTTCAAGATAGGCAGCAACTAAAAACCAGAAGTGTATGGTTTATGACATTGTAGAGATAGCTCTTCAGTATAGCCTGGGTTTCTTGTTTTAGCATCAGAGATTCATTTTTTCTTAACAAGTATAATGTAAATTTCCTTCCTTAAACCAGGAGGTTCAAAAAATAAGAAGAGACATCTCATATTTAGGATTAATGCACAGAAAAACTCTTTGCCCTGAGGAATTTTTAGTGAGAAAAGGAGTCTGATCATAAAATCATTCTTCAGCAAATGCAGTATTCTGAATTTTAGGGTAAAGTCAGTCATAACAGTGAGGTGTCATTTACTATTTCATTTTTTTCTTTTTTCTACCTCAACATCTCCACCCTCCCTCCATTTCTATTTTGTTTTTTCCTACCTAATTTTCCTTCTCCAATCATTTTGTTTCAGTCTTTTTTCATATGTTCTTTTTCTCTCCTCTCCCCTCTTTTCTTTCTGTCTCTGTCTCTCACTCTCTGAAAATGCCTTGATGAACCTCTAGGAGATTTGTAGCCTGCTGCCCCATATGTACTTTCACTATAATTTAAAGATCTAGTAAAACAAAGAGAAACAAAATTGCTCTGTATGTCCTAGCAAAGGAATTCAGGCTGAAGGAACTGGCTCAATGTGGGGCCGATACACTAGCCACTGATATTGCTATATCATGCAAATTTTTATTTGTCTCTACCTGAAAAGTCTCATATTTTTGTAGGCAACCATGCAACTGTGGAAGCTAATGTTTTAGCTTAAAAGTTGGGTGAATTCTGATTTTCATATTTCCTGCAGAAAGGTAATGTCCAGTATGAAATGAAGTAGGTCAACCAGACATGACAGCAATGGCAGGTACTCAGAATGACAGCTAAGAGAAAGCATCAAACAGTGATCATATACATGAAGCATAAACTTCTTCATTCAAGAGAAACAAAGATATTAAGGATGGCATCAAGGCACTTCCCATGTAAGTGGTATTAAGATCGACATACTGCACTTGCATTTTAAAGTGGAGTGTCCTGAATAAATTTAGAAAGCAGGAAGATATGGAAAAGAATCAATGTTATATTCTTCAGCTCTATCTGATGACAATTTTCTCTAGCAGGAAATAAATGAGTGTTTCAAAAGACTGTTCAAATGTCAAATTCACAAAGATAATTTGACAGAAAAATTTTATTATGACAACATGTACTCCTTTGAATATATCACATTGATTAAACTGCTTATAAGAGTGAAATTTTCCGAATATTAATACATATGTTAAAGTTCCTCAAAAGCAAATATCAGGAAATATATATATATATATATATATATAATCAATAATCAGGTCTTTTTATCAAATTTTACACATTAGTAATATGTGGAAAATTGAATAAGAGAAAAATTAAGTGTTATGCTTATTATTCCAGTGATGTAAATAGGGAAAAATAAATTTCCCCTTAACAAAAGAAGTTCCACATATTAAAGGCATATATAGGTGTTTCAAAGTAAAACATGCATCATTAGTAAATATTTCTATTTAACAAGAAAGTAGATATTTGATAACCTGGTTTATTAATTGAATCTCAGTAATTTATGAGTTTAAAATGACTAAAACTGATTTAAATTGTCTTTATTTTTGGTAAAATACTTGTCAACTCTTGTTTTTGCCTTTCACATGAACCCTGGATAATAGCAATCTAGAAGTCAAGATAATAAGAACTTACTACCATCTTGGCAATATAAGCTTTCATTTCTAACTTTGTCATAAAAAGAATTCACCTGCCAAATCACTTTTGGGATTATGAAGTGAGTCTTTAAGTATAATGGCTTATGAACATGATGTTCAGTTTTTCTGCTATTCCATCTAACCTGAAATAATGAATTTGGAAGGATTATTTCTTAAGGTATTTCATCAGTTTCTGTGAAAACAGGATTTTCTTTTCATGTAAATTTAATTAAAGCAAATGCCTTATTTCCTTTGTTTCTGGGACAAAATATCACACTCATCATTTAAAGAAGAAAGGCTTACTTGGACTCATGTGTCAGCCCACAGTCTTCTGGTTCCCAGGCAGGACAGCACAGCCAAGGTGTGTGCCAGAGGAGAGCTGCAAAGCCAGGGAGGCAGGAAACAGCTTTGAGGCAGGAGATAGGAGGGGAGCTATAATCTTCCATGTCCACAAGCGACCACTTCTTTGCAGCAGGCCCTGTCTCCCAACAGAAGTCAGCAATAAGGACCCCATAACTCAATCACCTTTCAAAGACTCCACCTATAAGCTCACAGGGATTTATGTCTTTCAACATCTAGATATAAACCACTAAAGAACCTACCCGCTACTAATATCTTTATCAGTATTCTTAGGAAATCAAATGATGTGTTTCACTAAATTATGATTTTTCATAATTTTTCCTATGGCCCTTAAAAGAATCATCATCCAACTCCTGAAGCCTAAATTAAAATAGAATCATATCATTAGTGTCATCTATCCTTTATTTCTTTCCTTTCTTACACCATGGCCCATATGAAATATAACCACATTTATAGCAAGTATAACCAAACAAGGCAATGACTACCTGTTCACAGCACAGAGGTATATAATTGATTACTGTTAAGTTAGATAGAAAATGTCTCCTCCAAAGTATCATATATTCAGAGTTGGTAGCTCTAAGAAGGTGATTGGATGATGAGGGACTTATACATATCATTAGATTAATCCACTGATAAATTCATAGCTAAATATAGTGTTAACAAGTGGGATCCATTTGAAGGAAGTATGCCATTCTGGAAATGACCAGAAAAGGTGTATTTTTGCTGTAGTCTTTTTATACCTTGTTCCAGTATTGGGAAAGTGATTAGTTACAATCACCCAGGCAGCAGAGAGTTCTGATGAGGCTATAATTATGCTTTCACTGGAAGTACTCTAGTTTTGACATATATTTCCTTAAATTTCTTAAATGAAATAATTCAAGAAAAGGTCCACATTATTATTTAAATCTCACATTTCTTTACAGCATTATTTGGAAAATTAATTCTTATAACATTGTACAGTATAACTTACATACGTAGTGTAAGTACATTATTTTTCCTATCTTAGTATGTACTTTCTCTACCTCTTTTTTGTTTGCTTTATGCTATAACACTAAAGATATAGCTGTCTACACATGCACATATACAGACTATAAACATTATGCATTAACAATATTTAAGATCTTATAAAAATGCAGGTTGATTGGAAAATCTTTTGAAAGTTACAAATTTCAGTTTATAGTAATATATACCTGAAATCAATCTGGCAATGAGTTATAAATCCTTATGAATAGCTAGCCAATTTAGGAATGACCCCAAAAAGACTAAAATATTATTTTCAAGCCAATAGCTAAGTGACTTAACTTACTTTGCTCTTATTATGAGCTTAATTCCAAATGTCTCTATATTTCCTTTAAGCAACATCAGAAAAGAACGCTTTGAATTTCCAAAGTTCTTCACATAACCCAGCTTCCAAATATACTTATTTCTTCTAATTATATCTCTGCATAAATTTCTAATTATATTTTCTTCTTTGTCTCTATGCTTGCATTTTAAAGAATACAATACTGAAAAGGAAAGAAAAGAGAAAACTAGGAGAGAGAAACATAGAGAAGGAAATGGCAAAAAAAAGAGAAGGAAATGGCAATTAGGGATCATAAGAAAAAATTTAAATGAGCCATATGAAAATGTAGATATTGTATGGTATTTATGACATTATTAAGACATAAATATATCATGTAATTATTGGTAATCATATTTGTATATATTTGAAATATTTAGAATAATTATGAACATATCATGTAATTATATATTTGTATTTATATATTTGCAATTTGTTATGTAATTATATATTGTATATATTTGTAATTATATCTGTAGACTTCTAACAATAGATAATCCATTCTCCAAAGATTGATTCTAGATTATGAAAATCAAAGTTCTCTATATAATATAATAAAGAATTATAATCAGTAAAAATATTTTGCTTATGTTCATGAAGTCTGTATTGAGAAGAATCTCTACATCTGAAAACATCTTCCTCTGCCTTTTCCTCCCCTTATGTTGCCAGTCACAACATGCCAGGCAGTCAGGCACACATTAAACACTAAAGATTGTATGAAGTTAAAATAAAAAGTATTAATAAAAACTACCATATTAAAAGAAAAAAGTGAACTGATCATTGGGTGAATTGCACAGGATTAATCGACATGGAGCCCAGCTGTGCTCAAGCCTAAGGGATGAACCTGACAATTCATTTGGATTGTGCTGGCTGGAGCCCAGCACTGCTGAGTTTACACAGTGATCTTCCCAACTGTTTCCCACTACACATGTCTTAAATATCTTCATTGGTGTCAGTTTCGTTTTTTTATCTTCTTTTCTCACCATTTTTTTTTAATCTTATCTCCAATGTTTCTGGACCCAACAGAGAAATCAAGCGAAAAGGATTTCTCAATTAAGTGTACAGATCATTGTTTAAAGATATAAAATGTGTTTTGTTTTTAATGTATAAAATGTTCACAAAATTCATTTTCTTTCCTAGTTTGCTGAGTATTTGCTTCTTAGTAGACCATTTAGTTATTCAGCAGAAATTCTGCTGAATCTTCACCTCACATATTCTATCATAGCTATTTGCACATTTAGACATATCCATCTTCATTTCCTTGTCTCTGACTTTCATGATATATACGCTGTATCCAATTGTCCTAAAAGCAATCCTATGAGACACCATTAAGGCAGCTGCTTGTAAGTTCTAATGCACTAACAACAATAAATTTTGATTCAACTAATTTTCGTTTTCAGTATTGTAAATTCCTCAAGATTTTAGGTGCTATTTTGGTCAATAAAAATACTTGGAGGATAATAACAGTTCAATATCTATAAGAAGGTTCCAAAACATATATTAGAATTTTTCACATCACAACCATGGTCTTCACAATAATGAAAAACTTAATAGCTTAAATTTATTTAAAAATAAATTAATTAGGTTGTGGTAGTGAATGCCTATATTCTCAGCATACTTGGAGGCTGAGGCACAAGGATCTCAGGTGTGAGCATAACTTCTGAAACTTGGTGACTAATTGAGAACCTAACTGAAAAATTAAAAGTAAAAAAGGACAAGAATCTTCAGTGTAAAGACTGAGTACTGTAAAAAATATGGTTACTAATTGTTGCTTAAAATATATTTCATTAATAAATACATATATAAATTACATAAGATTAAATATGCTAGTAATACATTTTCAGAGCACACTTTGATATGGAGTATTAATAGTATGTAGTATAAGCTACTTGAAATGACTATCTACAACCAAAGTAATATAAATAACTTCTCAATAAATAAAAGTAATTAGGGCAATTGTTTCCACGAAAACATTGCAGAATTTTAAAAGTATTCAAACTGAACTGGCTCATATTTTGTGCTGATTTTAAATAGGCTAAAGAAATGGTGCTTAAAAAATATTCTACATTTCAAAATTTGCATTCAGTAAAATAAAATGTTTTACTTATAAATATTTATAATCTGTATTAAAATAAGTTATTGAATAAGTTTTCACTGTGATAAGTTGCCCCCTCATTTTAGAAACAATGCAAATACAGTAATACTAGGGAAGGAAAATGGGCAAAGAAGCACTAGATATGGTCACATTTGTGAATGATATAATAAAGGCTTCCAGAGACTGTTTCATAGAAAACTCTAACTACTAGGGAATCCTGCAGGGCCAACTCTATCAGAATGTGGTGTGAGTATCTGCTTCGCATACCAGAAGGGACAGGAACAGAGATCAGGACAAGACTGGGCCCAAGTGAAGGCATTACTGAAGGCAGGTCTGAATCTGCAAATGTGAGACTCTGTTAGGGTCACTTTTAATGGTGTACCTTAAATATTTCTTTCAATCTTTGAGAATGCAACAAAATAGAAAATTAATTTTCCACTTAGTATATTCCAATTCAGAGTAAAGGAAATATAGGTAATAATAATGTAGTCCACATTTTCCCCAAAGCAAGAAAAATTATCTTAAAAGTTTTCATCACAAAGAAATGATAAACATTTTAGGAAATAGATTCACTTATCCTGATATTCTGGTTTAGACCTGAAACATCACCTGAAATTCTCATGCATTAAAGCAGAAGCTTGTGGAGGATGACTGGATCAAGATGCCATCCTTGGTGGCCCTGTCTGTGGTTGAATTCACAACTGAATGTGTGATTAGAAGGTAAGACCCATTTGGAAGGAGGTGTACCTTTAGTGGCATGCCTTTGGAGGGTGAATCTCTGTCTCTCTGTCATTTTTGTCTATTTGCTGTCTGTCTGTCTGTCTGTCTGTCTGTCTGTCTGTCTCTCTCTCTCTCTCTCTCTCTTTCTCTGTCTTTTGGCTCATCTTTGCTTTTTTTTTTTCTGTACACTGGCTATGGTAAATTGAATAGAATTCCTCTGACTTTCTGTCATATGCCTATCATATGCCTTTCCGTCATAATGTTTATATCTTGGAAATAGCTTACCATGGACTAAAACCTCTGAAATTATAAAGTAAAATAAATTTGTTTTCCTTTAAGTTTTGGACATTAGATATTTTGTTTCTGTAATGGAAAAGCTATCTCCTACACCAAATTTGAAGATTATTCAATGGATATCAAAATATCACATGTCAACCAATAAGTCTGTACAATTAGTATGTGTCAAAAAAACTATGTATTTGTTCATATTCAAAATAATGATTCTGTTACATGTATTAGATACATGTATATGATATGTCATTTTAATTTGTTATAGATTTGTAATTGTGTTTGAATCATGCTTTATGTTACTCATGAACTAGATAGTGTAAAGACTCGAGTTCAAGACTTAGATTAACAGGCATATATTAAGTTTTGAACACTAAGTTTTCAGATCTGGCAATTACAAATTAAGATGCCAAGTTAAATATGAATTTCTAATCAATTTCAAATAATTTCTAATAAAAATATGTTGTTAATATTCTATATCCCATATTTTAGGTTGTTTTAGTACTGGAACAAATTCATACTTTATATGAATTCATTATCTGAAACTATGATTTGATTATCTGGCAATCTTACAACCCACATTCACCAAAGGTACTGGAGCAAAATTAAAAACATCGAGTCTATTATTACACTAGACATTTTTAATATATCATTAAAACTTAATATTTTAAAGGGTGTTTTCATACAGTAGATGAATAATGTTCTTAAACATTTTATAATATATGGGGAAAAGTATAAAGCAAATTATCTGATCCATAAGGCAAAAAGCATTTTGCGGTTACAAAACCTGATGAGGCCAAGATTTCAGCAGGGAAATACATTGAACTAAAATATGATAATAGTGGAATACATGATATACTCATAATAATTATTAATAATAAAACTTAAAATACAAATGCAAAAATGACTTTAGATGCCATTTGTGCTAAACCTTTATGAAAGGTTTTTTATGCACTCATTAAATTCCCAATTGTTAAATACATTAAATTAGTTCATTCTCTAAAAACGTAACTTCACCCATTTTGAAATATGCTCTAATTATTGGACGTTATTGTATGGGATTTAAATTTTCCTTTCCCATAATTTCTATTGTTAATTCCTAGTGACATCCTCCAGAGTTTTTCAAAATCGACCCAAATCTCTCTACACACAAGTTCTTAAAGTAACCAAAACATGCTATCAACTTCCTATTTTTTTACTTCTTCAAATAAACATTCTCCACTCTTTCAGGTACCTCCTCATATAAGAAGGTCTCAGTAGTGACCCAGAAATTTCTCATAATTGTCGCTTAAACATCAAGCTACAAGAACTCCAAAAGTATGCTTTCCAGAGAACATAATACCTCACAAGATTTTTTCCAGAACAAGCTACAGAAGGCCCCTTATTATTAATTTTGTTCATGCAAGATTACATAATACTATTGACTTTTATTGAGCTTAATGTCAGGTAAAACTAGAAATACATTCACTACTCAATACAATGTTTTTAAAACTACCAGGAGTGTTGGTTACCAAATATTGAAAGTTTCCATCTAAATAGTATCATGAACTTTTAAAACATATTTTATGAGATGAATCAGTTAACTAAATCAAGTATGAAAAGAAAGTGTTACTATTTTCATTTTATGAAGGAGGCCATTAAGATACAGATTAATGACACATTTAGATTAATAACCAAAGATTAACAAAAATTAGGCTAAAATTATTTAAGGTCAGTGCACCATACATTTTCTTATATCAGGCTATCTTTCATATTTTCCTGATTTTTATAACATTTTATCATGAAAAAATTCTTCACATAAAACATAATAAGTAAAAATATACGTGGTTAATTGCTAGTTATTTTAGCCTCTTTTAGACTTTTCTAAATAAAAGATAATGGCTTACTCAGTATTTTTAAGCAAGACTGTTTTTCTTAAAATATTTTAAAAAGAAACAGTCTTTAATTCAATCTGGCAGGTAATTTTTCTTATGAGTCTAGAATGATGAAAGTAGCATTTTATGCTAAGACTTTTGAGGCAGTAAACAAAATAAGAATTATGTGTTTAAAACAAAACTTATAAACTGTGGATTCAAAAATTTATTAGTATGGCCCTAAAAGCCATTTAAATAAATGAAAATGATACAGTTTTCATCAGCTTTTAGGTTTCTTTCCAGCAATGAATTGGAAAAATCCATTAGAGCTGCAGTCATATTTCAGCAGCATGAATTCAGATTGGATCTTGCCTAACAGAATGCAGTTGATAGCCAGAAATTAAGAAGCAAGTGTTTTGAACCAGGGTATCCACAGAAAGTTGATATGTGTAATTTATATATCAATCAGTTGCCTTAGAGAATCTCTTCTTTCTTATGTTTTCATGTAGCTGCACCTGCAATTAATTATTTCTACAAATTGCTTGCATATATCAAAGGATAATGTCAGAAGGGCTATTTCACTAAACACTGTATTTTCTCAGAAATCACTGGATTTCCATATGCAATTCCAAAGAAGCTTAGGGACAACAAGGCATGAGTTCCTCATATATAAATAATAATTATCTACCAAGAATGGGGACTCCCTGACCTGGTCGTTTCATGACAATGGTCATAGACTGGCAGATGCAGTTCATTTTGTAACACAGCTACAAGATGACAAAGTCTCACCTGCCCTGATGGTGACCTTCTCCATGGTCACTTGAAGGACTACCATGCTAGCCTGGTCATATTTTATTACATTCTCTTGCCTCCTGTTCTTTGCACAATTTGACTCAAATACTACTCAATAACCTGTAAAAGAGGTTTGATACAGTACACAAGCTGAAAAATTTTATCTTATAAAATATTTATTAGTGAATGAAACAAAATTGCTATCATTATTTTTATTCTCATATTCAAAGACAATGAATAGAAAGTTCTTTTCTCCCCCATGGTAAATTGAATCATTTGCTTTCATGGAATGATATATATTGGGCTTGAAGACATGCCACTTAATCCAGTGGCATGTCTTAATCCAATAACCCCTTTAAAGTGCAAAATTACACTTATATTTTTTTTAATTTTATTTTAAAGAGAATAAAACGAAAGAGGACAGAACAAAGCAGATCAGAACAGAACAATGTAAGCAACATAGCACTTCACAACAAGACAACCAGATATTAACAGTAGCTACCATAATGTCTCTTTTCTTTCAAATAGTTGAGTATACCTTCACACACAATAATATCAAACATAACAAAATAGCATAAAACCATTCAAGAGAATGAAAGTACTATAGAGAATTCTGACCCAAATAACAGAAAAGTAACAATGGCTACTATAATATCTCATTTTCCATAAAAAAATTGTTTAAACTATCACACATATTAAAATCCAGTAAGACACAACATGATAGAACCAATGGAAAAAGAAGAACAAAAGCATGGTAGGACTTCAAAGCAGGATGATATTAAATCAGCAATGGCTGCCATATGTCTTCTTTTCTTCAAAATAGCTGTTCATACGATCACACATAATAAAATCAAACAAAAAAGAATAAAAGCATTCCACCTAATGAGTGAAAACATTACAAGGCTTCAAAGCAATGTAATGGGGAACCATAATTACCATAAAATCTTATGTATTTTACCATTTCTTATACTAGGAAGACTATACAGTATTTATACATGTGTGTTTCATTTATTTCGCTTATGAGTATGGTCTCAAGTTACAGCCATTTATTTATAAATATCTCAATGTGATCATTCTTTATAGCTGAGTAGTACTCCATTATATAAAAACACCACAACTTTTTTAAAACATTCCTCAGTTTATGGGCACTTTGGTTGTTTCCAGGATCTGGCTATTACAAATCATGCTGCTATAAACATGTTTGTGCATATAACACTGTGGTATGATGTTTTTAGTTATTCTGGGAATATGCCTAGGAGTGGAATAGCTGGATCAAATCAGAATTCCAATTCCAGCTTTTTGAGGAATCTCCAGACTGAGCTCAACAGTGGTTGCACCAGTCTATACTCCCACCAACAGTGCAGAAGAGTTCCTAGTTCCCCACAGCCTCTCCAGCATTTGTTGGTAGTTTTCTTAATCCCCACCATTTTTTCTGGATTGAGATGGAATCTCAGTGTGGTTTTAATTTGCATTTCACTAATAACCAGTGATGATCAACATTTTTTCATGTATTTATTTTTCATTTGTATTTCTTCATCTGAGAACTGTGTGTTCATCTCAGATGCCCATTTTTGGATTGGTTCTTTGAATTTTGGGGGTCTGACTTTTTAAAATTCTTTATAAGTTCTACACAGCAGTCCTTTGTCTGAGGGACAGTTCACAAAGATTTTTTCCCAGTTTGTGGATTTTCTTTTCATTATGCTGGAGATTTCTTTCGACATGCAGAAACTCTTTAATAAGGCGTGATCCTAGTTATTGATTGTGGGAAGTATTTCACCTGCGGTTTGATTCTTGTTCATGAATTCTCTACCTACCCCTATGTCTTCAAGATTTTTACCTACTTTGTCTTCAAAAGACTTAGTGTTTCTGTTTTAATATTTAGATCTTTGATCCATTTAGATTTTAGTTTAGTACATTGTAATAGGCATGAGTCTAGTTTTAGTTTTTGACATATGGAGAGCCAATTTTTCCAGCACCATTTATTAAAGAGACTTCGTTCTTCCAGTGAACATGTCTGGTCTGTTTATGAAAGATAAAGTGGTTGAGTGTGTTTGTAGTTATGATTGTACCTTCTAATCTTTTTCATTGATCTTCAGATCTGTTTTTATTCCAGTACCATCTTGATTTTATTACAGTAGCTTTGTAGTATAACTTCAAGTCAGGATTGTGATGCCTCCTGCCTTTCCTTTGCTGTTTAGAATTGCCTTTGCTCTTCTAGGTCTCTTCTGATTCCAGATGAATTTTAGGAGTGATTTTTCTATATCTATGAGGTATGTTAGTGGTATTTCATTGGGATGGCATTGAAACTGTATAACAATTTTGGGAGAATGACCACTTTCATAATATTTATTCTTCCTATCCCTGAGCAAAGGATGTCTTTCCATTTTCTGAGGTCCTCTTTGATTTCTTTTTAAGGGTATAATAATTTTCCATGTGTAGCTCTTTTACTTCTTTCATTAGATTAATTCCTAAGTATTTCCTTTTTTTGGATTCTATTGTGAAGGGTGTGGCTTCTCTTATTTCTCTCTAAGTGATTTTGCTATTAGTGTATAGGAATGCTATTGATTTTTGAGTATTGACTTTGCATTCAGCTACATTGCTGAATTTATTTATTATATGTAGGAATCTTTCAATGGAGTTTTAGGGGTCTGCTCTGTAGAATATCATGTCATTATTACCTTTACTTCTTTTATTTCTCTCTCTCTTGTCTAATTGCTTTGTCTAGTATTTCCAGTACTGTGTTGAATAGGAGCAGTGATAAGGGGAATCCTTGTCTTGTGCCTCATTTTAAGGTAAAAGCTTTCAGTTTTTGGTTATTTAATGTGATGCTGGCTGTTGGTTTGTTGTAGATGGCCTTTGTCATATTGAGCTAAAGGCCGTCTATTCCAATTCTCTGTAAGTTTCTTATCATAAATGAGTGTTGGACCTTATCAAAAGCTTTTTCAGCAACTATAGAAATGATCATGTGATTCTTACTTTTAGCTCTATTGATATGGTGGATTACATTTATTGATTTGCATATGTTGAATCATCCCTGCATGCCTGGGATAAATCCCATTTAGTCGTGGTGTAACATCTTGTTGATGATTTGCTGCATTCTGAGTGCTGATATTTTATTGAGAATTTTTGCATCTATGTTCATTAGGGAGATTGGCCTGTAGCTCTCTTTTTTAGTTGGGTCTTTCTCAGGTTTTGGAACTAGAGTAATATTTGATTCCAAGAACAATTTAGGGAGAATTGCTTCCCTTTTGATTTCATTGAAAAATTTGAGGAGTGTCAGCAGTAAGTCTTCTTTGTATTCTTTGTAGATTTCTGCAGTGAGTCTGTCTGGGCCTGGGTTCTTCTTTGTTGGTAAGACTTACTTACATTTTTAATTTCATTAATATAAATTGGATTGTTCAACAGTTTTACATCTTCTTGTCCTAGCTTTGCTAGTTCATATGTTCTAGAAATCTGTCCATTTCTTGTGTGTAATCGAACTTTTGAGAGTAGAGGTTTTCGAAATAGGTGCTGATGGTCTTCTGTATTTCCAGAACATTTGTAATGATTTCATTGTTTTCATTCCTTATTGCATGAATTTGAGTTTCTTCTTTAATTTTTAAAATAAGGTTGGATAGGGGCTTATCAATTTTATTTATCCTTTCAAAGAACCAACTCTTTGATTCATTGATTCTTTGTATTGTTTTCTTTTGCATTAATTTCTGCTCTGATTTTATAATTTCCTCCCTTCTTTTGACTTTGGGCTTGTGTTGCTCTTCTTTTTTTAGATGTTTGAGGTGTAGAATCAGGTAGCTTATTTGTGTTTGTTCTGTTTTCCTAATATGGGAACTCAGTGCAATAAATTTTCCTCTGAGGACCACTTTCATTGCATCCCACAGATTCTGGTAAGTTGTATTTGTATTTTTGTTTGCTTGTAGATATTGTTTAATTTATTCTTTAATTTCCTCTGTGACCCATTGATTGCTCAACAGTGTATTATTCAATTTCCATGTGTTTTTGGTGTTTTTGCAGTTTCTTTTATCATTAATTTCTACTGTCATAGTGCTATGTTCTGATTACATGCATGGGATAATTTCAATTCTTTTGCATTTACTTAAATATGTTCTATGGGCTAGTATATGGTCTACTTTAGAGAATGTCCTATGTATTGCGGAGAAGAATGTATATTCTGATGTTGTTGGACAGAACACTCCGTATACATCTATCAAGTCCATTTGTTCACAGGTATGATTCAGTTATTTCTTTGCTGATTTTCTGCCTAGTTGATTTGTCCCTTCTGTCAATGGCATGTTAAGGTCTCCTGTTGTAATTGTGGAATTGATTATTTTATTTTTCATTTCTGTTAATACTTTCTTTGTATAGCTGGGTGCTCTGCTATTACATTTCTGAGTGTGGACACATTTACAGGATTAATATAATGTCTAAATCTAAAAGATATCGTGATGATAAAGTTAAGCAATTGCACATAAATTCTTATAGCAGACCAATTTTTGGCATTTGGTAGTTCTCCAAATGTTTTTTAAATCATAAGCAAATGAGTCAGTATGATACTTTGATGGCTATTTTCTAACCTGAATGCATAACTTTGCACAAAGACTATTATTCTCAATGCTCAAGCCGTATTACAGGAGTTAAACAAATGCAAAGCAATAGAAAGAGACACAAGATATATTAAGATAACAGAGGTTGGTAAAGTCTCTATACAGTAAATTAAATGTGTATTTAACAACACATTATATATTGACAAAAATATTCCAAGAAGATTGTTATTGTGCAGATTTTATGTTCATAATAGTCAAGAACTTTATTTTCTTTTTTTTACATTTTTTATTTAAAGAGAAAAAAACAGAAAAAGGGTAGAGATATTACATAATTTAAAAAAAAACATAAATAGTAAGAAATAACTAGTTAATAAATTACATATTGTCTTTTAGAAATAATTGTTCAAGTTACAAAGTTAACACATACAAAGTGGACATTCAAGCAGTAAGACTACAAGCAGATCTGTTCAACAATTCAACAAGAACTTAGAAGTATGGTTATCAATCCTACACACTTAAATATACATGCAGTTATATCTTTTATAGCACTTCTTACTGCCTCTCTTTTTTACAATAGCAATTACACATTTAAAAAATTTCATTTAAAGAGAAAAAAAATCCAAACAGAAAAAGAGTAGCAACAATACAGAATTCTAAAAGAAAAAAAAAGAGAAAAAAATACTAAGAAATAACTAGTTGATAAATTACATATTGGCATCTTGGATATAGTTGTTCAAGTTACAAAATTAAAGGATACATAGTAGACATTCAAACAGTGAGACTGCAAACAGTTCTGCTCAAACATCCAACAAATATTCAGCAATATGGTCATTCATTTTCCACACTGAAACATACATGCAGTTATATCCCTTAGAGCCTTTCTTTTCCTTTTTTTTTTTTTTTACAATAGCAATTACACATTTTGGGTGTTATTACTATTATAGTTCTTATCTCTTTTCACACTAGAGACACAATGTGATATTTATAAATGTGATTGTTATTTATTTCACTAGTGAGGATAGTCTCAAATTGTCTCCATTTACCTATGAAGGCCTCAAGATTATCCTTTGTTATAGCTGAGTAATATTCCATTGTATAAAAATAGCACATCTTTTTCATCCACTCTGTGGATGGGCATCTTAGTTGTTTCCAAGATTTAGCTATTACAAATTGTGCTGCTATGAACAAGGGTGCACATATGTCACTGTGATATGAACTTTTCAGATCTTCTGGGAAAATATGCAGGAGGGGAATAACTGTATTGAATTGAGCTTCCAATCCTAATCTTCTGAGAATTCTCCATATGGGTTTCCATAATGGTTGCACCAGTCTACATTCCCTCCAAAAGTGGAGCAGTATTCCTTTTCCCCCATAGCCTCGGCAACATTTGATATCAGTTGATTTCTTGAGGGCAGCTATTCTTTCCGGAGTGTGGTGAAATCACAATGTTGTTTTAATTCGCATTTCTCAAATGACCAGTGATGGCGAACATTTCTTCATGTATTTATTTGCCATTTGTATATCTTTCTCTGAGAACTGTGTGTTTGTCTCAGATGCCCATTTTTGGAGAGAGTCTTTGAATTTGGGGAGCCTGATGTTTTTCAGTTCTTTATATGTTCTGGATATAAGTCCTTTGAGGAGTTCCTGGCTAAAGTTTTTTCCCACTCGGTGGGTTTTCCTTTCACTCTGTTGGTGATTTCTTTAAAAGTGCAGAAACTTTTCAATAATATGAGATCCCATTTGTTGATTCTTTGAAGTGTTTCCCATGCAGTTTGCATTTTGTTCATGAATTCTCTGCCTACCCCAATCTCTTCAAGACTTCTACTTACCTTGTCTTCCAGTAGATTTAGAGTTTCTGTTTTAATATTTAGGGCTTTGATCCATTTAAACTTTAGTTTTGTACATGGTGATAGGCATAGATCTAGTTTTAGTCTTCGGCATGTGGAGAGCCAATTTTTCCAATACCATTTCTGTAGAGGCTATCTTTCTTCCAGTGGACATATTTAGCCCCCTTGTCAAATATCAGGTGGCTGAGTGTCTTTGTAGTTGTGCTTGCATCTCCTAATCTGTTCCATTAATCCTCAGGTCTATTTCTTTGCCAGGACCATGCTGATTTTATCACTGTGGCTTTGTAGTAGTTTCAAGTCAGGAATTGAGATTCTTTCTGCCTTGCCGTTGTTGCCCAGAATTGCCTTTGCTATTCTAGGTTTCTTCTGTTTCCAAATGAATTTTAGGAGTGGCTTCTCTAAATCTATGAGGTATGTTAATGTTATTTTGATTGAGATTGCCTTAAATCTGTATAACAGTTTTGGGAGTATGACCATTTTCACATGTTGGTTCTTCCTAGCTAGAGCAAGGAATATCCTTCCATTTTCTAATATCCTCTTCAATCTCTTTTTCAGCATAGTATAATTTTCAGCATATAGGTCTTTTACATTTTTAGTTAGGTTGATTCTTAAGTATTTCATTTTGTAGATGTTATTGTAAAGGGCGATATTTCCATATTTTCTCTCCCAGCGAGGTTTTCTTTGTGTACAGGAATACTATTGATTTTTGAGCATTGACTTTGTATCCAGCTACACTGTGGAACTTGTTTATTACCTCTAGTAGTCTTTTAATGGAGTTTTTTGTGTCTTCTATATAGAGTATCATGTCATCTGCAAATAATAATAGTTTAACTTCTTCCTTTCCTGTCTTTATTCATTTTATTTCTCTCTCTTGTCTGATTGCCCTGGCTAGTGTTTCCAGAACTATATTGAAAAGGAGTGGTGATAGTGGACATCCTTATCTTGTTCCTGATTTTAAAGTGAAATCTTTCAGTTTTTGTCCATTTAGTATAATGTTGACTGTGGTTTGTCATAGATGGCCTTTATAAGGTTGAAGTAGACACCATGTATTCTAAGTTTCTGAAAGGTTTTTATCATGAACATGTATTGGATTTTATCAAAAGCTTTTTCTGCATCTATTAAGAGACCATGTGGTTTTTGTTTTTGCTCTGTAGATGTGGTGTATTACATTTGTTGACTTGCATATGTTAAACCATCCCTGCATACATGGAATGAACCCCACTTGGTCATGATGTATAATTTTCTTGATGATTTGCTGCATTCTATTTGCTAGTATTTTATTGAGAATCTTTGCATCAATGTTCATTATTGAGACTGGCATATAATTCTCCCTTTTGGTTGGGTCTTTCTCTGGTTTTGGTATCAGAGTAATACTTGCCTCCAGGAATGGTTTAGGGAGGATTGCTTTCTTCTCAATTTCATTGAAGATTTTAAGGAGTATTGGCATCAAATCTTCTCTGAAACTCTTGTAGAATTCAGCTGTGAATCCATCAGGACTTGGGCTTTTCTTTGATGGTAAGTTTTTAATTATGTTTTCAATTTCAATAGCTGATATTGGGTTGTTCAAAATTGCTTTAAGTCCTTGGTTGAACTTTGGTATTTCATATGTTTCTAGAAATCTATCCATTTCCTCTGTGTTTTCCACACTATGTAAGTAGAGATTTTAAAAGTAGGTATTCATGATCTTTTGAATTTCCATGGGATCTATACTAATTTCTCCCTTTTCAGTTCTTATTGCATGAATTTGGGTTTTTTCATTCTTTCTTTCATTAAGTTTAGCTAGGGGTTTGTCAATTTTGTTTATTCTCTCAAAAAACCAGCTTTTTCATTCATTAATTCTTTGTATTGCCTTTTTAGTTTCAATTGCATTGATTTCTGCTCTAATCTTTACAATTTCCTCTCTTGTATGAACTTTGGGCTTAGCTTGCTCTTCTTTTTCTAGAAGCTGCAGATGCAGCATTAGATTGCTTATTTGTGCTTGTTCTGTTTGCTTGATATGACACTTTATTCCTATATATTTCTGTTTTAAGACCACTTTCACTGCATCCCACAGATTACAGATGTTGTTTCTGTGTTTTCATTGAATTGTAGGTATTGCTTTATTTCTTCTTTAATTTCATCTGTAGCCTACTGGTTGTTCAAAGGTTTTTATTTAATTTCCATGCATTTATGCAGGTTTTGCAATTTCTTTTGCCATTAATTTCCAATTTCATTGCACTATGATCAGACATTATGCATGGGATGATTTCAATACCTTTGCATTTACTTAAAATGTTTTATGGGATAATATATGGTTTATTTTGGAGAACTCCCATGCACAGCTGAGAAGAATGTGTATTCTGATGAGGTTGGGTGGAACACTCTGTATACATCTGCTAAGTCCAATTGCTCACAGGTATGATTTAGTTCTGTTATTTTTTGCTGGCTTTTTGTCTAGTTGATCTATTCTTTGTGATAATGGGCTGTTAAGATCCCCTGTTATAAATGTGTTCTTGTGTATTTGGTTTTTCATGTCCATTAGTGTCTGTCTTACATATTTGGGTGCTCCTGTATTTGGTGTATATATATTTATAATTGTTAGTTCTTCCTCTTGAATTTGAGTGCATTTTGCTTTTCCATTTTGCCATTTTTACTCTGCCTGGCATTTTCTGTGTATAGGCGTGGGTCCCCCACACTCTTTTCAGACTCACCAAGGTCTTACAGTTAGTTTGAGGGGTGGTCTATTACTGGCCCTATTTACCTACTGTACACCTTTATTTTAGGGACATACTTACCACACTGACAGAGTTAATGCACTATAGTCCAAGGTTAGCTGCCTGGGAGCAAAGTTCCAAGTTTTTTCTGTGTGCTGGGATTCTGCCAGAGCACTAGATCAGGGCCTGAGGCTGGATTCTGGATCCTGCTCACTGCTTGGAGTTTGTTGGGCATGGCCCAGTCAGGCCCCCATCCCTGTGTGTGCCTTGGTGTGGTCTCCAATGCAGGGTGTGGTCTTACTGTCTGGGAGCAGGCTCAAAGTCCCTTTCTGAGCACTAGGATTCTGCCAGAGTAGGAGGTCAGGGCCCAAGGCTGTCTTAGTTACTTTTTACATCCAGATATAATGTCCAACACCACACTGCCTGGAGTCTGCTGAGGTCTTCTGTTTGGGTGACGGGTTCCTGAGTCTCTCATCCAGCCAGCACAGTAATCCACTATAGTCCAAGTTTCCTATGTTTCTGGTGGAAGAGCAGGCCCAGCAGAAGCAGTCTGGGCCAGTTTCAGGCCTGGGACAGGTTTACCTAGTCTTCCCAGTGGAAGGGCGGGAAGAACTTTAATTTCAAAGTAATATATTTTGCACTACTTATTTTAGCTTCATATCAGAATTAAAGACAAAAAAATGTGTATTAGTCAAAATTTGTAAGTGCAACATTATATATCTATATCACACAATGTGAAAGTTGATTAAACAAAAAATAAACTTTCTTAGCTTTTTAGCCATCTCTCACAGCCCACCTTTTTCTTACTTCTAACCCATAACATAATTTGATCGTAATAGCTACTATTCTTGACAGAATAATAAAATTCAATTTTTGATAAGTAGGCTCTGTATTTCAAATATAAAAATAGATGGTTCTTGAAGTGAAGAAATGTCTGCTTGGTTTTCTTCAGGGTGATAGACTTTCCCGTAGTTATACTACTGAGAGAACTTCCTCAAAAGTTCAGATACCACTCTAGATAAAAATCATTTATTCACATCAATTAAAATATGACAAAAATTGCAAAAGCTTCCATAGAATGTAAACATAAGGTTTATGTTATCTGCTGTGTAAGCATATTTTAGCATTTCTACAGTAAAAGTTAATTTCCAGAAGCTGATGGTAATTTTACAGAGATAATGTGTTCTGTGGTAGAATATGGATCAAGAAGATGTCTGGACTCAGTTCTCATTTTTCAGAGAACCTGAAACCACATCTTTTTAGAGTGTAGCATTTAATGTAATAATAATATTTAAATAATAAACATACATCATAATACATGAAAATAAGTGTAAGATAATTTAATGCAAAAATAACATGTCATGGAAGGTGAATTTAAATAACAGAAGACTGCACTGGAGAGTTTTCTAGAGTACTAGGCACTTTTTAATGTGTTTAGTGGCAATATAAGGAAGACATTTTTACGCAGTTTCTATAAACTGTCTTCAGATCATTTATTATCAGTCTCAAATTATACTGATAAAACCACTGGAAACACCCAAGTCTTCCAAAACACATAAATAAAGCTGAATATATTCTAGGATTTAAACTCTAAGAAAAAAATCAAAGCTAAAATTCCAAACACTGCACCTTTTGACACAGTCAGAGGTGAGTGAGAAGCTAAAGTTTTAAGGACAGCTAGAATGGGATGAGCTCTGTGACACATTTCCTGTGCTGACCTTGCCCCATGATTACTCTGATCTTTCCAGCCAATAGTCTGGAAACCCAAATTACCACTAATGTATTGGAAATGAAATTTCCATTCCAATATTTCCCTCTTACTGTAACTCATACATATCTCATTTGCATATGTAGCTGGATTCAGTCACCTGCTGTTTACACATTTCTCATGGCACCAATACTTCTTAAATTTTACTGCATTACATTAAGCAAAGTAAGTATCACTCAGAAAGACAAGTATTACATATTTTCTCCCATAGGTGGAATCTGGAGTGGCAGAGGGGTAGGAGAAAGAGAGAGCAAGAAAGACAGGGATACAGAAAAAAAGCCAGAGAAACAGAGACACACAGAGAGAGAGAAAGATTAGAGGAAGACAATGGGAAGGAGAAAGGAGAAAGAAGGTATGACAGGGAAATGGTGAGTTAGATATGATCCAAGTATGTGATGTGCATAGATGAAATTCTCACAACAAAATCCATTACTCTGTATAATTAATTTGTACTAATAAAATTTAGCTGCAATTTCTTTTCTATCACTATCAAAATAACCACAGGGAAGAAAGAAATCATGGGTGTCTTGCCATCAACATAAATGAGTTGAAGGTTATAATTTACCTTTACTGAAACACATGATAAGCTTGAGAAACCATTTTTATTATATCTGTTAGCATAATACTCTTAGCATTAAATTTTATTCATTATTAAAAGCTTTATCATGTGAATTAATTTAGAGCAAGAATTTCTGTTTCAGTGAAAGTATTTGATAGTAAAATTGATAAATTGTTTCATGTCTGCTCAAGCATTTCAAAAAGGAATAGATCCTATTTAAAATCCCTTTCTGTAAAATGCCTTATGTCTTCAAATATCATTATATACAATACATTTAATATTTTCCTTCATTTCTTAAATTGTCTTTAGGTATCATTTACATCCAGCAGTCTTGATCTTCCTTTATTAATTCATATAATAAAATGTAATCTAATATAAAAACTAGACAATTTAAAAAGAAGAAACAATATAAACTTTTTTCACTATAACAACAATGAAAATATTATTTTCTTTTAATTATATAACGCCTGGGGTTTATATAATTTATACAACTCGGAAAAATTCTGTGTCAATTTGTGATTATTTTAATAATAAATCCTTATAATATGTATCTCTAGGTATTACGGGTTACTGGGAGCTATTAACAACTATTGAAACATTTATATAGTTCATTCAGTTCCCTAAGATCTGGAAATGAGCCTTATAATACCAATAAACTCAGAGTGCTAGACAGTACTATCACTTTCCTTGGCATCTCAATTTCACTTGTGTTTTCCCTTATTTTCTTGTATGTTCAACTCTTCTTGATATTTTCTTATGTTTTATGTCTATGGTCAAATGATAATCAAAGAATTAATGTAGGAATAAACACACACCTGGAGGGCAATTCAATGTTTCAAGCAGCAGAATCTATTCCACTTGTCATCTAGACTATAGACTCTCAGGTTCTCCAGATTTTCTGAGGAACATTGTCCTTTCTTCCACTCAGTGGAAGGCACAGAGGGATTAAGCAGACTGCAGTGGCTAAGCATTTTCTGTAAAAGTCCAAATTGCAAATATTTTACAATTTGTAGGCTATAAGCATTCTTTGCCACATATTTTTGTTTCTTCTTTCTTTTAACCCTTCAAATATGTAAAACAACATTCTTAGCTGTCAGTGGCATGAAAACAGGTTCTGGTCTACATGGGTCAGAAGACAGGATTTTGTGAGATTCTGAGAATAATGTTTGAATCTGTTATGAGATTCCTTCATTTCTATAGATGTCAATGCCCTATGCCAGATTGGATTAGAGATCTAATTACATCATTTTTAAATAAATTGTAATTGATTTTGATGTAAAACTGTTACCAAAGGGACAGTCTTTTGTTCAAGGATGCCGAAATCTCTGCTGGTATTGGCTTTCAGGAAGTCTGATCTCCGGACCTGATCTTCTCGCTTTCATTCTAATAGGAGCCTCTCTACTGTTCCTGAAACTAGTTCATCTCTGAAACACTTATCAAACAAGCTTTGGTTAGATACAGCCACAAAGCAAGCTAAGCTTGGGAGGTGTAGCAACCTAACCTAGACACTGGCTAGGTGAACTCCTCCTGTGCTGGATTTACAGAATTAGGGTGCTGTTTGATTTCCTCCATAGTCAAATGCAAATACTAAAATCAGTTCTATTTAGATCAACCAAAGTAAAACATTTTTTCAGAAGAAGTCCTCTTTTTCCCAGAGCTCGGATACTATCACTAGCTCAGATGCTGTAGGTTTCCTTCTATTTCCTGTGACCAGATGTCCAATTGTGGAAGTCCCAGGAAATACTGGCATCTTGAAAAATCTGATGCTGTATGTTCTAGGCTTGCTTTCTTTCTTTCTCTCTTTCTTTCTTTCTTTCTTTCTTTCTTTCTTTCTTTCTTTCTTTCTTCTTCTTTCTTTCTTTCTTTCTTTCTTCCTCTTTCTTTTTCTCTCTCTTTTTCTTTCTTTCTTTCTTTCTTTCTTTCTTTCTTTCTTTCTTTCTTCTTTCTTTCTTTCTTCTTTCTTCCTTTCTTTCTTTTCTTCCCAGAAGCTCACCAGTTGATCATTACTTTTTTTGAACTCATTGCATTTATTGAAATCATAATCTACAAACATCTATCAAGGCACAACTAATATTTAAGCACTAGTCAAAGAACCAGAGCACAATGCTAAAGAAATCTAAATACAAACACTTATTTTAGAGACACATGGTACATACCTCACAATCCTGTCCTAGTTTGATTATATAAACTGGGCAAGATACATCTTATGTCAAGAACTGACAGTGTATCTGTTTGCAAGGGATAATGCCGCATTACTATATCTATGTGAGAATAACTGATAATTATATGTAATTTCAATATCAATCTTTGGGATGGTTTTATATCTTCTTTGATTATATCTCTTGAAAAATGATCATCAAATGTCACAAGATAGAGCCCACACTGTGCAGGGTATGATAGAAATTATATCCAAAACAGAACTAAGTCTGTCTGAAATTTTATTTCCTTTCTTATTGCCAAGCACTGTATTTATACATCATTATTAGTTTCCAAGCCTACAAGAAATATTTTTATGTTGAAATGCTTGGAAATTAGTCTTTAATGGTGCTAAAAGTGTTTATGATATTAAGAAATATCAGATTCTTCCTTTAGACTCATTATCCGTGTGCAAAATTTTCTTCAAACCTCTTTAATTCTACATAATGTGCAAAATTTTTCATCATGCCCCTTTGATTTTATTCCTGCATACTCAATTCACCAATATTTCACTTAGGGTGCTTTCAGAACTCTTAGGGTACTTTAAAATTTTTTTGTTGGTCTTGATGTGCATTTAGTATTGACAACTCTCTGCTTGGCCTTCTAGGAAAGCAGGAAGGCAAATGGAAGAGTCTTATTAAGTATAACCTATTAAGTGCTAGATTTCATAATCAGTTCTCAATTTAGGTGGTGACATAACTCTTATCAAAGGATTTCATTCTCTCCTGGTATCAAAAATTATGCTCTATAAATTATACTCTAGTTCCCAAGATGAATTCAGTTCTCCAAGGCAAATCCTTTGAATTTTCCATTACCTAAACAAGTTCACAATCTAGTTGAAACAGTGAAGGTTTCCTTTACATTATTCTGCTCAGATCTTGTGATATCAAGAATTCTACTTGCTACACTGGCTCCACTGGGTGGGAAGTACTTAAAGCAGACTCAAATCCATACAGAGGATAAGTTGATCTCCCTCACAGAAGTTAATAAAATCTCATCTTTTAAAAAAGTTCAAATGTTTCTTCTGCTCAGAAACTGAGTACGTATGTAAGAGGGTTCAGAACAATTTTATTATACATATGAAATAAGATATGTTAAAACTAATAAAATAATTGAACAGTCACACAAAGCATTATCAATGTATCAAAATTAGCAGTGTTTCTATATAACAGCAAACCATTTAAAAAAGAAAATGAGAAAATATTATGTAAACTAATTATAGAAATTAAATAATTTTAATCAAGGAAGGTAAAGAACTGTACAGTAAAAACTATGAGAAGCTGATGAAAGAAATTGAAGTAAACACAAATAAATGAACCAATAGTCTGTGTCCATAGATGGAAAGTTAATATTGTTAAAATATATAAATGAATCCCTGCAATCTGTCATTGATATCACTGACATTTTTCACAAAAATAGAAAAGGCAATCCCAAAATTCATATGAAAACACAAAGTGTTCTAAATAAGGGAAAAGAAAGCACAGGGAGACAACAGGAGATAGAGACTCGCAAAGCTGGAGCCATTACACCAAAGAATTTCAAAATATACTACTGCAAAGAAATATTAACCAAAGTAGTGTGGCACTTGCCTAAAAACAGTTGCATCAAAGAATGCAGCACAACAAAGTCCAAAAGTAAGTGCACATTTACAATGAATTGGTTATTAACAAATTCCTCAAAGACAAGGGGAAATAGTGACTTAGTAAATGGTTGTAGAAAAAACTAGATGTCAACATGTAGAAGAATTGAATTGGGCCCTTATCTAACATGAAATTCTAAAAAATAAGTAAAGTTGAACTAAATGCAAGTCCCTGAAGTTTAAAAATGCTGAGAAAGAACATAGAGGAAAATCTCTGTGAAATTGATATGAATAAAACATACACAATTAAAACAAACCAAAAGGTGTATCAACAGAATTAAAAGGTAACAGAATACAAGAAAATATTTTCCAATCATGAATTGAAAAAGTAAAAATATATAAAGAAGACAAACAATTCCATAACAAGGTAACAAATAGAGTAAAACTTCGGTTTGTGAGCATAACTGACTCCATAAACATACTTGTAATTCAAAACATACATATCAAAGGAATTTCCCTATGAAAAATGGAAAATCAGGTATTTCATTCCACAACTCAAAAATATTCCTGTGAAAATGGTATAAACTAATAAAATGCAAAAAGAAAATACAAAATTTTAAAAAAGATATTGACCTGCAATTCCTTTTGAAAACCTTCTTGGCTGGTGTAAGGGAGGCTAGAGAGAGGAAGATTATGTGCAGATAATGTTCACTATCATTAATTGAATCACTGTGGTAGTTCAATGAAACCTTTCTTTCTTTTTTTGTAATGCGACTTTTAACAAAGTCTACTCAGTGACATTTGTTTTTGTCTTTTAAGAATTTAGTACAAATATGACATTGCAGCGTCATTAGAAGGACTCATAGCTAGCACTGCTATATCCTTATCGGGGTAGGGTGGTATTTTCTACAAAATTTTGCACTTCTTACTTTGTACTAGTGTTCCTAATCTTATTTGAAGTGAGGGATTCCTCTGCCTTTTTCCTCTCCTTCTCTGCAGATAAGATCTCCATAACCTCTTGATATTGGGAAACTAATGCTCAAGGTCCTAGAGAGAGAGACAGATAGACAGACAGACAGACAGACAGACAGACAGACAGACAGACAGAGACAGAAAAAGGCAGAGAGACAGAGACAGACAGCGAGAGGAGACAGAGAGACAGACAGAGAGGAGACAGAGAGACAGAGAGACATAGAGAAAGATAGAGAAGAAGCAAGAAAAAGGAGAATCACTGGCTCAGTTGTGATCACATGGGGTTTGGTGTCACAAACTACTCCTAATGTTGCTATGAAAACCAGGTGGAATAACCTCTTAAAGCCAGTATCTAGACCTTCTGCAAACAAATAACTAAATGCATTTCCTCTACTTACAAGTAAGAAGCAGCTAAAGGGCCTTGTCCACTGCAACAAAACGAACAAACTGTAGCTCATTGGAAATGTGGTGGGAAATATTTTAGATCCTCACACCAAGTAGCTGGAATGACAACACATTTCCAGGGGAAAAATAAACCATGCTTTTATGATCTAGAAAAATCTCTAAGATCCAAGGACTCAGTTTCTCTTAAAATATATACAAGAAACTTCAAAATTAGGCAATCTCAGTAGATTATATATATATATATATATATATATATATATATATATATATTAGGATATATAAATATATAGCTATAGTTATAAAGTAATTGCCTATGGTTTCAGTCAGCTCAGGATCCCAAGTGTTTAGTAAAATTTATTCATAAACCCTCAGCTCTGCAAAAACACAAACAAACACATACAATGGAATACTAAATAAAAAGGATTATTTATTCATATACACTACAGAATGAATAATTTCAGAATATGCTCAGTGTAAAAAAGTTTAAAAAAGACTGCAAACTATATTTTACACTTATGTGAAATTTTGCAAAATGTACATAACGCAGAGTGACAGAAAGAAAATCAGTCATAACTTGGAAAAAGATCAAAAAAATTGAAGGCAGTTATTATAAAAGCATGCAAAAAATCTTCAATATTAATGTACATAGTCATTGTAAATATATATATATATATATATATATTCCCAAAACCTTAATTTTACATTTAAACTGTGTTGTATATCATATCATATATTAACTATAGTTCAACCCAAAGATATGAAATATGTAAAGATAGGCACAAAGGTAGGAGTAGGTCCACAGACCAAAGTTAGATCATATTTTTTTAGATCATATTTTTTAAAAATGTGACCTGTAAAACTTAGGACAAGAATATAACAGACCATAGATTTCCTCTATCTTGAAGGTTATATGAAAAGGAGTTGCTATTGCAAATTACTATAGAAACTTATTGAAGACCTCCTACCAGTACATCATGAAGGTACATCAAAGGTGCTTATTAAATGTTCTCTATTAACTACTATTATTATATTTTTATTAATATTCTTTTTATATACATGACTTATTATGTATCACTGATTAGTATAAAAATGCTGAAAGGTAGATTGTTATCTTTCTTAGGGCTAATCTATATTTCAGTTTTCAGAATATGAAAGATGGCATAAAATATAATATATTCATAAAGTATTTTAATAAAAGGGTAATACTTAAATTGAGTTTGTATTTGAGGCAAATGGAAATTTTCCCTCTGAAAGTATAAAGTATATATATATATATATATATATATATATATATACACACACACACAAAAAAAAAAAAAAAAAATTACCCAGCAATTCTTTCAAAATTCCATTGTAAATTGCTCTTCACTGTTTTTTTCATTTGGTTTTACTTTTCATTGTGTTTAATATCATTTCTAAAAATGAGCTGCAGGTTTTATGTAGTGTAATTCTGCTCAAATTTCTATTTGCATCCCTAGTACAAATTAGCATGTTTAGCATTATGACAAAGAGGAAAACGCATGTCCCTCCTGCCCATGTATTTTGTGAATAATGGCCTTTTGGCAGATCAATTCTGTGACCCAGCTGCCAACATCTAAGGCTCTTTAAATATCATGACTCAGACTCGGATGCTTTCATATTTTAAATGTGTTGAGTTTTCCTATAAATACAGTGACCTCTTTCTTTCACTGTTAAAACTTCACACTGTATATCTTATTCTCTTTCATATTTTTTTGGATCTGCACCTATCATAATGTAGTCTTCTCACATTTAGTCATTTTTCCAGTTGCTATATTACTTTATATTTCTTTGCTGACTATGCTATAATGTATACGTTATTATTTCACTTCATAAATATGTTATTCCAGCAGGCTTCAAAATAGCACCATTAAATTTTCTAGCATTTGCTTCTTTGTTTTGTGGCAATATCTTTGTAGTATAACTCAAAAAGTCAACTTTCTGTGAGCTAAAAATAACACTGCTCATCAGAACTGTACATAATTACAAATATTGGCATTTTGTATGATACTGGCAAATGAGACACAGCCAAACGCTGAGTTGAGCTGGTTCCACATCCAAGACAATGACAAGACTCCTTATATGCTTTCAGCCCTAGGAAAAAAAAATCAGGAGTCATTATTTCTCTACAGAATGTCCTGTATTTTGATTTTCTAAGTAATAAGTAGAAATTTCAACAAGCAGCCAAAATATTTTGTCTCATTTTTCCTCCTCAGTACATTGACAACTGATATATGTTACCTACTAGCTCTCCAGCTCTGCTGAAAAGGATTCTTCAATCTTCCTATGTGTTCTAGATCACAAGTTGACGAGATTTGTGTTTTTTGATAGTACAAAGTAGATACAAGTTTTATCCAAACTCAAAGGAAAGCAATCTGGTTTGGCCATGAAAGCCTCCAGAAAAAAAAAAAATTAGATCCTATTACTGTTACATGTAAACTCAAGGCAAACATTTGAGCCTCTGATGGAAGCCTTCTTTGACTCTTAGAGGATACTGAGATCTAACTTTCTTCATATTCAAAAACAAAAGTATAAAATACTTGGTAAAGCAAAATTATAAGCATAATTTTTTTATAAGTTTAATAGAATATGTTCTATCTTCTGAAGAAATATATATTAGTTCTCTAATGTTTCAAAAACTGCTTACCACTAATTTAATGTTTAAAATAGCAATTATTTATTTTATCATAGTTCTATGGTACTTTAGGTAAGGGTCTTTGCTCAGGCTTTCACGGCCTGAAAACATGTCCGTCAGGGCAAACTCTTATTTAAACATTCTGAGGAACAACCCATATCCAAATAAATTTCAGTTGAAAGAATGCATTTTCTTATGAGCTTAGGATATTTCCAGTGAATATATCATGATAGTCTAGATTGGAGATTAGTGTAGAAAATCTCAAAGAGTGATGCTATTTTTTTCTCTTCTTTCTTTCTTTCTTTCTTTCTTTCTTTCTTTCTTTCTTTCTTTCTTTCTTTCTTCCTGTGACAGTCTTACTGTGTCTTTCAAGTTGGCCTTGAATTCAAGGCAGCCCTCCTTCCTCACCCTCCTGAGTGCTGGGATAACAGGCATGTGTCACCAGACCCAGTGTGGTGCTATTTTGTAATTATTCCTACCACCAAAACAAGCAGACATGTTTCTGACATTTGATTAAGAACAACAGATCAACAAACTTCTCAGTTTTCACACTGTTAATCTCAACTAAAAATGATAAATCATCACACGATTATGATGAGCGTTTAGAATCTGCAATACAGACCATTTACTTATTAGTACCTTATTTATGATACTAAATCTTTACTTCCTTATTTATAGTAGTCACTGTAAAGTAAAAGGAGACAGAATTTTATGAAGTTGCTTAAGTTCTGTTTCATCCAGAAAGAAACATTTTGCTATGAATTATAATTACATGTATATATATATATATATATACACACACACATACATACCAGGAATCAAACTCATGACCTCATGCTTGCCAGGCAGGCACTTATGCCACTGAGTTAAATCCCCAGCCATATGAATAATAATATTACAAGGTTATTTTTATATTCATTTGTTCTCAGTATCAATAAACTCTATCTTGTGGAAAATACTGTTAATAATTTATTATTTTGTTCATTGTCCTTTGAGAATTTTTACCTACTTTTCTAATATTTAAGTTTAAATAATATTGGTTTTAACTTATAAATTACATTTGTGTATGTTTCTAGGTTAAAATGTAATACTTTAAAATATTTATTCAAGGTGAAATAAAATCTTAGCTAATAGACATGTCTATCATTAACTTATTTTTTTCTCATAAAACTTCTGAAATTTCCTCTTAGTAATACTGAAATATGTGACGTTTCTTATTACATATACTCAGGCTGTGGTGTAATTGATCTTCAAACATTTCCCTTGCTACCCAAACCTTGATACTCTGATCATTAATTCTCCCTGTCATACACTCACCTTTTACCTTCTTCTTCCATGAGCCAATTTTTTGTTTCTACATATGAGTGAGATAATAATATATTCATATTTTTGTGCCTGGCTCATTTCAATTAACACCTTTTGCAAGGTCAACAAGTTAATGAAAAGATATAGAATTTGTCTTTCTAAAGGCTGAATAGTATTCCACTCCATTCATTAGATAATAAGCTTCTAGGTAGATTCTGTGTTGGCTTATTTTAAATAGTACAACAATGAACATGAAAGCGCAGATGTCTCTTCAAAATATTGAATTCAGTTCCTTTTGGTAAAAACCATTAGTAGGAGTGTTCACTAAAGAATTCTATATTTAGTTTTCTGAGGAATGTTCATACCTTTATCCATGACAAATGTACGAATTTACACTTCCACTAACTGGCTTCAAGTGTTCAGTGTTTTTCCTGCAACTTCACCAACACTTAATCTATAAGATATGATGGAGAATTACAATGTATTCTTAATTTTAAAAATTACAGCTAAGATAATTATGGATTTGACTTTCAACCAAAAGGTCTCTCACGGTCTGATGTTTTTGTGGGCGGGACTTTGGAAAGTGACTGAACCATAGGGCAGATGGCTGCCTTGCTGTGGGGAGGTGAGTTGAGGCCTGGTGGAATTGTCACCAGGTCTGCGAACTAGAAGGGTCATCTCCATTTTCTGTGCTTCCTGGATGCTGTGACAGGAGCTGCTCTCCTTACCAAGGACCTTCATTGGTGATATTTTCTGTGTTTGAATCTACCAAGCATGAACTGAAGCTTCTGAACTTGTGAGCCAAAATAAACTGGTCTTCTAAGTTTTGGGTGTTGGGTACTGGGTCTCAGAAACAACAAAGTGCCTAAAACAATGGCATACGGCCATTAATCCCACTCAAAATATTCCTCTTCACTCCAGACACTCTGACGCCATCATTCCTGCCCCTCTCCTGAAGCAGGTGTGGAAGTCCTCTCCTGGGAGGAATAGTTTGTACTTTTATGGTTGCCTCAGTGTCCTGACTCCATTCAGTGCATTTATCTTTCATGATCACTCTGACTTTGGAGAAGAGCTAGAAGACACACAGTGTCAGATCAGGTGGATAAGGGCATAATATGTGTCCTGTTTTTACCATCTTGTCTTCCCATTGTCTAAGACTTAGCAGCAGCATTCACTGTTATTTTTGGTCATTCTTCTCAAGGATACTCTTGAAACTGCATCTCCCAAACTCTTCAGACAGTGGTTGGAGAGATGATTTGCTCAGAGTATAAGGTAAATGTTTTGAGGAGAATTCATGATAATGTGTCTTTTATGGTACTACATCTTATGAAATCTAAAGATTCACTTTATATTTTGATGATAGTTTATATTTCTTTTTATTGATTTCAGCACCAGAGAAAGGTGTAGTTTCTGGTGTTAAACTAATTACATTTTTTTGCAGTTGTGATAAAATGTGTCTGAAAAGAGTTCTAAGGCATAATCTGCTTTTAAAGGCAAATGGTACTAATGAATATATTAATATGATTATTATAAAACCCACAGGATTACATGAATGTTGGTTATCAAATATAATCATAGTAAGTATCTGTTTTATTGGGCTTTATGTTTATGATTATACCATATAATATGTAGAAATTTTATGTGTGAAAATCAAATATTGTTGAGTCTATATAAATGTACTACATAATTAAAATATTAATTAGTGCATTTTTTAAATGTAATGCTTGGACCTTATAACAGATGTCCATAGGCATTGTAAGAAAATAATCTTTGAAAAATTTAAAGTACTATAACAAATTCTTTTCCTCTAAATTTTACTAAGCATAAGCATACTCATTATTCTCACACTGATCCTTCAAAATCATTGTTCATTTGTATTTATAGTTTCACATTTTTAATTTACATGGTATACGTATGCAAACAGATTTTTAACAGAGAAGTTGAGATAAATACAGAAATTCCATATAGCAACAACAACATGGGTATAAATTCCCAGAAACATTTGATGCAATTTGATGTTTTTCCTTGTTCTTTCAAAGAGTTGCTATTTATATTGAATTGAAGGGTATATCTTAAAGAAGTAAAATCAGCATCGTGTTTAACAATGAATTATTTATATCTGGTATTTCCCTAAATATGAATTTATTTCAAGGAAAATATTCTTAGTTTTAATCACCTTTTAAGGAGATTAATGACCAAAATATGTTATGAATCATTGTTCAAAATATAATTCAAATAAAATATTTAACAATCACAGCTACCATCCAACATTAGTTTAAAAGTTACAGTAATAAGATTTTTTTAAAGGAGAGAGATTACTCAGTACTGGGAAATGAAATACTCAGTATTCTTACAATATCATTACTTTCTTGAGAAAAGAAGAGAATCAGTTTACAGATTACTAACTCTAAAATAACTATAAGGAAAGTAGATTTCAACCTTTGCTGATTCAGTGGAACTGAGAATTTTTTTGTCTAATACAACTAAAAAATGGACAAGATATATTACTTAACAATTTGTAAGGCATAGACATTGGACTGTGAAGAGCAGTGATCTTCCAAATCATGAGAGAATATAGAGAAAAAGAGACAACTCTTCTGTTACTTTTAAGCTTTTTTCACAGAATGGATTCTTTCTGTTCTAAAATGTAGGTTAAAAAGTTTTTCAGTGCATTTGTTTGGCTTTTTATGATTTATTTGTGTTTTGATACATTTTGACACTTAACCTAATAATCATTTCCCAGATACACACACATTTCAATACTTTAATCCCACTTTTATAAGAAGTAGAAATATCATAAAAATTAGAATAATTAGCTTTTGTTTATAGAATTTTTTCTCTAGGGTCACTGGAGATCTACATTCATGTAACATACTATTAACATGCAAGAGTCATATTCTAGTAGATTATTTAAACATAAAATCTCCAAGGTGTTTGTTTATTATTATAACAAAACTTTATATATATAGAGAGAAAGAGACAGAGAAAAATTTTAGATGTTTATACTTATATAAATTTGTTCCTTGAAAATAAATCTATAATTTATAAATTAATTTAAAATTCCATTAAGCAAATTTCAGAAAATTGACTTAACTAATATCAGTACACAAATAATGTATAATTAGCACACAAATTAGTACTAAAAATAAATGAATTTATATAGTTATTAACTATGTCTTGATAATTCAAGATTGAAATTACTAAAGAATAGCATTCATTACTTCATCAGTGCAAAATAAAAGTTTAAAAAACATTTATAGTCCCTCAAAAAATTTCAAATATATATTTTGCATAAAGATAAATCAAAGACAAACAGTAAACAATAACTTGGCTAAAATAATATTTTGCTACTCTTAAGTATACTTAATCATGAATAAATTTGTCTCTTTATATAATTTTTTCATATCAGGAATTAAAATATAAAAAAAATCAGAACACGTAAAATAAATCAGCATTTTGCCATTTGAAGTTTGAGTAATACATCATAGTTTTGAATGTTAGTAAATCAGTTTGAGTTATGCTAAAATCTACATTTCCTGGACAGAAATGTACTTAGTTTTGATAAAAAATGGGGTTGCTAAACAAATTAATCAAACATCTAATCTCCTCACCTGTCATATGATTTACAAAGACATTTTTAGTTCTAAAACTGCAAACCCAGTTCAGTCTTCTTACAGAAAATACATTTTATGGTTTTAAAGGAATTTTATGAATCACATAAAGCAAGTATGTACAATTAATAACAAATATATTTTTTGTTCACTAAGACTATCTAGTATGATTTAGAACATGTTAACACTCAGTGTTAATAAACATGCTTAGAGTGAACCTGCATTCATTTTAAAAGGTCTTCTAATTTAACCTTTTAATTTTATTTAAAAAACAAAAATCCTCTTATCTTCAACAGAACAAATTCTCCCATTATGTAATAACAGGGTAAATCTTAAATTTTTACGTAAGCCATACACTTGAAAACTCTAGTTACTTTTTTCTCATTTATGTCAAGCTGCAGTTTGGTTCCTTTTTTTTTAATGTATTTTTCCATATTTGGGCCTCAACATGAATGTACTTTTCCTGTCAAGAATGATGATAATAGCCAGAGGGGAAAAAATTTGGAGTATGATTTTGAAAAATGAGTGCCAGATTTTGATTTTCATAACTTTTTAAAAAAGAATAACTGATTTTGAACATGAAAGGTGAACACTAGTAATAAGGTTATGTAATTGTGTTTATCTTGTCTGTACTGCAGTATTTCTCAGAATAGTTTCACAAAAGCTTGATTCCCTAGGGAATTTAATTGCTATCCATTATTTTTTGCCAATTTTAAGAAATTATTTTCATAAATTTTTATTTTATATATAATTTGATACTTCTTGTGCCAATTTCATCATTAAGCTTTGCAAAAATTGTACTGAATTTGCTAGTTTGAATTAGTATAGAGTGTTTTAATCATGATTTCAGATGTACTTGCCTAATTGTTTGCTATTCTTGTTGTTATTTATAACTCTTAGGTTTTTTTAAACCCATTTAGGAAAAATTTAAAATTCTATGTAGTATTAATCCTTTAAGACCACAGTCATGGCTTTGGTGAGATCAATTTTGCATGCCCATATCTATATCTGGTAATCTGAGCAACTATTTTGAAGATAACAATATAATTTCCTATCATCTTGACTTGAAGTTCTGTATCTTTTGTTTGGTTTTATTCTCTTTAAAATGAAGAGAAAAAAATTTTAAAAGACCTTGTGCTTCTCCACAGGAAGTTGGGACCTTGGCAAATATTCAGCTCTACTGCAAATATTTAGTGTTCAAAAACTTCTAAGGCACGCTTATTACTACTTATGGTATAAATGTTTCTCAATCACTACAAACTTCAGGTAACACCATTTGGATTGATATCTGCTTATGTAATAACATATTTCTGGGTCATTCTGAAATTGCGTCTGATTAAGCATTTAAGCAGAACTTCAATAGATTGTAGTAAATGCTCAGTAAAAGAAGAATGACAATATTGATGAGAAAATATACTGATTTTTAAGGCCGACACATTTCAAAATGCTGAATTGCTTTAAAAGCAAACAAGATACCAGTTGTCATTTAATCAGTCGGGTGTATTCTAAGATACCAGTGCAACTTTCTCTAAACTTTTGTTTTACATTTGCTTCTTCTGCAGCATAATACATGTTAGCATTCTCAGACTCCATTTTATTAAATAAAGTGAAAACTCAATATGGGCAGCCAGTGAAACAGTTTTACAGAATTGTGCACAAATGACAGGTAATAGTTTCAGAGAAAAATGCTAAAAATGGGAGAAATTGAAGATACTTTAGTTTCTTATTATTTTTTGTTGCTTCCCACCCCATGCGCTAGTTGAAGTCAACTACTTATCCTAAATGTTTCCTAAGTTTATGCCTTGAGCATTCTCATTATCTCCTAAGCATTATCTTTGCATTTCTAAGTATAGATGGCAATATCTTCCCCAATGAAATATCTCATAAATTCAACAATATATTTCTAAAATATTGAATTAAATGTCCATTATAAAGAAAATGCTCCACAATGGACAGAAAGATAGCTGCTGGAATTAGTATTTTTTTATGGTTTTTTTCTGCTACAAGTATTCATTAAGCATTACCAACTCTTCCTCTAAGGATGCACTTCTTCCCTATGATCTTGCATAAGTACTAATTTTAGTGCCGATATTTTGTACCTTTTCTCATAACTACTTGTTTGTGTCATACTTTCCAGTTAAGAATATATGTATCTTCAAGAAAAGGATTATGTTATGTTATACTTTTCTTTAATAATTCCCCATAATCACTACCTCAACATTTCAGGCATCCTACAGACTTCTAAGTGATTATCTATGTACAAATCTTCTGCTTTTTTTAAAAAAAGCATTAATTAGTGCTGTGAAAAATCTTACATCTTTAGGTATAAATCTGATCAATGTGTCTGAGAATCTTAAGGAAGTTATACTCTTAACTATAGCTGCCAAATCAAGGTTAAAAAACAACAACAACAAAATAACAACAGCAAAAGTTCTGAAATTGATGCTTTTCAAAAATAACCCTGTTTACCTTTATAGATATGAAGAGGAAAATAGTAGCCTTAAAGGGTTACATGTGTAAATGTCATGAAAGTTTAAATGTCATGCTCTACTTTAAGAAATATTTTAAATATGAAAATAATATTGGCTAATCAAAATGCTTTACTTATTTTTTCACCTAGTTTCAATCAGTGGAGATTTTCAGAATTCTCTTTCAGATTAAATGCTTTATAATTTTATAAGAATTGAGCTAGAACTTGTCAACTTTGAGATTGAAATGTAAATATGAAAGTAAGTTTATTAAAAAATGAACATTGCTTTCTTTACACACTTTGCTCAAGCTGTTTTTTCTATGTTTTGTAAACCTTTAGAGCAATAATCAATGATCCACTCAAAAATAGTTTTTAAAAATCTACTAGATTACTCTGCCTTGAAAGAGCTTGAGGTTTACTAACTAAAAATAATATTTATAAGTATATATTTCATAAGAAAGGGTTATAGTCCTTGAGCTGTAAAATTTCTAGAAAGAGTATATTTATCACAGTAATTATAAAACTGAAAAACTAATAAGAAAAATCACTCGAATGAAATTCCACTAAACTAGTTCCCAATGTCTTTTGCAACTTATTAACATTATTATTAGTTTGCTTAGGTTAGTTTTCTAGAAAATTTTGTTGCTTATGCCAACACCTCTTTCATAGACTGTATATTTCCATGGTAACCCCATAATGTCTCTTTTTCTCTTCCATCCAGTCTTTAGTTTATTTTAAACAACTTATCAGAATATACACTAAGAAATATCATAAGAAAAAATAACTAAATAAAATTTAACTTTTCACTGGATATGGTGAGATTTTAGAGAAAAATTCTTTGACCAAGTTGCAAGTGTAAAGAATAGCAAAGACCTTTAAGTATGCCATAAGAAGACTGTTATGGCTGTGTCTATTCTGTCTGCTGGCATTCAAACACAGGGGTTTCTTATAGGAAACTGTTAACCAATCAACTAATTTCTCTGCATAATATTCCCATAGCTAGATGTCAGATACTATTCTGTGTTATTTTCCCAACAATTTCTATTACAAATTTGATGGGTTTTGTTTTATCTCTCAGTAAGAAATTTTTGCTGAGAATAACAAGTTGCCTTATACAGATGATCTGAGCATAGCTGATCAACCAGATTAAGAAAGTGGACTGAGCAATGAGATCCATTAAAATGGAATTTTTGTCTACTAACAATGCTGTCTTGTAGGGTCTGCATTAAGAAAGAAATGAAAGATGGGACATTATAAGCCATATCAAGGAAATACACATAAATAATTATAAGAGACTACTTGAAGAAAATATATGTCAGCAAATTGGATAACCTAGAAGAAATGCATAAATTTCTAAAACATATAAAACTTACCAAGAGTAAATCAGAAAGAAGTTGAAAATATGAACAGAACAATAAACAACTGAAAACACTAAAACAGGAATCAAAGAGCTCTCAAAAAAGTGGCATATGCTAAATAGCTATATTGGTGTATATTCCACCAAACATTGAAAGAATTAATATTCACTTTATCAGACTATATGAAATTATTAAAAAGGAGAGAACATGAAAGTAGTGAAATCTGACAAAACAGGCTCACTGCATATTGATTGTCTGTTTGTCTGGTTAAACAGAATACATTTATATGCAGCGAGGTATGTAAAGTGGATTTGTCACCTAATGTCCTAACAGGGTGGCAGAAGCCTAGGAGACAGCATTAGGCTCCAGGGTTCAGGCTGCTGCCCCAGGTGAATGAAATCTCTGCTGCACCTCATCCCATGCACCACAACTGACAGACTCCAGGACGACGTCCACCTGAGTTTTATGTCACAGGGGACAACATGATCCACTGGGTCACAGCCCTGAAGGACCCACTATTTCTATAGAGGGTTTACGACTCAATTTGAGATGTTGCTTTCAGCCCCTCTTTAACACAATGTGTTGCATTGTACCATAATTTATACTTATTTTTGAGAACTATAAGCAAGAATGAAAGAAAGTAGTTGGCTCAACAGCGCTAGAGAACGGTCAGGTATGACTCATATTGAAACTAAATAGAGAAAAGAAGGTTAAAGATCAATACCCCTGCAGATATAGATGCAAAAATCTTCAACATAAAATACTTGCAAACCAAACTCAATATGAAAATAATCAGGCATTTACCCTGGGAAGGATAGTTCAAAATGGGCAAATCAATTATAAGTGTTACACCACATTGAAAAAAATGAAGGGTAAAATCAAACCATTATCTCAATAGATGCAGAAAAGCCCTTAGTAAAATTTAACATCATTAATGATAAAAAGTTCTCAAATTGTGTCCTAAAGTAACATACTGCAACAAAAGGAAGTCATATATTACAAAACCACAGCTAAGCTGATATTCATTGAGGTTTTCTCTTGTATAAGGTATAATGTCTAGTCTTCCATGTGTAATTTTATTGATTTGAGACTTCTTTTCTTGTCAATAGTTTAGCTAAAGGGTTATAAATTTCATTTATTTAAAAAATTAATTATTAGTTTTATTGATATTTTTCTTTCCAGTTTCTATTTCAATTATATCCTCTCTAATCTTTATAATTTTTCCCTTCTGCTGATTTGGGGCTTAGGTATTGTTTTTTATCCCCCTGTTTCTTAAGGTACATTGTTAGGTTGTCTCTTTCACTTGAATAATTAATATTACTTGATTATTAAAATTGTGGAGATTCATGGTATAAAACATGCTATTTTGAGATGTTTATATTAATGAATGGCTAAATAAAACCAACCAACATATTCATTATATAATGTACTTATTTTGTGATGAGAAAAATTAAAATCTACTTTATGAGCAAACTTTAGGTACCTAACACTATGCTATTAAACATAATCAAAATTCTGTGTAATAGAACTTCTGAAATTATTTCTCCTGACTAATTGAAATTCTATAAATCTTTAACCATTCCCCTTCCAGTCTTTGGTAACAACTACTGAATTATACTCTCTGCTTCCATATATTTAATTTTTTAGACTGCACATTAGAACATATTACATTGGCCTTTCTGTGATTGATTTATTTCTTTACCATAATGTCCTCCAGGGAGGTGTGTGTTGTCACTAATGATCAAATATTTCATTATATATGTGCACCATATTTTCTTTATTCATTCATCTGTTTAATCCATCCTTAAATCACTCAACTAACATTTAGCAGATGTTTATAAATGGTCAACTCTGAACAAGGCATCAGAGTATATGAAACCTACATCCTAGTGAAAAAGTAGAACAAAAGAATAAAAGTTTGATAAATGTACTAAAAATATGTTTTATAATAAAAATTAACAATTTGACAAAATGAACATTAACATTGAAATAAATTACTAAGAAGTCTTAAATTATATAGAATTGCTTTAGAATTCCATTTTGGAGAGAGTAGTATTTATTCTACATCCTAAAGTTTTAATAATTACTTTTGTCCATGAAGTATCCTCATGGCAGAGATGACCAGAAACTGGTGGTTTTGGACAGAATTTTCCAGCATTAGCTATAACATACATTAAAATATTAGGGTAAGAAAAATTCAGCCTTTTGCAAGAAAAGAAAGAAACTTAAATTTACTGGAGCTCAATGATGACTAGAAGAAACTGGGATGAGGCTACAGAGAAAATTATACTTTGTATTGGGATATAAATTGGCTTCATCAGAGATCTAAATACTATCTTAATAGTATTGTTTTTCAGTTTAGAAGTGAAGTGATCCAAATAGGAGAGCTATAAAATCAACTGAGTATTTCCACTTTAGCTTAAATCTTATCAATTTTGACTTCATTTGTTTCAGACCTAAGAGTAGAATTTAGAGTCATGGGTCTAGTATGTCACTCATTCCCAAAGCCATCATATGTTGCTTGATAATCTATATTACCAAAATCATTTAAGAGCATTTTAAAGGACTAAAGGATTATACAATACCTCATAATGTCCATAAAATGTGTTGTACTTTCATTGTACTTATATCAATCTATACAGGAAATATTGAAAGTAATATGTAAGATTAAATTTACATTGACAACTATCCATTTGTGTCAGGAAATACACTGATTTATGATTTTTTAGTTATATAAGTAAAAGAAGAAAAGTTTGCATGATATAAATGCTAATTACAATAAAATTTTCATTCAAAATTGCTATTTTAAGAGCATTGTTTCCTTTAATGTGATTAACATAAGAACCGGGTAAAATTGAAGTAAATTTCAAATACCAAGATGCTGTCAAAAGTTAAATGTAAACATGCAATTATTTTTTAATTCACTAATAAATCCACCAAACTTTATAACTAAAACTCTCTAATGGAATTTATTTTTAATAACTAAACTAAATCAATTCACATTGTTTTCTTAAATGATATTTATCAGTATGAAACTCCATGCTGAAATTAAACCTATTCTTAGTTTTGATGCAATATAGACGAATATAGCACAAAATTACTCACTACTCTTTACATGTGTGAAATAAACCTTTTTTTGTCTTTGTCACCCATTATGTGTTATTTCATGATTTTGAAATACTTTTATAACCAGAAATCAGTTTCATTTTATCTAATGTCACTTATAGTGGGCATATGATATTTCATACTAAAAATTCAAATTTTCTAATTCTTCCATTAAGAAATCTAAAACATAATCATCTTTTGAAAATTTCAGAAGTAATACAAAATTTAAGCTTCTTAATATGCCATCTTTCCTTCCTGTAATTCAATATAATATTCTGGCTTTTCACCCCCCTTGTACCACAATGTTTACATTAATAAAACGAAAGTACCAAAACACATTTTTATTAATTTTATTAACACATTTTTATTAATGGGACGCTGTACTGGTCAACTTTCCCACTGCTGAATATAATACCTGACACTAATAATTTAAAGAAGAGATTTAATTTGGCTCACTATTTCATGGGATTCAGTCATAATTGGTTGACTTCAAGGCAGAAACATCAAAGTAGAAGGGCATGACAGAACAACTTGGTTTAGTTCATGGCAACAAAGAAGCAGAGCAAGGAAACAGTACTTTTGAGGAAGGGGCAAGGTACCAGATACAGTTCCCAGTGTCACATCCTCATGACCCACTCAGATATACACAAAGGTGTGCTCTATCAATCCCCTGGAAAGCTCTCATGACAATCAAGTTGACACACTCAAACTTTAATGAGGAAGCATTAATGAGAACATCCCTAGAAGGAGACACAGTGGTGATGAGGGGAGCAGGAAGAGGGAAGGTAAGAATGAGGAGAAGAAACTCAAATTATCCACCAGTGAACCCAGATGAAAGCTTGTGAATCTTGGAAGATTTGCAATGGCATGCAAGTCCACATGACTTGAGTCTTCCTAGGTAAAATGGAGAACTTGTTCTTGGAAGCAAATTACTTATTGTAAATTTGCTTTTTCCCATTAAAATATCAAGACACTTTAAAAAGATCTGAGCCAGTTTCTAGTAACTATGAAGATGTCAACAACTTTATAAAGTTTTCAGTTGAGTTAATTTTAGTTGCAGAAGGTACTTGAAATTCAATTTCATTTAATTTGCTTGGATGTCTTCAAACTACTCATGTGGATCATCAGTTACAGATTTCCAACCAATTTTACACATGAGCTGATTGAGGTTCAACAAATTAACCTGTGCAACTTACAAGATGAGCTAATGATGCATCTGAAGTTAGATAATACCAACTTTGTCTCTCTTTCAGCCATTCATTACTTTCTTACAGTTAAACAACTTTGTTTGGTCACGGGATAGAAAATTATACATTTATAAACCAAGTAGTTAATGAACAATCACTGTGATGCAATTTTTTAATTTAATTTTTTATTTTAAAGAAATTAAAAGAAGGCAAAACAATGAAAGCAAATCTAAACAGTAAAACTGATATAAGATTTTGAAACAAGCTGATAGGAAATAAACAATAGTCACTATACTGCATATTTTTATCCTCAAAATAGTTGCTCAAATTACAAGATACAGGCATGCAAAACTGATCAAGCAATATAAGAAATCACAGTTTCTTTCCCTGAACTAATAGGATCAATAGTATAATTATCTTAACATATATATATATATATATATATATATATATATATATATATATGGGTTTTAAAAATCTTCAACATAGAAGATGGCAAACAAAAGTGATGTTTTTATAAAAATTCAACATAGAAAAATAATCTCGAGAAGAAGCCATGGCTCAGTTGAGCAGAGGGTGACCCAGGGAGAGAACCAGCCAGCCAGCGTCTCCTGAGATCTGCCCCATGTTGGAACTTAGGGCACTGGGCAACAAAGCAACCATTCACCCTCTGCTAAGTAGCTGTGGCTCAAGTGAGTGGTGGGCAGCCTATGGAGAGACCAGCCAGCCAGCATCTTCCGAGATCCATGCCATGTTGGAACTTAGGTCACTGGGCAACAAAGGAACCCGCTCGCCTCCCTGGTAAACAACCATGGCTTGAGCAAGTGGCGGGTGACCCAGGGAGAGAACCAGCCAGCCAGCATCTCCTAAGATCCATGCCATGTTGGAACTTAGGGCTCTGGGCAACAAAGCAAACCACTCACCTCCTTGGTAAGCAGCCATGAGCCTACCGGTGTGTAAGCTGAGAATCAAACACCCCCCTCCCATTAGCAAATGGGAGCCAGAGGTCTGAGCATCTCTTGGGAGGATGACCATATGCAATATAGCAATTAGGGGGGATTTCCTTCTACCATTTATTTGAAGGCAAATATTGTTATCACTGTTTTGCTTTGTTTTGATTAATTGAATGCTCTATGCAATATTCTGTTTTGATAGGTTTTACGATGTTCTATATTTGGTTTGATTTTGCTATATCTGATTGAAAAGACAACTATTGTGATGATAACAAGATATACTATGGTACCTATTACTATTATCCCAGTAACCTGCTGTGAAGTTCTGTACCAGCTTCACTACATTGTCTCGATTGGCTTTATTCTGTCTTGTTCTGTTGTATTTTACTGCCTTTAAAATAATAATAAAAAAGCCAGAAAAAAAGAAAAAGAAATCTAACATTAATTCTTTTTTATTGCCTCCCATTCATTATATTATTCATACACATGGCTTTTGGGGATCCTGTCTTTCCTATGACCACCTCTCTTTAAATTTCCTTTTCTCTATTTGGTTTATGTAGCCTCATTTATTTATTCATTAATTCAGTGATTTATCTGTGCTGCAACAGCTTTAGATTCCGGTTTACAAACATAAATAAAACATGATCTCTTTCCTTAAAATGACTATAGTCTGAAAGAGAGAGAATCAATTTAAAAAATGATGTCTTTCAAGAGAAACTATAAATACTTCTACAGAAAAACACAGGAAAATTATGAAATAATGAGTCAAGAAACTATTATAGAAAAATGAGTAAGACTATGCAAATAGGTTTTGGGTTTATTTAACAGTTATTTAAAATCATCACAAATAGCACTGAACAAGCCAGATAAAATTATGAGAATAGTAATATTAATTGCATGGCTTATCAGCACCAAACAGATTCTACTGTCTGACCCTAAGCAATGGTACAACATATGTTACCACTTGGTTTTTAAAGAAAATCAAGGAACTACATTAATACATTCACCCTATTTAATTTTAATTTTCCCTGCATTTTCCAGGTGCTGATATTGTATACAAAGCAATAGCTTTTGTTTTCTCAGTGTAAATGCGGAGGAGTATTCTGAAAGACAATCAACTTTATTCTGCAGATCTCAGTCATCCCTGTGGAAACACAGGGAAATATTTCATAAATCTTTAATAATAAGAATCAGCTCACATTCAGATAGTTTTGAGACTATTGGGTTAAAAATACTTCTTGAAATATTAAGAACTATTATTGTGATTCAGTAATTATTTGGAGGACACTTGAGAGTTATCAAGGATGATGAGGTACAAAAGTCAAAGACTAAGGTCATGAGTAAGAAGCAGTTTTGAAGACTAAGCATGTATGAGTCTTCAGTGGAAATTTTTCAGTCATTCAGAAACATAGACCTTCCATATCCACCAGGCTCAATTTTTCCTGTATAAGAGAGGGTAAATCTTTACTCTAAGAGTATTGCATGCAGTCTTCAATGAAAACTCCTATACCAGTGGTGGCAAACCTGTGAGACACGTGCTGCAGCAGGATATTTGCATCTCTGAAATCTCTAAAGGGTTTGCCATCCTAGGCTATTGGATTTCCTTACTTCCTACAGGGAAAAACCATATCCACCTTTAATTGCCATTAGCATCAGAGACCAAAAAGTTTTGGGCAGCTGCAATTAGCAGCACTCTTTGAAATACTGTGTACAAATTTGTAACTCCTGGAAACTCTGAGATAAATTTTAATCTCATCAGCATTGTACTTACCCTGTGCAAAGAGATCCAAGCTTGACTAAAGAAAGATGTGGATGCAACATTCTTCTTATAAAGGATGTGCTTTATCTAAAAATGGCAACAATAACAACAACACAAAAACAAAAACTACATGACTTTAAAAACTCATAAAATTATTCTGGAATAATAAAAAGACAGATGAAACTAGAAAGAAGAGAGTGAGAGGGGGAGATACAGAGACAGAGAGACAGAGAGAGAGAGAGACAGAAAGAGAGAGAGGTAGAAGACTCCCTCTTGAATCCTAGCCCAAACAGATTCTTTCTTGGATGGAAAAAAAAAAAACTGCTATTTTGCACCTCCTGATTCTTCTGTTTCTGGATTTCAGCCTGTAGCATGTGATACTAGTGTTTGCATCAAACCCAAAACCATCCAAAATCTTTACATATGAAACAAAAAAGAAAGAAATCTGAAATGAAAAGTATGAGTCTATCACAGGAAAAATATATATATTTACTTGAGATGTCCTCAAAATTGCCAATTTTAAATATACTTAGTTATATCCTTTATATTTTTGTGACTCTTTCCCAATCATCTATTGTAAGAAATAAATAAGCTGATATTGTAAATTATGGTGTCTATAAATCAAGTGAGATCTAATGGAGCATTGGATATGTCCATACACTAAGCAAAGATTAGTTAAATTACTCTGAACGATGTACCATTCAACATTATGTTTTTCTTTTGGAGATACTAGGACTAAGAAACATTTCTAGTGAAAGACACATTATTGAGCAAACAAATCATACTATACTGATCATAAATTAGGAAAAATACATGTATTTTCAAGTGTCAAACAAACATGTGGATTTAGAGAAAAAAACCACTATTTTTAAAGGATTATTGCTGCACAAAGAGGGCTATTTACAAAAATAAGAGGGAGGTTTTTGCAAGGGGGCACACTCTGTAACCAGAAATATTCAAATGTATTGGAAGTCTAGCAGAAAAGATACGTTACGAAGTAAACCAAGAAAAAAGATAAGTGTGGAGGAGTAGATCCTGTGATCAGATAGTTGATTAGGAAGTAGTTTCCCTTGAGTCCTAATTTTGGAAAGTGGGATTGTTAATCTTGATTGGCAACTTGACTAGAGAGACAGATGCCTAAACCTGGTGAATCACACTTCTGGATGTGACTGTGAGGATGTTTGCAGGGATGATTGGCATACAGATCCATGCGCTGAGTGGGAAAGAACTGCTCTGAGTGTGATCAGCATTGCCCAATAGGTTGGTGGGCACCGTGGAGCAAAAAGTAGAAGAAGGGACGCTCACATGCGTGTGTACACAGGTGCTATGAGCAGATGAGTTCTTTTTGTTTTCTTTTGTTTTCCATGTCTCTACTATATTGAGGACATCAGACACCAGATTCTCTAGCTCTTGAACCTGGACTTATGGTTCTGACTCTCCAAATGGCTTCTGGGTCTTTAGCATTTGGCTGAGACTATGTTTATTTCACTCTTTTTTTTAAAGAAAGAATTTGGAAGCAGGAGTGGAACTCAGCACCTAGTGCTGCCCAGGCGGGTGTCCTCCACTAAGCAATGCCCCCAACCCATTTTTCACTCTTGTTCAGGGGCTTCCATATCCTTGTATTAAGCACCTATTGTTTTCCTTGCTTCTTCAGTCTAAAAAGGGCCATTGTGGATCACTACTCTTTTGTTCAGGTAGGCCAATTTTTTAAATTCTACTTTCTTATAATACTATATATATATATATATATATATATATATATATATATATAGTGATGATGCTTTCCTTCATTACAAGAATGGATACAGAAGATGTGTAAGCTAACTGGGCTGAAGGTAGGCCAAAGCTAATGGGCTTAGAACAGGAGAAGCTGATTTAAAGTTTGGTCAACTTGGAAGGTATTGTTCAATTTATGCCAATAGTTCTGTTAATCATGTGTTAAGAATAGAATGGGAATTTGGAGGGTTAGTGTCTATATCTGGGTTGTTATATATAAGCACGATAGTTATCCAGGAGTCTAACCTAATCAGTTGGGAATGCTGGTATTTGCTGCAGATCTTTACTTTGAAACAAAGAGAGGTTGGCTTTCTTTATCCCTGTCCTTTCCCTGCTTTTCAGGATCACACGGCTCAGGTAAAATTGAAAATTGTCAAAACTCACTAAACTTTTTCTTTCTATGGAAAGCAGTACTCTGTGTTTTTTCAAGATCATTTTAATTAATAGATATTTAGATTTGCGTCATTTTCCAGAGGCAGAGGACAAACTGGTTGCATAAAGAATTCATTGTTTTCTACCACCAACAGATGGTTCTCTAATCTGTATGCTCCACTCTCCAACCAGGATGCCTGGATATGTTTTCAAATAGATTCAATTCTAAAATGGGAATAATCCTTTGTAAAGTTAAAGGAATTCAAAGATATTGGCATTTATATCAGTATTCATCATCTCTGTTGGTGTTTAACACACAAAGTAGCATATTTGATGGACAGGATTCATGGCCACCTACCTTCTTGCCCACCTGCATATACACAATGACACCTTCACCTAGCAGTGTTGCTGATTTTTTTAAAGGCTTCTCAGTCTATGGCAAGATGAATCATATATGCAAGAGCAGGACATGGATTCCATAGAGCTGAAGGTTTTGATTATTTTGTTTGTTTCAGCTTCTTTTATTTCATTCTATTAAATTTTTATTTTGACTTTTTTTTCCCAGAATGAATCTTCAAAAAAATGACAAAAGACAAACTCAGATAAAGTAAAAGAATACATAAATTCTTTTAAATTTCAGCTGATGACATTATAACTCTTTTTTTTTTTAGGAAGAAGGACATTCTCATTAGTATCATTTTTATTTATCCAGTAACATTTTTTAAATTACCTAAACAGCAATTATTTCAGCCTAGAAAAAGCAATCTACAGAGGGCTCTAAGATGTACACCAAGATCAGTCAGGACACAGGGACAAAGAGTTTTGCCAAAGGGAAATAGACCAAGAGATGGAAGGAGAGGAAAGAGCAAAGGGAAGAGGATAAAATAAGAACTAAGATCTTCATATCTGTGTACCAAGTCCCCATGACAAATATAACCTGTAAGTACTGCAAACATCTACTGGTTAAAATAAAAATAAAAAACAGATTATGGATAAATGAGGTGGTAGGGTCACAAACTACCAGAATATACCCTTGATGGGATTATAAACAGGTGAAATAATAGAATAGGAGATAAAATCAAACATAAGCTCTGGTGTCTGCCCACCACAGCTCCGGGGGTACTGGTTCTCATTGTGATGCAGAGCCATGTAGTTATCCTGCTGGAAAATTGCCCACAGTCTATAACAATAGAAGATACACAAACTACAGGTGTGGATCTTAGAGTTTGGACAATAAGGCACTGTTTGCCACACACAAAACTCTCAGGATAAGACTGCAGTTGAACATTCACCCTAGACACAATCACCTTCCAGCCTGATGAAGCTCTATGGCTTCCTTGACAAAGCACACAGACTATCATCCCTGAAAATAACAGCAGATTGCTGGCTCATGAGCATGGAGATCAACTCGGGCCCAGAGATCCTACTACCTTACAAAAAACAAAAAGGTTTCAGGAGAAGGCATGGAGCTGGCTATAGCTTGGCATTTAATCCAATTACCATTGCCTCACTGAGCGAAACAGATACTGGGAGATATCAGAGCTAAAGATAAATTCAGACACCTGGAGCAGCTTAGGAGCTGTGGGCCTGGTGGGTGGACAGAAACAGCCTGAATTGAGGAAAGCTCCTTCCTAACCTCCAAAGGCCACTGAAATCACAGAGCTCTGAATGAGCAGAGAAAAGAGAGGTAGGATTTACAGAATGGTATGAGAATGATGTTGGGAGTTGCTTTAATATTTAATAGTCATGGCTAGCAAGAACCCTGAAATAAAACCCACTGAAGGGAGCAGAGACTTCAAAAACAACAGACTGGAACTGGGAGGAGTGTTGGCTTTCCATCCAAACCTGCCTGCTGTCAGTATATGAGACTGTTGTCAGTATCAGACTCCTTCACTTCCAAAAGGTATGGAGGGCACATGTATGTATACAGCTGCAGGCAAGGATTAATATTTTCATTTCTACAGCCATTTAAATCACCCTGTTGGTTTCTCCCTCATCAAGGATCACTCACCTATGAAACAGAAGGTAATAAAAACTGCCAAACTAATTCCATAAAGCTAACATTATTTTTATACCAAAACCAGACAAAGTCTCAACAAAAAAAAGAAAACTGCAGGAAAATATCCTTGAAGAAAACTTAGAAAAGTGGCATGATATAAAATTAATACACACAAAATTATTAACATTCTTGTACATCAATAATAATACCACTGAAAAAGAGGCAGAAAACAATTTTATTCACAATAGTTTCAAACATTAAATACCTAAAAATCAACCTAATCAAGGAGGACAGAGACCTATACTGCATAATGGAAACTGTAGTATTTTGAAGAAAGAGATTAAAGAAGCCACTAAAAATTAGAGAAGTATTCCTACTCCTGAATAAGCAGAAATATCTTCAAACTCTATATTGTCAAAGACATTTACAGATTTAAATTAATTTCTATCAAAATTCAAATAACATTGTTCATGGAACTATAAGAGCAATACTAAAATTTATAGGGATACAAAAGAGACTCTGAATATCAAAAGCAATCATAAGCAAAAAAGAAAAGATGGAGGCACTTGAATTCCTGATCTGGGGTCATAACAGAAAGCCACATGACATTACCACAAAACAGACATGTGAATGAACAAAATAGAATAGAAGACAGAGTAACAAACTTCTGTACCTTTAGGTGTCTGATTTTTGATAAATGACTAATGGCATTTTCTGGAGAATAGATAGCCTGTTCAAAATTTGGTGCTGGGAAAAGTTTATACACTCTCAGAAAAATAAAATTAGACTCATATCTCTCATCCTGTATTAAAATCAATTCAAAATAGATCAAAGTCCCAGACATAAAATAGGAAGATAAAATAGGAACAGAGATTTAGCTTAGTGGCATAACTTCACTTCCATAAGAAGTAATACCAAGAATCAGCATGTGGGATTATATCAATTTAAAAATTTCTTCATAGCAAGGGAAACAATAAACAAAGTGAAGAGACAAGTGGGGAAAATTTTGCCAGCATTTCTTCTGATAGAGAACTAATATCTAGAATATATGAAAACTTGACAAAATTAAATCCTATACAAACAATTGACTGAATCAAAAATGGGCAATTGAAATGCATAGATACTTTTCCAAAAAAGTATAAATACATACAAGAAACAATGTTCAGTGTCTTTAGCCATTAGGTAAATGCAAATCAGAACAACTGAGAGATTCTGTCTTTCTCAAGTCTGAACAATTCTAATCAAAGCACAGAAAAAGGTCAGGGGATATAACTCAGTGCATGAGTGCCTGTCTGGCATGCACAAGGTCCTGAGTTCAATTCTCAGTACCAAAAAAGAAAAGCAAAACAAGAAATGCTGGATAGGATGTGGAGAGAAAAAAAAAAAAAAACTTTTCTACATTGTTGGCTATGGTTTAAAGTAGTATAACCATTATGTAAAAACAATATGGAGACTTTTTAAGAAACTGAGAAGAGAAATTCCATTTGTTCCAGACATATCCTTTCAGAGTATTTTACCTAGAGTTACCTATATTATAGTACAGTGATACACAAATAGCCATTTATCAGCACAATTCAAAATGAGCACAAGCAAGATGCCTATTAACAGATGAATGGATAAAAAATGTGATATGTGTATATATGTATATATATAATACACCTACACACACACACACACACACATATATATATATATATATATATATATATATATATATATATATATGAGAGAGAGAGATTGTTTAGCCAAAAAGAAGGTTGAACTAAAATCACTGATAGGAAGATGGATATTGAGGTCATAATGTTAAGTGAAATAAATTAGATACAGACTGTTAAACATTGAATTGTTTCTGTTATATGATAAATCCAAAATGTAAATAAAGAGTAAAATCAAAGACAGTTGGCAGGAAACAGGGAGGAAAACTCTTTGGAGGTGGGATCAATGATCATAGGAAGGGGGAAGGGAAATTAAAAATGATCAAGATATTATGTAAATGAAACTCTTAGTATATAGTATATAGTAATTCTCCAAAATGAGTGCAATTAGTATATATTGCAAACATGTTTATCAAAAGAAATTGGAATACATTTTGGTCACCTGAGGATTTATATTACAGGTAGTCTTTCAAATACAACTTAGACAATTGAAAAATATATTGGATAACATAACCAAAAATATTCTTTCATTCAAATGAAACATCTTTCAAAGTATTACTATCTGATCCTACATTAATAAGTAGGTATGAATTCCACCATGATCTCATTATTGTATATTTGACTTGTCGATTTTTTTCAGGAAGCTTATACACCTTAATAATAACTAGTGACACCAGATTTGCAGTCAAGTCATTAATTCTGTTGTACATAGTTTTTATTTTGACCTTTTCATCCAGTCTTTGGTAAACTAGTTTTAATTTTTTCAGTAAGAAAATTTGCCAAAACCAATGTGATTTTATAATTGTCAGATTTCTATTATGGTTTTTCTTGCTTTGTAGTTCAGGCTGCCCTTCTACTCTTTATATAGCACAGGTTGACCTTGAACTTGCAGTAATCCTCCTGCCTCAGATTTCCAAGTGCTTGCATTACAGGCATGTGCCACATGCCCAGCTTTTACAATAAGTTTTCAGAAAGTGGGTATTGTATTCTATTGTATACATTTTTAGGAAAGGGCAAATAATTTTCCAGAGTGGTTTGTTCTCAAAAATGTGAGCATTTAGAGACTAAACATAGAATAGTCTTCTCTTGGACTCCAGTAATGCTGTGAATTTTCTGCAAGGAACACTGTGAAGAAAATTTTCAGGTTGCTTTCATTCCTTCCCATTGTATAGCTCTGGTTAGACTTCCCTTTGCCTTCATGTGTTCTTAAGAATTATAATATATACCATGATCTATTGTTATCTACATAATGAATCCACACCTAATTCAGTCTATGCCTACCATAAAATCTCATACATAATCTACTTCATAGGAAATTATACGCATACATCATGTATTTCATAATTAGTTTTTAAGCCTCTACAATTTTATCAGAGTAATCTTTTAAAATAACAAATCTCAAGGAAGCAAATTACTCTGTTATGGAATTTGATCAATTCATTCATTCTACTGCCTCATGATTTTATCTAATGGGAATCAACAACTATTTGCCTGTAGATGATAAAAATGTAATAATAAATCTGATGACAGAAGGTAGAGCACAGTCCAAAGAAAAGTCAAAACATCTCAGCTTCATCTTTGAGAACATGAAAATGCATGATATTTTAAAGCCAAGATCAGGGCTTGAGAATAATTTCTTCCATTGTGAAAGGAGGAAAAATGATAAAAGCAGTTGGTTTCTCCATCTGACTGTGCAAATATAACGGAGCATTTTCTAATGTCTTTCATTTGCTTAATGAAATACTAAGATCATCAATTGAAAATAGTATAGAAAATGGAAATTCCTATAAATAGAGCAAACACATGCACAGATCTTATGAGGAAACACTGTTTTAAATGATGGGATGTCGGTGTGATGTTTATGATCTATTGGAATTATCATCAGAATGAAGTCATCACGACTTATGTATCTCACTTGAAATTTTAATAGTAATAATTTGTTTCTAGGCATAAGGTTAAATTAAAAGTAAGTTTTTACTAAGTGTGTACAACAGACAATAAGGACATTTTAATAGAACTACAATAATTATTAATATTAAATTTATTGTAAATGTGAAAGGAATAGAAAAATGACAGCACAGGATTTAGCCTGGCCATGGCACATCGTATTTGTAATAGACATGCAGCTGGGTAAGTATCATACAATCATGCAGAAAGCAGTGTATCTTCTTTTATATCATCACTGATTTTCAGGTCTCATTTGGACATACTCAGAGGCAATATTCAGTTGTCTTGTCCACCTACTGGATTTTCAAGAGGGTGAAACTGTATTTATTTTACATCAGTCACATGTTTCAGCACACACATCCAAATAAACAGTAGCTGGCAACAATGGAGTATTTATGAACCTATATTTTCTAAATGGTGTAAGCTTATAAATATTTTACTATCAGCACACCTAACTTATTTTGAATGTAAACTTCACAAATAGCTTATAAATTTACTGTTATGTGGCCTCATGTTACACTTACTATTAGTAAAGCTATTATATAATCAACTACATAGATAAAGAGCTACAAAACAGCTGATCAGAAATCACTTCATTAATATACAAAAATGAACTAAGTGAATGCATTCTTTTCACCTTAAGTTATTCATGCAAATATGAAAATAACTGAAGATCATAAAATGAAAATAGGCTGTTTATTCAGAATTTTCTACAACAAGATCGTTAACTACCATCATTTGCATGTTTGACAGAAACTCAAAGAGAGGTAGGCAAGTGGCCTCATAGTGAACAATAAATAAATAAAACTCAGTTTTCTGTTATACTCTGCTTGGAGTTTATTAGCATGAAGAATCCTGAGGATACACAAAAATGCAATTGTGTAATAATTTCATATATATATATATATATATATACATATATTTACACAAATATATATATATTTATATATATACAGAGAGAGAGGGAAATATAGGCATATATATTTATAGAAGCATATATCTTTATGCTGTGTTGTAAATCATCTCTAAATTACTTTTATAGCTCAACAATATAAATGCTGTGTAAATGGCTCTTATACTACATTGTATACTAAGGAAATAATTCCAAGGAAGAGTGTCTGCACATGTTCAGTAGAAATATTTTATTCATGCATTTTTATAAAGAATGCTTTCAATAGGCAGAGGTTTAGTTCAAGATTACAGAGGACTATTGCAATAATACTAAAGAATCTGGTTGTAATTCATCAATTATTTTTTGAGCCAGTTACTGTATAGGTTTCTTTTTTGAGCTGCCTACTAGAAATTTCTATTGTTATATAGAGTTGAAAAGTATGTTGTTTGTATATTTAAGCTGTCCCAAAGCTGCTCACTATATAATGATAACTTAATTTTTATTTATAAGTTTTATGATAAAATTTATCAAATCTAAATTGGAACAAATCAAGAAGAATGTGGTATAAATTTAAGCACTACTAAAATATAGTTGCTGTAAGTCTTCAATAATTTTTACTTTTATTAATATATATTTGAGGTAAGTAATGATTACATTCATGATGGAGAATTAATGCATCTGTATAGAACATCTTAATTCTTTTTACTCTTCCTTAATACTTCTTTATCTCTTTGTTCCTTTCTTTTTTGCAAAATTTAAAAGTATAAGTAACTTAGTAGGATCTGGATGTTAATACTACCACACTAACAACTCACAGAATTCCATGTGATGTTACTCTCTAATATTAAATACATTTGTGTAATTAATTTTAAGGAATCTTACTGTAAATCAGCTATCTTTTAATTTAAATTGCTATTTTGAAATATTACTGAAGTAATAATGAAGTAAAATGAAGTAGAATTAATTCTGAAAAGCCCTGAAGACATACCTTTCAGATCTTTTGCAACATTGTTTTTCTCCTCAGAAATAAATAATATGAAATAGCTAAGGTATAGAAAGCAAAGACAATTAACAATCAGAAAGGAAAAATTCAATAAGAATGAAATAATGAAATTAAAGACAAAATAAAAATTAAGAACAGAGTCAGAGATATAGCTCAGGGGCACCCATGCCTGCCTGGCAAGCACAAGGTCCTGCATTTGATTTCTGGTACTCCAAAAACAAAAGCAAAAATTAAGCACAAAATGTCTAAAGAAAATAGAAGATCCACAAACTTTTGATGAGATATATAATGAAAAGTTAATAAAGATATAGCTAGGCAATATATGAAAGCAAATCATTTGCAAAATGGAAGACATTTAACAAATTAAAACATAGAGGACTATGTAAACATATGAATATACAAATTAGCATGCATACAAATTAGAATAAAAAAGAAGGAATTGAAATGTTAATCATAATCTCCAGTTGAGAGGATTGACCCAAGGAACATTAGTCCTACCTATGTTGATAGGAACAAAATATGAACAAAATGTGAGGACTGTCTGTCCACTTCAAATTCTGAGATCCGCATAACTTTGATAAGAATATTGTGAAATTTATAGAACGACTAATGAACACAGATGAGAAATTTGTAAGTTGAACTTTGGTTAATTCTGTGCAAGAATGCATCAGAACCTGCACATTGTGATGAGAGAGGCCTTCTCTTTTGGCTAACACATAGGCTGGTTTCTTGTTCGTCTTACCAACCTGTGGTTTATTTTCTGTTGAGAAGTGGCCTATTTAAGATAAACTTAGCATTATGTCACTGCACTTAAAATCCTCTGCTATCATCACATCTCATTCAAAGTAAATGCTGAAGTGTCCTTGGTACAAAGTCCTACAAAACTGGCAGCATATCCCCAAGCAAATAAACTCTAACTCTAGTCATGCTTCCATGCTTGGCCCCTTATTTGTCTGCTTGTAATACCCTGCCACTGACACTTTTCATGACTTCTTTCTCATTTTGTTCAAGTCTATTCTGGGATAGCACAGAAATTTCCTTTTGGCAATCACTAGATAGGAGCAAATTCACTTTTCCTGACTTTCAGAAAAAAGTCATCATCTATCCTCATGAAAATACTCTGTTCATTTGTGTAACTCAGCACAAATAGAGAAAATAAGCAAACAATACAAATAAGAAATCCACGTGAGAATTCCAAATGGCTAAGTAGTATTCAAATGCAGGTAAAGTGCATAAGCCCTGGATCTAAATAAGCGGGAAGTCTATCATCTAATGTAAATATATTATTTAAATTCTTTAGAGTTAGCTTCCGAATCCATCCCATAGAGTTTACAAAGGTTGGTTACTATGGGTTTTCATGAAGGCTAAATAAGTGAATTAATGAAACCAACTTTAGAAGAATACAAGTTATATGTGATATATAAAAGTTTTTATAAAAAATATATAGGCTCCAGTAATGCAAATTTTAAAAAATGAATAATGGACTAGAAGCCACAATAAGACTAGTGTGGGTCATGCAGAGAGCACCATATGAAATGATGTATACTATAACATATATATCAGCATTGCAGCGATGATATTCTTGGATTTACACTCCAAGAAGAACATGCTCAGGTTGATAAAAAATCATGTCTACAAACATTCCTTCTAACACTGTTTTTAGTATTAGAGAAATTTGAGATATGAACATCAGCAGGTAAAATGCAGTGGCCGTTTTTATGAACACAAATCAAAAATCAAAATTGAAGAAAATATAGTTCTAAGAGAAAGATAAAGAGAGTAAATGATAGGTATGGCATAATGTAAATTATATACATTAAATTATCATGCATAACTCCTAAAACAATATTTTAAGGATGCATACATATTGTGGCCACCCTTAAATTATGCTTGTCCTCCCTATAACATAAACTGCAATGTCACTCCTGATCATGATGGCACAAAAGGATCATAAACATTTGGTAAAGACTAACATTGGTACTCACTAAGAGGTATAAAAAGGGAAGAAATGAACATCTCTGACTCTTTTTTTATGCTTGTATTATTACACAATTTTTCTTGCATGAGGATTTCTAATTTCATTCCAATTTCTTGGGATTTAGTGACTTGGAAAACTAATAAGAATTTATTTTGGGGGCTGAGGCAAAGAGCCTATGTTATAAGGATGAGGTCCTGAGTTTGATTTCTGCTACAAAAAAAAGAATACGTTGGAAAGACTTTGGAAAAGACAATAAAAATATAAATAATTCATTAAAATGAATACAATTATATTAGAAGTACAAAGAAAACATTTTGTTGAGATTTCCAGATTCTTCCATTCACTGAACTGGTGCCATGTATGCTGGGAATAGATAATAATTCTTTCAGCAGTAAGAATTTTTCTGTTGCTTGTACTACATAGAGTTTGGATGTTTTTAATCATAATATTTTTAATTTTTGCATTGGTGGAGTTGCCTTGAGTGTGTCAATTAAAAGAAAAATATAAAATTTCACGGACATTTAAAGATAATTTATATAACTGTACCCATTACACAAAGTTTGATGTGCAACAATTAGATTTGTTTTATGAGTTATGCTGCTTTGCCAAGTCAAATAATGAAAGATCACTGGAAGGGAACACCAGGGGTTATTTACAGAGCTCAAAATAACAAGAGAGGCAGCCACCATCAGTTGTGTTTGGGAGGGCTCAAAGGTAGAGAGAAGAGCCATTTATAAAAACAAGAAAAGGCTTCAACTATGTTCTGAGTGAAGCATGTTGAATTAGTGAAGCTGGATTTGGACTGGCATCCAGTATTGTCAGTTTGGGAGTATGATGGACTTTCTGTAGTTTGTGCTGAGTTTGGAAGCAGGGTAAAAATTAAGGAAGAAACTTTTACTGACCTAGTCTGGTCCCTTGAAACTGACAGATGTACAGGTTGAAGGTTAGCTTTCCAACAGGACTGTGTTGATTATAATTCTTCTATTCATGGTGCAATTATTGTCTATTTTTCTATTATGTCAATGTATTAATTTATTTTCAAATATTAAAAATATTTTGCTTTTCTGAGGTAAATCTTACTTAATCAGATTATATAATTATTTTTATTTTGCTGGTTTTAAGTACTAATATTTTGTGAAGGTTATTTGCATTTGTCTTTTTAAGATTTATTATTATGAAAAATTTTCATGTGATGTCTGTATCCATGTATATATGAATATAGTTTGTTGTCATATAGAACTCAGAACATTGAAAACTAAACATCACATTACACATCTGTAACCTACTTCGTTTTTCTGATTTTATTGGCTTATCATTCACCCACCATCTACCAATATAACAAAATTAGAAATATGAGTCAACTGTATCCTCTGTCTACTCATTACTGAGTGTTATTGGTTTGCACTTTGACATAACTCCTAACATTTGTTAACACAAAGGTTAATATTTGTTTGTTTGGCTATATGTCTCTTGGCATAATGTGTAGATTACAAAAACTATGGATAAGCTAAGATAAATAGTAAAGACAGTTGAGATATAATCACCTCGATCCAGGTTCTTAATATCATCCTACTGGATCTCAGTTACAGCCTCCTCTCTTGCCAGATTTATAAAACTTGGAACAAACTTGGACAAAGCAAGAATTAAGCTGAATTGTCTAAAATCTCGCTATCTATCTTGTCCTTCCTTATCGATCACGTTTTTCTTGTACCAGTTTTGAGTTCAAGCTGTCCTTCCTGTTTTTCAACCAAATGTTATAAAATTTCAACTTATTCATCAATCCTCTTCCCTACAAGATCTCAGTCTCTCCATTTGTTTTTTAAATCAAGATCATTCTCCTTGTTCTTTAAGCACAGTAAGTTCTCCTGGAAATGTATGAAAAAAAATATAATTCCTCCTGAGGGGGAATAAATTATTTCCTCATCTGTGTGGCTTGGTCTCTAATGACACTTTCATTGTAACATTTTTTAAATTGTGCAAATGATATTTTTTGAATTACACTTCACTGAAGACAGGAATTTATATCATTATCTATTTCACCTTGATTTTATAACTAAAATTTCAGCCAAGATTGACTTGAAACACTATAAAGGAACTTTTGGAAAAATGTCACTAGTGTTTGGCTACATTTGGAAAAAAAGAAAAAATGAAACAAAATTTAAAAACATGAATCTTTGCTATGAACCTAGTGGGTTGATTTAGACATCTAAATACAGCAAAGCATAGAAATCATTTGACAGACTGAAATTATTGCAAATATGGGTGAGTGAGACTTCCTAGAGTTAGGATGATGAAGATGCCAAATTCTGTCATTGGCTTTCTCTGGTTCATCAAACATAGGAAACATTTCTACATAAATCACACCACATTAAAATCTGTAAATGTATGACACATAAATGTAATGTTTTGCTTGTGAGAATTTGTACACTTTATTCAAGAATGTCTCCATTGTCTCAATATTTTCATGGTTGCAACATTTTGCATTTTTAATTTAGTCAAAATAAAATGCATGAATTGTGATGTGCAATGTTACATGATGTTAGATCATCTTTCAAACATGTTTTGTTCCAAATCCTATATTTTGGCTATTATATTTGTGACCCTTTGCAAGAATCATAGACATCGCTCTGTTCCTTAGATTAGTTTAACAATATCAGAAATTTAAGGCATTAAGTATCAAACAGTGCAAAAAAATAGAAGTGTTCACTAGTGAGGGTCAATGTACTAAACTGACAGTCTTTGCAGGAGGAATTATATAGTACAATCAAGAGCTCTTTTTCAGCTGTTATATTTGTTACCTATTATTGTGTAATACATTGTCAAATTCGTGATGCCCAGAAAGAACTGTTGTATATGAAAATATGGTATGTGGTTGGCCTCAAGGTTTGGAGTAATAGCTGGAGTATCCAGGTGTTCTTTGGTGCTAGGACACAGCTTTCTGAGGCACTGAAGATTTAGCATCTGTTGGCACCCTGTGAAGTCAACTATTCTTAGGAGTCTGGGAGAGGATCTGAGATATTGCAGGTTCGTACATACAGGTTTGATCTTCTAGTGTCAGGAAGTATCTACTCATAGTTAAAAAACATAAATAAGACAGAGTATATAAATTTTTTTTAATCACAGTAATTATTTTTTATACCATCTTAAAATAGAGGATACAAAACACTAAAGAGTTAATGGTTCTGATGAACCAAGGCAAAATATATGCTGCTCTGTAAGAGAAATAAGGCCCACATAACTAAGGTTTATTTTTTTAAATAGAAATAATGCTACTCACTGAGAAAGAATGCTGCATTTAAAGTCTGAAAGTATTTTAAATAAACATTTCTTTTATATTCAAAAATAGAGAGAAAATGAAACTAGTTAGTGTTGACATTTGAACTCATTTTTCTTTTGTTTATCATTTTCACGCATAGTAAGATGACTATAAACTTAATATTATCATAAATTAAAACATGCAAATTATTAGATTATATTTTTGAATGAGTCTTTAGACCACTATATAAATTTGAGTAAACTGTCAATGGAAAGAAAGCTGTATGTTGATCAAAAAAAAAAGAATGGATCTGGTCTAATTTCTAAAATCAGTACTAATCTTTAAAAGCAAAGTTTTTTCTCTACCAACTGCTAAGGCAGGATTGATGTTTGGATTCATTCTTTCCAGTCATGTACTCTATGTGGACGTTAGTTCCTACTAAACAAAAGACCTTGAGGAGAACATCTTGCAAAGTATGAATATTTGTATGTGATGGTCTGTTTAGATTCTCACGTAAAACATCCACGAACACAGTTCTCCATTTAAGAATAAACAAAATAAGGCGTTAAGTGGTAAAGGATTACTTATATTTTTAGTTTTAGAGCAACACAATTCAAATACTGCATTTGGCAACTATCAACTTTAAAAGTAAGGCTGGCATATTTGAATGTTATTCCTGAGTTGGTAGCCGGCAGCTAAACGACTACAACCTCTGAACATCAACTGAATTGCTGATAAGGTTCTCCTCCTTCTAAAATCAATTATTTAGAGGGCAGCAGTCCTTCTAAACTAAAATTATAGAATTTGAAATCCAACTTACTTGTGGCACTGAAACTGCTCACACTAACAACCTAGCCAGAATTCTGAGTACATATGAACAGATACCTTGAATTTCAAGAAGTCCAACAACTATTCAATGTATTATTCACATTCCTTAAATTACAGCCAAAAATGTTCATTATAAAAAGCATCTCTCCAGTCCTAGCTGAAAAAGTGTATGTTAAATCCCGAGATGGAGTCTGAGACACTAATATCAAAAGTTTTTCACTTACTACTCTTCTGTATTCTCTTTTTAACTGGTTGTATTTTTCCTGTTTTATATTCCAGTCAATTGCTTAATAATATTCCCTGCAAGGTAAAGGTGTCAGTAAATTCTGTAAGGGTCAACCAGGAAGTATCTTAGTTTTTACTATTATGGGAGCTAGCAGAGCCAACAGCCCTAAAGAGACATAAAGAAATCTCTGTACAACAACTCACCTTCCCAGGGCCAGACACTAACTCCAGATCCTTCCCTGATTCACTTGTGAGCTTGGCTCTGAAAAGTAGCAATTCATTCTTCCCAGTCATTCTTTCTGTTTTGACTTGGAATGTAGATATATTGCCTTTTAGAATATTATTTCGTTTGGATGAAAATTCAAGGTTTTACAAATTTTGTAGAAATTCCTAAATTTTTCAATTAAGAAGATTCTAACTCTTTTCTGAAACCTGAATTTAAAGCTAGTCTTTAAAAAGTCAAGTAGCAGGCAGGAATAGTGGTATATGTCTTTAAGCTCAGACATGGGAGGCTGAGACAGCAAGATTGCTAGAAGTTCCAGGCCAGCCTATGCTATATAGTAAATTCAAGCTAGTCTGAACTACACAGAAAGAACCTGTCTCAACCCCTTCCTACCCAGAAAAAACAAGTGCTATAGGAATAAATGAGTAGTGTGCATGAAGTGCATGAATTCTTATTCTACATATTAAACATTATTTAATCTCATAATTTTACATGATTCAAATTAGTACTGCTCACATACATTATAAAGTAATTAAGCCTTATAAAGTTTAAACTTCCTCTAGAGTAAGTGGAAGTAAACTCCTTCCAGAATACATGTGAAATAAAAAAATAACTGAATATATATTACTCATTCATTGAAAATTAAAAAGAAAATCAGTGTTGATCAAGGATTATCATCTAGGGTTCCCTATTGGAAGGCATTTGACATGGCTTGGAATCATTTTTAGTTGTCCTAGGAGCTGGAAGAGGATGTTATTGGTGCATACTCCTTCTATAGAAACCAGGAATGCTGCTAAATATTCTCCAATTCACAGGAAATTTTCCCAGAATAAAGAATTATTCCCTCAGAAATACCAGCTGTGATGAGAATATCTCATGTAGATTGATAAAATAGACATTTTAATAACTACAGTGCAATGCTGAGAGTACTAGCATTCTTCATTCATGAACAATGAGGGGAATTATCCTAGGAAGTAATTAAATGTAATCATTGTCTAACAGGACTATGAGATTCTAAGACTAAATCTAGAAAATGATTTTGCCTTGTTCATTTGTAAGCTGAACACATCAATTTCATGTAGTCTGTGTGGCCATCTTGTTTCTTAATTAGGTTTTGTTTTAAATAAATTGAAACATGGCAATATAAATCATAAAGGGTATCCGATGGAGTAAAATATTCTATTTAAATACACAGTATTCAAAGTCATTTGATGAAGAACTGTAGTCATTATATTACTTACTAAATAAAAGTATCTTGGAGGTAAACAACATCAGAAGGAATTCTGAGCGATTTTAAGAAGTACGCATTACCATGAACACATCAAAACACAGTTGTTCGGTCTCTTGTCATGGTAAATATCTATAATCTTACAATTCTGTGAGGCTGACGGAGTATGACCACAAGTCCATGCCCTGTGTGGTCAACTTAGTGAGGCCTTGTTACAAAATAAAATAAAAATATTTCATGTAGTCTCCTCATAGTTAATCAGTTTAAAAATTTGAAAACTAAGTAGGCTCATCTATCAAGAGAAAAAAATAGTTCTTTGATAAACCTTAGTAATTCAAACAAATTTAGAGGAAGATAAAGTCAGCGTTAGAGGAAGTGTTAGAGACTATGATAAAGTAAATGAAATTTTGACGGACTGAATTCCCAATAATATGTAAAATCATGTAACAGTCTTTGATTAACTTTATGTGTCTGAAACATTCCTCCTAGTGTGTCAAAAATAATCTCTAATGAGCATAAATATTTTCATGCATTTCTGAAAATTGACAGTGATTGAAAACATTTTCCCTTAAAATTATGTCCTGGATTTCAAGGGCAGGACATTGTAAGTAATGAATTTAACCATCATTTTAAATCTTATATAGATTTTTTCATATTGCTTTCTGAATTCTGAGTTAATGATCACTTACTTTTAATTCAAAGGATATAGTTTCATTGGTAATATTCTTTTAAATTTTTAGTCAAATGTTTGATATAAGTATTGTGTTCCAAATACAAAAGTATATTGAGTGTATTTTAGTATTCTTTCTTAGTATGACTTTTCATTACTTTGGTCAGCACAAAAACAGAAACAGTATTGCATGATTAATTTTGTATGTTTTAAGCATTCCTAGTGTCTTTATGGAACTTCATAAATCAGTATGTTTCGATATTGCAGAGCAGTACTTACTTCCTTTCAAGGAAATTTTAACATTCATTTGAAAATTATGCACTCACTACAGGATTCCTTTCCCATTCAAATTTTATGTAGGAATTACTTTTAATCAGAGACCATCAATCATGGAAATCAAATGGAAAGCAATAGAGTCTCATAGTGAATGTTTCTTTTTTAAATTTTTATTAGTATATGTTTGCAGTACGTAATGATTACATTCCTTGTCGGGAATGGGTACATGTAGATAACACATCTTCTTTTGTTTTTTTTCCTTTGAGATGCAGTTTCACTATGCAGTTCAGATTGGCCTCAAACTCACTTTGTAGCTCATACTGGCCTTGAAGTCACAGTGAACCTTCTGCCTCAGGTTCCTCAGTGTTGGAATTCTAGGTGTGCACCACTACCCCTAGCAACACATTTTGATTATTGCTTATCCCTTTCCCCTATCTTGCCTACTCATTCCCTCCCTTGATTGCCTTCATCTTGGGAAAAATCTATTTCTTTATTTCCTATGATCCTTTTATTTTGCTCTTTATTTATATTTTCTTTTAATAAATGTTTAATTGGTTGCAGCAGATAGATAAGTAATATAACAGTTAAATCCAGCTCTGGCTGCAACCTTATGTAAATTAAACGGAAGACCCAAAGAAGCCAACTGCTGATGTACAGAAACTACAGCGTTATCAAGTATTGTTTTAAACAGTTAACTTTCTGGTAATTTCATATGCAGCAATAGAAAAATACATGTATAAACAAATTTCCCCTGGAAACAAGAAAGAAATGTTCTTTTGTCTTTCATGTAGTCTCCTCATAGTTAAAAATGATCCTCAGAACTGGTCCTCAGAACTTGAATTTGAATTTATATGAAGTCATACTGAAAACAGCATGAAAAAATCACGTGATGAACTATTTTTGAGATTTTAAAATTAAATCAACCTAATTAAAATGTTCATGATTTTCAAGGTGATTTTGAATCTATTCTACCACATATAAGACTTTCTTATAAAGCAATAAATGTTAATGCCATCTGCAAAGAATCAAAGACAAAATAAGTAAAAGTACCATTGAAACTTTAGGCTGAAAAAAGGAAAAAGAGAATTAGAATCCTAATCAGAGGAAAAATGATAGAGCTGAGAGGATTTTGGTCCCAATCAAGAGATGTCAGAAACAGAGGTAGGAAGCTGAGACTGGCTCGATTTCATGCATGACATCACAGATGGAGAGCACACTTATAAAGAATCAGATGCTCACTGCAGTAGAAATGCTAAGAGTAGAAAATCTGGCATGATACTGTATCGATCTAACAAAAAAGTAGTAGAAACACATTTTTGTAAACAACATAGGTTAATAATATAAAAACTTAAGAAAAATTAAGAGAATAACCAATAGGGATCTGACAAAAGAACACAAAGAGATAGAAATTAAGACATTAAGACAACTAAAAAAATGACCAAGAGGGAGTAATTTCATGCTAAATGCTGAAAGTACTACAGATGAATGTTATATAGTAATTCCCTGACCTACAGACATTTGAATTGTGAACTTTAACAACTTGAAACATTCATAGATGTGAACAAATTGCAGAGGTAGCTCACCTCTCTGCCGGACACTGTTACAGGGGTGTTGCCGCATGCTTTCTGTACAGTATGATAGTGTACAATAATACAGTGCTCAGTTAGAACCTAGGATGTCTGGAAGCAAGGAAAAGCAGTGGTGATGGGGAGAGACTGCAAGGAAGCTCAAAGCAATAACCAAGGAATCAAAAGTGAAAATGATTGAGAGATCGGACCAAGCTGAAATGATGATAGATGTTGCTCATTCTTTGTGTGTGTGAGGGAGGACGTTTTTATGCTTTACATTGTACATCAGTGTCAAAAGTGTGTAAGACTCACCTTGTCAGACATACAAATGCATCTGATTTAAAAGCGTTCTGTTGGAATGGAGCTCATTCATAATTGGGAACTTGCAAAAACAGAGGCAGCTCAGCAAAGAATAATGAAAAATACAATCTTCTAGAATTACCACTTTCTATGTTATAAAGATGTACTACACTTTTGAAACTGTGCTTTTGCTTTTTTATGTTAACTGCTCTTGCTCTAATTTGTAATTTTAAGGAAAATCCAAGTTTATATTGCACATTGCAAAAGGGGACACTTTTTCATGCTGTGTAAATATATGTAAACTTAAATTACACCTGAACACACAAAACGTGTTTCAAAACAATCATGACTGATTTTTTTCAGTAGCCCAAGTACTACCTTTGGAAGGATTTTGAAGGTAAATTCAGATATAGTAGAAAAATTTTATGTTTGTATAGTCATATTTTTCACATTCAGGAAGAGATATGGGCACTATGCAATACGTGGTTTAAAAGTGTACATTATAATGCTGCCATGTCCTTAAAGTCAGTGTAATCCCATAAAAGTGATTATACCCAGTATCTGATACCTTATGAGCACAATAATTTGAGAATTTCCATTATGTGAAGAGTTTTACTGAACACATTATAGGTCTGGTTTCTACTGCATTATGGGTTAAAACAGAGAAAATACATTTCATATAGGATTTTACTTAAATTTTTTCTCATCATGGTCATAGACTCACTTAAAAGTCACATTACATTTGTAAGAAAAGTCTGAATACTTTTTAATTCACTCAACTTTATTAAGTCAATGATAGCCTATATTTCTTTCAACATTTTGTTAATTAGTATTTTTACTTTTAATATTGTAGTAGCAAAAATTTTTATATTATAGCATTTCCTCTAAAATTCCTTTAATTTAATAAGCTTATTCGTTTTTCATATACAAAACATAAAAAGTGCATTACATTTTGATGGTATATCACCATATTTAAATTTTGTTTTCATGTAGTCTTTCACTCACAGACTCTTTGTATAAAAAAAATCACATATATAAAATGGAGACCACAAATTTTACTTTTCCAATTGTATCACTACTTAGAATAAAAATTTATTTAAAAAATTCAAGAGTGGTTGATAGTACCAATCTTTAAAACTCAATTATTTAGTATTCAACCTTATTCAATTTTCCTTAAAGTTTGTTATCAGATACAATTGCTATAAAGTATTCATAAAATTATTTTCCAGATAGTCCTCTCAACACAAAACTGCATCAGCAATAGCCTAGCAAGTTTTAGAATGTAGTAATTTATATCCACATATTACTGAGGTGATTTCTGCCAAATATAAGTAAATTTTAGAATCATATGAGAAGTTTAAAGCAGTGAATGTCTTAATACCTGGCCAATTGTACTAAATAATAATTTCTGATATATCGAATACTACAAGTATTTAAAAGTCTCTCATAGATGCAAATGATTACTCAGGCTTGAGAAGCATGCGTTCAAGTCAAATAAATAGGTGTGTGTGTGTGTGTGTGTGTCTTGTGTTAGGTCTGTGGATGGGAGAAGGATGAATAACAAAGAAAGTTCTTGTGGCAAATGTGCCTTGTAGCAAGTGTTATTGGAGGTAGTATTATATATTCTTTTAAAAGAACTCCTTAACAATACTGACTGAAGGCCACAGTTAGATAACTATCAGCCTTTTAAAAATAACTTTTCAAAAAAGTTTTGGGAACTTGAGCACTTGACATATATGAGATGCTAGAACTGAAAATGTGTAGAAATAGATTTTGCCAATCTAAAATATTTTCTTCTTGTTAAAAAAAATGGGGGAAAAAAAAGAATCTTGAAAGCACGCATAGAGACCCATGGACTTTAGCTTTGCCTCCCTAGGTAAAGATGGATTCATTGAGTAACCTTGTTTCAACGCAATTAAGGAGAAAACTTACCTTAATTTTTATCTATAGAGAAAGTGAGGTGATTGCTTATAGAAAATGATTTGGATTGAGACTTTACTGACTTGTGTCACTTGTCACTTTTGTATCAGGAACTGAACTTAGGACCTTGCACTCAGCCAAAGACGCAGCTTGTGCAGCTGAAATATATCCTGGCAACTCAGCCTGTCTTACTGTACTAGTTGCTCATCCAAGTTCACGTTAAAGGCTAGAGGACCTGGCTTCCCCTAACACATAGCACAACACTGATATATCATATCCCATTAGTGAAATAAAAAGTAAATATTAGATTTCAAATTAAAATTTCCATAGAATTTCACCAGGAAACACAGAAATAAATAAATTAACTGTAAGATCTTAAGTTTCTGAGGATCATTTCCAAACATGTTTGAAATATGAGCTAAAAGATTCTTTTGAAAGTTAATATAGTGAGAACAGTGAACGCTAACTTGAGTCCAATCTATTTAGACAAAATCCAAATGCTCATATCCATTTATTTCAGGAATCTCTAAGTGGGTATAAACTTCCTATCGAGTAGGGATAAAACCTAACTAATTTCAGATAATGATTGAATCTTAATAAGGTGATATAATAATCTCAGTGAATAAAATTAAGAATGATGAAAAATTTTAATGAAACAAGGTATAAAGATTGCCAGGTTAGGAAGAAATGAAAGGAAAATGAAAACAGGATTTTTTTTTACTAGACGTAAAATTTTGCCAATTAATCTGAATCTCCAAGAAATATTTTCAGTGTAGATTCTCAGGACCCACATCCAGGAATTCTGATGTAGGAGTCCTGGTGCAAGTGAAATGAATCTGACTTACAATAAATTTTTCATGTGAGTCAAATGATCAGCTTAATATAGGTGGGAATTACCAGGTCCGGAAAAAGGATTGTTTGACTCAAAATATGAGTATGAATTCCATTTCAGTCACTTAAAATGAAACTAGATGGAGAATGTTATTTAAGCTTTTCAGGTTTCAGTGTAAAATGAGGAACATGAATCAGAATAAGAAGGTTGGAATATATTGCTCAAATAGAATGGTCCACAGGACCCCTATCAGCACAGCAGTCACAGTAAATTGCAAACATTATCCTTTATATAGAAAATCCAAAACACTCCACCAGAAGACACTAGAATTATTAAACAAATTCAGCAATCCAGTAAGTTATAAAATCAACACTCAAAAATAAGTACCCTTCCTGTACACCAATAATGATCTCTTGAATGAGAAATTAGCCAAATGATGTCATTTTCTGAAGCATAAAAAATAAATATTTAGGAATTTATCTAAGGAAATGAAAGACTTCTGCAAAGGAAACTATAGAATTTTTTTAAAAAGAGATCACATAGACCACCATAAAATGGGATATTTGCTATTGCTGGATAGGCAGAAATAATGTTATAAAAATGGTCATACTTCCAAACATATTCAAATTTAATGTAATCCAAATAAAAGTGCTAATAACTTTTGTCCTAGAACTAGAGAAAACAATTCTAAAATTCATATGGAAAAGAAGAGACAAAAAAAGAGAAAGTAATCCCAGAGAAGAAGAGAAAAGTAGGAGAGATCAAAACTCCAGATTTCAAGTCATAATAAAAAGCCACAGAGAATAAAACAGTGTAATATTGGCACAGATATAGGCATGTGGATCAATGGGACAGAATAGAAGATGTAGAAACAACCTCAGACACAGCCAAGTGATCTTTAACAAAAGATCCAAAAATATTTGCTGGAGGAAAGATAGCATCCTTAGCAAATGGTGCTAGGATCACTGGTTTTCCTTATCTAGTAAATTTAATCTACATCAACATCTCTCTCCATGTACTAAACCAAAGTCAAAATGGATCAAAGATCAAAACACTAAAACAGAAACACTTAACCTGCTAATAGATAAAATATGTAAAACCATTGAATTCATAGGTATGGGGAAGGGTTTTTGGACCAGAATTCCAATTGCACAAGTCAAATAGCAAGAGCCACCAAATTAAATTAAATTATATCAAATTAAAAATTCTGTGCACAGCAAGGAGAACAATGAATGCATTAAAGATACACCTATGGAATGAGGAAATTTTGCCAACAGTACCTTGAGCAGAAGACTAATAACCTATAATATATAAAGAATTTTAAAATTCTACAATAAAATAAAACAGTAGGCAACTGAATTGAATAGACACTTTCTAGAAGAACTAGTCATTAAATAAAAAAAATTCAACATCACAGGTCATTAAGGAAATGTAAATTAAGACAACACTGAGGTTTCAACTTATGCCAGAAAAAAGTGGCCATTATCAAGAATTCAATAATAATAAATCCTGGAGATGCAGTGGGGAAAAAAAGGAACTGTCTTACATTACTGGTGGGAATGTACAACCATTTTGGAAACATAGAAATTACTTAGAAAATGAAAAATAGAAACCCCATTTGAGCCAGTTATTCTTCTTCTAGACATCTGGCCAAAAGTTTGAAGACACCATGTTACAGCAATACTGTGTATCAGTGTGCTACAGTTTGTGTCTAGATTCCCCATAATGCCTCATTGGATCGTGGGGGATGCTTGAGTCCAGCATTTGTGATTGTTTCCTTGTCTAGTGATTGGATTGGTGGTGTGAGTGCTGTACACACCCAGGGACAAGTAGCCAACATTCAATATAAGGGAGGGAGGGAGGCAAAGTTTTCCCTTTTGTACCTTTTCTCCTTTTGCTCTTGTCACCTCAGCTTCCATATTGACTCTCAGTCATGACACCTTGACTTAAGGTCAGTTGATTATGGACTGAAAACTCCAAGAACTGTAACCTAATAAACCTTCTCTTCTTTCATTTTGGGTGTCAGGTATTTTGTCTCGACAATGAGAGAAAAGTAACCAACACACAGTGATTAGAGCAGCACAATTCATAATGCCTAAATCTTGAAAGTTGCCTGCATTTATCAACAGCAAATAAACTTTAAAAATGCATTATGAAATACTACACAGGCATAAAGAGGCATGAATTTGAGTAATTTCTAGGAAAATGGTTGCAATTTGAAAATGTAATGTTTGGTAAAAATGTATCAGATGCATATTCTTAAATACACTATTGTTTCTCTTATATGAGAAATTCAAAGTATAAATGAAGCATAGAGCAAAATGAAAGACAGATAAGATGTAAAAGGAAGACAGATATTTTTAAAATGGGAAGAAGAGCAAGTGATGGTGGAGAGAGGGGTAGAAAAGAGTCCATGGAAAGAATTGGGAAGTGCTGTGTATATGTGCCAATTACACACAGTGTATATAATTATGCATCTAGAGAAGGGGAGAGAGAGGAGGGAAAGGAAGGAAAAAACATTAAAAAGAGCTAAGATGAGTTAAATACAGGCACCAACTCCCCAAGGTGAGTGTAGACATTATGTACTGCAAACATGCACTAATAAAATAAACTTTAAAAAGAAGCCTTGGAGCACAGGATGCCTGATCATTTTCTGTCTGCCAATGGCCTCTGAGAGGATGTTTCTGGGATCCCCAAATTATAAGTTTAAAACAAAACAAAACAGAAAAAAGTAGATGATGTACTGTTAGATCCTTTGTATATCTACATTTGCAAAATTAGTTAGAATATTTTCTGTCATCTGAATTATTAAAGAAGGTAAATGAAAAATGGAAATAGGGTCAGACAGAAGATCCAGTTTACTAGAATCAGAATTCTGGCTTCAAATGCAATTAGGCCAAATAAGTTTTTCAGGGTCAGAAGAGATAATTATGGGGGGTTAATGTCAGCTGCTTCTTTTGCATGTAATGGCAATGCATTTGAAAAGAAGTCTAGCATCTGTCATATGAGACGAGAAATCCAAGTTTCCATGACAAATGCTCTAATGATGCATGCAGTTGTGATCCATCATGTCTATGTGTCTGCAGTTGAGGAGCAGATTTGTTCAGTTTTCCTCTCATGGCAGTTGGCAGCACACCCTCTAAACTGTGAGAAACTTATGCCTCACCAGACAAAGAAAACATTATAGAAAGGTGATTGCATGTAAAAATTTTTAAATCTTCATTAATATAAACAAGACTAACAGTATAATACATATCTCATAAGATTTGGGTATTTCTCCATGTGTTCATTTTATGTTTTCACTCTGGTGTAGAGGCATCTGCATTAATTAATGTATTCCATTTTATTTCTGACTACAGAAAATTCTCAAATAAAAGATCCCTAGGAGGTAGATATATTATTCTGATCTCTTAAATGAAGTAGGAGGTTAGAAAGTGTTTATATATGCTATATTATTTTGTGTAGTAAGCACAATATAAAGACACTTTAGAAACCTAATTAAAGTTTTAATATACAAGATAATGCACACAATTTGTTCTTTTTACCTATTTTTTTTCCTTTTTAAATACTCTTCATAAATTCTCTCATTATTCTGATTTCCTCATTAGAAAATTTATTAAGATAGTCTTTTTATAGTAAAGTTCACATGTATCTTAGAAGATGATTTAGGAAGGAAAGATGGATATTTAACACTTATGTTTTCTATTCTAAGATAGCTAATGAATTAAATGCATATTTATCTTTGCCTTTTTTCAAATACCGATACAAAGGCAGAAGAATATGTATAATTTTGGTTTTTATTGTTGTTTGTGAACAAAAATAAATGGTAAGACTATAGAATTTAGAGTGGGAAGTTGTTTATCAGTAAAACAAAAAGAAACTATTGAGAACCTGAGGTATCACACAGAAGCTAGGCTTCAAATTAATCAAAAACCCCAACTGTCGGCTTTAATATTTTTGCCCTATAATCCAGGACTTACTTCTTATAGTAGTCAAAAGATCATCAGCATTTCCTTAGCTAGAATTTGTTAAAAATGGACAATGCACAGCCCCACTATGTCCCTAAGTAATAAAAATTTGCATTTTTACAAGTTTCCATAGGTGACAGTGAGCACACTAAATTCTCCAAAATTATTCTAACCTAGTTGTTCCCACTTGCCAGCCCACAAAGACCTCTGTTATTAGTCCATAGCTGCGCACTGCATGGTGAATGGTGGGTGTAAAGCTAAGCTTTCTTTCACATGTGCAGCCCTCCCTGGTGCTTATACTACTATGTTCTTGCAGATCAGTGTTGCCTTTAGATTCTCATAGGAGCATAAACCTTACTGTGGACTGCAGATGTAAGGTATCTAAATTGCACTCTTCTTATAAGAATTTAGTATCTGTTGATTTGAGGTAACACTGAGATAGTAATGCTAAAACTGAAGAGCAATGCAAATATAAAGTAATACTAGCAGAGAGGTTTAATTGTTCAGAAATTATAATAAACAAATTACTTGTACACTCATAACAACCGAATCAATGAGTTTCAAATGACAATTAAGCTGTTCCTAATGGAAGGCTTTAAAGTGGCAAGGGAATTGATGTATACCAATTGTACTGCTGCATATATTTTTAAAACTCAGAATGTGACACTTATTTAAATGTACATAGTCTGCTCTTTATTTTGTTTGCCATTTACACCTATGCCTCCTTTTTGCACTGTTTACCTGTCTCCATAAAAGTTTTGGTAACTAGTCTAAACTCATTAAATCTAGTTAAACCCTCAACTAGTCCAAACCTAATTAAACAAATGTGTAAAAAAAAGTCATTGCAGATTTCTTTGAAAAGGAGGAAAGACATAATGCTGGAACAGAAGAAGATTGTAGGACTACCAACAAAAGGAAACCTGAATTGTAAAGAAAATATGAAGAGTTATAACTAAATAACTAATTTATTTAATCAGTGATTCACATTCTCTCTGTCAGCTTCCTATAATACCTATCTGGTGACTTGACATCCTATGAAACCAAGAAACCTTCAAAACTGCTTTTGCCACATGGTGATAAAGAATCCTGCCTTAAAAGATAAGCAACCTTAAATCCACAGACACATTTGTGCTTGTTTATTGACCCAGTAATGTCACACAAAAGCTAAACTACTTATTCACTCCTGCGTGCTGAAATATCTGGCAAACCTTAAAGCGGGGAACATATAGGAACACCTCTTCTTGCGTTTCTGATCACATACAGAAGGTGCCAGGTATTTTTTTTTCTTTTTTCATGTTTGTACTATAATATAGATTTTTAAATATAAGCCTTGAATTTTTTTAAAGAAAGAAAAAAAAAACAGCTCAAAGAACAAAAGCAATTACTGAAGACTACAGTTTCATCAAATGTGCCCGTACCAAGAGCAACATTCCCAGGGGCTAGGCTCATTGTTAGTACTAAGCCCATTACTATTGCAAAAGAATTGACACTGCCTGGCATTGAGGGTATTTGTTGTGAATTTTTAGGAGAGGCTGCACTTCAAAAGATGTCATATGTCCCTCTTTATCAACATATTTAGATAAAACATGAAGTAGCAGATAATATTGAGGCACAAATGTTAAAGAAGATTGGTGAGTTACTTACATACGCAATACAGCTTGATGAATCTATTGTTATTGAAAACAAGACAACAGTGCTTGTTTTTGTTTTTTTTTTTTTTTTGTAGTGGGATTGGATCTCAGGACCTCACTTTTGCCAGGTAGGTGCTGTGCTGCTGAGCTATATCCCCTGTTGAGCTATATCTTTTGAGAGATACATTTTTCAGGAGAATGTGCATGAGGCAATGTTACATGCACTTTTATTGCCAATCAGCACCACAGCTGTAGAATTATGCAAGTCTTTCAATGATTTCATGTCAGGAAAACTGAGTTGGTCATTTTGTGTCATATAGGGAGGGCCAGAGCAGCTACCATGACTGGACACTTTCTTGGCTTCACTACTTGAGTCAAAAAGGTCATTTCTGAATATGAGTCTATCTAACATATCATTTATTAAAAAATACTGGCTACCTGAAAAATGTCACCTATGATTTTCAGTGCTTTACATATGTGAATACAATTGTCAACCACATTGCAGCACATGCCCTTAACTCAGGTCTGTTTGAGCAGCTTTGTGAAGAGATGGGCATAGAGCACACATGTTTTCTTTTACACATGAAAATGAGATAACTTTCTAAAAATGGATTACTGGCCAGAGTTTTTGCATTGTAAGAGTTTCACCAGCCAAATTTTTAGAAAAGCCATCAGCACAGGCAACCCATTTCAGTGATACAGAATGAATGGTTTAAAACTTGACTATTTGTGTGACATAGTCAATCTGCTCCCCAAACTCAATTTGTCATTTTAGGTGAGAACAACAAATGTGTTCAAATTGGCAGATAAAGTGGCTACATTCAAAGCCACACTTGAATTTTGGATCCAAAATATAAATGTTAAAATGTTTAATATGTTTCAAACACTAGCAGTGATTTTGAAAAAGACTGAACCAGGGTCTCCTTTCATTGAGCTAGTTCACAGCCACCTATCTTGGCTTTCAAAAGTTTGAGTATTAATTGCTAATCATAAAAGACTCCTCAATTAGGTAAACATGAATTCCTAGCCCACATGCATCAACTGTGTTAGAAGATCATTTTCTTGAGACTGTGAATTATAATGTGTTTAGAAGTAGGTTTCAGGCACTTCTACATTTCTGTACTTCGTTTTATAGTCAAAGTGGAATACACTGAGATTAATACAAGAGCACCAGAAAGTCTGCTTCACTCTCCAACATCCTGTGTTTGTGAAACAGTGTCTTCCATAGTGTCAAACATCCAAGCAAGATTATGAAAGAGACTGGATATCAGCAAAACACTTCAGGAGTCATTGTCTTCCATCACCTTCATATTGAACTATTTTCAGGAAAATAAGTTCCAACTGTCTACTGATTCTACATTATGGTGAGTTGTATAATTAATCACCATCTATTGCAATGTAATAATAACAATAATAGGGAAAAGTGAAAAATAAATGTACTCTATTTGAATCATTCTCAAACTGTCTTCCCTCCAATGGACCTGTGGAAAAATTGTATGGTTCCCTGGTGCCAAAAAGATTGGCAACTGCTATTCAAACCCAAGTACTCTTATCCTTAGCTTTACAGGAGTATTACTTGGAGAAATTTTAGCAACCTATCACTTTTTCTTTTTACCTAAAGGTTTGATTTAATTAGTCTAGTGTAGGAATGTTTTTGAATCAACTAAGTCATTTATGTACAACAAGCCTTGAGAAACATTGCCCCAGGCACTGTGATAAAAACAGTAATGAGAATTCATAAAACAACTGTGAAACACTTGAGCAAGCTTCTTGGGAAAAGTAGCAATAACTACAGTTGAATTGAAACTTGGAGTGTAGTTAGTTGTAAATCATAAGCTTAGTATGTGTGAGTCTCTGGGATTAACTCCCAGCATCACACACACACACATGCACATGCACACACACACATACATACACACAAATACTGCACCTACAGTTGAATCATTAGTTTGCTGGGAAGGATACAAGTAGAAGTAATTTTCAGTTCTTCGTATAATTTGCATGGGCTACCATGTCTGAAAATTTTCAGTCTGGAAAATGCTACAAAGTGGAAATATTTAATCCTAATGTCAGAGCTATAGAGGAAATGCAAGTCACATTATTTTTTGAACTTGCATTTTGAACACATAGTGGAAACATCTGTTTTAATACACATCAGGGAGAATTCATTTTTTGTATAATCAAGGAGCTATGTGTTTGTCTATGGCCCTCCACTCAAACTGAAGAGAAACTGCCTGTCTAAATACTTCTACAAAATTAGGTTCAGAGAAGCCTATGTTGAAAGAGTTTTCAGGAACAAAGATACTGTTAAAATTGCCAAATGATTGTACGTTGACAATAATTTTAAGTATGTTTAGACAACAAAACATCATCAGGTATTTGAGGAAAGCCAAACTTTAGGTCAAACAAAGTTCCTTGAGGGTTAAATGAAAAAAATTAAAAATAAGTTTGGAGTGAAAATTAAGTTAAAAATTTGAAAATTAAATATCATTTATGGAGAATTCCTTTTACTAATAGTGATATTGAATAGTTGTATGAATATGACTGATGATTTATTTATTAATCTGGAATATGAATATGAACCAATAGAGAGAAAATAAAGATGGAATATATGTGGAGTTGAGAAACGAGAAAGAGATGTTGTCTAAAATAATGTGAATTACTCTAATTAGAATTCTCTTCACAATTGTAATTTCTAGAAAATAATATAAATTCCATCAGGCTTTCAGAGGAAATTATTTAATACTGGCTGAGCACTACCATGCTTCCTGCTTTAATAGATTTATTACCACTAGAACAAAATATCTGACAATCAAATCTTTTTTTAATTACCTTAAGATTTTATACATATACATGCACATATACATATGTTGTTTCTTCTAGCTTCTCACACTAATGAGACAATATGATAGCCCTCAAAACTTGAAGAAAGAAAATACTATTTTTGGCTCACAGTTTCAGAGATTTTAGCTCACAATCAGCTAGCTCCAGGCAGAGAGGTCCAAGGTAGACAGGTGTGGAAAAGAAAAAAAAAAAAAACCAAAAAACCTGTCTGTGAAGCAAGAGTACTGGAGAGAAAAGTATCATGTACCAGATGTAATCCCCAAGATCACACCTCCATGACCCACAATGACACACTAAGAAGTGTACTTACTAATCCCTAGGCAGCTTTCAAGCCAGTCAAGGTGACAAGCAAGATTGTGACACATGCAAGTATGCAAAATGAGACAAAGATAAATATTCAAAAAGAACACATTTGCATGCTATGTGCTGAAAACAGTCAGGAAAGAAGTGCCGAGACTTGGAGTTTATTGGTGGAAAATAAAATATTATTTCTGGATAGCCAAAATGTAAAACATAAACGAAAAATAACATAAAACAAAAGGTAAAAATCATGAGATACACATTTTTTTAGAAATTATTAATCATAAATTCCTGAGCTTAATATAATTCTTTAAGCAATTTTCTGCAGTAATAACAGAGCAAAGCAATCTGTAGATTTTGGTGCAGTACTTACCAATATACCAATGGAATTCAAGAGATATAGAAAAAAGTTCTAAAATTAAAATAGAACCAGAAAAGGTCTTTAGAAATCAAAGCAGTCTTTACTAAAGCATAAAAGCTGGAGATATTACACTAATTAATTAAAAAACTAAGATCTTTAATAAGCAAGTACAAATGGACTAGCATGGGAATAAATGGACTGAAGGAAAAGAGGACAAAGCACAGGAAGTTAACTTTTGACAAGGATGCAAAGAACACATTTTGGAAAAGAGCGTTCTCTTTAAGAGATAATTTGGGAAAAATTAGATATCTTCAATAAACACAGCTCACTGCTTATCTCTCATCACATAGAAAAACTAACTCAAAATGGAAGACAATATATGAGAGTATAAAATTACTAGAAGTAGACATAAAAGAATGCTTCATAACATTGATCTAGACAAGATGTTTTGGATAAGAATTTAAAAAGGCAAATAAGGCATTTTAAAAAAAGGGCTGGGGATTTAAATCAGCAGCACAAACACCTGCCTGACAAGTGCAAGGTGGTCATGAGTTTGATCCCTGGTACTTAAAAAAAAAAAAGATAAGTAAGATTATATTAAACAGAAGAATCTACATAACAAAGAAAAATTCAACAAAATGAAGAGAAAAATCAATGGAATCAGAGAAGTAGGTACAATTTATGCATTTCATGAAAGACAGATAACCAGATTTTTATAAGGAACTTAGTAGGAAAACAAAGTTAGTAGTTTAATCAAAATAGGAGCACAAATCTGAATACGTATTTCCAAAGAAGCTGTACAAATGACTAAGAGGTAAATGAAAAACTGTTCAGCATCACTAATTATTAGTGTAAATCAAAACTACAATGAGATATCACTTCACCACAATTAAAATGGTTCCTATAAAAAGATATACACACCATACACGTACCAAATATGCACAACACCACACATACACACACAGGCACGCACGCACACGCACACACACGCACACACACACGCACACACACTCCAAAGATAAATGCTGGCATGAATGTAGATGAATAGAAATTTACGCACTATTGATGACAGTCTGAATTAGTAAAACCAGTACAAAAAACAGTATGGATGTTCCACAGAAAGCTGAAGTTGAACTACCAAATGATATCACTGCTTGGTATCTTTTCAAGGAGAATGAAGTCAACCTGTGGAAAAAGACACCTTCTCTCTCATGTTTATTTTATTCTATTCTTATTGTGTTTTATTTTTATTTTATTTGTCTTTTTGAGACAGTTTCACCATGCTGTTCAGGCTGGCCTTCAATTCACTTTGTAGCCCAAGCTAGCCTCAAATTCTCTCTCAGCGGATTCTCTCCCTCCTTCTGCATTAGCCTCCCAAGGGCTAGGTCACAGGTGTGCAATGCCACACCTGGCCTTTCTCATGTTTATTTATCTCATAGTGGTAAAATGTGGAATAGTGGTTTCCAGAAGCCTGGGAAGGTAAATAGGAATGCAACAATGGGAACGAGCATTGAGCATGGTTATTATAAAAGTATGCATCATTCTCTGATAATGTTAAGCAATCAATTCCCTATTGTAACTATGTATTTATTCTATTAGTTATGTTCCTGTAGATGTGCTAATACAGCACATCTAACTTCACTCTATCAACTCTGGAATGTTATAGGTAAACATTTTACCACTATGAGATCAGCTTTATTAGACTTCATAAATGAACGAAAGCATGTACTTACTTTTCTATGTCTGGCATTTTTCATTTAACATACTGTCCTCCGTGTCCTTCCATATTTTAACAACAAATATAAAGCTTTCATTTTTTTACTGGCTGGATAACATCCTCATTTGATTTCCATCATCCATTGATTGCTACTTCAGGTTATCCCATCTGTTGGGCTATTGTGAATAATACTGCAGTCTATATATAAAAGTAAATTGTTTTGTGGTTTTTGGTAAGCCCAGATAAATCTTTCCTGATTCAGTTTTCAATTTTAAAATTTTAAGATGGAGCCTAAAACTGAGTTGTTAAATTGCCCAATCTGAGCAAGAACTTTCAATCCTCCAGATTAATAGGACTGATATTTTCAAGTTCCACAACAAACCTACTTTATAAAGTTGGATTCAGAAGTACTTTCAAAGTAACTACAAATATGATATCTAATGAATCACTTAAAATAAAGCAATAAAAAGAACAACTATGTGGAAAATCAACATATCATTCAGAAGAATATTTCTAAGCTGCTTACAAAGAATCTAGGTTGGTGTAATCTACCTTAAGATTTTTCTCTTGAGGAAATATTTGCTGAATTTTATATTTGCCTTATTGTAATAGGAATAATCACTTCATTTTATATTTTGTTGTGAACTTCCTGAATATGTAGATTGCTGTAGCCTTACCAGGAGTATATTGATACAGCAATGGAATACGTAGAAAGTTATAATGTTATTATTTTATAGTTGCATGGTCAAGGGATTCAAGAACAAATACATATTAAAATTAGAAGGTTTATTTTCATTTTTGAAAATAAGGAAGAAACTTTGTCTATCTCTGCCACTTCCCTCCTCTACTTTTTAGGATGAGTCATTTCAAAAACATTACATTTCCAAATTCTTTCTTTCTCTTTGAATTGTATATAAAGTTGTTAACAATTAAATAAATCTTTTTCCTGCTTTGAAACCCAAACATGACTATCTCAAGAACCTGGGAATCATCAATTTAAAATGTCAACATCAAGTTAAAAGCGTCCATTCTCTCTGTCTCTGTCAGAGAGTATGCATCAGACTTCAGTAGGTCGCTACCTCCCAAATTACTGTATATTGTGCACTTCTAATAAGCCTACATTACTTTTGAATAAAAGCAACTTGCTAGTAAAGAAAGTCTTCCCAATAAGGGGTTAACATAGAAAGAACGTATCTGTGTGTTGAATGGGCCCCTATTTAAGGACTGTTTATTTAAAAATATGTACATAATATACTGTCTCTGCTTTCATATAGAAATGCATGTGATTTCTTTCCATCTCTTAAGGTTTTTGCTTTTAATAGATTTCTTATGACACATATCACATTCTGGTTCAATCCATAGAGTATACTACAAGTGTTTATATTCCTTCCATGGAAAAGTTTGTCTGGGTTGGTTTAAATTGTTTCCCCAACAATGGTACCTGCTGGAGTTTTCTCAGATAGAACTATGACATTGCTCAGTATCTGCATTTTCTCTATGGTAAGTCTGAATTATATCTAAATTTCTATAGCTCTTTCTTAGCTGCCTCTCGAACACATGCTCTCCTCATTCCTGAAGCAGGGCTTGGAAATCTGGGAGGTTCCTCTTATATTTATTTAGATACCTTACTCAAAAATTCTTGCTCCACGATTCCAACCCTGACAAGATCTTGTATTTTAAAAAGACTTTTAAGTCCCTTATACAAGGACTTTTATTTAGCATCATATTTCTCTGTATTGAGCATTGTAACTCTCCTATGTACCCTCAATATTTTGTTCCTTATGTACTATGTTGCTCATCTGTGTTTTTGCTTACTACTTTTGTCTTGTAGCAATCATGATGGTATGTATTAGGAAACAACAAATACTGTTTAATTTTAATAAATGAATTAATAAAATTGGTTCAAATATAAAGGAAAGATCATCATACTTTGAATGGTGCTGTCAAACCAAAAGAGAACAGAACTTGGAAGGACTTGATTGTAAAAAGCTGTGGCAGTTTATCCTGGAGGGCCTAATTTCTTTCTCTGAGAAGGAAAAAGGGATAAGTTTTGCAATCAGTATATGAAGAGATAGGGATGAGGTAAGAGTGGTCAAGTTCTTAAATGATTGCCATTATGAAGAATTAGGGTATTACCGCATTTGAATGATAGTAAGATTAACATATGTAGGGTCAAAGTAAGGGTAATGGATCACTTCTTAAGAAATTTCCCCTGTGTGCAATTTTTCTCCAAAAGTATTTGGTAGTTAAAGTAAAGGCATACATTAAGGAGGGAAATAGACATATTAGTATATTAATAATGAGGATTTTGTCATATTGACTTAATAAAAGATAAATGGAGCAAATACATTTAGGATATGGAAAAGTGACTGGTTAAATAATATCCATGGAATAAATGCAGTGCAGCAGATAAGTAGATGGTGAACAAGGGAAGTTTAGACTATAAATATCAACATTTATATGTCACTATCTCTTACAGTCTTTATTACTGTCTGTTAATGCAAAACTCCTTACCTTGTTAATTTCTTCAGAAGTGACTTATATGTTCCCAAATTCACCTCTAAGAAATTTAAGAGCTACCTTTTAAGAGATACTTTCAGACAGTCTTGGTTGTAATGCCTTTGAATTTCATAATTATTTGTGCATACATTGCAACTATTATACAATTAAATCTTTCAGGGATTATCAGATATCACTCTCCTCTATCAAATCTTTGCTTCCTTCAAGAATAATTTCATTTTTAAAATAAAAAGTTTCTGTAACATCTAAGAAACTCATGAGTTTGGTTTTGACAATTATTGGATTTTTCTAAAAACACTTTTTGAAAAAAATTATAATTTTCAAGTCTGTTCATGGGTAGAAATTAAATTGGCCCTGAAATATTTAATATACAGACAATTCTTTATTAATCCTAGTAATTTGTGGATTATTATTTTTCCTGAGAAATAATATTTCCTAAGAATGATGATTGTTTCTTTTCTTTTTAGTCTTTAATCAGTTTTTCTTTTTTTTTTTTTAAACTTAAGGGTGTTCAGTTTATTGTAAATCCGTTATATAATAGGTATGGTCAGAAAAAAATATGTAAGAACATTTTTGTAGTTAATGTACTATTTTCTATCTTGGTTGTAGTGATAGATACAGGAATTAAAAATGTCCAATCCACCAATATTATTCAGATTTTCCACTTTTATTTGTATTCGGCATTTGTGTGTATTTATTTCTATGCAATTTTTGTGCATTTTAATTCTCAGAGTTGCCTCTGAATGTGTAATATAGGAAAATAAACTTTAATTTTAAAGTTAACTTCACATCTGAAAAACAAATAAAAATCTACTTTGAGCAGCTTAGCATCTGTTAGAACATAAATGAGAAAAAGCACTACTTCATCCTCTGGGATTGAATGATCCCCAACCTTACACTATTCATGCATCTGCTATATGCAGCAAGGTTGACTGCTCCCTTTGGAAAAAAACTCATTAACTCCCACCAAATGGTAACCACTAGGCTTTTGCACCAGAAAATTACCTAATCAGTCTCACTTACAGCCATTAAGACATTTTCCCTGTTATTGGGCAATAGTTGATAGTGCTTCTATTCCAAAGAACATGAAATTATCTTGAGACCTAAAACATCTAACACATCTGTGTAACATTAATAACTTCAATAGGAAAAAATGCACCTACGTGTTCCATTATTAAATAGAAATGTTATAGTAAGCATGCACAAAAATGACTAATTCGGTTACTCATTAAATGTATAGACAGACTGAATGTAGAAAAAGACTGCTAGACACTGAAGACTATATCGAATCGCCCTGGGGTTTGCATAAATTCTTAGTTCAGTAACCTCTTTACCTAGTATCAGGTTTCAGATGCTTCCAAGTAAGTGATTTGTCTTACAGATGGTAGCTCAATATCAAGGTTTGGAACTCATTTTGAAACTCAACTGCAGTATAATCTGTTGGTAGTTGTAGCTTGACTGAAGAGAGACAAAGTAACTCCTCTCAATGGAAGTCATTAAAGGAGGTGCTCCTCTAGCCTGAGAGACTCTAGACAATGACAGTGTTACCAACTTTTACCATTTCTTCAGCAATAGAAATAACCAATGATTGATCATATGGCCTCCCCAAGTGGGTTGATACTGAAACATAAAAAGAGCACCAAGATGGAAAAGTCACTATTAAATGTTGTGTAATTAAAAGGATAATTTCAGAGTGAAGCATGTCAATGACTACCCAAAGAACTCACTTTTAAATGAAGAAATAAATGAAACAAGTAGAGGCTCTCGCTTATTTTATGTATGAGACTTGTTTGTGCACATGAGAAAAGTAGCAATGTGAGAATTCAAACACTACAACAGGCAGAATAATGATGTGTGCCATTATCTTCATCAGAAGTTGAAATGAAATTAACAGTTAATTTTTTTCTGAACAGAAGTATTAGAGACTAAAAGTATCTATGGCTGCTTACTGAGAGTATAAGCTGGTCCTGGGTTTGATATTAAATTGGTCTACTATTAGCAGCTACAGGTGAAAAATAAATAATTGTAACTTGAACATAGTCATTGTATATATGGATTTGTATATCCAGTAATGGAGGTAAATGTCTCTAACGTAATTGGGAGTCCCACAAGCAGAAAATATTACTTCAATTTTGAAATGATTTTATTTGGTGCAGTAAAATAATAGATTATTAAGCATTATATGCAACCACTTTATTATACTTTGCCATTCTCAATATGGTAGGCTGAATAAAAATGAGAATAAGCAATTAAGACATGTTCTTATAATTAGAGGAATAAGTGACTAGGGTGATTATTTGACCTATGAATAAGTTTGAGTTATAATTACCATTTGTGGAAGTATAAAGGTCATTATTGTGTGGATTATTGAGATTTTGAGGGGAAATAAATTGGAAAATGCGGGGAATGTGTAAGGAATTTACATACACTGCTTTTCTGTTTTTCAATTTACTTTTCTCTGTGACTCATCCTGTACTGCTGTAACTTCGATTCTGTTTAAGAATTCTGGATGAAGAATTAACTGATGAACATAAAACAATGCCCTCCTAGATGTTACTATACCAAATCGGTGAGGATAGGATAGGGTGACTTTTCCCTTACCTCATCTGTCTTAGCTAAGTTTAATATTTTTAACCTCCTTCAACTGCTGGACAAGGCAGTTTTAGAAGCGTGTCCTCATCCTACCGTTATTCCATCTGATGAAATAAACTGTGGAGAAGACTGTTAGACTTAAAGTCTTGCTGCTTCTCAGGATTAGGTCTCTGGCTTTTTCTCACAATTTTAAGCTGAAGTAAAAGAAAATCTGAGCAAAATTAAAGATAAATGTAAAGAATATAGCATCTTTATTTATGAAAGAATTACAATAAGTAATCAGAAAATAAGGAAATTCATACATTTTATTGATAAATGGTGAAACTGAACAATGAGAAATGCTATAAATTCTTCGAATATATATATATGAATTTTGGAATTTTGTCATTTGCATGTGGCCAAGACCCATGTTATCTTGAGAAATTAAAAAATCAATCAATATGAAATTACTATCTTTCAAGATACTAGTAATATATATTAAAGTAATGCTTAAAATGACTCTAACGATGATTTGGTTCTCATTTAATGTATTTTTTTCTATTATAACTTATGCTTTTTAAGAGAACTATTCAGAGATTTTTGGTTCTTGAATATGCACAGAGGATATGATTTGTAAATAAAAAGAATGGTCACGATAAAAAATACTGTCAAAATAAAATAAATATTTAGAATGATGGTTTGTGATTTCATACAAACTACGAAAGCCCAAAATGCCCACAAATTTCATGTTTGGAAAAAAGTCTTTGGCTTATTCAAACTGAAGCACATGCAGAGATGACTTTTACCTACAGTACATAAATGTGAGTAACTAGGTATTTCAAGTTCAAACTCTGTGCTCAAGTTACAAGAAACAAGGAGTCGATAGCAATGTTATTTTTGGTGAATAAGCGGATATTGGCAAAAACACTCTGAAGGAAAAATGAGTGAAAATTTGTCCTTAATATGAAGAGATAAATTAGGCAAAAAGTATTAGCCTCTTATATTGAATGATTAGAAGGCTGTTTATTATCGGGAACCCGGCCAAGAGTCCTGATTGTCTTAAGAATGCAGCAAGAAAAATAAAAAACAAAAACAGTCATAGTATTCCAGCAGTGACTGGGAAGTCAATGTCTCTGAATTGGACTTCTCCACTCCCAAAACAGCCACTATTTGTTAGGTGTATACAGTAATAGATTGGGCTAGTAAAGGATTACAATTCATCAGAAGACTAAGACTCAAGAAGGCGTAGATAATCTTATGCTTAGAAGTACCTTCACCTTGAGTATAATCCTGAGATGACTCAAGAAGCCATAGATGATCTTATGCTTAGAAGAGTCAGTGGGAAATCTGAGTTGGGTGGAACCAATAATTCCAATCCTTCCTTTTATTCCATAGGGAAATAAGCAAAATTAATCATTGTGAATTTGTGGTCCCCAATAGGATTTCACTTCAAGAAGATGAGAAAGGGTAGCAAATGGTTTCAATGAACAACATAATTTTAGGAAAATAATGTGATGTGAAAAGCTAATTGGACACCATACTCAGAAGTGAAGTGAACAGCAGGACACATGCTGGAAAAGAGAGGATTCTCACTGTGTTCCCATGCCTTTTGGGAGAAAGTGGATCCCTCCTCATGACTCATATTTCACTTGATGCCCATTAGAGCCCCACTCCTTAGCACTCTTGCTGATGTTGTCTCTCTTGCTTCATAACTGGACTCCCCATAACACAGTTCCCCATTGCTTCTTTCATTAAGCAAACATTCAAAACTCTCTCCAGCAATATTAATATTACTGACATGGTTTTTACATCTTACCTTCTCTGAGGATCGAGACCCCCTATCTCCTCCTTTTACAGAAGCTCTCATACTACTCCTCATACTTTTACTTAGAGCTTTCTGTCTTTTTAAACCTTTTTTTCAAGATTTCTTCAATCCAGGATACAGACCTTTACTACCAGAGACCCCTGGCACCAATTTCTACATAGGCCTAACCCATCATCCCAAAAATTACAAAAGCCCCCACCATAATGATCCTCTCCAGCAGGAATCAGTCTAAGATAAACCCTACCCCTGTTCATGCATAAATCAAAATGATGGGAATGGTAGATTCTGCTAGCCTGGGCCTTAGCTCTTTGTAAAATGACATCTCCCCAACTTGGTACCAGACCCAGAGAAGCAACTTATCTCCCCAAGAGTAACTTCTACATTCTCTTTCTCATACCAGAGATAAACTTCCTGTTCCCTTTTCGTGCGTGCACTGAGTCCTCTCCAATCCCAAAACTCCACAACCACCCAAGCCTCCACCCCCAGCCCCCAGTAAATCTTTCTATTTCCTGCTTTGCACAGGCAGATATTTCTTCAAATTAGTGTTTAAATATCATTTTGCCCATTTCCCAAACTCTTCCCCCAGCCAAAACTGATAAAACTAGTTTCACTTCTTTGTTCTTGCTGACATCATTCATATTTCTTTATAACACTCCTGTGCCTACTCTCCCATGCCTCTCTAATCTTTGTTTTTCCTCTCATTTTCTTTGCACCACCTCAGATTGACAAAAATACTGAATAAGACAGTAGCAAAAACAATGGTCTAGAATCTTAGCCATGAGGGTCAAAGCATTTACTGGTGGAAAACTAAATGACCCCTATGTCTTGGGAATTTATGAATGGAGAATTTAATCTGTACAAAAGGTCTTTAAGGACCCACACAAACAATAGCAGTAATATAAAATTGTTGGTGTAAGCTGGAAATCCATTAAAATTGCCTGTGAAATTGAGGCATTACATAAAGATAAGCCCATTAGCAACCTATGCCAGTACATTCTCATGATATTAAATAGGGCATATGATTTTATGTATCATAGATTCAGAATCCACCATTAAGTGACTTTTGGCCTTTGATTAAAATTTTATTCTATGGTAGCACTGCATATGACTAAGAGTTGTTTCTGTTGGAAATATAAGTAAACATTCTAATGATAATCTTCATCTATATCATAAAATAACTGTACCTTTTAGTAATAAAGTTTTAAAGGACAATATTTTCCCAAAGCTCATGACAATCATGATGTATATTTTTTGGATACTTGGAGTACATATTACTTTTCTGTAGAAAAAGTAAGCCAGATAGCAAGAAATATTTCTGCATCACTACAGTGAGACATAGAAAAAGTGTAAAAACTTAACAGGTATCATTTCTTTTCATGTGTTCTTTCTTTGTAAATCAAACTTCCCACTTTAATTCACTACAATTACAACTGCTTTTCAGCTATAATTTAAATTTCTGCAATGTTATAAAATGCCACCTTGATTTTACTAAAAACATTGGAAGTATGTTGATTTTTCACATTCCAGTTTATTGTCACCTGAAGAGTATAAGAAAAATGAGTGAAAATGTAATACCTACACAAGGAATTTAAATGATATATATAAGTATGTTCAAGACAGTTCTCTTGACTCATGAGCTGAAGAAAATAGTGCAGAGAGAAACATTTGAAATATAGCTTTTTATTAAATACCAAGTGCAAGATTTGTTAAATTTGAAAATACCTCTTTTAAGCATGATCATTTCTCTGACTTGTCTTGCAGCAACCTTTTTTTGTTAAATAGAGGAACAAATTTGTATTTTGGAGAAATTTTGACAAAACTTGTACTTTAACTTATTTGTGTTTAGTATAAGATACATTCTACACTATTATTCACTTTCTTGAATTGACAATTTTCTTAGTTCATTCCAGTATTGAATGCAGTTAATGTACTGAGTTTAGTGGTTTCATATCTATAAACTTATTATTCATTTCTGTCTTTCAGAAGAAGTAGATATATGTCAATAAGTAAAACTATTCTGCTTGGTATGAATTATTTCTCTATCTTTTCTCAATATATTATATTTTCAAGGTTCTTAGTATGATAGTTATATTTGTATTGTATACTGGACTTTTGTTATTGAGTTGAAGGACTCTGGCTCCTACTTCAGTATTTTGCTTTACTTGCATCCTTTACAGGTTTAGTACAAGAGATTTACCCTAATTTTGAGTACTGTTGTCTCAATGGCAAATGCATTTCCTGAGTATTTTAAATGTTTTTTTGCCTTCAGGGAGTGTGTGGTGTTGATGGGAATTCCACTAGTTCCTGCCAGTGCTGTTGAACAGAGTTGAAGGAATATCCTCACCCAAGCCTCTTGGTGCCTGTAAGTATGAAGAAGAGATGTTTTCTTCCACAACATTTGTGGGTTTGTTTTATTAGAAGAGCACTTTTAAGCTGGACACTTGTGGTAGGAGGAGGAAGAAGAAATAAATCTGCATTATTTTGAAGGATGGAAGTTTCAAAACTAAGGATGAAATTGATCCTTAGAAATTTAAATTACTGTAAATAGGTGTTTTATATTTTATAAAGTGAATATCTTTCTGTTTTATGCATAACTGAATATTATTGGGTAGTAGTAGATATGAGACATTTTGAGTCTGCAGGTGTTCCTCACGATAAATTAGACCCAACAATGAAACAAGTAAAAGGAAAATAGCTCAGGATAAATTATACATAAAACAAAAAGAGAGAGAGAGAGAGAGAGAAAGGAAAATAGTTCTTACACTACCAGAATCTGACAATCAGAGGCATCTACAATAAAAGATCACTAAATTAAATCTTTACAGTCAAGAAAGCACACTGAGGTTGTTTATTTGAAGTAAAGGTAAAACCAGCATATCTGAATATAGTTGTTAAGAGCATATTAGACTTACATAATTGATTTGCTGAATATGCAGAGCTATAACTTGCCTCCATTTATCATTTTTTAAATTTTGCCAGATGATTATAATGCACAATTCTAGTTGACAAATAATATAATGGACAATAGGTTTCGTTACATTTCTCAACCATGTAGCCATTCTCTTTATCACTTAGAGATTTAAGTGAAAATGAAAAATAAAAAGAGCACCCTCATATTTATTTCATGAGGCTGTAGTCTTGAATTACTTCAGATTTAGTGGCTTTGAAACAAATTTTATTTTCTCACAGTTCTTTACTCCACCAAGAGTTAGAACACTCAAGTTGTGTAACAGACAGAATCATGTACCTCAAAAATGTACACATTCTACTTCCTATAGTCTGTAAGCACAATATGCTATGATGCACAGCAAAAAGGAATTAAGGTTGCAGATGAATGGATACTCATCTGCTGACCTTAAAATAAGCAGCTGATCATGGATTACTCAGTCAAGGTGAATCTAAGCAGAGTTCTGTTCATACTCATGTATTTTGCCATAAAAAGTAAAACACAGAATAGTGTTTTCTTTGTTGTTACAGAGATTTGGGTCTGTACCATGTTCTCACAAGATAGCTGTATATTTTTCCTCTGGCATTGTACCAGTTATCAAAGGAACTCTATGTTTACGAAATGGAGAGTAGCCATTTCAGAGTTTTAATGAATTTTGAAAATAAATAGTGATATTTATTTTTACTCTAGAGGATGAGTTTAATTCATTCAGCATGAGCCTCTCATCATCACCCTTCCTGGGTTCAACCTTGCTCTTCTGTCCAGTCTTGAATGACTGCTGACACAAACTGAATGGACAGCAGTGCTGCCAAAGTGAATGGATTTTTGAAGGGTTGCAGTATATTATCCTGTAATGCACTGCATGTGATTTTTCAATTGATTATAAACATTAAACAATATCATATTCCTAAGATATCAAGTAATATCTTCTTAAAGAAACTTACTAGGTAACAATTTTTGTCTGAAAAAATTGGAATATGTTTTCATCTGTTGCTTTCTGTTATCAGTGGAGTTTTCTTCCTCCAAGATTCACATGATGAAATTCTTGCTCCTGTATGTCAGACTATGATCTTACTTAGAAACAAGACAATTATAGATGTCATTAGCTGAAATGAAGTCAATCTTGAAGAAAACCTAGGACATATACTTGCAAACTGGGAGAATATGATATAAATAAGAAGGTAGAGATGAGAGTAATGAAGCAGACCAAAGGACACTGAAGCCTGCCTGCGATCCATCAAAAGCTGCAGACAGGCAGGGAATGGATTCTTCTTCACAGTCCACAGAAGGAGCTGACCTTGCCCTGACTACTTAATCTTGATTCTAGCCTCTAGATAGCTGAGCTAATAAATTCAGTTTCTTTAGTTTACTGTATGAGTTAGTGATGCTTTGTCAAGGCATCTCTAGAAAATGAATATACTCACCAGCACAATGGAGCAGAGTGTGTAAATGAAATCATGTTGATTTCCCTATATTTGATGCACCACTAAGTAGTACCGGTACTTCTGCATATTTCTCAGTTATTTCTAGAACTCCCATATTTTATTTGTATCAATATATAATAGCATTTGAAAATACTCATCTGTATTCCTGAATTCTTAACTGTTACTTAGTAACTGCTCATTATCTTTTAAACCTCTTAGTGCCCTTATGAGTATGACAGAGGTTAGGTAATAAGTACTGTAGAATCTCATACAGACTAATGAATGCTCAGTGTATTTGACTTGAATACTATCTTGTTATGCAGGGGTACCCAGTCCCTGTGCCATGAACCTGTCCTTTTCTATGACTTGTTAGGAAAGGGCTGCACAGCAAACCAAAAATGAGTATCAGGTAAGTGAGCACAGGCCTGTACTCACAGCCACTAGTTGTCACTTGAATTGCTGCCCTAACTCCACCTTCTGTCAGATTAGTGGAAGTATTAGACTTCTCAGGACTGCAATCCCTACTGTGAACTTCACATGCAAGGAATCTTGATTGTGTGCTCTTGATAATCTAATGAAGTGAGGTAGAGTGGAGGCAGTGATGTTAGGACTGATAAGTAGCTGCAAAGGTGAATTAATATTAGTAGAGAGCTAATATTAGCAGAGTCCACAATAAATCAATTGCATGCAGACTCATTTCAAAACTGTATCAGTGACAGGTGACAGTTAGGCCACATCTCATATTTGGTAGAAGGTTTTATAGAGTCTGCTGAGTTTATGTAATTCAACTGTTCAATTGCGTGTGGTAGCAGGCTTTAGGTAAGAATCCAACATTAATTTGAGTATGCATGTGATCTGCCCTTTATTTCATTTATAACTTCTTTCCAATTATGTTATGCATTGTTCATTTTGTTAAGCCCAAAACCTAACCCTAGTCAAAATGAAAAGAAAAACAAACCTTACCAAAGAGCTTTTTTGAAAAGGGGAAAAACACACAAAAATGAGATAGCAAAAGACTAAAACTGGCAACAAAAAGAAAGTTTCATTTAAAATAAAATATGAAGTGTGCTATTTAAATTATGGGTTCATTGTGACAAGTGATTTATGTTCTCTCGACCTGCTTTATATAATATGTAATAAAGAGTTCTCCCAACCAAACCATGTAAACTTCAAGACTGATTCACCACTCTGAGACTAAGCATTATTAGACAAGAATTTGAGGCTTTATTTTTCTATGAACCTGCAGAACAAAAGCAATTATTGAAGGTTACCACTTCATCAAATACAGCTGCACTGAAAGCATAATGTGGAAAAGCAATCCTATCTGCTGCTGAGGACACTAGTTATGAACTTTTAGGAGAGGCTGCAGTTCAAAAAGTGCCATGTTCCACTTTACGTTAGCAACACCGATAGACAAACTGATGAACAGACAATGTTGAGGAACAATTATGGGAGAGGATTATTGAAAGAGTCATCATGGTATGCAATACAGGTTGACAAGTCTACCATTGTTGACAGGACAACAATGCTTGTTTTTATGAGATACACTTTTCAGGAGGGTTGTTATATGCACTTTTGTTGTCGAGCAATACCACAGATGCACAACTATTCAGGTCTTGAAATGATTACATATCAAGAAAATATAACTGGTCATTTTATGAAAGTATATACAGAAACAGAGTGGCTGCATGACTGGTTTCATTACTTGGGTCAAAGAGGTTGCTTCTGAATGTGAGTCTGAGCACATTATCTTCCACAGGGAAAAAATTGGCTAGCTGAGCAATGTCACCTGAATTTAACAATGCTTGCATTTTATGATTAAAATTACAAACCACATTAAAGTACTTATTCTCATGTTTGTTCATGCAGTTCTGTAATGCACTTGATACAAAGCATATATGTTTACTCCTATACACAGCTAAAAATTTTGAGCTAAAAAGGATCTCCAACCATTTCTTTTAGAAAAGCATCATCACTGGCAACAGATTTTAGTGACACAAAAGAGGCTGTAGAAAAAAGAGAAGGAAAGAAAGAAAGAAAGAAAGAAAGAAAGAAAGAAAGAAAGAAAGAAATGAAGAAAGAAAGAAAGAAAGAAAGAAAGAAAGAAAGAAAGAAAGAAAGAAAGAAAGAAAGAAAGAAAAGAAGGGAAGGAAGAGACTGATTACTCATGATGCATTCAGTCTGCTCAATGGCCTCAGTCGGTCACTCAGAGGAAAATGGCAAGTGTGTTCCAGACAGGAGATAAAGTGAATGCATCCAAAACCAAACTGGTATTTTAAGAAAAACAAGTGAACATTTTTTTGGATTTCTGACATGTTACAAACATTAGCAAAGAATTTCAAAGAGACTGAGTCAGGATCTACTTGTTCCAGCTAGTATATGATCATCTTTTTTAAATTTCAAGATTTTGAGCTTTATTTCCTACTACAAAAGATTCCTGAACAGGGATGAAATAGATCTGCAAGCAATGTGTGAATAGGCCATGAATTGACTTTGTTCCTTCTAGAAGAGGATCAAGTACATCAGACTGCAAATGGCAATGATCATACAAGTGCATTTAAAACAAAGTTCTTCAGAAGACATGTTCTCTTAATCCGTTTATGTTCTCCTAAAGTGAAGGTAGAATGCTTTATGAATTATCACAAAGCACTGAAAAACCTGTTTCCACTTCCATCATCCTACCATGGGGAGGTAGGGCAGTAACAGGAAGCAAAATAAAATTACAGAGTACGCTGAACATAAGCCACATGATTTAGGTGTCACTGTCTCCCATCACTCACAATTAGGATGATATAGATGCAGGGAAGCAAACTCAAATCTCTCACTGATTCTGCATTGTAGTGAGCTGCATAATTGTTTCACTATATATTGCAACATAATAATTAAAATAAAGTGCACAATAACCTTGTTGAAACAATTGTCCATGGTTCTAAAACTGTTGGGGACTGCTGTTGTTAAGGGTTTAATATGTTTTAGTTAATAACATTAACCTCAGCACTTCAGCAATATTTAACAAAATGCTAGTTTAATTGAATAAAAAGAAGACAGTTATTTTATGAATTTTCTTTGAGGAAAGCGATAATCCTAGTATAACTCTAGGATAATAATTACTTTTTACATATTTAGTTTCTGAAACTTTATTTGGTCATTTCTTAGGGTTGGGATTACAAATGTTTTAAAATTCTACGTTGATCCATTATAAAATGTAACCACATATATATTATAGCATAGTATCTTACTCTATATTTACTGAAACATACTTTTATACATAGATAAATTATTGTCATTTCTGGTAATGCACAAACTACAGTCATTCTGAGTATAATAAAGTGAATGGATAAGCAGTGTGGGAGCTAAACTTCAGAGTTTATCTAAAAGCTTAAATAATGGTGTTTAGAAGAAGTAGAGAATAGTGTTCTCTGAGGAGTAGGGAACAACAACAGCAAAAAAGCCCGATAGAAATTCTAAAAAGGTAATGTGAAGATCAAACTAGTGATAGTCACTCCATGTAACTTTTTCAATGAATTTTATGTAAAGAGAAAGTCTGTGTGGGCAGCAGTAGAAGAAGGAGGTGTACATAAAATATTTTTAGGTTTAAAATAGATGCAAAAATATATTTAGTAAAGAGGAAAATAAAATAATGGAAGGCTAGAATTAATTGAGCAATATTTTTAAGGCAAGAGATAAAGGTCTGCTTCTCTAGAAAGAGACTGATTTAGATGAAGCAGGAAAATGTCACAATGGCAGAAGAAAAGGAAAAATTATGTGCAGCATGCACTTGGGCAGGTAAATGTGATCTTGGCAGTTTGTTTAAGTTTTCCCATTTTTTTAGGTGAAAAATAAAACACGTTATCAGTTGAATAGCAGAGATGGATTGTTGCATGTTGATATTACAGAAAATAAGGAATAATATTGTGGCCTGTGTCTAGGTGCCCCCACAAAGCCTCATGTGGTCATAGGTGGGGCTTTTTCAGAGGTTCTAGAATGTGCGACACTGACATTGATTCATGCTGCAATGTTAGGATCAAGGACTTTAGGATTAAGGATGAGAGACTCATTAATTTCTGTGACTCTACTTTGAATTAAATTTTTTCTTAATTTCTAAATTGCATTTCTGTCATTATTCCCTTTTTCTAAAATATTTATTCTGATTGTAGTATTGTTCTTAACAGTCTCTGTATGTGATTTCTAAAGGAAAAATAAAAGTGACACTCTGATTGAATTTGTGCACTTGAAGGTTAGTGTCGAGATTATATTCTGAAAATGGGATGCACTGGGGATGATAATAAAACATTTCATTCAGATATTTTTTCAATGATCCTTACTGAAGTTTTGTTACTCAAAGAGAATATTCCTATATATTTCTTGATTGCTTATAAATATTTCAGTTTATTTGTATTCGCATAAAGTAGTGATTGTGGGTAACCATTTCTTACTGCTAATTGTAATGAGAATAACAATGTTTGGGTATCTCATGTGACACTGGATCTTAGTCTGGGATAGCATTAAAATATTTCTAGCTAGGCCTTTCTCTTTCTCTGTCTCTCACGTCATCATCATCATGGTGTATGTGCATATGTGGAATTTGACTTTTAATAAAAGTCTTTTTAGAAAATAAGTTCAAAAATGTGTTGCTGAGCTGGGGTTTTAGCTCGGTGGCTTAAGCACCTGCCTAGCAAGCACGAGGTCATGAGTTCAATCCCTGGTACCAAAAAAAAAAGTGTTGCTGTCATTGTCTGTTATTTCAACAATATCTTCATGCTAAATTTATGGACAAATATATCAATCGAGATTTTTATCAGAGAAACAGATGCAACACAAGATGTACAAATGTATAAGAACATACAAGACTGACAAAGTCAGATGAGGAAGAATGCAGAGGATGTCGGCACACTGGAGACCAAAGGTCTGGAGTTCACTGCTGTGTCCAATGTGAGTCCATATCAGCAGGCTGGTGTGTTTGTGATTGACACTGATGAGTCTACACAGGCAGGACAAAGAATCTGTGCCAGAAAATGAACAGTCTGAGCTGGAATCCAGGAAATGATGTCCAAGGTGAAGGTGAAGACAAACTCCTCCAAACACAGAGAAGCAGATCTGTCCTTCCTCATTTCCTTTTTATACCACTATAAGCGGCAAGTTGCCCTAGGGGGTCTTCCACAATCTAGGGTATGGAACTGATGAGCTGCTTTATTTAAACTTCTCTTAATTGAACTTCCCAATTTGACACAATCAATTAACCATCACAAAAAATAAGAAATAATGATTTTGTGATATTTAGTTTTTTCTTTTTTTTCTTTTTTTAGTCAACCTGAATTGTTTAGACCACATTGAAAGATGTCTACACTATTCTACAACTCGTACAGTCTATCTTACTTTTTTTTCCCTTTTTTTGTCTTTTGGAGACAGGATTTCACTAGGAAGTTCAGGCTGGCCTTGAACTCACTTTGCAGCCTAAGGTGGCCTCGAATAGTAATCCTCTGCCTCTGCCTCAGAAGTATCATATTATAGGTGTGTGCCACCATTCCATGCAAACTGTCTTACTTTTGATGGAGTGTCATTATTGTTTAATTTTGTATTTTGAGTCATGTAGGGCTAATGCATTTGAAAAACGCACTGGGAACACTGTGATGACTGCCCTGTCCCAGGGAATGGAAGATGATCCAGATAAAGTATACAGATGTATACACACCAATTCTCCCACATGAATGTCATTATTATGCATCACAAACACATACCAATAAAAAAAATTTTTGCCACACTTTATCTCACCCAATACCACTAAAGCCTGACTTTAGCCCAAGTTGTCCTCAGTACCCATCCATATCCTCATGTGGGAACCACTCTCACATAACATCAGGTCACATGTGAACTTTATCATCACTAATCTTGGATTCTATAACCACAAACCAGGATGAACAGCTTCCCATGCAGATGGTCCACCAGTCACTCTACATGTGTTTTGACTCTTTGCAGGATCACCATCTCTTATAGATGCCTTCCTCACTCTGCTGTGGCTATGTTGCTCTGTGCCATGCATTTCTCCTCATGTGGATGCCCCCTCTCTATGCTAGGCTTTGACTTCCTATGTCAGAGGTCCTAGCATGAACACCCTTGATGCTGCTAGAGTCTGATGTTGGACTCACCAGCCCCTGCATATGGATCTGTGCCAACTGTCTTTGAGGGTCTGTCATCCTTTTTAAGCACTATTACTACTGTCCTGCTGCCGCCCTTCTATGGACGCCTTTTTCTTACTTTGTACTACTTTTCAACTCTTGGACACCCTTCCCCTAAAGCTAGAGCTTTTTACACAAATGCAGATTATATAATTTCTTAACCTCTCTTTATTGATCTTTAATTTCACCTTTTATTATTCATATCACTTATGTTCCCTTAAAATATAATTATTATAGGCTTATTGATATTATTTAATGACAAGTCATATATACTCAATGCATAAAGATCAGAAAACTCAAACAGACACATAGGAAAAATGAGGTTTAATATACCACTTAAGAATACTTTAAAAAGTTAGATAATCCTCTTCTCACAGACAGGTGATTATCCTTCTGTTTTATATATGTCTTTTTTTCCTTTTTGAAACTGGTGATTGAATTCAGGACCTTGTGCTTCCCAGGCAGGTGCTGTGCCACTGAGCTATGTACTGTAGAATTTTGAAAACATGTAAAAAAACCAAATAAGACAGAAAAACCACATGCACTGAGGAATAATGACTGGTAAACATAAATTTTATGTGTATAAGCAGTATAATAATAGATGAGTAGCTAAAAAGAGATAAAGATAAATAGGTAGAAATGACATACAATAAAAATATTAGACATGAATATTAAAATCTGTTTTAATTAAATTAACCACAGAGAATCTATTTTAAAGCACACACTGTAAGAATTGAGATATTTTTCTCTCTAGTACTAGGAAAAGACCCAGGATCTTGGCACATTTTCATTGAGCTACTTCCCCAGCTTTTTTTCTTTTTTTAAAACTTCGTTCACATTATTCCTAATTTGCCCTGCCTGGACTAACTCAATTCTTTTCTGCCTCGGCCTCTTTGATTTTGAGTGGTCACAAGAATTATTGATTTCAGAAATAAACTTCTAAATTAAAAGATTTGCACATCAGTGAAAGGTAATTGATACTATCTTCCATTCATAACGCATCTTATGGGATATGTTACTAATATTTTTATTCCTTAATTTTAAAATAAAGAATGACTGTGTAAACTATTTTGTTTTATCATAGTCAATTGTTTTTCCAGGAATGACTTGAGTGTACTTTGATTTAATTTTGTAATAATTTGATGAATTGTAATGTTTTGGCTCTTGCATTCATTCTCTCATACTTCATTTTACTTTGTTTTGTTTTAGTAGGATATTGAATTTTGTTGAGAAATCTAGGCCAATCTGATTACTTCCTCTACTCTATGTGATTTGATTTTACTTTCCAGTTACCTGAAAGACTTTAATTTTGAAGTTCAAAAATTTAGAAAAGAAAAAGAAAGAAAAGACATAAGTCTATTATAATATTTCTGGATAAATTGGATTTCATTTGCATAATTAGCTTTAATTTTATTTGCATTAGATTACCCATAATTATGATTTTTATTCATGTAAATTTTCATTTATTGCATTATATTCTTCAAGGGCACATTTTCTCTAGAAATCACATTTATCTTATTCTTACAGTATTTAAAATTTGTGTTAATAATATTTTTGAATTAAAAACAATCTATGTAATGTAACACTATATGCTTGGTCATACTTGTGTTTACATAAAATAAAAAAGGTACGATAAAAATAATCATGTAATGTAACACTATATGTTTGGTCACACTTGTGTTTACATAATATAAAAAAGGTGTATGATAAATGACAAAAAATATACCTGAAAAATTGATATGAGTTGGGTGAGACATTAACAAGGGTTTTTTTAACTTGCTATTTTATATACCATTATTGATCTTTTAAAACAAAAGAATAAGGGCTGGGTATATAGCTCAAGTATGTCAACTAATCATGCATCAATGTTTTCTTATTTTTTTATTTTAAAGAGGGTAAAATTAAACACAGCAAAGCAGAACAAAACAGAACAAAAAAAGCAGTGTAAGAGACATAAATTTCAAAGCAAGACCATCAGAGATCTTCACTATCTATCATATTGTTTCTTGTTTTCTTCGAACTAGATGTCCATATTTTCACATACAGAAAATTCACATGAAATAACATAGTATAGAACGGATCTGAATAGGATGAGGAAGGCGTTTTATGTCTTCTAGACCAGACAATAGGGAAGCCAACAATGGCTGTCATAGTGTCTCTCATCTCTTCAAAATAGCTGACCATACCTTCATGTATGTTGAAATTAAACAATACAAAACAGATTAAAATCACTCTGAACAAAGAATAATAGTATTGCTGGATTTCACATCATAACACTATGGAATCAGCACTGGGTACTGTAGTGTCTCTTTATCTTCTAAGTAGTCGTTCTTTTCATCATACATTGTATAATCAGTTCTCATAAACAGTTTATAGGTTCTATGCATGCATGAGTCTCTACATGTATTTCTATCCTTTCTGTATTAGAGGGAAAAACAAAACATAGCAAGACGAAACAGAACAAATTCCTATAAAAACATGAAATGAAAAAGTCATATAAAATCACAGTACAAGGTGATCTACAATGGTTACTGTGTTGTCTCTTGTTATCTTCAATAGAATTGTCTATATTATCAGGCATATTTGAATATAGCAGTACATAACAATATTAATAAAAATTAAACATTGTAAACAATGTAAGACTTCTAAAGTAGGTAATAATCAAACCAGAGTGGGTATTCTAGTGAATCTTGTCATCTTCAGTGTAGTTGCCTATACTCTCAGACTTGATATTATCAATCATAACAGCTTTGATTAAAATCGGTCAATACAAAGCAGCAATCTAACAAACCAGATTCAATTAAGATAAGTCATGGTAAAATAGTGTAAGTTATACAGGGCTTCAGATTAAGTTAATAGGAATCTAGGATGATTACCATACTATGTCCTGCTATTTTGGGGATAGCAGTCTGTGCCCTCAAATCTAGTACAAGTAGAAAAACTGGAACAGAACATAATCCATCTAAACAGAGCGGTGTGAGAAATGTGGGTTTTAAATCCTGATACACTATTAACAATATCTTCTGCCTTCTTTTTTTTTAGACTACTCCTCCCCTTTCACTCCCACATGGGGCTACGCTTTTTGGGTCCCACCAACACTCAATTTTTAGATCAGGGGTCAACCTGCAATTTACCTAAGTAGTTCTGAATTTTCTCACTCCTGGACCTGATCTCAAGTTGTATTCCTTTACCTACAAAAGCCTCAAGATTTTCCTTCATTATAGCTGAGTAGTTCTCTACTGCACAGAAGTATCCCATCTTTCCAACCTATCTGCAGGTACTGGTTGAGATGCCCCTATTTCTCTTTGGTTCCTTGTCACATAGAGCATTGTTTTCTCATATTTGATTTTTGGTTCATAAACCCTCTTTCAGGTTGATTATATTTCCTATACAGAGCATCTCGATGGACCCTACCTCCTGATCTACTCTGCCTTTTTTTTTTTCAGTGTATCAAGGCCATCTATGTTAGAGATTATAGCCAACCTTCTCTGCCTCATTTCTGCTATGCTATTTTTCTGCCTTCAGTTGTCTACATTTCTCCTTCATTCTACTGCCTGCCGCACTCATTGAGGCCTTTCTGCCACTGTTCCTAAAACCCTGGTATTTTTTTCTCTCTCTCTAGAATGTCCTTCAGTATTCTCTATAGGGTTGGATTGGTGGTCACAGATTCCCCTAGTTCCTCTTTGTCATGGAAGCATCTTGTTTCTCCATTAATTTCTAGAGACAGTTTTGGAGGGTACAACAATCTGGACTGGAGGTTATTTTGTTTCAGAGCTTGGAATATTTTGCTCCAAGCTCTTCTTGATCTGATGGTCTGTGTCAAGAAGTCTGCCATGATTTTGATGGGATTTCCTTTGTAGGTGATCTGTTTCTTTTCTCTGATGGTTTTTAATATTCTGTTCTTATATTTAATTTCTGGTATCTTGATTATTATATGTCTGGGTGTAGCTCTGTTTTGGTTGTAGGTGGCTAGAGTTCTGTATGCCTCATACATCTGAATATCATTTTCTTTTCCTATGCTTAGGAAGTTTTCCTTAATTATTTCCATGAATAGCCTTTGTGATTCCTTTGTTTTTATTCCTGCTTCTTCACTCATATTTCTTATTCTTAAGTTATAGATTCTCTTGTCATCTTCTAGCCTTTGTATTGTTACTGCCTGTTTCTTTGTTATTTTTAAGAGATCCTTCCTTTCATGATCACACATTGCAAACCTGTCTTAAAGTTTTGATAGTGTATCCTTAGTTTCTTTCAAGCAATTTTTCCAGCTTTAAATGGAGTTTTTAATTTCCTGGTAATATCTTTGAACCTGTTTCATGTATTCTAGGTTTTCTTTATTTTCTTAATCAAACATTTCTCTCCTTCTTTTGTGCTCCTCCCTTCTTCTGTCTGTGCCTTCTTGACAGGTGTTTAGTGTTTCTTTTATTAATCTACTTATATCTTGCTTTACCTGATTTAATATTTCAGTTTTGAGCTAGTCTATGAGGTCCCAAAGATATCTCATGATGTGTATTGATGCTGTGTCTGATGTTGCATATTTCTGCCCTCAATCTCTTTTATATTTCCTACTCCTGGATCAATGTTCTCAGGGTTTTGGGCTGGGGGCTTTTTCTTGTTTCTTTCTCTTGTCATGTTTTTGGTTTCTTCCATATAGGTGTATAGTGGAGATCCCAGCCCCTTTCCTTGTTGGTTATGGTTCTTCTGAGCATGCTGGTGAGGAATTTCAGCCCTCTCCAGTTTGCTCTTGGTCTTTGAGGTTCAAGCAGGGTGGCACATGCTGGGCCCTCACCACTGGGCCAGTCAATATCTGGGGGCCTTCTCTGGGTTTGTGTGTGCTGCATGTAGGGAATTGGTTTAGGACAAATTATTGGCTCCTGGCCAGGGGTGTGACCCAGGCCAAGCAGATCCCACAAATTTGCTCTGGAACGGGAGCAACCAACTGAAGTCACTGTCATACCTAGTTGAGGCTCCTCCTGCCTGATTTCAACATGTTATCCATTTGGTTGCCCCCTTCCATGGAGGGGGTCTTATTCACAGCACTCACTGCAGGTTAATGCAGGTCCCTCTCCACCTCCATTCTTGTTGGGCTCACTAATCTCCATCTTCAGGGCTACCAGCTAGTCACAGCAATGCTTTTTGCATTTTTTTTTATTTAAAGAGAAAAAAAAAACAGATAAAGGGCAGAGATATCTTTAAAAAAATAAACAGTAAGAAATCACTAGTTGACAAATTATATATTGTCATTTTAGAAATTGTAATTCAAGTTACAAAATTAAAGCATACAAAGTGGACATTCAAGCATTGAGACTGCAAACAAGTATGTTCAACATTCCAACAAGAACATAGAAATATGATTAATCCTACACACTTAAATATACATGCAGTTATATCTTTTATAGCACTTCCTATTTCCTCTCTTTGTTACAACACCAATTACACATTTTTAATATCACTTAAAGAGAAAAAAAAGCAAAACAGAAAAAAGGGAAGAAATAATACAGAATTCTAAAAGAAAAAAAGAAAAAAATGAGAAAAAAACACTAAGAAATCGCTAGTTGATAAATTACATATTGTCATTTTTGTATATAGTTGTTCAAGTTACAAAGTTAAAGGATACATAGTATACATTCTAACAGTAAGACTGCAAACAGTTCTGCTCAAAGATCCAACAAAGATTCAGCAATATGGTCAACTATTTTACACACTCAAACATACATGCAGTTATATCCCTTTATTTTCCTCTCTTTTTTACAGTAGCAATTACACACTTTGGGTTTTATTACTCATAATTCTTATTACTTTTTACACTAGAGACACAATGTGATACTTATAAATATGATACTTATTAATTTCACTAATGAGGATAGTCTCAAGTTGTCCCATTTAACTATGAAGGCCTCAAGATCATCCTTTTTTATAGCTGAAAAATATTTCATTGTATAAAAATAGCACATTTTTTTTCATCCACTCTGCGGTTGATGAGCATCTTGGTTGTTTCCAAGATTTACCTAATACAAATTGTGCTGCTATGAACATGGGTGTACATATGTCACTGTGATAGGAACTTTTCAGTTCTTCTGGGAAAATACCCAGGAGGGGAATAGCTGGATTGAATGGAGCTTCCAATCCTAGTCTTCTGAGAATTCTCCATATGGATTTCCATAGTGGTTGCACCTGTCTACATTCCCACCAACAGTGGAGCAGTGTTCCTTTTTACCCACAGCCTCGCCAACATTTGTTATCAGTTGATTTCTTGATGGCAGTAATTCTTTCAGGAGTAAAGTAAAATCTCAATGTTGTTTCAATTTGCATTTCTCAAATGACCAGTAATGGTGAACATTTCTTCATGTATTTATTTGCCATTTGTATATCTTCCTTTGAGAACTGTGTGTTCATCTCAGATGCCCATTTTTGGAGAGGGTCTTTGAATTTGGGGGGATTGATGTTTTTCAATTCTTTACATGTTCTGGATATAAGTTCTTTGTCTGAGGGGTTACTGGATAAAATTCTTTCCTACTCTGTGGGTTTTCTTTGCACTCTGTTGGTGATTTCTTTTGAAGTGCAGAAACTTTTCAATAATATCAGATTCCAGTTGTTGATTCTTTGAAGTGTTTCCCACGCAGTTTGCATTTAGTTCATGCATTCTCTGCCTACCCCTATGTCTCCAAGATTGCCACCTACCTTGCCTTCCAGTAGATTTAGTGTTTCTCTTTTAATAGGTCTTTGATCCATTTTGACTTCAGTTTTGTGCATAGTAATAGGCATGGATCTAGTTTCAGTCGAATGTGGAGAGCCAATTTTTCCAACACATTTATTAAACATGCTATCTTACTTCCAGTGGACATATTTAGCCCCCTTGTCAAATATCAGGTGGCCGAGTGTCTTTGTAGTTGTGCTTGCATCTTCTAATCTGTTTCATTGATCCTCAGATCTATGTCTTAGCCAGTACAGTGCTAATTTTATCACCATGGCTTTGTAGTATAGATTCAAGTCAGAAATTGAGATGCCTCCAGCCTTAGCTTTATTGCCCAGAATTGCCTTTGTTATTCTAGGTTTTTCTGTTTCCAAATGAATTTTAGGAGTGTGTTCTCTAGATCTGTGAGGTATGTCAATGGTATTTTGATTTGGATTGCTTTAAATCTGTATAACAGTTTCAAGGAGTATGGCCATTTTCACATGTTGGTTCTTCCTAGCCAGAGCAAGGAATATCCTCCCATTTTCTAATATCCTCTTCAATCTCCTTTTTTAGCATAGTATAATTTTCAGCATGTAGGTCTTTTTCACTTCTAGTTAGGTTGATTCTTAAGTATTTCACTTTTTTACATGTTATTGTAAGGGGAGATATTTCCATAATTTCTCTCTCAGTGAGTTTTTTGTTTGTGAACAGGAATGCTATTCATTTTTGAGCATTGACTCTGTATACAGCTACACTGCTGAACTTGATTATTACCTCTAGTAGTCTTTTAATGGAGTTTTTTGGGTCTTCTATGTAGAGTATCATGTCATCTGCAAACAGTGATAATTTAACTTCTTCCTTTCCTATCTTTATTCATTTTATTTGTCTCTCTTGTCTGATTACCCTGGCTAGTGTTTCCAGAACTATATTGAAAAGGAGGGGTGATAGTGGACATCCTTGTCTTGTTCTTGATTTTAAAGTACTAGCTTTCATTTTTTGTCCATTTAGTATAATTTTGGCAGTTGGTTTGTCATAGATGGCCTGTATAATTTTGAGGTAGATACCAAGTATTCCGAGTTTCTGAAGGGTTTTTATCATGCACATGTGTTGGATTTTATCGAAAGCTTTTTCTGCATTTATTGAGATGGCCATGTGGTGTTTGTTTTGAGTTCTGTTGATGTGGTTTATTACATTTATTGATTTGCATATGTTAAACCATCCCTGCATTCCTGGTATGGACCCCACTTCCTCATGATCTATAATCTTCTTGATGATGTGCTGCATGCTATTTGCCAGTATTTTATGAGCATCTTTGCATCAATGTTCATTAGTGAGATTGGCCTATAGTTCACCTTTTTGGTTGAGTCTTTTCTTGTTTTGGTATGAGAGTAATACTTGCCTCCAGGAATGACTTAGGGAGGATTGCTTTCTTCTAATTTCATTGAAGAGTTTAAGAAGTACTGGCATCAAATCTTCTTTAAATTTCTTGGAGAATTCAGCTGTGAATCCAACAGGACCTGGACTTTTCTTTGTTGGTAAGTTTTTAATTACATTTTCAATTTCAATAGCTGATATTGGGTTGTTCAAAATTGCTATATCTTCTTGGTTGAGCTTTGGTAATTCATGTCTAGAAATCTGTCCATTTCCTCTGTTTTCCACTCTATGTGAGTAGAGATTTTCAAAGTAGGTATTCATGATCTTTTGAATTTCCATGGGATCTGTCATAATTTCCCTCTCTTCAGTTCTTATTGCATGAATTTGGGGTTTTTTTCTTTCTTTTTCTTGACAAGGTTAGCTAGGAGTTTGTCAATTTTGTTTATTCTCTCAGAAAACCAGCTTTTTGATTCATTAATTCTTTCTATTGTTTTTTTAGTTTCAATTGCATTGATTTCCACTCTAATCTTTACAATTTCCTCTCTTCCATGAGCTTTGGATTTAGCTTGCTCTTCTTTTACTAGAAGCTTGAGATGGAGCATTAAGTTTATTTGTGATCATTCTGTTTTCTTGATATGACAGTTTATTGCTATGTATTTCCCTTTTAAGACTGCTTTCATTGCATCCCATAGACTACAGTATGTTGTTTCTGTGTTTTCATTGAATTGTAGGTATTCCTTTATTTCTTCTTTAATTTCATCTGTAGCCCACTGGTTGTTCAAAAGGTTATTTAATTTTCATGTATTTATGCAGGTTTTGCAATTTCTTTTGCCATTAATTTCCAATTTCAGTGCACTATGGTCAGATATTATGCATGGGATGATTTCAATACCTTTGCATTTACTTAAGAATGATTTATGGGTACTATGGTCTATTTTGGAGAATGTCCCAGGTGCAGCTGAGAAGAATGTGTATTCTGATGTGGTTGGATGGAACACTCTGTAAACATCTACTAAGTCCAATTGTTCACAGGTATGATTCAGTTCTGTTATTTTTTGTTGACTTTTTGTCTAGTTGATCTATCTCTTTGTGATAATGAACTGTTAAGGCCCCCTGTTATGGTTGTGTTCTTGTGTATTAGGTTTTTCATGTCCATTAGTATCTGTCTTACATAGTTGTGTGCTCCTGTATTTGGTGCATATATATTTATAATTGTTAGGTATTCCTCTTAAATTTTTCAACTAATGAGTATGAAGTGACCTTCTTTATCTCTTTTAATTATTTTCAGTTTGAACTTCACATTGCCTGCAAATAGAGCAGTTACCCTTGCTTTTTTCTGGCTTCTTGTTGCATGAAATACACTTTTCCATCCTTTGACTTTTAATCTATGTGTTTCCTTTTAGTTCAGATGTGTTTCTTGTATACAGCATATTTTGAGATCATGTTTCTTGATCCATTCTGTCAATCTATTTCCTTTGATTGGTGGATTGAGGCTATTTACATTTATGGATATCACTGATATGTACTGGCTTGACTGTGCCATGTTATGTTCCTGTTGTTTGCTTTCTGTTTTTCCCCTTGTTTAATTTCTTATCCTCACTGGTGGTTTCTTTTTGTTGTTGTTCTGGGGATTGTGGTCATTTTTATCTCTGTCTAGTATGTCTTTCAGTACTCTTTCTAGGATTGGTTTGGGGGATATGAATTTCTTCAGTTGTTCTTTGTCATGGAAGTATCTTGTTTCTCCATTAAATTTGAATGAAAGTTTTGCTGGGTACATCAGTCTGGGTTGAAAGTTGTTTTCTTTAAGGGCTTGGAATACCTCACTCCAAGCTCTTCTTGAGTTGAGAGTTTGTGCAGAAAAGTCTGCTGTGAATCTAATGGGCTTTCCTTGATAGGTGAGTTGTGTCTTTTTTCTAACAGCTTTTAGTATTATGTTTTTATGCTGTATGTCTGAGATCTTAATTATTATCTATCTGGGTGTGGATTTATGTTGATTTTTGACTGTATGGTGATCTTTATGCATATCAGCATAAAGATCTTATCTGCATATCAGCTTTTTGCCCCATGTTTAGGAAATTTTCTTCTGTTACTTCTGTGAATATTTTGGCTGCCATTTGCATTGACTCCTGCCTCTTCCCTGATGCCTATTAATCTTATATTTGTTCTCTTGGCATCATCTTGAAGTTTCTGGATTGTCACTTCTTGTTGCTTTGTTATTTTTAAAAGTTCTATCCTTTCATGATCACTAATTATGATCCTGTCCTCAAGGTCCAAAATCCTATCCTCAGCTTTATTTAAATGGTTTTGCATGCTTTGAATATAATTTTTTTGTTTCTTGGATGTCTCTTTAAGTTTGTTTCATGAATTCTGCATGTTTTCTATATTGTTCGTTCAAGGTTTCAATCAGTTTCCTATGCTCCTGTACTATTTTCTCTATTTTTTTTTTAGCTGTGCTCAGCAACTCCTTTACCAAGGTTGTTATTTCTGTCTTTACATGGGAGAGTACTTCTTATTTGATTTCCTCTATAGCCTCATGGAGTTGTTTTTCTTTTATCTCACTTGCTGTCTTTTCAGAGATTTCAGGTGTGTTACTTTTCCTCCTCCATATCAATGTCTCCCTGTACTTGCTCCTAGTGGACTAGATTTTGAGACTGCACTTTTCTTTTTCATTTTGCCATTTTTACTCTGTCTGGTGTTTTCTGTGTGTAGGAGAGTGTCACCACACTCTTTTCAGACTCACTAAGGTGTTACATTTAGTTGGAGGGGGCTTTACTACTGGCCCTATTTACCCACTGTACACCTCTGTTTTAGCTGCATACTTACCACACTGACACAGTTAGTGTACTGTAGTCCAAGGTTCACAGCCTGGGAGTGAAGCTCCAAGTTTTTTCCGTGTGCTGGGATTCTGCCAGAGTGTGAGGTCAGGGTCTGAAGCTGGAATCCGGGTCCTGCTCACTCCTTGGAGTTCACTGGACATGGCCCACTTAGGCCCCCAGTCCCTTTATGGGCCTTGATGTGTTCTCTGATGGAGGACACGGTCTTACTGCCTGGGAGCAGGCTCACAGTCCTTTTCCATGCACTGGAATTCCACCAGAGCATGAGGTCAGGGCCCAAGGCTATCTTAGTTACTCTTTACACCAAGATGCAATGTCCAACACAACACTTACTGGAGCCTGCTGAGGTCTTCTGTTTGGGTGAGGGGTTCCTGAGTCTCTCATCCAACCAGCACAGTAACCCACGGTAGTCCAATGATCCAATGTTTCTGGTGGAAGGGCAGGCGCAGCAGAAGCAGTCTGTGGCAGTTTGAGGCCTGGGGTGGGCTTCTGCAATCAGCAGGGCGATTTGGGGTGCTCCAGCAGGTCGTGGTTGTGTGAGATCACGCTGCTCTGACCAGTTGTGGCTGTGCGAATTCAGGGGGCTCAAGAGTGCTGTGGCTGCTAATCTTAGCTTCTCCAATGGTAGCCCTGGGACTGCATGTTTGACCAGCTCTTTTGCCTTTAGTTTTTTCCTGGGTCAAGAGGATTTATCTCCCTCTGTCCAGACCTCTCCAAGACATTCTATTCCGGCATGATTTGTCTCTCTCAGGGGAGCCTGTGTATCCTGCTGCTTATTGATCTTACCATCTTTTCTCTAGGATACCCATGTTGTCTATTTTTTAAGGTATGATGAAATCAGCAATTTTAGTGAGTGCATGCATAGGTAATGACTCATTTAGACATCCCATTTACATTTATTAGTAAACATTTCAGCTTTTTATTTTGCATTTTGTGTATTACCGAGTAATAACTAAGCAATATTTTAGTGTATTTATGCTATAAAAATCAAGAAACAGAATAAAAATTAAATCATTGGAAAACATGAGATATACAAAGACAGGCAATAATCTTGATAAAACTACATATGTTACTAAAGAAAATTCAAAAATAATTACTATGATACTGAAATCATTTTAAGAATGAAACACTTGAGAGATGGTATTTTTAAAAGCTAAATTTTCTGGTTAAATTTCATATTTACATTTTATATCTGATAAATGTATTTTCTCTTTTCTTTCCTTTACTTTTATCAGTACATGTTTGCAGTACATAGTGATTAGTATATAATCATTTTAGGGGATTGTAACATGTGCATAATATATTTCAATTCCTTTTTTTTTCTCTGCTTTCTCCACTACTTTTCAAAAAACTTTTTGAGAAACATTTTGAGACCTAGAAATTTTACAGGATGAAAAAACTAATATCCAGTCTTTTTATGGCCTCCCAAAACAGTAGCTCATATTTTTGAACTGGATAATTTTAAGTCTTTGCAATATTTATAAGTCTGATAGAGTCAGTTTTTTAATTATTATTTTTTGAACACAAAAGCTTTTACTAACTGTTAAGACTTAACCTCTAATTCCAATACTCTAGTTGCTGAGATAGAAGGATCACATGTTTGAAGGTAGCCTGGTCTATGTAGTAAGACTCTGTCTGAAAAATCACAAAATACCATCCACAAAAAAGAGAGAGAAAAAAGAAATGTATCTATAATAACAACTGTGCCATTAAAATCATGTCCTTATTATCTGATGCAAAAATTATACATCCTAGAATATTATAAAAAGAAATACCTAGAAATGAAAGTAAAAATTTGTTTCAAAGACATTTCTTGCAGAATTGTAATGATAAAAATTATAAACTGTTAAAAGTAAAAAAATAATATACACCTTCAACCTTTCAAGGTTAAGTCATCTTCTTTCATTCTGAATGCTGACATTTTAAATAAGAAAACTGTATACCCTTGCCAGCTAGCCATACCATACCAGGGATTGTTATGGCTTACACTGCACTTTTCCTTAATCATTTCTGTCATTTTCTAGTGAAAAACCAGGGGGAAAATTTAATAAAAAAGAAAAGAAAACTAATCCTTAATCTTAACACCTCAAAATGCCTGTTAAAATATTCATATACATTCTTTCAGACTGCATGAATAAGGCTGTACTTGCATGTTTTCTATGCTGCTTGGAAACCTGATTTTTCACTGGATGGTCTGCCATGAGTAAGTATCTAGATGATGCATTTTAAACTATACATTTTTGATGAGCATATAACATAATGTAGTATCAATGGATGTACCTTAATTATTATGAATTTGACATTAAAATACTTTTAAAATGCTGACTATGAGTACTAACACCTTAATAAACATTATGCACACAAAGTTATTTTAAAAGTATCCAAGGGTTTTGTTTAAAATATGCTATCACTTGAATTAGGACCATTAGAATGAATAAATATTTGTGTCCAAATTTGAGTCCAGAATACTGCAAAACCGATATGGAAAAAGTTTAATTGTAACTTGGAATTTGCAAAGATTTTTTAATTTTGTTATTCATGAGCTTCTGTTTTGAAAACTTTAAGAGAAAAATTTTCTTCTCTTATTTTTAAAAATAAAGCCTGATATTATTTGGAATAGGAAGTTCTATTTGAATTGATGAAAACTTTACTGTGAATACTAATTCTATCATTTCATATAAAATCACTGTTTCCATAAAAGAATATACTGACTGCCAAGCAAATATTCATGGACAATTTAATAATTTATGAGTGATTTTTTTCAGTGCCAAGGATTGAATAAAAGACTTTCATATTTATGAACTGTATTCCTAAACTCTTTTATTTATTTATTTATGTATTTATTTATTGCCAAAGTCTCACTACATCACTCATTTCTACAGGCTCAATTTTGGCTTAAATTTGTAAACTTCTTGCCTCAACCTCCCAGAGAACTGAGACTACAGGCATGGATACCACACCTAGCTTTACAAAGTTACACTTTTAAAGTATTTTTATTCCTTATATAAAAGAGGGGCAGGGATTAGCTCAGTGATGCAGCATCTGTCTGGCAAGCAGAAGGTCCTAAATTCCAGTCTTGGTTAAAAAAAAAACAAAAACACGGCCACTTACAACATAAAAATAGTTTATCAGCAGGTAATAATTACACTTAGAGACAAGTTCTGTTAAATAACAATAATGTGTCATACAATACAAAAAGCAGAAGAAAGGATTTGGAGTCTTTTCATCATAAATAAATGATAAACATTTGAAGAGACAGATATGTTTAACCTGATTTAAACAGTACACAATGTAATCATGTATCAAAACATCAGTTTATCCCATCAGTATGCATAATATTTTGTCTTTATGGTAAATTTACAAATTTACCATAAATTTAGTAAAAAATTCTTGATTTTTAACAGATTTGGATTATAATTGAATTTAACAATGCAAACTTTAAATGTATGTGATATTTTCTGAGCTCAACTAAATAGTTCATTTCTGAAATATTCCATTTTAATAATTCTCATTCATTTTGGAATCAGTAAGTGGAAGATTCATCCATGAGTTAACTAAGGAAAACATGCTATAGAAGATTTTCTTAATAATGCTATGGTTAATTAAAGAAAGTTTGTATCTTCCAAATCAATGTATTCCTCCAAAACGCCATTTGTTATATACCCCAAAATCACAGAAAAAGAATCTATTACACAGTGATTGCACTGTGGAGAAGGGTTCCTTTTCCCCCACACCCCCACCAGCATTTGTTATTGGTTAAGTTCTTGATAATAGCCATTCTTTCCTGATTGAAATATGATCACAGTGTTGTCTTAATTTGAATCTGTACAATGCCCAGTGATGCTGAACATCTTTTCATGTGTTTATTTGGCATTTGCATTTCTTTTTTCCCATTCTGTGGGTTGTTTTGTCACTCTGTTGGTGACTTCTTTTGCTTTAAAAAAAAAACCTTTTTAGTAAGATGAAATCCCAGTTGTTGGTTCTTTGTAGTATATCCAGTGCTATCAGGCTTCTGTTCATGAAATCTTTGCCTGACCTATGTAACCAAGAATTATACCTATTCTGTACTCCAGCAGATTTACTCTTTTAGTTGTAATATTGTACACAAATATTGTTGTAGTATTGTAATATTGAGATCTTTGATCTTAATTTCATTCATGGTGATAGATATGGGTCTAGTTTTAGTCTTTGGCGTATGGAAATCACTTTTTCCAGAAGCATTTATTAAACTGGATATCTTTCTTCCAGTAAATGTATTTGGCCCCTTTCTCAATGATTAAGTGACCAAGTATGTTTGGAGTTGTTTCTTCTAAACTGTTCTATTAACCCTCAAATCTACTTTTAGTTATTTTTGTTGTTGCTTTCCAGTACCATGCTGGGTTTGTTTTTTTTTTTGTTTTGTTTTGTTTTTTTTAAAATCACAGTAGCTCTGTAGTATAATTTCAAGTCAGGGATTGTGATGCTCCTGGATTTGCCTTTGTGGTCCAGAATTCTTTTGATCTTCTAGGTCTGTTCTGGTTACAGATGAATTTTAAGAAATTTTTTCTCTACTTCTGTGAGGTATGTATGACAATTTGGGAATATGACTATTTTTTAGTACATTTGTTCTTCTTAAGAAAGAGCAAGAGATATTGTTTCCATTTTCTGACTTCCTTTTTTGTATGTTTTCCGGGTACTATAGATTTAATGCACAGAGTATTTACTTTCTTTGTTAGCTTTATTCTTAAATATTTCATTTTTTGGATGCTGTTGTGAAGGATATGGTTTCCTTAATATCTTTTTCTGTATGCCTCTCTCACTGAGTTTATTATTTGTGTACAAGAATGCCATTGATTTTTGATTGTTGACTTTGTATCAAGCTATGTAACTGAATCTGGTTATTAAATCTAGAAGTATTTTGTGAAGTTTTTGTGGTCTTCTATATAAAGTATCAGGTTAATAATGATAATTTATCTTCTTTTCTATCTTTGTTCCTTTTCTTTCTCTTGTCCAACTGTTCTGGCTAATATTTCCACAACTATATTGAATAGGAGTGGTGATAGTCAGCATCATTGTCTATCTCCTGATTTTAGAGTGCAAACTCAGTTTTTGACCATTCAGTAAGATGTTGGCTGTTGATTTGTCATAAATTACTTTTATCAGATAGAGATAAATACTATTCATCTCAATTTTCTGTAGGGTTTTGATCATGAATGGGTATTGATTTTTTTCAAAAGCCTTTTTTGCATCTGTTGAGATGATTATGTGGTTTTTGATTTTGATTCTATTAATATGGTACATTGTAGCTATTCATTTGTGTGGGTTTGACTACCCCTGCATTTTTGGGATGAATCCCACTTAGTCATGCTGTATAATCTTGATTATTTACTGCATTCTGTTTTCCAGTGTCTTACTGAGAATTTTGTATCTGCATTCTTAAGGGAGATTGGACTATAGTTCCTCTCTCTGTCTGTCTCTCTCTCTCTCTCTCTGTCTCTCTCTCTCTGTCTCTCTCTGTCTCTCTCTCTCTCTCTCTCTTCTTGTCTGATTTTGGTATGAAGGTAGTACTTGTTTCCAGGAATAAATCTGGAAATATTACTTCCCTTTCAATTCCATTGAAGAGTTTGATGAATTATAGCATTAGATCTTCTCTATATTTGTTGTAGAATTCACTAGTGAATCCTTCAGAATTTGGATTTCTCTTTTTTGGTAAGTTTTCAATTACATTTTCAATTTCATCAACTGATATTGGTTTATTTAGAATTTTTGTATTTTAATCTCTTTTGTGTTTTCCATCTTATTAGAGTCAAGACTCTGGGAGTAGATATTGATGATCTTCTGGATTTCTGAAATATCCACTGTAATTTACCTATTTCATTCCTAATTGTATGAATATGATTCATTTCTTTCCTTATATTGAATAAGATTGACTAAGATTTTTACATTTTTGCAAGAGGCATTATGGTAATTATCATTGATTTTATATGGTTTTGAATTCTTGTGTCACTTGCATTGGCTTGTTTTGATTGGCCTTGTTCTGTTTTATTTTGCTTGGCTTAATTCTCTTTAACAAAATTTTTAAAAGTTCAAAATTTTTTTCAATTTTATTTAATTAATCAAAGAACCAACTCTTTATTTTTTATGTTTTATTAGCTGCAATTTCATTAATTTCTGCTCTGTTTATAATTTCCTGCTTCATGTTAGCTTTGAGTTTGACCCTTTCTTTTTCTAGATGTCTGAGGTTTAAAATTACTTTGTTTAGTGGCAGCCGCCCCAAGGGGAGAACCACCCAGCATCTCCACATGTTGGAACTTAAGTTGCTGGGAAACCAAGAGAACAGCCCACCTCCCTGGTAAGCAGCCTTGGCTCTGGCAAGCAGCAGCCACCCCAGGGGAGGACCACCCAGCATCTCCCGAGATACACGCCATATTGGAACTTAGGGTGCTGGGAAGCCAAGCAACCATCCTGCCTCCCTGGTAAGCAGCCATGGCTCCAGCAAGTCGTGGCCACCCTATGGGGAGAACCACCCAGCATCTCCTGAGATACGTGCCATATTGGAATTAGGGTGCTTGGAAACCAAGCAACCAGTCTGCCTCCTTGGTAAGCAGCTGTGAGCGTACTGGTGCTCAGGATGTAAATCAAACATCTTATCCAAGCCCTCACTTTCCATTAGCAAATGGGAGCCAGAGGTCTGAGCATCTCTTGAGAGGTTGACCGCATGCAATATAGCAAATAGGGGGGATTTCCTTCTACCATTTCTTTGAAGGCAAACATTGTTATCTCTGTTTTGATTTGTTCTGATTAAGTGTATTGCTCTATTCAATATTCTGTTTTGATAAGTTCTATAACGTTCTGTATTTGGTTTGATTTTGCTATACCTGACTGAAAGAACAACTATTGTGAAGATACTGGTTTATTTAGAATGGTGAGCATTACCATTTAATTACATATATTATTTAATTCTTTATTCAATTTTATTACATGTGTTTTTGGAGATTCTGTGGTATCTTTAGAGATTTATTTCCAATTTCATTACACTATGGTCAGATAACATGAAAAGGATAACTGCAATTCCTCTACATTTAGTTAAGTTTGTTCTATGTGCTAGCATGTGGTCTCTTTTACAGCAAGTCCATGTGAAGCTAAGAAGAATGTGTATACTGATGTTGTTGGTGAGACACTTTAGATATCTACTAAATCCATTTGTTCATAGATTTGGCTCAGTTCTGGTATTTCTTTGTTGATTTTTTGTGTAGTTGATATTCTTGGTGGGTATTAAGTTTCCCCCATCACAATTGTGTTAGTGCTTATTTGATTTTTCATGTCTGTCAGTATTTTTCTTTATGTATTTAGGTGGACCTTTTTTTGGTGCATATGTAATTATGATCATTATCTCTGTTTACTGCTGTTTTCCCTTAACAAGTATGTAGTGACCTTCTTTATCTTTTTGATCAGTCTTGGATTGACGTTCACATTCTCTGCAAATAAAATAGCTATCTCTGTTTCTTTGTGAGTTTTTGTGGGATGGAATATTGTTCCATTGTTTAACTTTCAGTTATGAATTTCTTCCAGAGTTAAACATGTTTCTTAAATGTACTGCATTGTTGGATCTTTTTTTTGTTTGTTTGTTTCATTCTATCACTCTATTTCTTTTGATTAGTGAATTGAGACAATTTAAACTGACAGTTATAACTGATGGGCTTGTCTTTGCCATATTATTTTCCTGCTGATGGTTCCCTGTCTTTCCACTCTGTTTAATTGCTTGCCCTACCTGGTGTCTTCTTTATGTTGGTACTCTTTGAGTTGTGTTCTTTGTTATCTCTTTCTAGAATATCTTGTGGAACACTTTGTAGAGCTGGTTTGTTTTTCATGAATTTCTTCAGTTGTTTTTTGTCATAGAAGTGTTTTATTTTCCTATTATTTCTGAAAGATAATTTTTCAGGATGTATCAATCTGGGAATCTGGGTTAGAAGTTCCTTTTTTTTTTCAGGACCATGCTTTCCCTGATTTAAGGGTCTATGTTGAAGAGGTGATGTGATTCTAGTGGGCTTTAATTATAAGTGACTTATTTCTTTTATCTAACAGCTTTCAATGTTCTGATTTTGTGCTGAATTTCTGGAATCTTGATTATTATTTGCCCTGGTATAGATTTATTGTGGTCATGACTAATTGGAAATCTATATGCCTCATTTTTCTGTATGTCAAAGTTTTTTTAATGCTTGGGGAGTTTTCTGCTGTTGGATCTGTGAACAAGTTTCTTTTTTTATGTTGTTTTTGCTGACACCTGCTTTTTCATTGACTCTTATCAATCTTATGTTGCTCTTATTTACATCATCTTAAAGTTCTTGAATTTTTTCATGGTCCATTGCTATTTTTGAAAGATCTGTCTTTTTGCAATCACTGACTACAACCCTGTTCTACACCTGATATTTTATCTTCACTTTTTTTCATTTGGTTTTGCAAACTTTCAGTGTAATTTTTAATTTCTTAAGCAACTGTTTGAATCTATTAATTGATTCTGTTTCATTCCTATCATAGTTTTATCATTTTTTATTCTACTCAATTTTTTATCTATGCCTATTCTAGATTTCCTCAACATTATGGTTTTCATTTCTGTTTTTGATTGTGAAATTTTTTTTCTAATTTCTTCTATAGACTGATGTAAATGTTTTTGTTTTTGCTGCTGTTGTTGCAGTTTTGTTTTTCCTAAATTCTGTTGCTCTCACTCCAGAAAATTCATTAAACAGCTTCTGATTTCCTTTATCTCATTTTCTCTGGATTTGTCCTAGGTGAGCAGAAAGCCTGGGGTTGTGTTTTGCTTCTGCTATTTGTCATTTTCTATGTTTTTAAATTTTAATTTGTTTTCATGTGATTGCTTGTATTTTTCTTATATTAGGTAGCTTTATTACTGGTTTGAGGCTTGCACAGGAAATATCCATTCCTCAGAGTTGTCTTGTTGGTGTGGCTGGTAGTTGGTCTTTGTATCTCTTCTGAGATCCTTTCTTTCCACTGTTTTTAGGGATGAAGAGTTCCTTTATTAGGGATGGACCTCATTATCCAGTCCTTTGGTACTGGATTATCAGGACAGTTGTAATCCAAGATTATCACAATGTTGTCATATATGTGAGAACATCTGATTACAACAAGTATGGCATCCTAGTTAAAGTAGTACAATTAGCAATAACAATATCAAAAAGCACAGTTTAGGAAATGGCAACCTTTGGTAACTAATTTGGTATCTCCAATCATAGGACTAAGATCAGTAGTTACATAACAACATCCAACATAAACCTGGAACTTGTATGAAGAAAGTTTCCTCTCACTAAAGTGATTTTATCCTTTGTGGAAGGGGAATTTAAAAGGGATAGGGAAGAAAACACAGAAATACAGTAGAAGCAAGTCCAAAAGACAAAGGATGATCACCCAAACTTTAAAAAGCTGGAGAACAGGACAGGAGAGAAAGAATGAAGGAAAAAGTGAAAGAATATTGAAGTGAACCAGAAGGACTAGAGGCAATGTTCATTCACATCACAGTATCAGAATATCAACCGTGCTGGACAGGATTTGAACTAAAGGAGCACTACTGGGCATAGATGTCAAATGAATGATATGAAAACAAGTTTGCAGCCTAAATATTAAGACACCTATTCACAGACACATACTGTGATATATTTGTCAGAAACTTTAGTTTTACAGTATTTATCTCAGTTAATGTTAACTGGAGTAATAATCACATTATGCATATATATTTATACATATGTTGTACATATACTTGCAAATATCCATATAAGCATTTGAAATTTTATACACACACACACACACACATATATATATATATATATAGAGAGAGAGAGAGAGAGAGAGACATTTTAGTATGTGTATCCGTTCAAATATTAGCACTACCTGGATACACAAGTTTACAAAAATAATACATTGGGATTTCTACTTCTTAAAATAATACATTGGTCTTTCCATTTATAACAAAAACTGGTATTTCATTCAGCTAAGTTGAAAAATCTTTATTTTAAATGTAATCTACAATTAAATACTTATAGTTTTTTGTTGTTCTTATTTTCATGCTCTTCAAGAAAGGTGGCCAAGCATGGCGATACATACCTGTAGTCCTAGCACTTGGGATGCTGAAGCAAGAATATTTCTGTGAATTTGAATCAGGCCTGGACTACACAGTGAGCTCAAGGCCAAGTTGTACTATATAGGGAGACTGTATCACAAAGACAGGGAAAAAAAAAAAAGAATTTACCACAGGTAAATTTTAATCAGATTATATCCTTTATAAAAATCCTATGTACTGTAATAGAAATATAGGAGACAACAAGGATGTTCTTACTTCTCTTTTCTTTAAAAGAGCTAATATCTTTGAGATATATTTGTATATTATAGTTCTGGGTACCTATGAAAGATGCTTTTTAAGCCACATACACAGTTAAAAAATAGTATCTTTTATACAGTGAAAGCAGAATAATTTTGCACTTACGCAGCTGTTTGGCATTTACTGTGAATTTGATTCATGTAGGAAATACGGGATAAACTCTAGGTGGCTTATACAATTAAGGTTCAACCACTTTCAAATTTCATTTTGCTTTTACTTTGACATTATTTAGAAATTTTAATCATACACATTACAAATAATTAAATAGTACTAAAGTTTCATCAATTTAGTTTGACTTATAAACTGTATTCCAAGGAAATTATATAATTCTCCAAGTATGCTTTGGCTTTCAGTTCTAAACAGAAGTTATGTGATTGAGAAATAGGCAATGTGATTTTACCTGTATGTATATAGATTTCCATTAGTATGATTCTTTCTTAGGGGAAATCATGAATACAGGTACTGTATTAATAATGATCTGGCCAGATCAAAGTAAATCTGCTGAAATTGGAATGCACATAACCAGTGTGTTCTATTCTTAACTAGTTGATCCACAAACAAAAAATTCCATCAATATTTAATTACACTGTTAAGGCTAAACTGAAAACACATATACACATAGACAGTGTAGGGGAGCACAGAAAGGGGAAAGAGTGTTAAAACTAGAAAAGGATTGTATCATGGTTTGCTGTTTTTTAGTTATAACAATGTAGTTTTCATCTTCTCTGCCCTGGGAGGGACTGTAGTAGCAAACTGTAGAAATATTTACTCTTCAGTTGTCTATGGAAAATTATTTTTGTAGGAATATTTACACAACAGGCAAATATGCTTAGATATTTTCTATAGAAAAATGGTGTCTTTATAGTTGTTTTTTCCTCATTTAATCACAGCGCTCAGCTCAGCATATCCTACTAACACTGAGAAAGGTGCTATAAATCTCCAGGCCTGCTATATATTGAGAATAGTATGGCAAACACATCAGCAAGGTAAAGAAGTATGCATACAAAATGATCCAGTAAAAAGATCAGCATAATTTTATTGGTATTCATGGACAACCCATATATGAGAACATATAGGAGATCTAGTTAATTGTTGTTAATGTTACTATTAATCTTACTAATCTAGATATTAATTCTTAAACTCAAACATTGTGGCTACAATGACATTTATGGTCAGAGATAGAGGAGTTAATTCCTTGAACAGTGAATGAATGGATTGAGAGGGTTAAGAGAAGTGATACACAGTATAAAATTAGGAAAAATGATATAAATAAATGTCATCATAGTCTTCTGTAATGAATTATATGTGACTGAGTTTTTGTATTTTAGGCACTAACTGTAGCCTCAATTATGCAGCATTTCTATTTAAGAATATGTGTAGAGCTTCCTTGCATTGGAAATCAGTGAGTGTAGCATCACAGGGTTTATTCATGGACATCTACAGTGGATGGCTGGAGGCCTTAGCAATGGACTTTTGGATGATGCTCCATTGCAAATGGACACTAAGTTCACACAGCTCTGGGAGAAAACATTGTGACCTCACATGATACAGTTTATAACTAAAATGTCCAACAACTTTGAGCTGAGCCCTCTGAAATCAGGACCAAAATTAAAACTCTCTTCCTTAATTTGTGGATATTGGGTATTATGTCTTAATGACAAAAATGTGGCTAACATGCCATAGAGGTTAGATTCAGATGATTTTATGTCAACATGCTTGAATGCGAAGGAGAAAAAGGGGATAAGGAGCAATGGAACTTGATAAATTAAGCCAATTTTAGCAGTGGGGCTTGAGTTTTGGGTGTGTTTGCTGTGTCATACATTTTAGTCACTGACAGTGGACTTCATCTGACTCAGTTACACTATTAATGTAAAATAGTGAAAAGCTATAATTTTTAGAAGCAAAAAAAAAAAAAAGACATTGTGCCGAGATAATTCTGCTGTATTGTCAAGTTACTGGAGCCAAACAAAAGTATATAAGGACACTGTCCTTTTTTTCACAAGATTTTAATTATCTAAGCTGAGAATTTCCCACTTGGAACAATTAGTGAAAAAGTTACACCACTTAACCACCATAGTAAAAAGATTGCCTCTGTATGTAACACAGAAAACACATTCTCAGTTTTTCATTGTAGTAAATGTACGAAACATAAAATTTACAATGCTAACCACTGCACAGTGTATGGTTTTGGCATTAGATACATTCACCTTGTGCAACCATTGTAGAAACTCCCACTCTTTTTCCCCCACTGTGATTCTATGCCATTTGACCTTACATCTCTATCAATTCGACTACTCTAGTTTCTTCTTATAAGTGGAATCATTCAATATTAGTCTTTTTAATGGTTAATTTCAGTTAGCATAATGTTGACAAGGCTTACACATATTGCAGAAATTGTCAGCATTTGCTTCATTTTCATGGCTGAATGATATTGCATTGTACACAAATTGTACACAATACCAGTTTGCATACATTTACTTATTCATAAATAAATATTTGAGTTTCTTCCACATTTTGACTAGTATAAATAATACTACTATGAATATGGTATACAGGCATTTGTTTGAATTTTTTGTGAATTGTTTGAAAAAAATACATATGCAACATTGGTTTTCTCTAATTTTTAAGGAAATAATTTTCAACTATTTTGGTCTCAAGACACAGTGATAAAGACAATGGTATGTATGTCACTTTAATCAGCTTTGAGTGTAATATATTTCCAACTTCACTGGAAAGTATTTCCATGGTGATTATAATAAAAGAGATGGATCCAGAATTTCATATCTGGAACAATTTTTGAAGACTTGTCATCAGTATTTTGATATAGTGAAATCAGTTCTAATTGGTTCCAGCATGTGGTTCATGAAGGATGAACTTCTAATACTTTAATTTGATATTTTGTGTAAAGAGAATTAAATGTTAATGCTACTGAAACTGCATATTTGTCAGCTAAGAGATTCATCATATTGAGATATCAAAAGGATATTTTATCAAAGTATTAATTTGAGTACTGACATTAATCTGAATCCCCAAAGAAAAAGAAAGGATAATAGGGATAAACTTGCAAGAATGTTAAGGGAAATAAACATAAGGGAAAATGAGCAGAATGGGCAAGAGTGGGGCTGCCATGCCGGCTACAGTGCATGTCTAACCCAGAGATGAGACTCTAGAGGAAGTTAGATGGATGTATGGCAGACTACTGTGACATAGGAGAAAGGTTCCCCAAGACAGACTGGTAGCCTAAAGCCAAACCCAGCTGCCAGAGAATTCCTAGGTCTCTTAGGATTTAAACTGTCTTAACATTTCTGATGTGCTTATTGAGAGCAACCCATGGGAAGCATACTCTTAGCTTAAAAGTAGCAATTAAGTACTGAGTACTGTTACTGGACTCCTAGGTATAGTACTCTCTTTAGCTGAGAGTGTACAAAATAATTCTTATTGTTCTCTAATGACCTTACCTTATATTTCTCTTTTCCCACAGTATAGGTTGGAACTAGATTTGGCACTGCGCTTTACATCATGTATATAGTAATATGATCCTGTACCTATAAGCACTGCGCTGTTGCTATGATGCTGATAATCTCTCCAACATGCCATCTTCTTGCTTTATGCACAAAGGGATCATGAACATTTGGAGTACATTTTTAATTATTTGTGATATCTAATAACCTTGAGAACTTTCTGATTTTCCTATTCTGTGTTTTATTCTGGTTCTTGTGTTCATTACAGTTAGCAGAGTCCAGCAGACCTGCTTATTTCCTTCTATGAAACTTTTAGGCTAGAAACTTAATTAGATGAGCTTTCTGAAAATATGGGTCTCAGGAAAGTGTTTTTGCTGTGTCTGGATGCAGTTCATAGCTTTTACTGGTTGGTAGGTGGAACTCAGTTTGTCTTTATTCCCAGTGCCTCCTTAACAATGTCTTTATGTAATACTTCTATCTGCAGCCATAAGAAATAGCCCAATGTCCTTCTTCCTTCCTGAGAAAAGCTAGTTTTTTATTTTAATTTGAAAAGTAACAAACATCTCTCTATCTTTTTTACCATAATGTCAGTTCAGGAATACTCTGTCCTTTTCACGCAAGAAAAATGCACTAATAGTTTTTTGTAAACAATGTTTTCCAACTTCATATTTTGTCTCATTGGGAAGCTCAAAAATTCATATAAGGTGGGAAAGGTTTATAATAATCATAAATAAATTCATATAAGGTGGGAAAGATTTATAATAATCATTAGTATTGTAGTTTATTGTGTATATTACAGCTTTCATCAGTTATTTTATTGTCTAACTTTAATGAACTCCATGTGTTTCAAATTTTGATGTTTTCTTTCATACTCCAGAAAAATGTTCCCATTTAACTAAAGTTGTTCTTTGATATAATGTAATTTTTCCTATTTGCATGAGAAGTCATTTAGCATTGGAAAATTGCAAAGGTAGTTTTCTACATTACAGAAATTTCTTTCTTTTTTGTGACTGTGGAGGAGGTTATATGATAAGTAACAGACATTGAGTAATAGACCTATAAAGAGGACAAATACTTAAAGGAGTCTAAATGTATTTTAGAAGCTCATGTATTTTCCATGTGAATATGTCCCTGTTTAAATGTACTGTTTCATTAAATAAAAGAAGAGAAATTCAAATAAATCTGTTTGTCTTAGGTTAACAAATACTATTGGAGAGATAGTATCTCAGTTTTTTAGATATTTAAGGAAAATTTAAAATGTTAAAATTTTTAGTTAGTTTGTATAAGATAAAGGAAAATAAGGATTGATCAAAAGGAAAACTATGTATTTCACAAAATACTGTTTTCCTATAATTTAAGGTAATGATTATTTTAATTACCAAAATTAATTAACTATTAAAATGTCTATGCCTTAAAAAATCTGAAAAGTCATAATACAAATAGTTATTTCTTAAAGACTACAAAATAGATACATTTATATTTTTAAACTACTGGCTTATATATATATAAGTATAAAATATGCTGCTTTTTTCTTTTTTATTTTAAAGAGAAAAAACTGAAAAATAAAGAAGCAAACAAAAAACCCAAAGTGACAACATTAACAACAAAAAACCAGTAGCAATATAGGATTTCAAAACAAGATGATAGGAATTTAATAATGCTTGTTATATTGCATGTTTTCTTCAGAAAAGTTTTTCTGGTTTCCAGATACAAGCATGAAAGACTGATCAAACGATAAAATTTCCCTTTAAACAGTTTTTTTCCCTTTTTACTATATCTGTTGTAACTTTTGAATATTGTTTACTCTTTCAATATCTTATACTGCTGAGACAATATGGTATTTACACATGCAAGTCTGATTTATTTCACTTATGAGAATGGTTTTTAGTTGCATCCATTTACCTATAAAACCTTCAAGTTTATCATTCTTTATAGCTAAATAGCATCCCATGGTATAAAAACACCACATCTCTTTCATATGTTCCTCAGTTTATGGGCATTTGGGTTGTTTCTAATGACTGGCTATTACAAATTGTATAGTTTTATACATGGAGAAACATACATTGCTGTGGTATGATGTTCTTGGCTCTTCTGGAAAAATGTCCAGAAAGGGAATAGCTAGGTTGATGGAACTTCTAATCCTAGTTTTTTGAGAAATCTCCACACTGATTTCCACAGTGGCTGTACAAGTCTATACTCTGACCAACAAAGTAAAAGTGTTCCTTTTCCCCCACAGTCCTGCCAGAATTTGTTACTGGTTGATTTCTTGATGACAGCCATTCTTTCTGGGGTGTGAAAAATCTCAGTGTTTTTTAATTTGCATATCTTGAATGACCAATGATGCAGAACCATTTTTTATATATTTACTTGCCATTTGTATACCTTCATCTGAGAACTGTCATTTTGAGACACCTGAGAATCTTCATCTGAGAATCTGAGCATTTGTCTCAGATGTCCACTTTTGGATTGAGTTTTTAAATTTGGGGGTATGATTTTTTTCAATTTTTTTTTCAATTTTTTTTTTGTGTGTGTGTGCCAGGGATCAAATTCATGTGCTTTCTCATGCCAGACAGGTGCTTATACCACTGGCTAAATCCCTGGCCCTATTTTTCAGTTCCTTATATGTTCTAAATAAAAGTTCTTTGTCTGAGCAACAGTGGACAAAAATCTTTTCCTAATTTGTGCATTTTCTTTTCACTTTGTTAGTGATTTCTTTTGATTTGCATAAACATTTTAATAAGATGAGATCCCAGTTGATGATTCCTTGAAGTACTTCCAGTGCATTTTGATTTTTGTTCATGAACCCTTTGCCTACCCTTATATGCTTGAGATTTCTACCTACTTTGTCTTCCAGTAGGTTTACTGTTTCTGTCTTAATAGATCTTTGGTCCATTTTGATTTTAGTTTAGTGAATGGTGGTAGGCATGCGTCTAGTTAAAGTCTTCAACATATGGAAAGTCAGTTATTCCAACACCACTTATTAATGAGGCTTTCTTCCAGTGAACTTGTTTATTCATTTTGTCAAGGATAAGGTACCTGAATGGGTCTGTAGTTGTGTCTGTATCTTCTGTTTTATTCTATTGATCCTCAGGAATGTGTTTTTGCCAGTACCATGCTGATTTTATTTTATTTTATTTTATTTTATTTTATTTATTTTAGTACCAGGGATTGAACTCATGATCTGCTGCTTACCAGGCAGGTGCTTATGCCACTGAGCTAGATCCCCAGCTCTGATTTTATTATAACAGTTTTGTAATATAATTTCAAGTCTAGGTTTGTTATGCCTCCTGCCTGCCCTTGTTGTCCAGGATTGCCTTTACTATCTAAGTCTCTTATGGTTCCATATGAATTTTAGGAATGTTTTCTTTTGATCTGTGAGGTATGCTAATGGTATTTTAATCAAGATTTCATTAAATATAACAGTTTTGAGAGTATGGCCATTTTCACAATGTTTGTTCTTCCTATCTATGAGCAAGGGATATCTTTCTATTTTCTGAATTCCTCTTTAATTTCTTTTTTCAGAGTACTATAATTTTCAATCCATATATCTTTTACTTCTTTTGTTAGGTTGATTCTTAAGTATTTCATTTTTTTTTATTTTATTGTGAAGGGTGTGCTTTCCTTACTTTTTCTCTCAGTGAGTTTGTTGTTTGTATACAGGCATACTATTGAATTTTGAGTATTGACCTTTGTTCCCAGATATGCTGTTGAATTTTCTTATTAATCTTAAAACTCTGTTGGTGTAAATTTTGTGGCTTTCTATGTAGAGTATCATTTCAACTGTGATTAATGATAATTTAACTTTTCTTATCTTTATTCTTTTTAGTTCTCTCTCTTGTCTAATTCCTCCAGTTAATGTTTTCAGAACTGTATTGACTAGGAGTGGTGATAGTGGACATTCTTGTCTTGTTGATTTAAGAATGAAAGTTTTTAGGTTTTGACCATTTAGTATGATGTTGGTTGTTGGTTTGTCATACATGGCTTTTGTTGGATTGAGGTAAAAGTCATCAACTATGATTTTTTCTAGCGTTTTTACCATGAGTGAGTTTTGGATTTTATCAAAAGCTTTTCCTGCATCTATTGAAATGATCATGTGACTTTTGTCTTTTGCTCTTTGTATATGATGTATTAATTTAGTGATTTGCATATTTTGAAACATCCCCGAATTCCTGGGATGAATTCCAATTGGTCATGATGTATAATCTTCTTGATAATTTTCTGCATTCTGTTTGCTAATGTTTATTTGAGAATTTTGGTATCTATGTTCATTAGAGAGATTGGCCTGTCCTTCTTTTTTTTGTTGAGTCTTTGTCTTGTTTTGGTAACAGGTCAATACTTGCCTCCAGGAATGAGTTAGGGAGAATTTCTTTCCTTTCGATTTTATTAAAGATTTTGAAGAGTATTGGTATTAAATCTTTTCTAAATTTCTTGTAGAATTCAGCAGTGACTCCATCTGAACCTGCACTCTATTTGTTGGTAAAGTTTTAATTACATTTGCAACTTCATTAACTGATATTAGGTTATTCAAGGTTTTTATATCTTTTTGATTCCAGTTTTGATAACTCATGTTTCCAGGAACCTGTACTTTTCTTCCATAGTTTTCATCCTATAAGAGTATAGATTTTCAAAATAAGTACTGATTGTCTTCTAGATTTCCACAGGTTCTGTAGTGATTTCACTCTTTTCATTTCTTATTGTGTGAATTTGAGCTTTTTCTTTCTTCTTTTTGATAAGGTTGGCTAGGGGTTATCAACTTTTTTTATTCTTTCAAAGAATCAATTCTTTAATTCATTAACTGTTTTCTTAGTCCTGATTTCATTAATTTCTGCTCTGATCTTCATAATTTCCTCCCTTTTTGAGCTTTGGCCTTGACTGCTCTTCTTTTTCTAGAAGCTTCAAGTGTAACATTAGATTTATTTGTGCTCTATCTGTTTTCTTGATGTGAGTATGCACTGATGTAAATTCCCCTCTACTTTCATTGCATCCCACAAGTTTCTGTAAATTGTACTTACGTCTTTATTGAATTGTAGATATTGTTTAATTTCTTCTTTAATTTCATCTATAACCCACTTGTTGTTTAGGAGAGTGTTATTTAATTTCATGTGTTTATGGAGTTTTTGAAGTTTCTATTGTCATTAATTTCCAATTTTATTGTACCGTGATCAGATAATATGCATGAGATAATTTCAATTCCTTTGTGTTTAATTAAGGATGTTCTATGTGTGCTGCTTTTTTTCCCTATAAAACAGCATCTACATTAAAAAAAGGAAGATGAAAAAAAATTTTTTAAATATCAAATCTTCTGAGTATTTTCCAATACCCTGCATCTATCTGATCTGTTGGTCCTTATCATTCTGGCTGCCTGTTCTTTACAGTTTCAAAAATTTGTCTTTGCTACAAATTTTACCTTCAGTTTGGCATTTTACTCAGCTTTAATATTTATTTTTGATCAAATGTTTACTCTAGTAAAAGACATTCTATCTCAGCTGTAAGTGCAAGTGTTAGTCTCTTATTTTTGTAGATGCTGAATTTAATGTGCTAAAGAAAAAAAGCTGGACAATAATTTTTCCATGGTGCTATTCAATCTTTTCAGAACTTAGAGTACTCTTCTGTATTCATCTTATAGCATAGAATAAATTTTAGCCAATATATCATGCTAAGAACTTATCAAGATTGTATATTGTTGATATTTTTTCAGCTTTACATATAAAAAAGATGATAATTTAGCCCAATCCAATTTGATAGTGATGTACCATATGATCTGCATACCAAATATCCTTTAGATTGAACATGCTGAATATTAAAATCTTATCATTTTAAGGTATATAACAAATATGTTTTAATTTTAAAAGAAAATCTAAAACTCTGTTTAACAACTCTTATCAGGCCAAAGCATGATTTTTCCAATTATGAAAATGAAAGAAACTATATAAAATTTAGGAAAATTATGGATTATAAAATCAGTTAAGTTAATAAGTCAAGAAATTGGGTAATTTTTAAATGTGTTAATGAATACAGAAGAGGTTGGAATGGAGAGCAGTTTTAGAAAGGAACAGACATATTCTCATCAGATACACACTTGCTGTGTTGTTCCCATGTCACCCACATGGTAAGCACATCACTGATATGCTTCACACTGCTGGCTTCTGAAGACCTTTAAAGATGATTCCTGATACTCAATTAATATAAAACAACAATCAGATATTTGGGATCTTTTAGGACAATTTACGGCAAATTTAGTACAAAACTATTAGTTTGTAGTATTTCCTTAGCCATTCTGTAACTAAGAAATTTTAGAAATTCACATTTTAAACCTTCAGTTATATCTTTCAGAAGCTCATGTAATTCTCTCCTAGCTAATTTTTAGTGCATGATAAATGACTCTGAAGTATTCTATACAAATCTTTTTCTGCCTACCCTTTTAGTTCACATAATATTTGTTGTGTAACAATGGGACCATTATGTTAAGTGAAATAAGTTGGACACACAAGCTTTAACAATCTTTCTTATATAAGAAACCCAAAATGTAAATCAACTACAAGACAAAACATAAAATAATAAAAACAGGGGACAGATCTTTTGCAAAAGGAAATTCAATGAAGATATGGAAAGGGGGAGGGAGGGAAGGGAGGAGGATTAAAAAACACAGTAAAATTTGTTATGTACATGTGTCAACTCCCATGATGACTATAATCATTATATACTATAAACATGTACTATTAATATAAATAAATTTATTATGATTTTTGTTAATAATTTGATAAAGTTCAAATTTACTTTTTGTCTGGTATTTTCTATTTTTTTCAATACAAAGAAAATGAATTACATATGTCTGTGCTATGTTTGTGTTTGTATATATAACTATATATATGTATAATATAACTCTTTTACAGTACAGTTTATAATGTTTTCTATGCAACTATGGAAAAGTTGCATAGCACAAAAATATGTTAAAATAATAACTTGGCTCCATTAATTGTTGTCTCTATAATACAATTAAACCTGACTTTCCTACATTGTAGGAAAAAATTGTTGATAATGTTAAAAATACAGTCACCTAGGCCAAGAAAAAGGAATAACATCTGAGAAACAATCTACATCGGTGGAATCAATCTGTTTATGACAAAGATGCCAAGAACAAGCAATGAGAAAAAAAAAAAACCAAACAGTTTATTCAACAAATGGTGTTGAGAAAACTCAATACTCACAGGCAAAAAATAAAATTAGATTCATATTTCATACCATACCAAAAAGCTATTAATGAATTGAAGATTAAAAATAAGACAACAAAGTATAAAACTACTGGAAGAAAATATAAAGGAAGAGGTCTATGACATTGTTCTTAGGATGAAATATCATATTTTTAAAGTGAGAAAACATTACAAAGGGGCAGAAACCTGATATACAGGACACAATGAACTTGGATTTATGAAGAGTTGTTGTAAAATGTAAGTCTGGAGAAAATCCTTAATTGGACAGTGAATCATCAGCACTTTACTGTGGTGGTAACGGAGTTCCCCCTCTGAAATAGTTGGATATTTGTTTTTCCAAATTTACTTTGATCAAGTTTAGAAATAGAGACTCAGCTTTTGTTAAAACAGTACTATATTCCATTAAACAATAAAGCAACACAAGGCAAGAAAAATGTGAAATTCTTGGAAAGAGATCAGTAGCAAAGGATAAGAACAATCACTACATGTTCTAAAAGAAAGCATTTTTCTATGTATTGATGACAGTACTAGGCCTAGTGAAAAAGAGATACCCAATGGTTATTTTTTGGGTAGAAGAATTAGCCTGGAAGATATATTGTAAGACATACCTATTTTTTTTTCATTTTAGCAAAGAGAGAATTGAAAACTTACAATTTTCCTGTTTCATATATCCTTGTGGCCATAACATGATTACATAATCTGGGTAGTATGATGTATTTAACATTTATTTTATAGGGGTGGGACAAATATTTTCAAATTAACCTTGATTTTTTTATTTTAAAAATGTAGATAAATTTGTTGAAAATATCTATGTCTTATTGCCATAATGAAGAAAGCATAGCAAACCAAATCTTTTTATTGGATGCTACTTTAATCAAACAGATTTCATATAAGCAAAATATTATATAGAGAGTTGTGTGCTAGGGGGATGTCATCTTAATCATTTTTATGAGAAAATGTATCTGGTCAACGCTTCAGTATGAACTGTATCAAAAGCTTACACTTAAAATTTAAGGCTTGAGATAAATGTATTTTGTAAATTGTACTTAATTCTCCTGAATTTTATTTCATTTAGAATTTCTGAATCTGAAATGTGTAAATATTTCATTTGACGGTTTTTATTTTTTGCTTTAGGAAAATTTCATAGCTTCTTTCTATGACTTTTATTGAAACAGACATTAGAAGATATTAAGAAACATACTTCATAGTATGAACTTTTAAAGTCATGTTTGACTTTCAGAGATGTCTTGCAAAAGGACTATATTGTGTCTTGACCTAGATTTTTAATCTCTTAAATGAGTGTATGGCAAAGGCTTAAATAAAATGAGACGAGTGATATGATTTTAGGTCTCTAGGAGAGTTGAAACCTTTTTAGCTGAGTTTTTGAGATTTTGAGGGCTAAGACAAAGGCATTTGGATCACCCATTTTTATTAGGTCTAAAACAAAGAGTGGGGAAACTGAGGAAAGTGCAGGCAATGAACTGAACTTTAGAAGTTACTTTAAGGAAGTCTCTAAATAATAAATTATGTCAATTTAGGCGAACCATCTTATCTTTATGATGACATGGTAGGAGTGAGACTGTAAGAGTAATTTTTGTAGCTGTAGTTGTTATCTGCTTAATTGATGTTTGAGCTAAGTGTCTGTAGCTGTGACCTTGTTTTGCCTTTTGAGGTATCTCTGGCCTCACAGGCCACTATAGGCCTCAGCCAAGACCAGTGATTTATAGTGGTTTACTTACTATAAATCAGCTCTCGTCGCCAGACAAATGGCCTAGGCCAAAGACAGACTCACAGATAAACATAAAAAGGCAATTAGTTAATTTTAAATCCTGCTCAGAGCCACTTCAGTGTGGTCTCCAAAAGGACTGTGCTTATTTTACTCTGTAAAAATAGGTGAAGCCCATTCTTGTTTCCACTAAACGTGCTCCTTTTGGAGAATGCCTTATGAGAAAGTGCAATGTTAATATTTTCTCCATCATCTAACTACATGTGGTGCAAGAGGAATTGAGCAGGGTTAAAGCCAAAATTCAGGTGTCAGAGTACCAGCAGGTCAGAGGATCCACAACTGGTTTTCAGGGCAACCCGAGCCGGAATGGAGCTGAACTGAGCTCAGTGCCTGCAGTGTAGAAATCATGAAAGCATATCCAGGAGGGAGATAAGCAATCTGACCAAAATGACCCGTGGTTTCATATAATCTTAGATGGTCCTTCTATGACATTTGCTTTGCATTTTTTAAGGTAAAAAATTTATTTTTTTCTGAAGAATAGCACCATCTTTGATAAAACCATCATTTAAAAATAAATTCTGAGAAAACATATTCACATAGACGATTATAGATGGTAATAGGTTTAGTACGGAAGTTGGAAAACAAAAGTAATTAATTGATATACATCTATTGAATGAGTGAATACAGCCAAACGTACACACAAAATGATTAGAAGCTGTCCTGCTGAATCGGGGTGAGGAGATAGGAGGTGAGGAGTAGACCCCTGGTACCTAGAACAGAAGGCAGATCTCCTTCCCCCGCCCCTTCCTTGTCTCTCTGCTTCTCAGTTGCCATGATTTGGGCAAATTTTCCTCCATGGAAGGCCTTTCCCTCATGCTGCTTCTGCTTTGTAGTCAGTTGACTATGGACTGAAATCTCTAAAAAAATAATCAAAAGTAAACCTCCCTTGCTTTACGTTGCAGGCCTCAGGTATTAGGTCTCAGCAGTGAAAAACTGTTTGACCTGAATGTGAACTTCCAAAAGTAAAGAAAAATAATTTATCTTTATATGTCAAGAGTCTTCAGGTAAATTTTATTATTAAAAAGAAATGTATAATTATTTGCTTTCACTGTATTTTAATGTCACCAATTTTGTCACCAAAAGCCCAGATGCCATACTGTTTCCTTTATGTGCATTTAAAATCTAAAGCCCACTTTGCTGTTAGATGCTTAAGTTTCTAAAACAAACATATTCCTTATTTGAAGTTTATGGTTCATAGTACTATAACTCCTTAGCACTGACTATAATAAATTTATATATTTATTACATCTCTCTCCAAAAATACCAGTCTACTGCTGTTTGTTTTTCTCATGTCTTTTATCCTTAACCATATTATTTAAAATAGCCTATGCTTTAATGTTCTACTAATAAAAGCAATTAGTGAAAAAGAATAATAAAAAAATTTACAGTGAGACAACAACCGACATTCATTAGGATAGTTACTATAAAAAACACCAAACAATAAACAGTAGAGGAACAATAAACATCAACAAGCCCATTATATTGCTTTGAAGACTTGCAATGTTTTCATTCATTGGTTGGAATGGTTTTATTCTGTTTTATTTGACCTTATTATGTATGATGGAATGAACAGCTACTTTGAAAAAAACAAGATATTATGGCAGCCATTGATGATTTAATATCATCTTGCTTTGAAGTCCTACCATGCTTTTGTTCTTCTATTACCATTGGTTCTATCATGTTGTATCTTACTGGATTTTAATATGTGTAATAATATAAACAATTTTTTTATAAAAAATGAGATATTATAGTAGCCATTGTTCATTTTCTGTTATTTGGCTCAGAGTGCTTTTTAATCGTTTCATTCTCTTGAATGCTTTTATTCTATTTTGTTATATTTGATATTATTGTTTGTGAAGCTATGCTCAACTATTTCAAAGAAAGAGATATTATGGTAGCTACTGTTGATATCCAATTGTCTTGTGAAGTGCTGTGTTGCTTTTATTGTTCTGTTCTGATCTGCTTTGTTCTGTCCCCTTTGTTTTATCCTCTGTAAAATTTTAAAAAAATCAACAAGTTAAGAAGCAAATGAAACTGGCCATATTGATAGAATTGTAGAATAGTGGAGACATTAGAAAGAACAATATGACATTTGCTCAAAAAATCAAAATAGAATAACCTTATGATTCAGCATTTCCAGTTCTGAGAATATACTAAAATTAATAGGAATCAGAATCTTGAAAAGATCACTGGACATCCATGTTGATAGTAGCCTTATTCATAAGAACCAAGGAATGGAAAAACACAGCTGTCCCTGAACAACTAAGTAAATAAACAAATGTGATTTAGGTATAGATAGATATAGACAGAGAAATAGACATAAATGTAGATGTAGATATATGCATAGACAAAGATATTATTCAGTCTTAATAAAGAAATACAGTCACGTACTACCACAAACATTCTCTCTCACATATACTACAAAGTTATATACTATACTAAATGAAGCAAGTTGGTTACAAAGTGATGCTAATTATATGGAATCTGATCAAACACATTGAGGTTAAAAATTTTATGACAGTTTTCAGACACACAGAGTACAATGAGGGGTATTTTAGTGCTCATTAGAGGTTCAGTTTTCCAAGATAAAAGAGTTACTCGTATTGGTTGCACAATAATGTAAATATACTTAGCAATACTGAATCATACATTTCAAATAATTAGAGCATTAAATTTTGTGTTCATTATTTCTTTTTATACTTTTTCCTGATACTGGCTATTAAAGAGCTATAACCCCAGCCCTTTCTATAATTTTTTTTTTTTTTAAGTTTTGAGACAAGTTCCTGTTAGGTGGCTGAGTTTCCCAGACTGGGCTCAAATTTGCAACTCTCATGTTTCAGCCTCTAAAAGTTATGGAAATATAGGATTGTAATATCACATCCAGCTTCTCTGAATAAAAATATACTGTACATTTGAAAATTAATAAATGAATTTCAAATGTTCTCTCTACAAAAATTAAATACTATTGGAACAAGTTGATATATTAACAAGCTCGATTTACTTAATCCACATTTTATTCTTAAGTCAAAACTTCACTTTGTATCCCATAAATACATGCAACTATTATTTATAAATTCACAATTAAAAAGTAACTTTTAAAAAGTAAATATACATGAATATTAGAATTAAAAGAATAAATAAATGTTGATGAAGCCAAGCAATTTTAAGATAATTCTAGAGATATGATGAACTTTGTGTATTTTTCTTGGTTTTTAATGTGATTCTTGTGAATGACAGTGCATTTTTTATATTTATTAATATTAGGTGATTATTTATATAAGCTAATTTAAAACTTTCCCTTGAAGATATATAAATTTCAGTACTAGAATTAATCATTAAAATATATTGTCCTTTATTTTGTAAATTTGCTTTTCTGTTTATGCTTAATAAATATATACTTATGTGTGGACACAATTAATTGCATCCATATAACATGATGTTTGTAACTGGACCTTTAAAACTGGTGATAAAATGATATCCATAAGCCTGCATACTTGCTTTGTTCAGAGACAATTGCTTAATTTTAATTGTACAAAAAAGGCTTTTATGTGGTCTTTTTCAATAATATTCTTTATATAATGCCTACATTTTGTGGTGTTTTACAAGTTCCATGCATGATTCTTTTCATTGGCTTCTTAAGAATCAGTATAAAAGCAGAATTGCCAATTCTTACATAAATTATTTAAACCCAAATGAAATTTTGCTGGCCAAGTACATAAGAAGTCTAAGATGGTTGAGTTCTCTGGAAAGTTCATATTATTATTGGGTAGAGCTTATTGAAACAGAGAAATCATTTTAGTACAATTTCCAGGCTATTTTGTAGAAAATGATTTTGTGGTCATACAAAACAATGTTTTTCAGGAACAATTTGATAACTACTGTTCTCTCCCTTTCCTTTTTTCTCTGCCTTTTCCAGAACCATACTATTCTTCTTTGTTGTTACCACAATACAGTGAATCTCAGTAAAAGCAAAAAGAATTTGCCATTTAAAATTTGTATAATTTGTTGTCATTAGTAGCATGCAATTAATAATGGATTTTTAGCTACAGTGGGATTATATTATTTACAAAGACAAGCTATATTTTATGCAAGTTCCTTCAGCATGCTTACAGAGAATTTGACTGGTTACATGTTACATCCAGTGATGAAGGGAATTTGTCATTTAAAGCATCCTCAATCTGAATGGGTATAATTTTCAAAGACAACAGTGGGAAAATGGGTGTAGTACTGGAAGTTGATTGTGGAGAAAAATGTTAGCTAAGGATTGCATAACTTGGTCAGTGCTCAGTGACATTTGCAATCACAGCTCCCTTTTATACATGAACATGATGTTGTCAATTTTTTATAGAAAATGATCAGATTAATGTAACTGTTACTAATTCTTTCATTTGAGAACAATGTTATGCCATGGATAAAATATTGGAGGGAATAAGACTTTACTACCCACTAACTTAATTTTTAATCCTTCTTTTTACAAGGGTTATTGATGCTTAAGGTATTGTTTTACATTTTGTCAAAATAAACATGAGTAAGAAAAACAGATATCAAACACATTGAAAAGAACCATGTCCTTATTGACTAGGATGATTGTGAAGTACCATTTAAAAAGACTTATTTGAAGTAAGTGAGAAGGGTAACTCTTAACACCTGTAAAATGTTCTAGATGGGCAATAACTAGTGCCAAAATCTTGAGGTGAATCCCTTATGTTATATTTGAGAAATAGCAAAGGGGTTAGCAGAGCTGGAACACAAGAGACAATTAATGGACTATATATAGCATTGTAAACTATAGCAATGTTTGAAGTTTATTCTATGAAAAAGGACAAATGTTTCCCAAAAAAATGTTAACTTACATCAAAAGATCATCCTGTTTTGTGTCTTTTTATGTGCAGAAAAGGCAAAAGAACATAGGATGTTATTATTATAGTTTCCTATCTGGAAAAGAATGATGACTTTGACCAGTAAATTAGTAGTAAAAAAGAGAAGGAGAGAGACTATCCATGTCAACAGGTTTGCTAAGAGTTTAGATCTAGAGCATGAAAATAGAATACAAGGCTGCTTGCAAGCTTTTGTCCTGAGTAAATGGAAGTCCTAGGTCTCAAATGTTAAGATGAAGAAGATGAGTGAGGAAAGCATTTGGGGAAGAAAACCAGAGAACTGGCCTTTGAGTGTGATGCATTTGTGCTACAGTGTTCGATCTATTTTATCATGAAGTCACTTAGGAGTAGATAAATCATAGATTTTAGGGAAAATAGTATTCCAGGTAAGAGATCTGTATTTTGTTAACTACCAATTTATAGGTAGTGTTATGATTTAGATATAGAATATCCTCTAAAAGCCTCATGTGTTCAAAAGTGGGTCTTTTGGATGATGAGCAGCTCATGGAGGTACTATAGCTAATTGCTGTTAAGTTGTGGGGCTTAGTTGCAGGTTGGTCACTGTGGCATAATCCAAGGTGTGTTTTTTTGCTCCCCTGTTATACTCGACTGCCTGGCCTCTGTGATATGGGCAGCTTCCCTTCCCTATGCCTCTCTGCCATGCCTTTTTGTACTATGGAACTAAAAGAATAAAGACTGGAACCATCAGCCAATATAAATCTCTTTTGAGTTGTGGGTGTCTGACATTTTATACCCCAAATTAGAAAGTAACTAAAAGGTGGCATGTTAGTTTTCTGTCCTTGTGCAAAATACTTGAGATAATTGGCTTCAGAGGAATAATATGTATTTGGGCTATGGTTTCAAAGATGTCAGTCCATGTTCACCGTCGTGTTTCTTTGGCTATGCAGCACAGTATAACATGGTGGCAAAAGCATGTGAAAGAGGAGGCCATTCATTTTACAGTGTTCAGGAAGCAGGGAGAGGAAGAAAAGAGGGCAGGGTCCCAATGTTCTCTTCATGGAAACTGTCACAATATATAATTCCTTTCTACTGGGCCTTACTTCCAGTTTTCACTGCCTTCCAGTAGTGCCACAGAGTTGAGCAAGTTTGAGTCTGATAAAAGGATGCATCTCTGGAGGGCACAGGGCACATGAAAGCTAAACTACTATGTTTCTTACCAAGTCTTAAGTCTTTAATCAAGACTTAGTCCTTAGTATTCTTGAGAAAAGGACCATTTTACTAATTCAAACACTTGTCTTATAAGCAAGCAGAAAATTCAGAGATCACTAAAGTTAAGCAAAGAGAACATCACTGTATATCTATTGACCACTGTGCTTGGATCCAAGTAGGCTAATCATGGAAGCCTTTGTGGGGAGCATTAAAAGAAAGATAAAGAGTGATGGAGAAAACAAATAAATGTAATTTGGAGAAATTTTGCTTTCAAATATAGCAAAGAAGATGATGGAGTATAAGGAGGCAGATATTACTATCAATATAAAACAGAATAAAATTATGTTTGTCAATGGGCAGAGAAAATATACAAAGTAGAAAAGTAAGAGAACAATTGCTATCCTAGAGCTTTCAAGATAGGATGGGTCCTATTTAAAATTAGATCAAACAAATTCAGGAACAAAGATGTATATGCTATCATGAATAACTGAGGAACATTTGATTTAAGACTGCAATTGTAGAGAAAAAGAATGATTTGAAAGACCAATGGAAATTATTTTTTGAATACTTTCTCAGCAAACTAAAAACAAATCATTAACGTAGAGGAGTTAGGAGTTTATGGGGTTTTATTAGAGAAGAAATAAAAGAATATTTACCAAGGAATGTAGAAAGTGAACGGAATAGGTATATTTATAGGCCTACAAAAAGTTACTTTCTGTAAATGTAAAATTATATCTCTATTCATGGCCTAGTTCTTCAAAGGCATATTCATCTGCCTTGATTCAGACGCAGAGTAGGTGGATCAGGATTTAGCCAGGCAGATATAACAGAGGATTTATGTAATGGAGTAAGTGCAATAATCTAAGCAGTTGTGTGGAGAAAAACTGAACATGCACTGGAGGAGGGACAAGAAAAAGACTGTACAAAACAATGAAAATAAAAAGACTCAACCTCTCTTGTCAAATAGTTACAGGAGTTTAAGTATAGAATTAGTAACTCTTGCAATTTAGATCACAGGGCACAGAGACCTGAATGCTGGCATTTGAGATTAACTTGGTGATGCAGTTATTAGTAGTTCTAATTAGAGGATCACTAAATTGAAGCCATTTTTAGTACATTTTAAATACAATGTGAAAAATAGGGGAAAGAAAGCTCAAGAAGCCAGAGAGAGGCAATGGAAACACAGTAGACTGTTATGATGGATAAATTGTGTCAACTTGAGAAGTGTAGAAGTTTAAGAGACTCAGCAGGGAGCCAGGGTTCTTATCTGTAAATATCTACAACCTGTGCAAGAGCTGGGCACAGAGGTGGTGTGAGTGTTACACAAGCCCTGCAGGAGAGGGTAGCCTGCATAAAACATAAGGGAAGAGAAGAGGCTTGTTCTCTATCCCTTTTGCTCTTGCTGTTTTTTCTGGCTGCTGACTTGAAGTGTGGCCCCTGTGCCAGGCCATCCAGCTTGAAGACAGCCGACCACGGATCAAAACCTCCACAAACAGTTCCTATTCTTAATTTTGGGAGTCAAGCATTTTTGTCCCAGCAAGGAGAGAAAAGTAACCAAGACAGAGACCTAAACAAATCAGGGAGGAAACCCTTGTCTTGAGATGATTGCCTTTGGAAGGGATCACACTCACTGGACCTGAAACGTACATCTGAATTTATGGAGAAATTCTAATAGATCCATGTAATTCAAAGTGTGTAACAGGCTGCTAAATGAGAACTCAAAATATAATGCTCAAAACTCAAAACCATAGTTATGTGGTTGGGGCAAAAACTAGTTTGGAATAATCCAGGGACTAGACGGGAAATAGGAAAGAAGAGGCAACGAATGCCAGTAACTCAAGCAGTTTGCCTGTGAAGGGATAGAGATGAATGGAGAAAGAATTGACATGGGGTTGAGAGGAGTATTTCTCTATAGGCAAAAAGATTGTTCAGTTAAAATACTGATGTAATGTAATTAGTAATGGAAGATCAGAAAAAAGGAGGAAGTTGTTGAAGTGAAAAAGTCTCGAGGGAAAGTCACTGTCACTGTGGCTAAATCCAGGTCTGAGCGTGGTGTTTTAGTCTGACTCCTAAATCTGGGTTTTCACCCAAAATGACACAAAAACTGAAAGAGAAGTAGAGACCATTAAAGCACTTAAATTCAGGGAAGTCATATTATTTTAAAAATATCCCTTGGGGTAGATGTGAAGTTATAGACAAATGAGACACTTTGAGATAAACTCCAGAAATTTTTTTTAGTGGGTGTGTTTGTTATTTTAGTTAACCAACTGCACACAAATATTAACAGACGTGAACATTGTTCAAGGCAATAAATACACTTTGTTTTATGTCTTCACTGGAAATAATTTGTATTTATTCATAAATAGAAAAAAGTCATAAATTATAGCTGCCAAAGCTTTTGCCACAATGATATGTGCATTGTCCCTATCTTCTTAAATCTTTTACAAGTCTTATTCTAGCATGCACAGCTGCTAAATCATTATCCTCTGCCTGAGTAATTGTTGCAGATGTTCCTACTGATTAATAAGGAACAGCTATATTTATGGTGGCTTCAGCATGGCAGCTACTCTGTTGCTCCTAGGACAAAGGACACTGTGGTTATGCTAGAATAGGAGGGCTCCTGGTTACTGACATTATTTGCTACTTTAGATCTGAAGGGCTGGTTCCTTTCCAATTCTGCTTTCTCTTGCATGCTGAAATGATTGTACCTTAATACACACACAAGGGGCATCTTATAGGAGGAATATAGTCACATTACCTTCTAGCATATCAAATAGTGCATGTATGTTTTTCTTTTTCCTAATTTCAAATACAAAACACCTAGAGAATGAGTCAAGTTCTGAAGTTGATTTTAAGATATATAGCAGTTGGAATCTTATTGTCTCATTACTAGAAAAAAAAGAACTGTAAAAAATGTTTTTTTAAACCAATATGGCAGCTTTCTCTAAGTCAGTGTTCTTCAGTAATTTTTTCTCATCGTCATCCACTTAAGAAAAATTGAATACTAAGGAATACAATTTTGCCTAACGATTACAACACAAAAGGTTAAAATACATAAAATACATAAATATATAAAATACCATTTGTCGGGAGAACAAATTAGGCCCTCGCTATGAACTAAACTGGATCAGAATGGACCAGTAGATTAGTCCAGTGATAAGTTCATAGCTGACTTCCCGTTAGTAGGTGGCATCTTGTGGGGCCTTCATTCTCTCTGCTTCCTACAGCCACGAAAAGAGCTACTTGTCGTCTTGCATGCTGCCCAAGGGAGCCACCTGACTATGGACTAAAACATCTACAAAATGAGCTAAAAATCTTTGCTCCTCATATTGTGATTTCCAAGTATTATGTCCTAGTGATGAAAAAAATAACTAAGACAACCTCTTTGAGGAGGTCTCTGTTACTTAGTAAATCATTTTCAACTAAAATTTATGGTCATTAATTTCTAGGGATTACCTCTTTACGAGTATAGTAATATTTTAAGGATGGGATCACAGATGATTTTTGATCATACGTACCATGTATAGATTGCTGATTAAGCATTAGGGAGATATGCAGAACCTGTTTCTCATATTAGAGAGAGGGAGACTCCATAAAGCCAGTAGAGTGAGAGGAAAGCGAGATTGGAATAATGATACAAACACCAGCTGTAGCATTCACAGGATGGCAGCCGTATTATTAATTGTGTATACTTGAACTAGTCCGTTGACTCTTTGAGCCTTGTTTCCTCATTTCTATAGGACAGGAGCAAGAGATTTTCAGAAAATTTAAATTTAAACCCGAAATGACACAATACAGATAGTATCAATTCTAATGTGCCAAGCACTGGGTAAGCATGTACTATATAACATAGTTAGCAACTTTAGAGCAAGGGAAGGATGGAAGGAAATGGAAAATGCAGAGCAGTGGAATTTAGGAAATAAACCATGTCAGAGGCTGTGATGTCCCTGTCCTTCCAGTAGGTTACAGAGCTGGGAAGCCAGGAAGGGAAGTGCTACTCTCCAGGCAGCCATGCAGGCTACAGGGGCTGGGGGCAGGATCAGAAAAAGAGCTTGGCACACATCCAGCCAGAAGAGCTGTGCAGAAAAGGGAACCTGGGAGGAATCGAGATCACCTTTGTTCCAAGGTGGAAGAAGAGAGGTTAATGAGAGGATAATATTGAGAAATTATTAGGAATACATAAAGTGACACAAACAAGGAAAACACAATGTAGTTCGGCACTTTTTTGATGGAACCTGGTGTAAAAAAATGTTGCTTTTCATAGTGTTAATTAGGAATTGAGGAAATTGAAGTGAATTCAGTGTATTGTTGACAACAAGGTTGTAGCAGAAGCAGCATCTGCTCTAGTCTGTGGGGATCCCTTGTGGGCCCTGAGTTTAGCTGAAATCCCAGTGAACTCTTCCAACCCAGCAGTTTAATCATTTAATCCAACCCAATCCTAAGAGGCTGGCCTGCTGCCGTCTATCAAGCAGGCATCACTTGGCAGCCATCACCTGGCTTTTGCCTGTTGGGCGCTTTCCTGTGTTATTTACTTTCTATGTCATGGGCTTGGTGTTCTGGCATGTTCAGTGCTCAACATAATCCCTGGATTTAATGCCCCTGCCTGAAATAAGGATATCTATAAATTTGGCTGATAGCATTTCCAGGTTACAGATTAAGAGTCTATGAAAGAGGAGGAGACAGGCAATTGTCATCACTGGGTAGCAAATGGACACATTTAGGCAAAGCTAACAGTTCCTTTGGCATCATGTAAAAGTACTGAAAAGAGCTGTCCAGGTAATGAAGCAAGTCTGTGCACCTGAGTAGTTAAAAATTTTATGGCTTGTGAAATGCTTAATATTTCATTCTTTTTCCAGAAATAATAGTTTTCATCTATTGTACTTGCTTGATTATAACTTTATACTTTTGGGGGAGGGAAGAGTAAAGTAAAAAAAGAATTTATTGATGAATCAAGGGACTTACTCAATTCTTGCAAAACCAAAGTTAAAAGCAGGAGCATTGTAAAGCAAAAACATGTTCTTGGAATAAAAGGGATGTTTTTTTAAAATTTGGGAAATGCCTAATAGAATAGTGGCTAAAACAGGGCTCTGGGATTAGATATTTATGTTTGAATTCTAGCCAGCAACTTAATAGCTACATAAACTCAATCATATATTTAACCATTTTTTCACCTATAAAATGGAGTATTTTTACCTGACTTCTCATAGGACTATTGTGTTATATTTATTTAATAGAATTAAAATGATTAAATAGGCTAGATATACAAGAGACATAGCAGAGATACTGTGATAAAATTAAGATTGGCAGTTTGGAATCTTTTTGAATGTGGTGAGATTCCTAGAAATCCCATACATAGAGTTTGAGAATCAGTGAAATAATGTACACTATCTGCAGTGAATAGCATTTAAGTTTATATCAATTACTTAATGCATAAATCAAACACTGGAAGGACTGTTGATATCTGAAGGAAGCTAGCATGTAAACAGTTAATGTCATCAAATAACATGCTTAAAAAATACCCATTAAGAAGTTAAAGAACAATGTAAAGTTTGTACACCATTGTACTATGCATTCAAGCAAAAAAAAAAATTGAAAATATTTTACTTCCAAACTTTAGTTTGGTGGACTGAAATGATAGATCATAAAATGTTGCCTCTTTTACTTTTCTAAATCATGATTTATTCAGTTATAAATTATGGTAATTAGGACAGGGATTTAGCTCAGTGGCACAGTGCTTGCCTGGTAAGCATGAGGTCCTTAGTTCAATACCTGATTCTACTCCCCCCATAAATGAGGGTAATCACTTTTAAATTTTTTCAAAAATGAATAGTACTAGCTGTATGCTTTAAAGAAACCAATCACTTTACAATACATTGATCAACAGTTACCTGATGATGATTTTTAAATCTTATCTTTAAACGAGCCCAAATTTAATCTGGAAATGTGCACATCTAGCACAATCATTTAAATTGGAGCTAGTATTACTTAACCACATTTTCAATCTGCTTTTCACAATAAATGGACTTGAGGTTAGAGATTTTTTTCCTTTTAAATTTTATTTTAAAGAAAATAAAACAAAAGAAGACAGAGCAAAGGAGATCAGAACAGAAAAATGTAAGCAACATAGCACTTCACAACAAGATATTAACAGGAGCTACCATAATGTCTCTTTCTTTGAAATAGTTGAGCATAGCTTCACACACAATAATATTAAACATAACAAAATAGTATAAAACCATTCAAGAGAATGAAAGTATTACAGGGCATTCTGAACCAAATAACAGAAAATGAACAATGGCTACTATAATATCTCATTTTCCATACAGAATTTGTTTATACTATCATGCATGTTAAAATGCAGTAAGACACAATATGATAGAACCAATAATAATAGAAGAACAAAAGCATGGTAGGATGTCAAAGCAAGATAATATTAAGCCAGCAATGGCTGCCATAATGTCTCGTTTTCTTCAGAATAGCTGTTCATGCCATCATACATAATAAAATCAATCAAAACAGAATAAAACCATTCCAACTAATGAAGGAAAAGATTATAAGACTTCAAAACAATGTCATAGGGAATCATGATTACCATAAAATCTATGTACTATTACTATTTCTTACACTAGGGAGAGTATACAGTATTTACATGTGAGCTTGATTTATTTCGCTTATCAGTATGGTCTCAAGTTGTATCCATTTATTTATAAATATCTCCATGTGATCATTCTTTATAGCTTAGTAGTACTCCATTATATAAAAATACAACTTTTTTATCCATTCCTCAGTTGATGGGCACTTAGGTTTTTTCCAAGGTCTGACTATTAAAAATTGTGCCACTGTAAACATGGGTGCACATATATCACTGTAGTATGATGTCCTTAATTCTTCTAGGAATATGCCTAAGAGTGGAATGGCTGGGATAAATGGGACCTCCAACCCCAGCTTTCTGATGAATCTCCAGATTGACCTCCACAGTGGTTGCACCAGTCTACACTTCCACCAAAAGTGCAGAAGAGTTCCTTTGTCCCCACAGCCTCTCCAGCATTTGTTGTTGGTAGTTTTGTTGATCCTGGCCATTCTTTCTGGAGTGAGATGGAACCTCAGTGTGGTTTTAATTTGCATTTCTCTAATGACTGATGATGATGCGCATTTTTTCATGTATTTACTTGCCATTTGTATTTCTTCATCTGAAAACTGTGTATTCATTTCAGATGTACATTTTTGGATTGAGTCTTTGAATTTTAGGGGTTTGATCTTTTTAAATTCTTTATATGTTCTAGGAGAAGTCCTTTGTCTGAGGGACAGTTCACTAAGATTTTTTTCCCAGTTTGTCGGTTTTCTTTTTCAATGCTAGAGATTTGTTTTGACATTCAGAAACTCTTTAATAAGACGTGATCCCAGCTATTGATTCTGGGAAGTATTTCTGGTGCAGTTTTGTTCTTGCTCATGAATTGTCTACCTGTCCCATTGTCTTCAAGATTTTTACCTACTTTTTTTTCCAATGGATTTAGTGTTTCTGTTTGAATATTTGAATCTTTGATCCATTTAGATTTTAGTTTAGTACATGGAAATAGGCATGGGTCTAATTTTAGTTTTGGGCATTTGGATAACCAGTTTTTCCAGCACCATTTATGAAAGAGACTGTCGTTCTTCCAGCAAACATGCTTGGCCCCTTTATCAAAGATAAGGTGGTCCAGTGAGTTCATAATTGTATCTTTTAGTCTATTCCATTGATCTTCGGGTCTATTTTTATTCCAATATCATGCTGATTTTATTACAGTAGCTTTGTAGTATAACTTCAAGTCAGGGATTGTGATGCCTCCTGCCTTGCCTTTGCTGTTTAGAATTGCTTTTGTCACTTCTGGTTCCAGATGAATTTTAGGAGTGATTTCGCTAGATCTATGAGGTATGTTAATGGTATTTTCATTGGGATTTCATTGAATCTGTATTACAATTTTGGAAGAATGGCCATTTTCACAATATTTACTCTTCCTATTCATGAACAAGGGATGTCTTTCCATTTTCTGAGGTCCATTTTGATTTCTTTTTCAGGGTATAGTAACTTTCCCTGTATAACTCTTACTTCTTTCATTATATTAATTCCTAAGTATTTCATTTTTTTGGATGCTAGTGTGAAGGCTGTGGCTTATCTTACTTCTCTCTTGGTGATTTTGTTTTTAGTGTATAGGAATGCTATTGATTTTTGAGTATTAACTTTGTATCTAGCTACATTGCTGAATTTATTTATTATATCTAGGAGTCTTTCCATGGAGTTTTGGGGGTCTTCTATGAAGAGTATCATGCCATTTGCACATAATGATAATTTAACTTCCTCTTTCCCTATCTTTACTCCTTTTATTTCTCTCTCTTGTCTAATTGCTCTGGTTGGAATAGGAGTGGTGATAAGTGGCATCCTTGTCATGTGCCTGATTTCAAGGTAAAGTCTTTCAGTTTTGGGCCATTTAATATGATGCTGGCTATTGGTTTGTCATAGATGGCCTTTATCATATTGAGTTAAAGATCATCTATTCCAATTCTCTGTAAGGTTCCTTTCATGAATGAGTGTTGGACCTTATCAAAACCTTTTTTCTGCATCTATAGAGATGACCATGTGATTCTTACTTTTGGCTCTATTGATATGGTGGATTACATTTATTGATTTACAAATGTTGAATTGTCTCTGCGTGCCTGGGATGATTCCCACTTGGTCATGGTGGATAATCTTCTTGATGATTTGCTGCATCTTGTTTGCCAATATTTTATTGAGAATTTTTGCATCTATGTTCATTAGGGGGATTGGCCTGTATTTCTCTTTTTTAGTTGGGCCTTTCTCAGGTTTTGGTACTAGAGTGATATTTGCTTCCAGAAATGACTTAGGGAGAATTGCTTCTCTTTCAATTTCATTGAAGAGTTTGAGAAGTGTCAGCATTAATTCTTTTTGTATTTCTTGTAGAATTCCACAGTGAACCCATCTGGGCATGGGCTCTTCTTTGTTGGTAGGGAGTTAATTACATTTTCAATTCCATTAATAGAAAGTGGGATATTCAGCAGTTTTACATCTTCTTGATCTACCTTTGATGGTTCATGTTTCTAGGAATCTGTCCATTTCCTCTGTGTTATCGAACCTATGAGAGTAGAGGTTTTCAAAATAGTTGTTGATGATCTTCTGTATTTCCACAGTTGGTAGTGAGTTCACCTTTTACATTCTGTATTGCATGAATTTGACTCTTTCTTTCCTTTTTGTAAATTAGGTTGGCTAGGGGCTTATCAAATTTTATTCTTTCAAAGAACCAACTCTTTGATTTATTGATTCTATGTATTGTTTTCTTAGTCTCTATTGCATTAATTTCTGCTCTGATCTTTATAATTTCCTCCCTTCTTTTAGCTTTGGGCTTGGCTTGCTCTTCTTTTTCTAGATGTTTGAGGTATAATATCAGGTTGCTTATTTGTTTTTGTTCTGTTTTCCTAATGTGGGAACTCAGTGCAATAAATTTTCCTCTGAGGACTGCTTCCATTGCATCCCACAGGTTCCAGTAAGTTGTATTTGTATTTTCATTTGCTTATAGATATTGTTTAATTTCTTCTTTAATTTCCTCTGTGACCCACTGATTGCTCAAGAGTATATGATTAAATTTCCATGTGTTTGTGGATTTTTGCAGTTATTTTATCATTAATTTCCAGTTTCATGGTGCTATTTTCCTAAAACAAGCATGGGATAATTTCAATTCTTTTGCATTTACTTAAATATGTTCTGTGGGTTAGTATATGGTCTATTTTAGAGAATGTCCCATGTACTGCTGTGAAGAATGTATATTCTGATGTTGTTGGATGGAACACTCTGTATACATCTATCAAATCCATTTGTTCACAGGTGTGATTCAGTTCTGTTATTTCTTTGCAGATTTTCTATCTAGCTGATCTATCTTTGTGTCAATGGTGTGCTAAGATCTCCTGTTATAATTGTGTTATCGCCTATTTTATTTTTCATTTCTGTTAATACTTGCTTTGTGTAGTTGGGTGCTCTGTAATTTGGTGCATATATATTTAAGATTGTTATCTCTTCCTCTGGAAGTTTTCCCCTAACTAGTATGTAATGACCTTGTTTATCTCTTCAGACCATTCTTGGTTTGAAGTTCACAAGGTCTGCAAACAAAATAGCTACCCCTGTTTTTTGTTTGTTTGTTTTGTTTTGTTTTTTAGTTCCTGTTGCATGGAGTATTGTTTTCCATCCTTTGACTTTCAGTCTATGACTTTTCCTTCTGAGTTAGATGGGTTTCTTGTAGACAGCATATGGTTGGACATTGTTTCTTGATCCATTCTGCCAGTCTATTTCTTTTAATTGGTGAATTGAGGCCATTTACATTAATATAACTGTCATATATTGGTTTATTGTTGACATGTTATCTTTCTGGTATTGTATCTTTACCTTTCTATTCTGTTTAATTGTCTGTCTTGCTTAGTGTTTTTTTTTTCCTATGTGTATCTAGAATGTCTTTCAGTATTCTTTGTAGGGTTGGTTGGGTGATCATGAAGTTCTTCAGCTGTTCTTTGTCATGGATGTATCTTATTTCTCCATCCATTTTGAAGGACAGTTTTGCAGGGTACATCTTCAGTTTGGGTTGGAATTCTTTTTCCTTTAGATCTGAAATATTTCACCTCATGCTCTTCTTGACTTCATTGTTTGTGTTGAGAAGTCTGCTGTGATTCTGTTAGGCTTTCCTTTATAGGTGATCTGTCTTTTCTTTCTAAAAGCTGTTAATATTCTGTTCTTTTTTGGATTTCTGGGATGGTGATTATTATATGTCTGGGTGTAGTTTTATTTTGATTATGGCTATTTGGAGTTCTATACACTTCACTAATCCATATGTCAGTTTCCATTCTCATATTTGGGAAATTTTCAGCTATTACTTCTGTAAATAGCCTCTTGATATCATTTGTGTCCCCTTCTTTTTCATTTAGCCCTATTAATCTTACGTGGTTTTTTTGCATCATCTTGCAGCTGTTTAATTGTTATTTCCTGATTCCTTGCTATTTTTAAAAGATCTTTCCTTTCCTGTTCACTAGCTGCAATCTTATCTTTGAGGTGTGAAATTGTATCTTCACTTTTATTGATGTGGTTTTGGCAACTTCCAATAGACTTTTTGATTTCCTGTATATCTCTTTGAACATGCTTCATGCATTCTGTTTGTTTCTTATACTGTTTATTCAGGGATTCTATATTTTTGCTTTGTCCCTCTAATTTTTTAACTGTGTCTTCTTTAGATGCGTTCAGTATTTCTTTCACTACTTTTATCATTTCTTCTTTTACCTGGGAGAATATTTCTGATTTGTTTTCCTTACAGCTTACCAGAGTTGCTTCTTTATTTCAGTTGATATCATTTCAGGAATTTCAGGTGTATGGCTTATATTTCCTTCTATGTACATGGCTCCTAGGCTTTCTCGGGATGGGCTGGAGGTTTGAGATTGCATTTTAGTCTTTCATCTTGTCATTTTTCTATGTTTCTGTGTTCAAGCAATGTTCCAAAGCTTCCCCTGGGCCTGTTGGAAATCATCTCCTGTGCCCTCTGCCCCCGGGACTGAATGAAGGTTGCTGAGCATGGTCCAGTCAGGCCCACAGGACCTCTTGAGCCAAGTCCAGTGTTTTAGGAAGCTAGGCAGGCACTCAACCACTGGGAGCAATGGTTCCAAATTCTCTGCGGGCCAGTGCTGTTGGGGTGGAACTCACCTCATGTGGCCTTGCTCTCCAGATTGTAAGAAGTTCTCTGGGTGTGTTCCTGAGGTTAGAGATTTAAAAAAAAATTTCTTTTGTGAAATAAAGAAGAATGACAATTAAAAGGATAATTCATTATTAATATTGAGTTAATATGGTATAGTATACACACAGAAGTCATATTTCCAGATTCAGAGTATAAACTCACCATTTGTCACCACAATATTATGAGTAATTTAGTTAAACTCCTTCATTTTTCAATTTCATTACTAGTAAAATGAAACTAATAATAGTACTTAGTGTACCATTGTTATGAGTTTCTTTTGTTTTGTTTTTGTTTTTTGAGATTTTTAAAAGAAATATATATGCAATATTCTTAGAACAGAGCTTAGCCTATAGTCTATGCTTTGTGATACTCTGATAATGGCTAGTTCCATCAATGCAATCACATTATCACTCAATTTTATTCCATTTTATACACATGTTTTATATTTATATTTATATATATATATATATATATATATATATATATATATATTATCTTTACCCATTCATCTGCTGATTCTATCCCACAAATAATTATCTATGTTGATTTCATAACCAATCTATTGTAAATAATGTGCAGTAAACATAGACATGAAGATATCTTTTTTGAAATGCTGATTTCATTTCCTTTAGCTATATACCCAACAGTGGAATACTTAACTCATATGGTAGATTCATTTTTAGATTTTCAATGACCCTCTACACTTTTCTCAATAATGACTATACTAATTTACATTTCCACCAATACTGCATGAGATTGTCTCCATTTTTCAAATCTTCACCCACAGATAGTATTATTGTTACTATTATTCTTAATTTTTTTTATTACAGCTACTACAACTGGAGAAAAATAATGTCTCACTGTGATTCTGATTTTCATGTTCTTATTGATTATGGTATTTTCTAATGTTATTTTTAAATATCATTAATTTCCTTCACTTAATTTATTTCTTGATATTTTATAATACATTATTGTAGCTATTGTTAAGATTGGTTTTTTTTGATTTCTAACTCAGTAAGTTTGTTATTATGTACAAAAATGAGAGCAATTTTTCAATCTCCTCTTATTTGGTCTTCTTTCATGCAACTTTATGGAATTTATTAACTATTTGTAACAGTGATTTTTATTTCATAATCAAATGTCCTTCTTTAACTATAGTCATGTCATCTGCAGAAAGGGATAAATTGATTTCTTTATCTATTTGGATACATTATATTAAATGAAGTAACACAGGCATGTAAAGAGAAACACATTTTCACTAACAAGTGGAAGGTTAAAAAGGTAGTTTCCCATAAGAGGAGAATAAAATAGTCTTCACTAGGGAAAACAAACCTAAAGGAAAGTAGGATATGTGTGTCAAAGTATAATTGTAAAGGAGGAAAACATGCCAGTGTTTTATAATATAACTTGGCTAGAGTTCACAACAATCTATCTCCTACAAAGAACTAGAACAGAGGAGCTCAAAACTTCCCAAGTGGAAGAAACAATTTTTAAGGAGGCAGAAATGCTAATTACTTATATTTAATCTTTTCACATTGTATATGTCTATCAATCTTTACACTATATCCAAAAAACATATACAATGATTGTGTCAATTAAAAAATAATAATAAAGAGGAATAAATATTACTTTAAATTAATATAACTTTAGAATATATTGCTTTGAAAACTAGTAGAAAAAAAATTGAAAGTATTTTTAATAAGAATAGTAAAAGAAATTATCATATTTTCAGACAAAGTTTGAATAATTCAAATGGAACAAAAATAATTACTCTTTCTAAAATAGTGTAAAATAAACTAAAAAACCTATTCACTTTTCAAAAAGAAAAACTGAAAAAATTAACTAAAGTTAACTTTAAAGCTAAAGTTTTAAAAGATTTAATAGCCTACAGAGCCTCACACATGATTATTTTTCTTCTACACTTGTCCACAAACTGAAAAGAAAATGAACACCACAGTCATTACTGGGATCTTTTCCAAGAATCAGAAATATTCAAATTGAGAGAGAAATGACTTTGAACATATTGAAAAACCGCTGCTCAACTTTATAATATTAACATATCACTAATAATGGAAGCAGCAGTATACTTTATAAATCATTCCAAAGTATTCAAATTTAGAATTGGGTTTATAATTATAAAACAAATAATCCAACAATTTCCAATGACTGAGTCTGTCCAAATCCTTTGGGCCTTATGCTTATAAAAAATCAGCTCGAGTGAAACACTTGAAGTTAGTACACTCATTCTGTTAAAACTGTCTGTAGTAGAACATTAGTTCATGTAGAAATATATATATTTTTTACAAGTAGACTTAATTATACTTTGTCTCTCTGAGAGGCAAACAATACTTCTTTTCCTGTAGATAAACCATTTGTCTTCCAGTTTTATTCATTTTTTTAAAAAGTATCCAGATTGACAGATAAAAATAAGATTTATAAGATTTATAAATTTTTCACATGGTTTTATCAAACTAAGATTTTTTTCATCTGTTAGTATGAGCTAAAGTTTTGAAAGATTTAATAGCAATGTTAGGTTTACATTTAAAAATATTTTTAAACTGAAATAATAGTTGTTTCATTACAATTAGTATATACACAACTGAACAACAGCATTTTTAGTAATTTGGTTCCAACTGCATCTAAATATAGTATTTAAAATCCACACGAACTTCTAGAAGAGATCATGGTATCTACTACATACAGTGAATTTTATAAAAATAGACAATTTTTAAGCACTCAAATAGTATTAAAATGCAAGTGTTCCATTTTCAATTGTTCATGAAGATGGGCTGATACAGAAAAAGGAAAACAGGCATAAGTTTAGATAAACACAAATAAAGTTGACAATTTGACTTTATTTTGCAACAGTCAAAACACAGACATCATTTAAGATCAGAAAATAATAGGAAGACATGCAATATGACTTTGGGTATAGCTCAGCAGTAAATTATTCACCTAGGATATGTAAAGCCCTGAATCTCTAGGCCCACACAGGAAAGGAAAGGAGGGAGAGAAAGAGGGAGGAAAGGGAAGAGTAAAATTAAGCTTACCAAAAAAGATCTGGTCTTTATTTTTGCTTGGATTAAAGGTCTTCTTGAAACCCTTGAAATGTTATGCCTACTTAGAATAGTTTTGCTTACCATTGGGTAGCAATAGATAATGGAACACTGTGATTTAGAGTGTGGTTTGGACACTGAGGTCTACCTTGGGGATGGCCAACTAAATTGGAAAGACAAAATACCAGTAAAACTCTGGGCATCAAATTGTATTGTGCTTATCTTATTGACTCTACTTTATAGACTTGGTCACAGATCATTTCCAAGAAGTTGGTAGCACTGGCTTTCAACAGAAGGAGTGGAAAACTGGAGTTCTGTCTATGAAATCCTCCTAGATTCTGATGCATGTATCACTCATAGCTGCATCTTTTCACTGGAATAAACTGGGAGCACTAGGATGGTAGAACTCATTAAGTCTTTTGAGTCCTGCTATCATCAAAAATAAGAGGGTGTCCAGAATGTCTTTACTTGCAATTAATATTAAAAGTGAGGTGGGTTGGGGGCTCTTCTCTGCTTGTCAGATTATTTTATGTTTTTCTTCCTTTTTCCATGCTAAAGTCATGCAGGGCAGCCCTAAAGTTCAGAACATAACCTGTATTTCTATTTAATACTATTGTTTCCATTCCAGATATACATACTTACTAATGATCTATGTGACTATAAGATTTATTTATTATGCCTTAGTATGCAATCAAACATAATAGACAATAAAGCTTTTTATTTTAATCTGTTTTCCTTTCATAAAGTTAGAAGCAGGGACTAGGTTTGAATTACTAGAATCAGATTTGTTCAATTTTAGCAGTAAAGTGGTTTGAATTTCTTGATGATTGCCAAAATATCTTTTCTACATATTTGTTTTGAGAGTTTTATTCAGCCCTCTGGATTGACTATTTTTGTATAAACAAGTATTTAGAAACACAATTCTATTGTTTTCTTTTTATAAACCATGTTTTACTTTCATAGGCACACAACATGGTTTAAAAATAAATGCTACTCCTTGTAAAAAAGACCAACTTCATGCTAAGTCGATTTTATTCCTTCACATTAGGCTTTTGGCAACTAAGGTAAACACTTCATTGATTTTATGTCATCATCTCCCAGACAAGAAAACAATGAGCAAATAACAATATGAGCAGCTTAAAAGTTAGTTTTCTAGCAAGAGAGATCAGAAATAAAATTAGAATTATTTAATTTCTACATTTGAAATAATTAAAAATTTAGAATTTAAAATTATTTTTCTATGTAAATAATTTTAAAGAATTTTTGGTATCATGTTTCTTAGAATCTAGTTTTTTAAATATTTACAGAGATGAAAAGATGTTAGCAAAATTCACTTCTTGGGGAGGTTTTAGGGAAAATCTGTCTCTCAACTCTGCCTCTTGTAGATTCTGGTACCTGTGTAACTACCACTTTTGGACATTATCATCATCTTTTCTCTTTTGTGTATATAAAATGCCTTGCTGCCTCCCTATTACAAGAACACATGTTACTGCACTTAGAGTCCCAGAAAATATAGGACAGTTTACTGACCTCCAGATTCCTACCTTAAAATCATAGGTAAAAACTCTTTTATCCATATAATGCAACTTTCACAGGTTTTAGGAGTTAGAGTACATTATCTTTCAGCCTATCTTCCTGTAATAACTTTCAATACCAAATCTTTATAAAAATAATAGCATTAACCATTACTTTTGTGTCCATTTAAGTAATTTTTTAATATAATTTTGTCTGCTTTGTATGGCTTTCTATTGTGAAGGTTCCACATAAGAAATATTTAAGTATCTACTAAGTTAATGAAATATAAATTTTATTAGGGAATAGTCTTGAGAATCAGAGATCTACTTAGATATGCTTATCTGAGAACCTGGTTCTCAAATTATTGCTTAATGAAATATAGATTTTACTTATGATAGAGAAAAAAGAGAGACAGAGAGAGAGAAGACATATCTCCTTTGAGTAACAAAATAAGAGACTCTGCTGATATTTTCTCCAAAAGTACTAAGTAAAGTGTAGGAGAAATAGTTTTTTATCAATATGACTTGTATATTTACCAAATAATCTTATATCAAAAATTTCCTTTCCTTGTTTTCCTAGTCTAATTTTAGACACATTAATCTACCTTTTAATGTTTTAAATTGCCCTTCCAAATTTGAATTAATAAATCTAACAAACTTTGGTAAAATTCTAGTTGTATGATAAAGTATGATTTCAAAAGCACTAATAAAATCTATATATTTTCATATATATTTGCATACATATATATATACACAAATATATATATATATATATATATATATATATATATATACATATACATAGAAATATATCTACTTATTTACAAAGGTCAAAATGTATTCAAAAAGATTGTGCTATATATAAGGGAAAGGAGATTTATTTTCTCATTAATACTAAGGACTAAATATTTTGTTGTTTTGCTATTAAACTATCATGGGTAAACTTATGCCTTCTTTTGCTTGTAGGCCAGATAAAGTATGAAGCTGGAAAAAAAGTGAAATTTATGCACTAAAATTGCCATGAGTTTGACAATCACCATGAATAAGATGATATTCAATGACTTATGTCCATTTACTTTTCTACATGGCTGCCTAAAATGATGACCAGCTTTTATTCCATGGAGATATTGTAAACATTTGTAATCTTCTGAAAGTAGCCAGTATAATGTTTTGATGCCGAAATGCTTCTTCTCTAAGTAGGTTGATTTAGTAGTTGATGTGCAACAGAATCAGAGAATGCTTTAGAGATTGTCTTTTAGTGCTTAACTAAAATACTAAAGCTAAAAGTAACATTGCAATCATTCTGAGTGAACCGCCATATGGGTTTATTAGGAAATTCTCTGTGACTCCCTGTTTACTCTGGTAGCCATTTTGGAAGAGTCATCATGGAAAATGCTACTTAACAGTAGTACAGTTCTGCTCATCAAATTATTCTATGCAGACATCTATCAAGCTAAACTGGAACTATTTTAAAAATTAAAATTCAAGGGCCAGGGTTTTAGCATAGTGGCACAAGCGCCTGCCTGACAAGTGCAAGGTTGTGAGTTCAATACCCAATACAAAAATCAATCAATCAAGCAATAATTAATTAATTAAAAATTAAAATTTAAAAGATTCATTAGAAGCATTATCTAAATAAAATCACAATGGAAAGAGATACAAAATAAGAAAAGACACATTGAAAGAATTGTGAGACAGGTGTGCTTCTCTATTTACACCTTGTACTTTAAAAACCTTATTTAAAAGGATGTTCCGGAAACTACATAGAATTTCAAATTCCAGTGTAATAAATGATGAAGAATTCCAAGAAAACTTCCTGTTATATAACTGTATCTTCATTCAAACACTTCTGAAGTTCTGCTTTTTTTTAAAAAGTGAGGAGAAAACAATGAATTCTCCAGTCCTAACACACTGTAGAAACAGATGAAGACCAATCAATTTGGAAAAGTAAAAGACTAAAGCTTACATTAGCAGGAGAATTGGTCTTTGTCACCTGTTATTCAGTAAAAATCCAAAGGCAAACAAAGGTGTTAGAAAGCTTTGAAAAAAGTTGAGGTGTTCTCTGATTAGAGGCTTTTATATAGAGAAGCTCTAGCACAGCTAGAGAACCGTATATGATTGATTAGTGGAACCTATTTGCTTTCCTTGATTAGTTCTAAGTTGTAAATGGACAGACAAATCAAGGAAACTTTATATTATTAATCACATCCTGCAAGTTTAACTTATAGCTGGCAAGCTTGCTGGACTATTGTTTGTAGATAAGGTGTTCTTTCATTTCCTGGGAAAGTTAGGGGTCAAAGTCTTATTGTTAATATATAGTGTTGCCATTTTCTGTTTATATATTTTTCTTTTAAAACAAACAAACAAACAGCAAACAAATCAAAGTAACATCCTATAATGAGTCAAAGCTGGAACTAAAAGGCAAGGGAATTGTTTTGGTGGGCCCGTGGCTTGAGCAGTTGTGAAGCAGAGAGCCAGAACAGCAGAAAATTTGCCGAAAGTTTTGGAGTTGACCCTAGAATTGGATCTGTCTTGAGAATTCTGAACTTTAGAGGGAAAAAAATTGCAGAAAAAGTAAACATTTGTTTCCTTCCCTAAACACAAACTCTCAAAGACATGGTTAATGTACTCTGAAGCTACTAGCCAAAGAAGAAAAAAAATACTGATTCTCAGTTATTTCTGCAAAATGCCTGGAACATATGACTAAGAAATAAGCTTACTAGCACTGATTATCAAATTTACTAAAATGCAAACAATATTGCAGATACTTTAAGACCACAGTCTCAATACTCATATAAGAAACTTAAAGTGACTACAAATTTTTTTAAATGCAAGACTCACTAAAATATAAAAAAAAAATCAAGAAGCTATCAAAACATATACGCAGAGAGAAAAATGAGGTAATTCTTAAATGGAAAGTACAGTTGTTGCGTCAGAACTCACTAGAAAAAAGCTAATTCAAAGATTAAATACAGCAGAAATAATAATAAGTGAAGAGAAAGATAAAGAGAATATAAGGAATTGTGCAGAGTAGAATGAAATTGAATGCATCTAAACAGAATATAATGAAAAGACTAGCACTCAAGGTTAATACATTTCTAGAACTGTAGAAAGGAATGATTTCTTATACATTAGAACTTCTGCCAGATAGGTAAATAAGTAAAGTATGTACTACAAAGATACTTTTGAAAGAACTCAAGAAAAATTATTTTTAAAATATGAAAAATTTATACTTAAGACATAAAGAAATGATAATTAAGCTAACAGAAGAAAAATAAAGTATGAAATCACTAACTTTGGGTATGATGAATTCCAAGTTATTTTTATGATAATTACAGTGTTTGATGTGAAAATAAGTAAAGCTTTTAAAATTATGTGATTTTAATAAAGTTCAATAAAAGTTGACAGAACAAATATTTTACACCAGACATTGTGAATGAGCATGTGAAATGTATGTTTTTCCCATAATAATAATATAAAAATGTAAGATTGAAATCTCAAATATCTTCATATGAATTTTATATTTATGCATTAGGTTCAATGCATTTCACATTTCTTACATGATCTTTGAATCATCCAGGAATCTTTGAAACATAGATCTACTATTTTTTAACCATGTACGTTAAAAGTTGTAATAGATATGTTTCAAAGTATTACTTAGAAGATATTGAACTTGCAAATAAATTATCTGACTTAACCACTTAAGTATTATTCTGGGAAAAAATTATTTCAGTTTGGAAAAATTGAGCTCAAAACAAAATTTTCAGTGTGATTATACCCAAAATATAGACTTATTTACAACATTTGATGTGAAGGTTAAGGTAGATTGCGAAATTGATTGTTGGAACTGCTGAGGGTTTTAGTTAAGCACACATGTAGATGTATGTTGGTGAATCATGAGGACATGACTTTGGGGTTTATTTCCAGTGTCTCTTCTTTTTCTTCCTGGCATGGTTCCCCTGCTTAGCTTCCCAGCCTTTGTACACTAAGCAGCCTTCTCTCCTAAGCTGTTCCACAGTGATGCTTCTATTGTGAAGCCAGCTGACTAGAATGAACTGTTTGAAACTGCAAGCCAAATAAATCTCTCCTTCATGGGTGTTGGGTGTCTTATTCCAAAAATGAGAAAGCTGATCTTTAAGCTTGACATAAAGACAATTTTCGTAAATCCATCTTTCCTCTTTTTTTTTTGTAGATACACTCAGTATTTCTCTGATCTGAAACTCTAACAAAATGTTGTCAAAATACTCTAAAATTAAAATATCAAGAAAATCATTATATGTATTTATTTTAGAAGTTTTGGTTCATAATTTCAAAATAGCTACCACTCATAATACAAATACTTACTGAGCATCTGCTATGTCAAAGGATGCAAACTATGCCTAATGCCTTACAGTTGCTATCACCAGTAATGCAAACAACAACCCTCTGAGACAAGTATTTTCAAAGGGCTTTTATAATTAATGAAACTGAAGTTTAGAAGATAGAAAAAATTCTTATGACTCATGCATCAGGTGACAGTTCTAATTTAAGTTTCTCTTTCTGACAAAAGTCTATGTTTTTAAGGCCACAATAGGGCTATTTTCTAGATATACAAAATTTATCAGTCAGATTTGTTTTTAGCATCTAAAAGATGCAGGACATCTACTGCAACACTAAATGTTTCGTAGAATTTTTGCAAATAGCAAAATAGCATTGAAAGTAACCATTTTTCTCAATTTATTTCAGCATTATATCCTGTAAAATTAAATATATGTATTCTGTCTGTCTTTCTCTCCTCGCTCTTTCTTGCTCTTTCTCTTTCTTTCATTCTTTCTTTCCAACTGTATACTGTATTTTATTGTGTACATGACAATTTGGATTCAAATAGCTAGAGGTCAGGGATTCTATTTCTGTTTTACTTTAGTAGGTTTCATAATTTCTATAACACAACATGTGCTCAATAATTTTATTCTTAAATATTCTCCATATGTAATAGCTAATGGTTCCATGTACAATGATAGCATTGAGGTATACAGGTGTCCATTTGAAAATCTTTATTATGAGACAACTTCCTTTCAATGCAGCTGCTTTTCAGTAGTTCACTACAATTTTCAGTCACAAGTATAAACAGAAAAACTGTCTGCAAAATTAATTCTTTAATTTTATTTAAAAGCAAAAAGAAAAACAAAAAGCAAGTAAACAAACAACAAACCGAAAACAATAACAATGCGGGCTTTCAAAACAAGATGATAGGAATTTAACAGTGGTGGTTATATTGCAAATCGTTACCTTCAAAAGAATTGCTTAGATTACCAGTTATAGACATGAAAACTTGATCTAATCATATACATATTAATTGTTCTTTTCCAAGGACTAATAGAAGTAGTAGTACGGTCATCTTAGCTATCTTATGCGTGTGTATTTATATATATATACAAATTTATGTCTTTTTTCTTTTCCCTTCTTCTTTATTCCTTTCCCCTATCCCAATTACTTTTCTCCTTTGAGCAGAATGCAAAATGAATTTTTGTATTTTCTCATAATCACTCGACTGAAACTAACCTTCTTTGGTGGGTTTATTGAAAATTTTTTGCCATGGCAAAACTCTAGTTTTTTTCTCTGGGAAAAGGAATAGAAAAATAGGATATTCAAACATCTAAGCTTAGTACACAAATAAGTTTATCCTCACAAAAAATAACCTGAAAAAAAAGGTATGAAGACCTAAACTTTTTTTTCTCAAAAAATTGGAAGATTTAAACATTTTTTGGAAATTATGAGATATTCCTTTTGATTTTCTTTGAATTTGAATTACATGTTTTCTTATTTGACATTTGAATTGAATGGTTAAGTTTTATGTGAAGTTTTAAAACTTCAGAACTGCAGAGCTAGAATATTATTTTTCTCTTTTAACAGCAAAAGAGAAAAAATCACACCTAGTTAATTGCTATTTCTGCATTCATTAGCTTTCCATTAATGCAAAAAACTATCTGAGATGTCCAATTTAAAAAGAGGAAAGGATTATTTTGGCCCATGGTTTCTTGGCCCTGTTGCTTTCAGCCCTGTGTTTAGAGCCTGGATTTGGAGCAAGCTGCTTATATGCTTATATCAAACAGAAAGAAATATCACAATGCTTTTTGAGGTCACACTCCCAGTGACCTCAGTGTCCCACTAGGGTTGCCTCTTACAATTTCCACTGCCACTCAAAGGTCAACCGGTAGGCTAGACTTTAACACATGTTCCTTTGGGGTACATTTTAAACCCAAATGATAGCACTGTCTTTTTGTATTACTTTCTTTATTCCAACTTCAGTCCTTTTATTTGTAAAATTATTTACAGTGACATCCTTCTTGCTTTTTACTTTCTTGGATGTTGTGTCAGAGTAAAAGCGTGTTAGTTTGCCTTTGCTCATCTGTTCTTCATGTCACATTTTTATTTACTCTACACTCCCTCTCAGGTTCACTTGATGTATTAACTTCCAACTGCTGCTGTCGCAAATTATCAGTCAGAAATCTGTGCCTTAAAATATGCAAATATTTTATCTTATGGTCGTAGACATTAAAAGTAAAAAATATGTCTCAAACGTCTACAATTGATTTTAAAATTTTTCTGCAGACTCTACAAGAGACTCTGGTTTTTTCCCCCTTTTCTACCTTCTGGACATCATCCACATTCTTTCTTTCCTGATTTTTTTTACATCTCCAAAGACTCTGACCAGTTGAATCATTCATATGATCCCCTTTCTTTGACTCTCATCTTTCTGCTTTCCTCTTCCCTAGTTAAGAGACTTCCTATACTGTGGTCCAGAGCAACCAACAGTAAGCTTTTCACATCACAGTCAGTTTATCAGAAAACATAATTTAATCTACAGCCTTTCTCTCTTTAGCCATTTAACTTAATATATTCACAGGTTTGGGAATTAGTTATCATTTGGGATATCATTCTTCTAACTAACTACATTAGTCATCAGAATTGATTACTTTAGGGACACAAAATTGTCTTTTGGAATTCAAAAATATTCTTTGTACAGGTCTGCAATTTCCTCTGCTGTCATATGGTAGTACTTTTGCACAACAAAGAGGCTCATTTTAGCTTTGGAGTGCTTAGACTCTTAAACTGTTTGGGGGTGAGTTGTCCCCAAAGTATTACAAGCAAGCCTCTTCACTTATGTGTCAAATGCAAGTGTAGGGTACATTTTGACTAGGCTTGGAAGTAATAATAAAAATTGAATGCAGACAAAGATGACATACTCATATTTAACTTTATATTTATAGATTAGAGATGAAAGTTATGCTGAAAATATTTTGAGTTCATTTCTGAGAACAGTGAACTTTGAAGTGCATTTTCATAAGAAATCAGTGACTATTACAGAACATCAAATCCAAAATCTATTTTCTCAATGGTATTTTTTTCTTCATTTTTCTATTTTCCCTCTTCCTTTTCCTCCTCCTCCTCCTTCCCCTTCCTTCTTCTCTTCATCCTTCTCTTCCTCCATTCCTGCTTCATTTTTTTTTTCTTCTACATCTGCTTCACTATTACAAAATTTGGGCAAGTTGACAAAGAAATGTTAAATCACCTATTATACAGAAATAAGTACCAGTATGGAAATGTGAACCTTGAATAATGCTTTCAGTTATTGTTGAAAACAGTCACAACAGTTCTTTAAAGGTTTCCCTTTCCTATATGTTCAAACATGCAATAGAGCATATAATCAAAACTATCTTTATGGATTAAAAAAAGCTACTATGAGAATAGAATTTTGTGCAGCTTCACAGCTTTCCTAATTAGCACAGCATTTGAAAACCATTAGATTAGCAGTAAATATTTGGCAAGCAGATGCTTAATAGTGCTGAAGAGAGGAATAGCGTACTAGATATGTCCAAGGACAGTTTCTGAGATGGAGGTGCTCCCTATTATACCAAAGTAAAAAAATATGTTTCTCTTTACTTTGGTATGTTGTACTTTTTAAATTTTTTTCTCCTTGCTTCTTCATTTAGTTCTTTTCTTACAGTCATTTTTGTTCTTTACTAGTTTTTTTTATTGTGACTCAACAACAGCACACCATGTGACAAAAAGTGTCCAAGTTTTAAAATTATGGGGAACAGCAGCTCTCTAGTTTTCTATTGCACATGGTGAAGATTCAGTATGTACATCTGTTTTAGCTATATGGATAAGAAACAGTGATAAATGTTAGTCACACTACTCTGTTAAGTATGGCAATATTAACTTTGTTTCCTATATAAAAGATAGCCTTCATATGTGAGTCACAGTATTATTAACTCTTTGTTTTTCTTTACTGAAGTCATCTTTTTTAAGAATAAGGAAATTTTCTATTAAAGATGACACTGGATTCTTAAAAGAAATTAGAATTGTATAGTTATATGAAATAAATAAAATAAAACACAGCCAGAATGCAATTACACAGAAATAATTCTTATTGACACTGGGAAACTTTATTTGAGAGAAAAAATATAATACGTAGCTATGATAACGGTCATTGAATATGATGTTAAATATTGTATTATTTAATTTTTAAAGCTACATTTTGTTAATATAATTAAGCAGTAATGGTAAAGAACAAAAAAGCTGAATTTCAGAATATTTCTTTATGTCAAAAGATACTATTTGATAACAAATTCCTCTAGTATAAGAGAACGTTTATGAAGTTTAAATTAGCAACATTTTAACAGCACTTTTCGCGTTTTGATATTAGTATATTTTGCTGTTAAGTTGTCAAATACTTATGTGTCTACGTAGATTTATTCTTCATCATTTCAGGACTGCTTGTGTTAGCTTTACATTATTAAGTTTCATGACATCTATTTTTGTAAAATAGTGTATTTCCTAAGTCACTTAGATGATGGGCTTCATTTTAACTTTATTAGATATATCAAATAAAAGCTTTTCTACTTCTCTTTTTCTGATTATCTCAACATACAATTTGTAGCAACTCATAAGTAGTTTTTTATATGTATTGCATTAAAAAGTAATAATAAGTTTTGTATTCTCTAAGATCTTGCTTGATTTAGAACATTCAGTTTTTTAATTTAAATAAAATATTTGACTGGATATAATATTTTAGATCAGGTTTTTGTATATGCAAATTTATTATGTCCTGGAATCTGATACTGTCGTGTATATATTTGATGTCAGTCTGATGAAAATCAGTCTTTTCACCATATTTAAATTTCACTTAACTTTATGACCTCAAAAATCTATCATTTTCCTACATATTACTGAAATCCATCCTTTTTATGGCTGAATAATACTCTAATATATACATCATACATTTTCTTTCTCTGTTGAAGGACAGCTAAGAGGTCTTCATATTTCATCTATTGAGACTTGTGCTGCTATAAACGTACTCTAGTACAATGTCTTCAATTGTTTCATGAAAATACTCAGGGAAGGTATTGCTGGAACAAAGAGAATTTCTGTTTTAAAATGTTAAGTGATATGAGCCAGACACAGGAAGTTAAATATCACTTTGCTTCAGTTAGATGAGAAATTCAAAATGTAAGTAAATGAGAGATGGCAGGAAAGAGAAGGCACACTTGATAAGAGGATCAAGGGAACTGGGAGAAGTGTTGGCAGACACGGAGACAAAAAGAATAAAAATATAAATACATGCTGTATATTATATATTTATTACATATATATGTTCCCCTCAAAATTTTTATGTATTGTAAATATACCAGTAAGAAACTGCATGCTTCAAAATGTTCAAAACAAAAGTAAAAAATAAAGAATTTCAATAACTTCAACTTTGCTGTTGTTTCTATTTTGTTTTTCTAAACCACAACCCCATTTTCTCATCTTATAGTTCTTGTAATTAGTGAGAGTATCTGTAATGTGTCATTAAACATTATGTTTATTTCATATCTTTGCAATCCATTTTTGTTTGTCTTAGCTTATCTCTACTTGAACACTATATAGATTATCTTGTCTTCTATAGTTTGTGTGTTCATTTGTTTGCTTTTGCATTCAGTTTGTTTTAGATTTTTTAGCAAGTAATTTCATTACAATAGGGCTATTCTTAGATATGCACTTTTCTGGTACTGTTGCTATCCTTTATTTTCTAATCTTTTCAATTTTCATAAAATTAAATATATATTTTCCAACTGTGGTAATAGGATATAGATAAATACCCTATAGTCACAGTGATATTAGGAAAAATAATGAGAAGTAGACACACAAAAAGAAACATTTATTCCGTCATGTTTTGTGGTCTATAGTTTTAAATTAAAAGTGAAAGTGTACAGAGAAAAAAACTTCATGTGTTTTTTTCTATCATTTTTTAAAATTTCGAATGAGTCAAAGATTACAGGAGTTATATTTATCTGGTACAAAATACATGCTAGTAAACATTATGTTCAAATGCTGATACACATTGTATGTTTGCAAATAATAAGAGGACTGAAAGCAAAACAGAAGTGTATCTAAGGACTCCAGGCTTGCTATTAGAATTAGGAAGAGGTAGAGACCTCCGCAGAAGATCTGGAAGGTCTGTCTAAAGGTCCTTCTGCTGATGAAAAAGAAAGAAAATGACAAATTTGAGCAGGAGATAATATGATGTCCAAACCTCTATATTTTTATCCTTTATAGTTTGGGATGCCAATGGCCACTGGAAATTAAGCTCAAAGAAATCAGTGAGTAGTTTAAATGGTCAACTTCTTCCTCTGTAATTTGGAATGTTAGTAGTTTGAAATTAGTTTTGTCCATAAATCCTCTAGCTCTGGGCTTAAAGATGGACCTTTGACTTAACTTTTCCAATCATTATCACTAGCACATTTAACAGCTCAAAAAAATGGTTTTGAAAGGAATCAAATGAGCAATGTTCTTAAGTATAAACATGCACATATTATCTAAAACAAACTCAGAATAGCAGGTACTTTGGTTTGTGTGCATATACATTTGTATAATTGAATAACAATAGTTAAAAGCATCTGAATTTCTAGAGGTAAACTAATTTTTCCTTGGACATATCCAGACCAATCACAAAACAGAGATTTAATTATCCTGTTATTCTTCCAAGTTTGTTTAACTCAAATGAATAAATTATAAATATTAAACAAGGTACAGGTAATTTTTTGGTACTGATGGCTGAACTCCTGACCACATACTTGCCAGGCAGGCACTTATGCCACTGAGCTAAATCCCCAGCAGTACAAGTAATTTTACTTTAAATAAAATGCAAAATTTCACTTTATCCTCTCTAAATGCTAATTTTCTAATGTTTTAAATTCAATAATATTATATTGCAGAACTAATCATTGTGATTTTTTAGGGTGTTTAAATTATGTTTCACTAAATCACATGTTCTATTGATTTAAATCTTCTTTCTCCCTTGGTAGAAGTATATATCTCTTCTTGCCTTAGTCATTTTCTTGTTAATGAGACAAAGCACATGCACCCTCAAATTAAAAAGGAAAAGGCTGATTTTGGTTTACCATTTCAGAAGTTTCAGCCAATGGTTGGCAGGCTCAAATTCAAAATTGCATGTTAGAAGGTCCTGCCAAAGAAGAAAGCTGTTCATGTCATGGATGTTAGGGAGCAGAGAGAGAAGGGAGGATCTAAGGAGGGGTACACCCTTCTAGTTCACATCCACAGAGATCCACCTCCAGTGGTACTCTGTCTTCTAACAGTTCCCTTAGTGACTGAATTCATTAGTAAATTAATCCACTGATGAATGTAGCGCTATTACAATCGCCTTCCACAAGTTCCACTTTTGGACATATAGATCTTTGGGGGGACATTGTAGACCTAAACCATATTTCCCACATGTGTCTTATCCACACATATGCTTCTGTGTGTAACACTTGACTACATGTTATTCATGGTTTACTTCATTTACAGCTATGCTAAAAAAAATAGTATCTATTATTTCTGTGACAAGTAAGTGTCCTTTATTTTTTCTTCAAATCCTCAAAGAAACATTTAAAGTATAGTACTATTTATCTCAGTATATTTGAGGGAACTACAACTGGTTTAATAAGCATTTTTCATTATGTTAAATAGGATTGTCAATTCTTTGAACACAATTCATTTTTCCTAAAGAGCCAGTTTTAGTTTGTGGCAATGAATGAATAGAATATCCTCAAACAAGATTAAAAGTTCTTTGTCTGTGCCAAGTTGGCGATCAAGGGAATTTTTCCTGGCTTGCATCCTTTTCTATATCATTTTGTCTTTTTTCTCTCTTAGTAAATATGCAATTTTTAAGAGTACAAATAGCATGGTTTTTGAAGATGTGAGTTGTATTGCTCTCATTTTTTAGAGTACAGTGAAAATGCTTTTGATAGAATATATTAATCTCCAGCTCTGGGTAGAGTTTGCTTGCATAATTGTGAATTGTCTAATAAATCCTAACAGGGAACTTGTGCTTCAATATTTTGATTTAAGTACTTCTATTATAGTTTTATAATTCTCTTTTACATGACTTTTAAATTAAAGTATTTTTCATCAAAAATATCAAAGATGGGCTAAATTAAATTCAATGCTTTCAACATTTCTAGCAATTAAGAAAAAGTAATTATTTAATGGAGAAAAAAAGGCCAAGGAAAATTTCTCTCAATGACTTCCAAAACATTTTCTATTTTCTTTTTTAGCTGATAATTTTGAAGTTCTTATATCCAACCCCAAACAAAATGAACTTATCATTCCCCTTTAGAGAAAATGCTCATCCATATATGCTGAATGCTGACTAGTTCACACTGGAAAAGATAACCTGGGTTATACAAACAGAAACCTGAGAAAAAGATATGGTGGTAATAGCATAATTGCATGGTGTGAATATGGGTCATATGCCATGTACTAATTGGCACCAGAGCATTCTAAAAAGGTTTCAGTGGTGCCTTAACTGTCACAGGACTTTCTGATAGTTGACACAGTTTTAGAAAGAACTCAGACTTCCAAGTCAGAAAAATTTAGATTCTATTACCAAGTCTGCCATTACAGTAAAGTATTTAAAAAGAAAGATTCCCTAATTTACTAATGACATGTTTTCCAAACTCTAAATTAATAATTACTATAATCTCTAGAATTTATTTGCATAATTTATTTGAGGGATTTCTAAATGGTTTAACATTTAACTTCTTCAGAGCTTTTGTAACACCTCAATACATTTTTTAAAAAATTCAAATAGATGGATGTTTTTGTGTATTTTAAGAGTTTGTAAAAGATACCTAGACTGAGTAAAAAAATGTACTAAATTCACAAAATATTCCTCAAGTTCTAAAATTAGAACATACCAGAAGTTAGTTTCTTAACTTTTCCAGTATAAATGGTATTTAATCAGTGTTAGAAGTTACAGTCTGGGCCCAAGATGACAGTAGAAAAGATGTAAAACTGTGGCAAAATATTTTTAGAATGACAGCATTCTGTCTGAGTTTAGAATACTGAAAAAGAATTTCATTCACTAAAATAGTTTTTAAAGACAGCATCACTTTTACAGCCCAGTAAATTAATGTACAAAAGTTTAAGTTAGATATGTAAGCTATCTGAGATAGATTTAAATTAAAGTTTGGAAATTTTAGGCAACTCTGCCCAAACTGAATTTTCAACTTACACATTCTGGGCAGAATGAGACTAATGGAAAGAAACAAAATCAATTTTAATAAAATGATATTTTTTTCTCTATAGGAAGTGAAAATTACTTTTTGAAATATTCAGTATAAAAATCAGTCCTATAGTTTTTGTTATTGTAATTTTTGCTTCTTATGCTTAACGTTTATCTTCATTTAGTATCTAAATGCTTAAATTCATTAAATATATTAATAATTATAGCCAATTAATGTTAAAATTCTATATGTGATCTTAAGAATATTTTCTGCTTTTTTATAATTATATTTTTCCACAATAAAAATTTGCATACTCAGAATTCATGAGAATTACATTTTTTTGTCTTTTTGAGACAGGGTCTCACTATGCAGTTCAGATTGGCCTTGAGCTTACTTTGTAGCTCAGGCTAGTCTCGAATTCACAACAATCCTCCTGCCTCGGCCTCCCGAGGGCTGGGATTACAGGCGTGAGCTACCATGCCAGGCTGAGAATTACATTTTTAAAAGAAATTTTCTATTTAAAAATTTATGTCAGATTTTTGTAACCATTGTAGATAGATTTTTTTCACATATTGGATGGCAGATATCCATAATTACAGGGTTTTTTTAAAATAATGAAACAAGACAGGCAAATTTCTTTGAGAAAGTCTATACAGCAATAATAACCTTTCTATATATGTGTTATGAAATTGCAGACTGGTTACAAAGGACCAGGTATTAAACCACTGTAGTATTTGTGAATATTTAGAGATATTCAGTATCTGCTTATATGATACAGTTATATATTGAATCAAGTGTTCTTTCAAAAACAAGCAATCTCATTTTCAATTTCTGTATTAATTTTCTATATTTAGAAATTATATTTTTGTTTCTATAAATGCTTTGAGAATATGTTCTTTCATCTTTAAGAGTTCTTATTTGTATAAATCGATCTTAATGCTTTTCCTTATTCTTATTATTCTGCCTCTATTCTAGCCACCTCTTCTGTCTCAGCTTAATTTCTATTTTGCTAGTAACTACACCCCCACTGCATGACTTCTGATCTTCCTCTGCTTACTCATCTTTATGAATAATGATCTCTCACCCTCTGGTAGTTTAAGTTAGGATTCATCTGGCAGTGGCCACTCAAGAACCATTGGAAGACAGCATCATGTAGAAGAGATCAAGTTGGCAAAATGTAACTTTTTGACAGATTTTGAAGAGAAAGAAATGGAGGAGGGTAGGAAATTTTGATTTCAAATGCAAATGTTTCTGAAATTTTTGACTGCATAGGAATCACATGAATGGCTTTTCAAAAATAAAATGCACACTTTGGGACTCCAAAGCCAGCTTGTCTGATTTAGTAATCAGAGGATGAAGCCCACACATTGGTATTTTCATTAAATTTCCAAAGGTTGTTGAGGCTGCTGGTCTAGGAAGCCTCACACTGAGAACTGTCCCCTTACCTCAACACTGTAAATCAGTTTTGATGCTGCCTTAGAAATGGGATTCATAGACTCTGAGAACTGTAATCAGCTGTTGGCCAGAGTCTGTTTTTGTCCCTGTTCTTGAAGATAAGTCTGTCTACCAATCAATCCACTAATCAGTAAACATAACATTGCAAGTAGGTAATTGTCAGTATTTATCTCATTAATAACTTGCTCAGCAGCCAGATTTTAATTTGAAGCAAGCAACAGACTTCATAACTGAAATTTCTTTGGCAGCTCTCAAATTGACAGCTTCCTTCTGCTGTCTGTCAGGCTGCAAAACTGTCTCCAACATGATTGTGTGGTTTCTGGGTGAATACCAGCATGCAGTCAAGATAAAGAGCGACTAAGAAATGTTTATCCAGATTGCCCAGACTTTCTTTTCCGTGGAATCCGGCTCTACCCGTGTTACTGGCACAATGTGCTAATTTTCTATAAGATCTGTTTTTTCTGCTGTAATCATAGTTTTCAACTAGGGGCAATTTTTTCTCTCTGGAGACATTTGGAAAAGTATGGAGACATTTTGACTGAATAAGAAGGTGCTACTGGCACCTAGTGGGTGTAGAAAAGCATGTTATTAAACTTCTGACAATGTCTAGCATAACTGTCCTCAACAACAAAAAATTACCCATTCCAAGATGTGAAGCATGCCAAGGCGGAGAAACCCTGTTCTGTAGCAGAAGCTGACAAGGTTCGGCTTATAGAACCAATCCATCCCCAGGACTTGTGACTGTCAGCAGATTTTCACTGGACTACAGCCAGGATCACTTATTGTGTGTCATGGTCTACTTTGGAGCTAGAGTAGCACAGTTAAGAAGCTGTAGTAGACTTTGTGTCCAAAAGTCTGAAATGTTTACTCTTTTTGCCCTTTCTGAGAAAAGTTTATGAATTAAAATGTGGCCCCTGAATCAACATCAATATTATCATCATTATCTGAAAATTAATTAGAAATACAAATTCTGAGGATCTTCATGGGAACTGGTGATTTGGAAATTCAGGATATATGCCTAGAAATCTGTAATTTTAAAAGATCTCTAGGTCATTTTGATTTAGGCCAAAGTTTTTGACTATTGCTATATAATCTTTTTTGTTTGTTTGTTTGTTTTTGCTTGTTTGAGACAGGGTCTTGCTATGCAGTTCAGGATGGTCTTGAGCTCACTTTCTAACTCTGATTGGTCTTGAACTCCAAAAGGCCTTCCTGTCTCAGCCTCCTAAGTGCTGGGATTATAGGCATGATCCAATCCGCTCCCCCGACTCTGCTATATAATGTTAAAATGACTCAGACTAGCCCTAAGTTTATGCTGGGGCAATTGCTTCTTTTGTTATGGCACACTGTATCAGTACACTGAGTACTGAATAAATACATAAATAAATCAGGAGCGGGTGAGTACATTCTGTTATCTCTTACCTCAAACTCTATGATCCAATATTTGATTCCTTATTTTTATAAAATTATTTAGTAGAAAAAAATGTTACCTAAATTGACCTGAACTTATCAATAATCTTTGTACCTTTAAATTTGAATATTTAAATGTTCAAGTGAGATAATCTTGCTGTATTTATCTATGTAGAGCTGAGATTACTGAGGTGCTACTTTGCAACTATTCATCTGTGGAACTTAGAAATGTGTTTCTTCCCACTGTTAGCAAAATGTAGGTTTGTAGAATCTCCACTTTCAACATCTAGGCTACTCTACCTCTGAAACAGTACTGCAAATGATTTTGGCACTATCCAGGCCCTGGAACAAAAGAATTACATAGGATATCCTAATTTCCAGTGTCAAAATCAAAGTGAAAGTCAAAAGTATTTTGTTTGCTTCACTTTTATAGTAGGAGTCTGAAAGAATAAAACTTTGTAATTAATTGACTAGTAAATGTAATTCTGAGCTTGCAAAGCAAATGTAGTCTAAAAAAGATCATCATATCAGTCAAAATGAATTTCTACCAGCTTTGGATTCAATGAACGAGAAATTTCATGATACACTCTAAGCCAGAGTTGAGAGGCAAATGGCCAAGCATTAGTTATGAATAAGGTCAAGGATCCAAACCTTTTCAGTCCTTCCTCTTTGCTGTCCTGCATGCTGGCTGACTCCATATCCAGGTGATATCAATATGACTTCCAAGGTTTAAAAAATCCTGCATTCTATACAAGACAACCCTACCCAACATAAGGAGCAAAGGAATCCTGGACAGGGAGCTTTTTCCTTCTTATATCTTCTTTTGCTATGGAAGAAACCTGTGCTTCAGAAGTTCTCAGCAGATATCTTATTGTGTTTTATGATCACAGCCAAGTCCTTGCTATTCAAAAAGCAGCTATTGACAAAGTCTGAAGGGAAAGTTATAACTGGTTGAAAGTGACACTAATTTTTTTAAAATTAAAAAAAAATAATCTAGGCACATTATTATTAAATCAAATCAGTGAATGATTTCTGGGCAACAGGAATCCAGTGTGTGTGATGCAATTATGAACATTAATGAGTTATTATAGTGATTTATTGTCTGATGTTTGCAGATGTGTTACAAAATACTGTGTTCTCAGGATACTCATATAAAACATATTTGTATTACATTTCTCTGACAGATGTCAATCAGAAGCATGGGAGGTCTTATAGATGCATTTTACTTCTTTTGGCTCAGTGTTTTCCTTTCGATTCTCATTTTCTTTCAAAACTTGCCTCATTGTTCAGTTCAAGAGGCTGTTAAATGACATTTAATTTATACAGAAGAAAACAGCTTCAGGGTATAAGGATATTTTGTTAAAAATTAACACACACATTTTGAAACTTCAAAATTTCAGGATATATATATATATATATATATATATATATACTACATGAAAACAATTTTTAAACACTATGTATTCAAAAATATGAAATTGCCTTACTCTTAAAAAGAAGCAAACGTTTTGGTTTGTTTTGTTTTGCAGTGCAGAAGATAAAACCTAGGGTTGCTTTAACATGAAACTCCATGTCCTAATCTATTTACTTTTTAATTTGAAACAAGGTCTCACTAAATTGCCCAAGATAGCTTCAAACTTTCAGTCTTCCTGCCTCAATCTACCAAATAGCTGAGGTTACAGTCATGTAGCACCACACTGCACTATTCTTCATTTTAATATTGACTCACCAAAATCTTCAATAATATGTTAGTCTTATCTTTATGAAAATTGAATAACAGGCTTGTCCAATAAACCCATATCAAAAATTCTGAAATTATATTAATTTCACTTCACATTAAAAATTAAGACTTCATCTCTTGTCTTAAAAAGTTACTCAAATGAACAAATGCTGAGAGTCTGTCTTGATATTTTCTCCTAATGTGAAGATGGGTTATGATAAATGACATCAGCTTTCTACTTTTATGACCAGTGTGCCATATTTCTGACAAAGATGACCTTCAATAAAGAAGTAATGAAAATGGTCTGCAATGAACTGAAAAATGACCTTTATACAAAGTTGCATAGAGATATTCTTGATTATATTCAATATTTTTTCATTTATTGTAATCAGAAGTATGGGTGAGAGAGGGTTCCACTTTTAAAAAGCAACATTTTTTATCCATTTCTCTTTGAAAAAAGTGAATTTGGAGCCCAGAAATAATGCACTTCTTTCTTATTGCAGAATAAAATTCATAATTTACCCCAAGAACTTACTTATGGGTTATAGGAGATTTATTGGGATTTGACATTCTTATCTGTGTTATTATCAAAAGTAGATCATGTGCATGAGTGTGCCTGCTCTATCAACTGATGTGTCAGAATTCAGGGCACACTTTTACTGAGGTTGTAATTCAGGGCATACTTTTACTAAGGTTGTTAACTACTTTTGTCTTGCATAAACTTTAAAAATAAAAAGTGTTGATTTAGTTCAGAGGCATCATGAGTTCAATCCCCGGTACAAAAAAAAAAAGTGTTAATATGCAACTAGCTAATTATAAATTGCCTAGATATGTTGAAATTACTATTTTTTAACAGTTTACTTATGCGATTTCCCATTGTCTGCTTCCTTAACGGCAAGAATTAATGAGTATGAACAAGTAATCAAACATTATCTGTGTTAAAGGATAAAGTGGAACATGGTGTCTCTTGCCATAAATCTTTCTGTCCATATGTTAAAGGTACAATATTGGCACTGAAACTTGCTAGCCCATCTGGACTGATCCTAATTTTCCTGGCTAAGGCAAAGATTTCTAAATCAAGCCATCTGTTTGTATGCTTTAAGAGAACATGTAAATAAAATATCTCAATATGTACATGTGAAAAGAGAGATCAGAGTGTACTGACACTGATCAGAGAGAGCCAGTTATGAGCATATATTGATAATTGTCAAGTATATTGTTTTTGCTGCCATGGACTAATAGATGTTTACTATGAGTATAAAAAATAGTTTCTGTATGTGTTAATCATGAAGACCCAACCATACAAAACTAAAACGAAAGCCAATTTGTAACATTCAAGCCAGCTACTGTCTTGGTTTCCTTTGGAAAACTTCAACTTGTTTTTTCATTACATTTTGTAAAATTCTTTCATAAAAATCTAACAGGTTACTTTTATTTTTTTTAATTTTTTATTTAAAGGGATAAAACAGAAAAAGAGAAATATTACAGAATTTCAAAAAAAACATAAACAGTAAGAAATCACTAGTTGATAAATTGCATATTGCTCTTTTAGAAATAGTTGTTCAAGTTACAAAATTAAAGCACACAAAATAGACACTCAAGCAGAGAGACTGCAAACAGATCTGTTCAACAGTCAAACAAGAACTAAGAAATATGGGTAACAATCCTGCACACATAAATATACATACCGTTATATCTTTTATAGCACTTCCTATTTTCTCTTTTTTACAATAGCAATTATATATTTTTTTTATTTAAAGAGGAAAAAAACAGGAAAAAGGTAGAAATATTACAGAATTTCAAGAAAAGAAGATAAACAGAAATCACTAGTTGATAGATTACATATTGTTCTTTTAGAAATAGTTATTCAAGTTACAGAATTAAAGCACACAAAGTGGACACTAAAGCAGTGAGAGTGTAAATAGATCTGTTCAGCAATCCAACAAGAACCTAGAAATATGGTCATCAATCCCACATATCTAAACTTACATGCAGCTATATCTTTTATAGCACTTCCTATTTCCTCTTTTTTTACAATAGCAATTATACATACTTAAAATTTTATTTAAAGAAAAGAAATAAACAGAAAAAAGGGTAGCAACAATACAGAATTCTAAAGGAAAGAAAGAAAAAGGAGAATGAGAAAAAGCCCCAATAAGAAATCAGTAATTTATAAATTACGTACTGTCATCCTGGATGTAGTTGTTCAAGTTGCAAAGTAAAAGGGTACATAGTAAATATTCAAACAGTCAGACTACAAACAGTTCTGCTCAAAGATCAACAAAGATTCAGCAATATGGTCATCTATTTTACACACTCAAACATACATGCAGTTATATCCCTTAAAGCACTCTCTTTTTTAAAATAGCAATTAAATATTTTGGTTTTATTACTCTTGTAGTTCTTATTTACTTTTTACACTAGAGACACAATATGATATTTATAAATATTATTCTTATTTATTTCACTAATGAGGGTAGTCTCAAGTTGTCTCCATTTGCCTATGAAGGCCTCAAGGTCATCCTTTTTTAAGGCTGAGTAATATTCCATTGTATAAAAATGCCACATCTTTTTCATCCACTCTGCAGTTGATGGGCATCTTGGTTATTTCCAGGATTTAGCTATCACAAGTTGTGCAGCTATGAACATGGGTGCACATGTATCACTATGATATGAACTTTTCAGTTCTTTGGGGAAAATACCCAGGAGGGTGATAGCTGGATTGAATGGGGCTTCCAATCCTAGTCTTCTGAGAATTCTCCATATGGATTTCCATGTACTGGCTCGACTTTTCCATGTTATGTTCCAGTTGTTTCTTTCTGCTTTTCATCTTATTTAATTAATTATCCTACCTGGTGTTTTCTTTCTCTTGTTGTTTTGGGGATTGTGGTCATTTTTATCTCTGTCTAGTATGTCTTTCAGTACTCTTTCTAGGGTTGGTTTTGTGTACATGAATTTCTTCAGTTGTTCCTTGTCATGGAAGTATCTTGTTTCTCAATTAAATTTGAATGAAAGTTTTGCTGGGTACATCAGTCTGGGTTGAAGGTTGTTTTCTTTCAGGGCTTGAAATACCTCACTCCAAGCTCTTCTTGACTTGAGGATTTGTGCTGAAGTCTGCCATGATTCTAACAGGCTTTTCTTGATAGGTGAGTTGTGTCTTTTCTCTGGAAGCTTTTAATATTCTGTTTTTATGCTGTATGTCTCAGATCTTAATTGTTATGTGTCTGGGTGTGGATTTATGTTGATTGTGATTGTTTGGTGTTATATATGCCTCACTTATCTTCATATCAGATTCTTTCCCCATGTTTGGGAAATTTTCTGCTATTATTTCTGTAAATATTTTACGTATGTCATTTGCCTGGACTCCTGTATCTTCACTAATGCCCATTATTCTTATATTGTTGCTCTTGGCATCATCATGAATCTTCTGGATTGTCATTTCATGCTGCTTTGTTATTTTTAAAAGTTCTATCTTTTCCTGATCACTAACTGTGATCCTGTCCTCAAGGTCCAAAATCCTATCCTCAGCTTCCTTTAGGTGGTTTTTCATGCTTTGAATAGAATTTTTTGTTTCTTGGATGTCTCTTTGAGTTTGTTTCATTAATTCTGCTTGTTTTCTATATTGTTCATTCAAAGTTTCAATCAGTTTCCCATGCTCATGTACTTTTTCTCTAATTCTTCTTTAGCTGCATTCAACAACTCCTTTACTAAAGTTGTTATTTCTATCTTTATATGGGAGACTACTTCTAATTTGATTTCCTCTATAGCCTGATGCAGTTGTTTTTTTATTTCACTCGCTATCTTTTCAGAGATTCCTGTTGTGTTACTTTTGGGGTCCTCTATTTCAATGTCTCCTATACGTGCTTCTGGTGAACTATATGTTTGAAACTGCATTTTGCTTTTTTGTTTTGTCATTTTCAATCTGCCTGGTGTTTTCTATGTGTAGGAGGGGATCACACACACTATTTTCAGACACAACAAAGTCATACAGTTAGTTGTAGGGGGTTTTACTACTGGCCCTATTTATCCCCTGTACACCTCTATTTTAGGGGTATACTCACCACACTGATACAGTCAATCTGGTGTAGTCCAAAGTTTGCCACCTGGGAGCAAAATTCCAAATTTTCTCACACTAACTGAATCCTGATGAGATCTTCTGATGTTTCAGGTGGGAGGGTGGGCCCAGGTGAAGCAGTCCAGGGCAGTTTTCAGCCTTGGGCGGGCCTCCTCAATGTTCCCGGTGGCAGGATGGGCCCACGGTGGAGGTTCTGGGCAGCTCACCCCTGATGCAAGCTTCCACTTAGTTCAACAGGTTACTTCTTAAACAAGAGGATATAAGTGGGTCTGAATGGATTACTCAAGGTAAAGGTATGAGAAGGTATGGTCAAAAGTTAATACACATTTGTACAAAATGTCTATAGGATATTGCTGTAATAGAATTTCAGCATGGTTTCTATGTGACTACTTTTTGCCCTTAAGTGTTAATCCTATAGTTATTTTACTTTACATGGCAAAAGTGAATTTCCTCATGTCATTAAAGTTAATAACCAATTGACCTTAAAACAAGGAGATAATTTGAATTGATCTAACTAAACACATAAGCTCTTTTAAGCTAAAAGTTTTCTCCAGCTATTAGCAACATAAGACTTCATAAAGATGTGTTCTGGCTGCCCTATAAGGAAGTAGATGTGCAGGTTTCAGTGCCTTTGGGTGCCTTTTTAATGAGGTTGAAAAGTTCCCTCAAAACTTCATTGTATTGAATGGATTCTTCTGATTTGCTTTAGAGAAGTGATTGGATACTGAGGGTTTTGCCTTCATCCAAGGATTATTCCACTGAAGGAATCATAATTCAATGATGTACTTGGAATAATGGAAACTCAGAAGATGAAGCCTAGTTAGAGTAAGTAGGTCACTGAGGTGACACCTCTCAAGGGGGCATCTTGATCCCAGCGCCATTGATCCAGGAAGTTTCCACCCAATTCTGATTCCTGGTTCTTAGGAGGTAAGCAACTTTTTTCCACCATACCCTTCTGCCGTCATATTTCTGCTTTCCAGCAAGGAAGCTGGTCAGTCATGGGACAATATCCCTAAAACCAGGAACCAAAATAAATCTTTCTTAGTTGAATTTTTTCTTCTCAGATACTTGGTCACAGGGACCAAAAGCTGGTTATACAGTAGTATGTCTCAAGGAGCTGCAAGGAAAATGTAATGGACCACAGAGCAGCATTTGGCTGGTCCAGAGCTTGCATGACAACATGGGCCTTAACTGCTGGCCACAAACAGAAAATATGGAAAAGAATTTCAGTTTTCATGTCAGAAATTTATACTTGACCAAAGCCTTGATTTCATCCCAGTGAGACTTGATCAGTGAATCCATTAATGCCATGCTTAATTTTCTAACTTTCAGAAACTGTAAGACAATAAACATGCTATTAAGGCTACCAAGTTTTCATTAATTTGTTTCGTAGAAATTGAGAACTAATGTAATGAGTTATATAAATTTTCTTTCTATTTTCCCAGAACTCTCTATAAAGTTGGAATGGGATCATGTAAGCCATTTTGGAATTTAGTACATAAAAACACGTTTCTGACTGGGGCGTTGTATCACAAGTTACTTAATATTCGAAAAACCAATAAAGATCAGAAATTTTCTTTGATAGTGCCTATTTATTTTGGTGGTAGAGACAGAGTTTGAGGGGATATTGTTTTATAATGTGACTTGTTTTATATGCCATATTTGAAAATTAACTTTTGTTTAAGTTGGTAGAATTCCAAGATCCAATTATAGGATCAGATAATTCCTTTAGTACGTTTTCTATTAAAATCTATTAAAAATAAAATAAAATATTAAGATGACTGTAGAAAGTACACCTAGAGAGTATTACATTTTTCTTCTAGAAGATCAGTTAAAGTCTTAAAGGATGGAGAGAGTTAAGTCACATAAGATAATTTGATGGAAGTTTGTATATGTGCAGGGAGTTGAATTCTATGTGTTACAATGTAAACAGTGGAACTTCAGGTAAGCCTGAGTTACATTATAGGGATGAAGATGCTCTTAAAAAAGTCATGATCTTAGGAAACAGTTCATGGGGTGAAAAGCACCCTAGTTAGAAGAACATGTTTCTAATTGTCCCAGAACAGCTGAGGGATGATGATAGGTGCTCAGATTCAGCTGCCTTATCTGGAATATGTGATTTCATGACTGTTATGGTTTATCTTTACATGTCCCACAAAAGCCTCACATTGCTCATAACTGGGGCTTTTGGGAGATGATTAGATGATGATGGCTTAATAATCCTCCATGTTTGATCACTGACAAGTTTATGGCTGACTTGTTAGGAGGTGAAGTCTGATCAGAAGACCTGGGACACAGAGGGACATGACCTGGAAGAGTTTATCTCTTCCCCATTCCTGCCCTTATCCTGCCTTACTGCCACTGTTCTGTGAGTAAACACCCTGTTTTCTGCACCTCTATAAACTATGAGTCAAAATAAATCTCCCTCATTTAAATTGTGGGTGCCAGGTATTTTGTCCCACCATTAGAAATGTAACTAAGAAAACAGTCATCTACAGATACCTGACCACAGAGCTGCTGCATCAGAATTACTTGTAAACTATGGCTTCCTTGTGTCTGTTCTGAGATGATGATTTTTAAAAATTGATGTATGTTTGCAATACATGAAATTTATATTCATTTGGAGTGTTACTGCATACATGTAGAATATCTTACTCTTCTATACCTATTCTCCTCCTCTTCTCCTTTACTTACCCCCAAACCCAAAAAGAATGAATATATTTTACTCTGCATTTATAATTGGGTTTCTTAATGAAACTCTATCATGTATCTACACCACAGTTCTTTACTGTTCTCACTAAATGATTCTCATATGAAGCCAACATATACAGACACTGTTTCTGTGACATAAGATTTCAAAGTCACATCTTTTTTCATCTGGTGTATTTTTGGAGTTATGAGACTTCCTCCTCCTATTCTTAAATGTACCTCAGCAGTTACATTTTCATGGTACACTGAACATTTCTGAAGTATTCCGTCTTTCCATTGTCCTTGTTAATTAATGGTTCTGCTTTCATCCTAGACACTGTTTACGTCAATGGAGCAATTTAACAAAAAAGAAGATTCCCTTGGTTGATGAAAGATCAGCATTGCCTCTCCACAAAATGATGATACATCCAGCCATTGATTCGTTCTGTAAAAATCTCTGCATCTGGCCTTGATTTTTGCTTACAATCTATAAGAAAGTAGGTTTTCACTTTGGTTTACCACTGGCTTCTTTTTAAAATTCTATACTTTAAAAGAAAAGAAAAACGAGCAAACATAATGTAACAGAATCTTATGGGGATATATCAAAGTTTGTAATTCTTTAAGGTTAACAGTGAAAAACAAAACAACACATATTGGAAGAATCAGGACTAAAATAAATTGAGAAGAGTCTGAAAAATAAGCAGCTCTTTATACACCATGGCCCAGAAAACAATGACCTTTGAGCTAGATCTGACACACTGCCCATTTTCTTATAAAAACTATTTTTAAGGAAGAGTCACATCATTTGGTTCACATACTGTCTATGGGTGATTTTATACTGTAAGAGTAGAGTTGAGTAGTTGCACAGAGATAATGTACTGCACAATGAACAGATTATTTACTACCTGCTTCTTTTCAGAAAGTACTTGGCAAACCCTGCTATAGGGTAGCTCTTGCACTTAGCATGTTTTGTTTTGCAGAAATCTGTGTGTAATTGCTACTAGAACCATCTTCTTTCACTCTAGTAGCAAACAATGGAAGACTAAAATGAAGATTTTTTTTGGAAAACGGATGTCATTGATAAGAATGTCTGACTTGCATGTAATATTCATAAGCTAGATGAAATATTTAATGAGAAATTTACAATAGAAATATATGAGCTGCAATGTAAATGCAGCACTCAGAAATTTGTGACTACAAAAATTATCTTGAAAGAAGCCAATTAACTGCAACTTCTGTACAAGAACATGAGATTTTCAAATGTTTTTTAGGAATGACTTTAGCAAATAAATGAAAATGTAAATATCTTTGGAAGCTAATACATTGCCACAAAATGCTAAATGTTTCAGGAAAGATCTCCATCTCCTAAAGCAATACTAAATATGACTTGGTTTTTCCCGTACAGCAGAATAGCGGTAGTTATTCATTTGGCAAACCAACACCATCTTGTACATTTTCTGGTGCAGTTTGCTACTGATTTTATGAGTGCTGTTTTGAAAGAAAGCCTTGTCAACATTTTGTTAACATTTTTATTAATCTGCACATTTCAAAATACATTTGAACAGTTCCTGGAAATGCTGAGTATCACTCTTCTAAGTTTCAAAATGATATAAGGTGCCTCTCCATGAAGCTGTTCCTAACCATTCCCGGGAACACTTAGCCTTTAAAATCAATCCCACTTCATTCATATTTCATCACTTAGTAGCCAACAAGGGACACAGAATGTCACACCTGCTTTGACATTGCAGATTATAATATAAAATGTGCTGATACACTTCAGTAATCTAAGTTTGAATTAACTGATAGGTGAACAAGCTATATCTCTTAAATGCTGTGTACTTCAACTTGATAGTGCCGGTTATATTGCAAGTAACTGCACAGTTCCTTTCAGCCAAGTGGACACAAATAGAAAAACATCAGAGAAAGCAGAGCAATAGAATCAAATATAACTGTGCCAAATATCATGCAAGCTAGAATACTGAAATAAAGAAACTAATCAGAATGGAATTATATTAATTTCCTCTATAATTAATGAGAAAATTCACAAGAAAAGAAATGGATTACCAGCAATAAAATATTAGCATTCTTAGAAATTAGTGAAAGTTATCAAAAGATAACTTAGAAAAAGTTATCAAAAGAAATTAATTATAATTTCCTTACAAGAATCAGATGCCTTGAAGTACAGTAACATGATCCCAGAAGTTAATTTGGATTAAAGGAATTATATGCAATTAAAGTTTATTTGTCTTTTAAATTTGATCTCAATAAAGGCTCTGAACTGTTGTTCCCATTGAATGTGTGGACCTAATCAGGCTAGGCCTGTGTTGGAGCCATTGAAACTGAATACACGTGCAGGGCTGTGGCATGGCCCAGGCCTGGCTGAACTGAGAACAAGGAGACCCCTGAGGGGGCAAGATAGGCCACAAATGAGGACACCTGGAGACTTTCTCCTAGGCTCATTCTCCTTAATTAGCATCATGTTGCTTGGAGGGGTCCTTGAACCGCCCCCCCAGGTCTGCTCAGGTTTCCTCATTTTCCACTCTAACTGTTTGAGCACTAAATAAATACAGGCCGCCCAGAGAAATTGTCTCTCTCAGCCGCCAGTGTTAAGATCTCTAAAGAATATTTTGGTCCTCCTGGAGCCCTAAAAATACCACTTGTCTCATTTGTTTGGGCCTCCCATAAAAATCACACCACTTGTCTCATTTGTTTGGGCCTTCGCTGTGCACTCATTTGGGAGATTAGGAATCTAGGCACAGACCCCAGTAGGTCTGCAATTGCTGTTTCCCTCAGCCTGGGTTCCTGACTGCTAGGCAGCTGCCATCACTTTGTAGCTTCAACATGCAAAGCACAGGTGAAACACACTGGCATAGACCCCTTCCCTTTTGGGCTTTACCTAAAAGTCATGTATGAGCCCAAACACTCTTCCAGTGTTAGGAATACTGCTGAGAGTCTTGTTACTGGGTCCTAATGGTCCTTTTCTCTCTCTCTCTCAGTCTCTCCTAACTTACATGTGAGGCCTTGCCCTTTTGAACGCCTGTTGTGTACCTTTTTCTCTGTTCTCCTGCACTGTTGGTAATTCTATTCATTGTCTAATCTGTGACTTGCTCTCTTGTCTGACCTTTCCAGTCAGTGACTGGCTTGCAGAAAAATAAACAAATTCCATCTGCCTTGTTTTTAAGGACTGGGAGGGAAGATTAAAAGCATCTGACCAATGATCTATTCACTTCTAGATTAGGGGAAGAAGACGTCAGGAGGGAAAAAAGGTGATCTGTGGTAATCTTGTTAGTTGAATAACCCAGGAAATAAACTAATATATCCTAGCAAGTAAAAATCTCAGACATTCATTTATTAAGACAATCTTTTTTTTTTCTTGTACCAGGGTTTGAACTCACAACCTCATGCTTGCCAGGCAGCCACTTAAGCCACTGAGCTAAATCCTTAGCCCCCAAGACATTCATTTATTAAGACTTCACTGTTTAAGAATTACCTATGTGAAATACAATTTAAAATCTGTTGAGTGTGGAACTCAAAGGAATATCATGTATGTAGATATATTCTCTAAAAATGAAATGGAAATGTTTTGTGATTTAAATATTTCCATACTAGGGGTGGTGCCACATGCCTGTAATGCAAGCAGTCAGGAAGCTGAGGCAGGAGTATCTCTGTGAGTTTGAGGCCAACCCGAGCTATAAAGTCAATTCAAGCCAGCCTGAAATGCATAGTGAGACTCAGTCTCAAAAAAAATAAAAGATGAAATACTCTCCACTGTATGAAGTACCCCCAGAAATTTTTCCTGGAGATGTTTTTTTTGGAGCAAAAAAAAAAAATATGTTCAGTGTAAGGGTGAATACAATAATTTTTTACAACCTTTTGTTATATCACCCATAAAAAGGTTATACTCTTCATATTATTTATTATGATCTCTGGTTTGCTTGATTAGACAATTTGAGCTCTGTTGGGACATTAATGGGATCTAACTCTATATGCTTTTAATTATGACTATGTGAGTTTGGACACATCACTTAATAACAATCTTTCATTCATTGAATTTTCTTACACTTAAAATAGTTATGGTGAATAGGCTCCATTTTAAATTAATTGATGTATATCTAATACAGTGGTTGTAGCAGACTGCTACAATTAAGATTCAATTCAAGACCAGTATTATTAACATAAATTATTTATGTGATTGTATTCAAGACACTTTCATAAGCACTGTGTAAAAAATTATTTCCCTTCTAATATTTGAGTGAAGTACGGAAAAGTATTTAATAAATATGGAAAAGAAAGCTGAGACTGGAATTTTCACTGTTTACTCCCAAAACATATATTTCATCTGAAATAAAATGTAACTATGCATAATTTCTTTCATACTAATGAATGTCTAGAATCATGGTACTCAAAACATGCTCTACAGCATCTGTTTCTCCTAAGACTCACAAGGGACCTACTGCATTGAAATTTGCATTTTTAACAAGCTCTCAGTATCACAGTTAGGCACATTATAGCTTGAGATGTACTTCCAGGACATAAGTTTAGTTTCATATATAAACACATACTTCAATATATTAATTGAATTTTTCTAATATGTTCATATTAATAGCAAATTCAATAAATAAAACTTAAACTAACCAAAAGTGAGAATTGATATATGATTATCAAAAATTATATTTTATACATGATTTTATATTTATGAATGAATGTAATAAATAATAGTAACATTTTACATTTTTAAAGTCTACTCAGAAATTCTGTGAATTTTTGCCAAGGTCTACTATTTGAAGATCCAACTGAAGTTGCCTAGTTCTTTGGGAAATACTTATATACTATATATTTGTACTGGTAGTAAAAGAGCAAAGCAAAGACAAGATAGTCACCTTCAAAATGAAATATATCTTAGATAATTAGATTCTAATGACAATAACATTGGCTTATTTATATGTACATTTTAATGAGTATAAGTATTTTGTAGCTCAGGTCGTTATCTTTTTCTGTGTTCTGGTTAATTTTGATAAAACAACATTAAGAAGGTAGCATCAACTATTTTACCTTTATATAAATATTTTTTTCAATTATCTTCTCCAATTAATACACAAAAATGTTAACAAAACTCTTATTTATAAAATTTTGATACCAATTCTAGGGCCCCAGTGCTATAAAGTTCCAGTTATCTGACTGTATTGGTCAGATTTCCTATTGCTTGGAAAAATACCTGCCACCTACAGTTTAAAAGAGGAAGGGTTTACTTTGGCTCATTGTTTCAGAGGATTCAGTACATGGTTAGCTAGCTATAAGATAGGAACATTATGGCAGAATGATATGGTAGAGCAGCAGTGCTTACTTTGGGGTCACTGAGAAGCAGAGTACTGGAGAAGAACACTGCAGAGAGATGGAACCTCTAAGGGCACACACCCCCCCCTCCTGTGTCAGCTTCATTTGGAAGCTATCTCATAAGGCCACATTCAGTATGAACTTCAGTAGATTAATTTACTAATACCCACTGCATTTCCATAATCTGGTCACCTCCCTCAGGAGACACTTTAATGTAGTCAATCTAACAATAAAGGTTAACTGGCACTCAGGATTTTATTACGAATTTTTTTTTTAATGAAGCACAGAAACAGAGGTCCTCAAGCTTAGCAAGTTAAAGTACAACGGTGAATAAGAATGTGTGGTAGCCCAGGATTCAGTACCACATGAATACACTACCAAGCCCTAGGATAGCAACTATTATTGTTTGTGATCCTGGATTAGTCCATTGAAACTTAGTGTCAATGCTGATTAATCTTGTTACCTTCAGTGGATTAAGAGTCTCCTGGTAAGTGATTGGATTTAACCATAACAATATGTCAACCTGTTGATGTGTTCATAGCTCAGTGGGCTATTAGGTTGGATGTGGTGCATCCTGGGAGTGTACTTTTGGACCTTTTTCTGCTCTGTAGACTCTCTATCTCTGACTTTCCCTGTGTTCTCGCTTCTCAGATGTCATGAGTTGTGCAACTTTCCTTTATCATGCTCTTCCACTATATATTATTCTAGGAATTGAAACTTCTGAAACCAAGAACCAAAGTAAATCTCTCCTCCTTTAAATTGCAGGTGAACAGTACTGCATTTTATTCCAGGGACATGAATGCTGAGTAACATGGTGACTGAACTTCCTCATAGAAATATTTAAGTTGCTGAGTAAGGAAAAAATTAGTATGGAAGGACTTAAGCATTGAATGAACTCTTACTGTTACTTACAAATACTGGAGAACATAGAAGATAAATGTTCTAAACCTCTCCTTCTAAAATTGCTCACTTCATGTGATCTTTAGTACTGAGTTTGATTCCTGGCACAAAAAAAGTACAAGTAAGTCTTAATAAAATAGTATTAAAAGTAATGATAATAATTTACAATTTGTATAAATATCTGAATCCAGAACTTCTTTCTTTATACAGTGCTGTTTAAAAAGTGTGAAAAAAGTAGTGACTTATTTTTTAAGACATAAGGCCTTTAAATTTTCTTAGCACTGTAAGTTTTTTTAATCTTTCCATTTTAACAGAGTCTTATATTGCCAAAATTTTAATTAGCACAGGTGAGATTCATTACGTGGTGGTTTAGTACTGTCTCTGAAACAAAGCCAGAACAATAATAATGTACTTTAAAGACATATATATTTATCAATATTAGGATACTAGGAACTAGAAACTAGCATATCATAATGTTCAATTTTATAATAAATGTTAATTTTTATATGCAGGTTTTTTTATGATAAATTATTTAAGACTTAATTTGAAAATTTAATTTTAACAGTTGAGAATCAATACTTCTTTAATCCTAAATAAAATGAGCATGTCCATCTCCTATATCTGTGTATACCACTTGAACACTAAACTCATGAATGAGTCTTTTTGGCAAAAAAAATAAATTATCATCTCTATTGCCTGTATATGTAATAATATTTTTATTTCAAGCTCTCATTGCATCAGTTTCAGAGATCAAAAAACAAAATGTTCTGCAATTACCAGGACCCATGCTTAGAAGTGAGATATCTACAGATTTATCCTTGAAGCCTCACCCTGAAGTCTTAACTGGGTCACCCTCAAAAAAATGACTTGCAGTCACCAGCAAGAGATTTCTCCTTGTGGCATCCCTGTCTTTGCAGTAGATACAATAACTACATCAGGTTAATCATTAATATTCCCCAATCCTCCTTTGACTCTCTAAGTTTTCTAGGTACCCTGCATTTCCTGTATTTTCAAATGTCGCAGTAAATCAACTAGTTTGAATTTTGACTAGACCTTGTGGCTTTTTTGGATATAAATATGGGTTATGGAAAGATTCTTTGAAAGTGTTTTATATCTTATGAGTTTAGAAAACAAATATAATAATTTGCTTAGATAGTTTAAAAAAAACTTCAGGAGATATCCTTTATTTCTGTTTCCAAATTCTATTTCATTTTATTTAATGCTATTTAGCTGCATCATTAAGATGTTTATTCCTCTTTCTCTAAGCTGGTAATTCGATTTTTAACAAGTGTTCTCAAAACACATTGATTTTCTAGACCATCCAAATTAAAAACAATTATGCTGAATACAAATTTTAAATTCATTTGAATAGAAATTCATAAAATACAGATGTAATTTATATTACCACTTTAATTATACAGTTTTAACCCTTTCAAAAATACTTGGGGAAAAAGTGGAAAGGATTTTAGGGTATTTAAATGGAATTCACAAATCCAAGTAATAAGGCTATTTGGTTGATTAATTTCCCCTCATTCCTATAAGTTGCAGTGAGAGACTTTGTAATTTTCAGCAGACTATAAGATAATTGAGAATTTATGTTAAATAACACCGTAAGTATGTTGGTTAGGGATTAGATTTGACTAAATTACTAAATTAGTCAAAATAGCAGCACTTGATGGATGACTAGAAACTAGTGTGATTCAACATTGCTTCAAGTGTTAGCGACCCTTTGCATAATGAAGGATGTCATTTTCTATTCCAACTTTGTTCTCTCCAAGAGAAACATCAACAAGAAGCACAACACAGGTGTTCATGAAATTGAATAATAACAAAATTATTTATAAAGTTGTGAAGGGGACCTGTCTTATGTTATTCCTGCCAAAATGAGACTAACACAGACATCTAAGTTCACCATCCATCCTTTTCCTTGGCTACAAAAACTGAACCCTCATTTCCCTTATTTGCCAACTTTTGCAGAAAGTATTATTTGAATATAATGAGATTAAAACTATTTTAACTGTAAAGATTAAGAAAATGCATATGTATTCAGATAGGATTCTAAATGCTTCAAAATTATGTATGATTTTTTTCCTGAACATTTCTGTTATATTTTATATTTATTTTCTTTTGGATTCCTCTGGAACTTCATAATTCCTTCTAAAACCTCAAACTCAAATATTTTTTGTTTATTTATTTGGTTTGTTGTACTAGAGTTTGACTCCAGTGTTTCGTGCATGCAAGGTAAATGTTCTGTTGACTGGGTTGTACCCTGAATCTTTAAATTTATTTATTTATTTATTCTTTTTTTTTTTAATTTAGATGGGCCTTACAAAGTTGCCCAGCTGTGCTAAAACTTGTGGTCCTCCCACCTTGGCCTCCTGAGTAACCAGTGTAATAGGCACACATCATCATTCTGCCCACCTTCAAGTGCACTATTTTATGTTTTGTTTTGTTTTGTTTTTAATTTCTAGTTCCTTATCCTAACCCCGTATTCTTCCAATAACAATGTGTTGGTTTCCATTCTTTCTGCACATTGGGCTTTTCTTTTTCCTTCTGTATTCTCTCACATGGCTGTAAGTGACTTCATGTGTAAAAGTTCTCACCTCTCTAGTCAGAATAATCTCTGGTGTCTTCCCTGCAAGAACATTTCCCTGACCCAACCTGTAGTCAGATGCTTCCTCCCTCTAAAACCTTAATAGTTCTCATAGTAAGAACTTCTAACAGTTTGAATATTTCCATTCTTTCCTTCCGACTGAGTTTCCTGAAGGGGCACAATGTGGACTGACTATATCCCCAGCCTCTGTCTAAGATCACATTACAGTAAGAACTTATTTTTAAAACCTCATTAATAGGTCAGAGAGTGAGTGGCTGAATGAATTCACAAATAAATACATAAATGACCATGTATCAATGCATACATGTCATCCTACTTTCTTAATAGGGTGGTACTAAGAGACATTTGAAATAGTTTTGTTGTTATTCCCTATCTAAAACATCTCACTATAGGATTTAAGTAAGTTTTTAAATTAAGTGTATATATTGTAGAGAAAAGACTATCATTCATATGATTATTATCTTTTTTGTGACATTCTACATCATTTACGTAAATCTGAGCTTGCGCTCAGCTGCCAGATATATCATACTAACAGGTATTCATAGGTATTGTCATGATCATAATTGCTTTAGAGAAAGAAAAGACCTGTTACTTTAATGAAAGGAATCTGTTGGTGAGAGAGATATGTGCTTAAATGTAAATACAAGTATGTTTACTTCCATTTGATAGGCAGAGATGAGACTTTTTGTCTGTTAATATCATTCTATTGATAGATTCTCAAGATTGTACTTCTGTTTGAAGATACCTATTTTGAACTCCTGAGCAGTATACAGATTTAGAATGCTAACATTTTTGTTCAGAAAAGTAATATAAATACATGCCACCCTTATTTCTGAAACACAAAAACAAAAAACTATTTTAGCTCAGCCTTGAATGAACTTAATACAATTTCCTTCAAGAAAAACAGATGCTGATTATGGCTTTGTGGTGCCACAGCCACCTTACTTGTTTTGATAGACAGCTTGAAATGCCTTCATGACAAATTAAAAATGTAGGTTTATTGTAAGGATTAAGTTTGCTAGTGTGGCCTGAAGAAATTTCAACTTCATCCTCCTTTAGCATTTCATTTCCTTATCACTCTACATCATACTATTTTCAACAATCCTTATAATTATATATGTTATACTTTTGAAAGAATTTTCATTACATTCTTTAAAACATGCACTTTACATATCTACTAGACAATGCAACTCTTAAGACAGTAATTGTTAGTGGCTAAGTACAATACCTGAAGGTTTCAAAGTCATAAGACATTACTTTCCCAAAAATTCACTCCATAGCACACTAATTTACTTGATTTACATGAAAATTAATGTCATTTGAACAATCAATCAAAGCTCAAATAAAATTTAAATATTTGAAAATATACTGTGAGTTTCATTAATCCTGAAATTCTCCAAGATTATATTCAATGAAAAAAATTACAAACAGCTCTCTTTAAGGATATTTATGAGAATAAATATTTGACACCTTTCAGTTGTCAATTTACTTTTTACCTATCTTCAATAGTGTCAGTTATCTTCCTTTATTTTCAGAAGACAAGTTATTTATCTAATTATGAAGAAATAATGTGCTTACAAACATAAAATTATATAATAAACTATGAAATATGAAGTTTTCTTCAACCAACTTCATACTCTTATGCACCCTCTGCACTTAGACATTCACTGCCAAAAGTACCTAATTTATCTTTTCACACTTTCATTATGAATAGAATAGAATTCACACATACACCTGAGCAGAGGAAATGGAGGGAGAGTTGGGGAAAAGTTAAACAAACAGTGATAAATTACATTAGGGTCAAGAGGTTAAAGAATATTCTTGAACAGTAGCATGACAATGAAAGAAATAATGTATTATTATAAGTTTCAAACAGCTAAAAGAGCAAATTTTAAGTGTTTTCTATAATGAAATGACAGATTTTTAAGAAGTCAGACAATTCTAATCTGATTTAAATATTGTAAGTAATGTATGTATGAAAATAAAATAAGTAATTTATGTATGTATGTATCAAAAAATCATGCTACCACATTTATATGTATGGTTTAATGCTTTTTGAATTTTATGCACGTATGCAAATAAATTTAATTTTTTAAAAAATAGAAATGAGTGAAGAAATGTACAAAAGAGGAGTAAAATGATCAATGCATTATATGTATATGTACTAATTCCCCAAATGAATGTTGTTGTATATCACAAACATGTATTAATAAAAATAAAATGACTATACCAATATAGTGCAAAAAAAAAATAATGAGAAAGCATTCTAAACTATAAAGAATATGTTAACCAACTAATATAAAATGTACATCTATCCAGACTGAGACATTAGGCTGTTTACAAAACATTTTTATTCCAACAAAAATTACTTTCTATCTACAGTAGGATAATAAGTGATGACTTTAGTAAAGTGATATTGTCAAGAAATTATTGCATTTGAAACTTTAATGGATAATGGGAAATTGCCACCCATAGAAACTACATTGGATTATAAACACAGTTTGGTTAATACAAACCTTATTTTGTTTATTTCATTCTTCTGCAATCTGACAGGTGAGAAATACTATCTCAGGGTCACTGTCATATGTTTCTCTTACTCTAAGTATAAATATTTTTCCACTGACTGGAAAGTTCTCTGAATGTATTGTTTTTTCTTTTGTTTTGCCAATTTTTCATTACAATTATGTTTATGATTTTCTATAATCTTGATCGAAATTTACATGTTAAGACTATAGGTATATATAATGATATAGATAAAGATAAATATTTTTTCTGGTTAAGTTTAATAAAATTATAACTGATTATATTTATAAAAATGAGTGAATATACTTACAGCATAGTAATTAAATATATTGATATAATAATATGTCATTTTATTTACTAAACTTACATATATGTTAATATTTATTAATCATATTACAGACATTAGTTATATATCAAGTACAAAATGATATTCTTACTACTTCATTTTTTTCATTTGAAACAAATGTGAAATAATAATATTGATAGTTAAAAAATTAATCTTATTATTTCTTATTATTTCAGTTCCTTAAAAATGGCTTAATGCTTCCCATTTATAGACACATTATCATGAAGAACTGTACTATTAAATTCCTAATTTTTCCTAAGTTCAAACTTTTTGTCTCACTTAGTCATGGAATATAGTTTTTTAAATTGTTACTATGATTAATTTAATATATTCACTCTGATGAGTTTATAATTTTCTTTTCTATTGGGATCTTGTGAAATGGCTTTGTTTGCACTGGTAACTGAATCCAAGGCCTTCACATGGAGCTTCATTCTGTTTTGTTTTGGTTTGTTATTTGGTTTGATTTTTTGAGATACTTCTCACTAAGTCTCTGTTTCCCCAGATAGATTTGAATTTGTCATCTTCCTGGCTCAGCCTCTCATAGGGCTGAAAATACAGGCATGTATTACCCAGTCCAGATCTTTCTTGAAGCCTTAAAGCTTCACATTTTCCTTTCTCATTATGAGGTGAGGTTGACCTTAGATGTTTTCTACCACTTTAACTTGTGGGTTGTAAATTGTTATATCTAGCACTTTACTTATGGATAAAAATGATTTTTCTATCTACTTTGGTATTGTATTATACTCAGGAAGCAAAGGAAAAATCATTATTTTTATTCTGTAGATTCTCTGTCTTGGCTTCAAGAATACAATGATCTCCTCTCCCTCCTTCCTCTGATTGGGACTTCAATCCTTTGTAGAGTGTCTCTATTATTGGACCATTAACAGTAGCAGTTTCTGTAGTTTTCTTCCAAGTTTATTTTATCATTATATATTCTTTGTCTGGACTCTCACATCTCATATCTGGAATTAGATGTGCACATGCTCATCAATTCATAACTGAAGTCACTGTTCCTTGGATTTTTCAGACAACCAATATGAAACTAAGGCACTCATTGGGTTTTAAAGGGAAATTGTTGCCAACTACTAAGCGAACAGTGCTTCCATGTAAATTCTTTCACAGGTGAGATTCAGATGATACTAGAGCTTCAATCAGTGCTTTTGCTTGACTTTCATGAGGCCCTAAAGACCCAGTTGCAAGTGTCCATATTAGTAACATGCAAAAACTGTGCCTTCTTAAAGTCATAAATATATTGCTTTTCTAGACCTTCTACTTCAATAGTTTTCCCTTTCCCAAACAACTATGCAATGCAGAAAACTATGGCTTATTGTCTGCTTCTTTCTTTTTTCTATCATCTAACTATCTCATAAATCCATTTTATCTTCATTAGTAATTTCTAGGACCAACCTCAAAATACTCGTGACCTTGAAATCTGTGAAATAATCTTCACCCTATCCTATTTAGCTCCAGTCATTTTCTGCACACAAAATACTTCTAAAGAAAAGTAGGGATATGCCATGCCTCTTTGAAAATAATTTTTGCGTACTTTTCCTCTTCAGTAAGAGCACTATCCTAAATTGGTCCATGAACTTCAAGAATCTGGTTCTTTACCATGTCTAGAATCTGGAGTACTTTCTTTGCCTCTTCCATATGGCTCCGTTTTGAGTTTGTTTTACAGTGTCATTCTTTGTTCTACCACTGGATATTTTCACATGTTACTCATTCAGTGAATAACATTGAAGACATCCACATTGATCCTTCTTTACCTACTTAAATGTTATACATTCATTTAATCTAATATCAACAGTTCCTTCCTCAGTAAATCCTTGATTGACTGTCCAGGCTAATAAGAACCTCAGAATATTAAATACCTTTGGTCTGTAGAATATTTTATAATTTTTGCATAAGTATTTGTTTTCATGATTGTTCTACTAATACAACTGACTCTCATGGCTAATATAGTTGATACCACGGACAATATGTAAAGGTACATTGAAGAGAATGAAGTATAGAAAATCCCCCCAAAATTTATTTCTGAATCCCTCATATTGAAGTGAAATATTCTGCAGGACTAGGATTCTGATGTTAAAAAAAAAAAACTTTGGGAAATATTGCACAGAATAAAGTAAAAACTGATTAATTCGGATTTCTTAATTGTGCAGATAATCAACCTCATGCCAAGCAACAAGGAGTGACAAGGCATGAGCAAGGCTGAAACTATAAAATTTTTCTCCTAATCTAGTATTATTTTCATTGTTCTATAGAATTAAAAGTATACCTTTGTGATGCTTTGTGTTTACTGAATGTTAAACTTTTCACATACAAAGAAACTATTCCAGGAATTACCATAAGTAGGTGAAGACTTTGTGATCATATATTTTATAAAACTTTTCAAAAGACAGTTGAAATAGATGTATTATGAGCATGTTCATTATGTGAAAGAATCTTCCTTTAAATGTACAACTCAGAAAAAATGTGAATTATAATTGCAGAAATAAATGGAAGTTTCCCCACCCATATTCTGCCATTCTATCTATTACTAATGTCTCCCACAAAAACTAGAAAATCAAGTCGTTTTTTCTTATTTTTACTTTCCCTTGCGAAGGCTGATTCTTGATCTGTCTGTGAGATCTTCAGAATCAATGTCACAAAATTCTCTTGAAACAGATCCTTATGTAACACAAGGGACACTTTATAACACCAAATGACAACCAAGACGGAAGACAAACCAGCTTTCAAATCATTCATGATAGTAATTTCAGGGTCATAAAACCAAATTCATTTAATGATAGATAGAGGCTATCTTCTGGAAAATTGTTGAGTGCCTGTGTGACAAATCATTGGCTCTAAGAGATCCAGATCATTAGACAACTGTGCCATCCACTGATTCAAGTCAGTGATGCTGACCTGTTCTGAGCTCTGGAAACTAAGCAGTCATTCGTTTATCAATCTCATTTGACTTGTGAAAAGTTCAGTATAGATTTGGGAACAGATGGGCTGCTTTTTTTTTTTTAAACCATTAATTAGGTTTATTGGTACATGCTTAGATATACATAATGATCACATTCAACATATGAAACTTATGTACCTATACATGGTATACTCTAATTCTCATTTTTTCTCATTCATCTCCCTTCCATTGTGCCCCTCTAACTCTTCTTATTTGCAAAAGCTTTGTTTCCATTTTTTTCTTTTTTTCTATTTCTTTCCTGTCCTCTTCTTTCCTTTCTCCTCCTCCTTATTCCCTCCTCCCTTGAGTCCCTTCTCATTTGGACATTTTCTTCCGGTTTTGCAATTTGTATTATACATTTTGGTCCTGCTTTACACTTTCAGTTTCCTACACCAGAGAAACAATGCAAATGTTTACATATGTGTGTCCCATTTATTTTGCTTAAGAGCATGGTCTCTAGGTGCATCCATTTACCTATCAGCGTTTCAGGGTTATCCTTTTTTTATGGTTGCTTCTAACATGAAAATGTACTTGATATTCTGGAATTATCTGTTTAAATAATGTGTGATTGCTTTTGTTGAGAAGGAAAATGATTAGCAAAATAATTTTCTAACCTATTTATATACATATAAATGCTCACAAATATAGGCATATACATTATAAACATATAACAGTAAGTACACAGTTATTTTCATATAACCTATATGATAATATTATGTAATAGGAGGTGCTTTCTCCTGAATTTTTGCTAAGAATAATGTTTATTCTTAATACTGCAGTTGCCTCATTTACATAGTTCATAAAATTCCTGCAAGACTCCCATTACCTCCTGTCAGGAAACTTGAGTGGTAGATATATAGAGCTCAGGTAAGTGAAAAACATGTGTCTAGTATAAACTGAGAATTTTAGAATTATAATGGTTCTATTAGGCACAGAACCTGAATTTTCTATAGCAAAAATTTTCTGTAAGAAAAAAAATCGTAGAACAATTTTTTATAATTATGAAATTGATGGTGATATAGGAAAATAAATTCTTAATTGAATAATATACTCTAATTAAAAATCATTTAAGGTGCCAGAATAGTTTACAGATAATAGGTAATTTACATTCCCTGTCATTTTGACCAATGGAGTTTCCCACAGAATCATAGAATGTTTTCTCTGGCAATATTTGCCTTCTATCAGATTTAAAAATTTCCTCCAACTTGATATTTATATATTACCTAAGTTTCTGTGTGACTTTGAAGAATAATTTACTTTGAAACTGTTAATGGTAAGCCTTTCAAAATTGATTTAAAATAGGTTTTTATTCAATAGTATAAAGATAGAGCAAAACATAGAGCAAAAAGCAAATATTTTGACTTACATGGATTCACCAATGAATTGCATTCAACATATAAGAAAGTTATGCAAACTTTTTCCAATGTCTTTCAGAGGATAAACATAGTGAAATACTTTCTATCTCATTATATGGGATAACATTACCCTAACAGCAAAAAAACCACATTATCAGAAAGAAAACTACAAACTATTATGTCTCATAAATGTACATGAAAAAATCCTCAAAATGTCAAATCAAATTGAACAACATACAACAAGAATTGAAAAATATGATCAAGTTAGATTTATTCTACGTATGAAAAGTTTTAACATTTGAAAAACAACAAATGTTATATAGGGTATCAAACTCCAAAAATGTAAGAAACAAATGCTTGTCATATGAGTGATACAGAATTTTGTACTTTTTATAGCAAAACAAATAGATTAAGATATTTCATTAGGGAAATTTAAATTATAGTGGAATACCGGTACTTACTTTTGCAAGAACTAAAATTCAAATCACTGATATCATAGACTGCTGCTAATGATGCAAAGTAACAGGAAGTCTCAGTTTTGCTGAGGGAATGCTTTACCATGTCAAAAGATAATTCAGTAGTTTTCTTCTGAAGTTCAGTATACTCTTACCATATTATTTATCAATTTTATATGTTGATATTTACTCCAATGAGTTTAAAACTGCTGTCCACAAAATCTTTTACATAAGTATTGTTAAGTGCTAATATGTGCTATAAAGCACAAAAAGTATTTACAAAAACACAAGAAGGAAATTTAAAAGGCATGTGAGGGGGGCCAGGGATTTAGCTCAGTGGTGTAAGTAAGCACCTGCCTGGTAAGCAAGGTCATGAGTTCAATCCCCAGTTCCAAATAAAGAAATAAATAAAAGGTGAGAGGGAGGGGAGGAAAAGGGCAAGTAAAAAGTCAATTCCTCACTATGAAGGTACTAATCATGTATTAAACATATACTAATTAAATAGAGAAGAAGGAAAAATAAACTTAAAAACATGACTAAATCTAAAAACTGAATTTGAAAGGAGCACATACTTTATGATCCCAATTATAATGACATTTTAGAAAAGGCAAAACTAAGAAAACACAAAGGTCAAATTGCTGCAAGTGAAGTCTAGTGGAATTCTAGGGTAGTAAAAATATTTTGTGCAATGCAATAGTGTTAGAGATATGTCTGTATGCATCTATCAAAACTCACTGAATTTTAATCATACAGGTTAATTGCTACTGTAACCTGTTTACTTTGCTCAATAGTGATGTGTTAAAGTTGTTTCAGCCACTATAATGAATATTCCACACTATTACCAGATGTTGATGGGTAAGTGGGTTATGGAAAAGTGAAAGGTATGTATGGAAAAATATCCATGTTTTTTATTCATTTGTGCTTTGAACTATAACTGAGAAAAATTCTTAAAAAAGCATGTGTTTAAGCAAGTAATTTATTGAGGTGTGGATTTGTTTATATGTTTGTCTTTTGAGGATCATAATCTTGCCTGAATCATGTTTCCTGTGGCAAGTTTTGCTTCCAAAAATCTAGCTATAAGCTGTTGGCGTTTCCCTTTAAATGACTTTAACATAGCCTGCTGACCAATATATTCATATACCCATCTCACCTCTTCTACTATATCAATATGTTTCCATAAAATTGCAATTAGTCTATTTAGAACATAAAATTACTTAAAGCATTGAAGTGATGGAATGTATAATTATTGAGAGTTGTATGTCTTTTGGCCTTGGTAGTTTTTTGGTAAATTCTACTCCTTTCAAAAATCTTAGAGGTAAGTAAAATATTCCTTTTAAATGACACAGTCCACTTTATGAGTTATATTCAACTTCTGTAACTTCTCTCCTACTTTCCAGAAGTAGACAATCAAATAAATGCTTAATATATTATTCTGTATTTTAACTAAAACATTTCGATTATTTTTTTCTTGAACAAACTTTGAGCTCTTGGCTTTATGAATAGAATGGAAATGATTTTAGAGCTTATGGCCTTCATCTTAAACATCTGCACAGATGAATGTACTTAAAATACTCTTTATAAAGAGTTAGAGATTTTGAAGTAGGGCCGATTGGAGAGAACGACCTTTTCATTTTAAATCTTTGTGTAAATTGTCACTCTTTGCAACAGCTGAGCCTGCAGAACAGAAATGAGTCAATCTTATGTTTATTTCATAGAACATGATTACAGAACGAGCACCTGCAATGCCATAGGCGGGACTTCTTAAAGAAATGTGCTTGTTTTCATATCTGATATAAATTATGTTAGGAACTTTTAGAATACAGTTTTTATACAGTAGCCAGTTTTGACTGCAGTATTCACTGACCATCTAAAGTTGGATATTGAACTGTTTTGGATTATTAATTTTAAAAATCATTTGTATATACTAAGAGATATCAGAAACTCCACCCCAAAGTATAAATATAGTTCATAGAAAATGAGAGCATTTGAAAGAATATATATATATATTAGAAACAGTAACCTACAGAGCCTTAAGTATGGAGTCTGGAACCAACTTTTGTTAGTAGCTTTTTCACCTATGAAAATGAGTTGTCTTTATTGTGTCTCAATATCTTAATTTGGGATTAAATAAACTGATACCCGCCTGATATATACTAAACTGTAGCGATTACATTGAAGATGATAATCATGAAGATGATGATAATGATTGTGACTTAGGTCAATTTACTGATATATAGGAAACATCATCATTTAAAGTTAGATCTAGGACCTCTGCTTCCAGATACATGACTGTTTATTTTCAGAAATAGACTAAAACTTGATTAATTAGGACAAGGGGGAGGAAATCTGAATTAAAGTGTCTGGCAATGTTGTTTCATTTCTTTCAATTATATACTGTTAAGTGTGCCTTTTAGTATATAGAAATTATAGAAACAAATCATTTTTATTCCTTTCTTTGTTTAAATCCAGTTGAAAGAATTAGTGACAGAGTGAATTAGATAAGAAAGAACTAGTATGTTATTCCAACTCCACTATTTTGACAAATGCTATTAACTATTTGCAGATTTTTTATATATATATGTATATATTGGCATTTTTAATGTTATAGAAAAACAATAAAATTCTACTCATTCATTTTGAAGATGCACCGGGAGAATATCTTTGTTATGGAATATAAAATTATTAAAGTTAACATGAAAATTTAGGAGCGATAGTATTTCTTAATCCTATCTCTTTATAAAGATATTAAATATATGATAAGAATTGCTCCTGGCAAATATTGATGGCAGGTACAAGTTCTGTAAATTAGAGGCAGCCAATTATTTACTTACAAAATGTGTCAGCATTGGTTTCATGCTCCATTTCTCCATCAAATGACAGATCACTGCAGTTGTCGTACTTCATGTCACATAGCAAAAGGCCTTAAAATTATCAATGTCATTCTACAGAATTTGTTTGATGATACTGAAAACATCTAGCCACTCCCCTAACTCAGACAATGATGCATAGCTTCTCTGTTGTCCTTTTAATAAAGAAACAAGAATCTTTGCTATTTTTATCACAACATTTCTGTGGAAAGAAGAGGGCAATCTTCAGGTTGTTACAGCATTTAGTTTGGTTATTATGGCTTATTGCTGTCCCCTGAAATATGTACCTATGCCTCCAAGGAAGAGAATCCGGTATTTTCTTTTTTACAGTCTTTTACTTCCAAGGCTTTTTTGCCATTCATTCATACTTTAATCAAGGTTGTCAATCATTTTTATTCAAGCAACTTTGATCATGCAGAAACATGAAAATATTCACTTCTTCTTCTGATACACAGCATGTGATCATTAATGACTGAATGATTAGAGAGCTTCAGGCTGAAACTAACACCTGATTTTTGCAGAATAAATGAAGAACAAGATATATGTATATACAGATAAGGCTATTCTCACTTTTCCCTATCATTGGCATTTTCTACCAAAGTCCCACTCATTCTCTCTTTCAGCCACACTGAGCTTTTCCCTCTTCTGTGGTTCAGTAATGGACTCTTAATTTTCTTGTTTTCTCATTTATTCCCAGACAATGCCATATTTACATTTCAATCTAGCATAAAGCTTACTTCATGTGTGAATTTCTTCCACATATTTCCAGAGTAAATCAGTTGGCTTTTCCTTTGTTCTCTCATGGTACTCCGTTTAGATGATGTTGATTCATTTAGACAGGATATTGTAATATAACATGCAACTATTGATGTTTCATAAGCTCAAATTTAAATCTTGCACTTCCATAATATATCACAGGTGAAAAATGAATTAAAACAGAAAATATTGCCTTGCTTCCAGATGGTATGGTATATATATGAATTTCTAAGAATCATTACAACTCAACTTGTTATGGAGTGAAAACCGGTGGTTAACTTAACACCAGCTGTATTATATCAGCATGGCCCTGAGCGTAGATGTTTTACCTGAGGAAAGTGGTCAGCATTAATAGAGACATAAAAAAAGAAAAGCGATTCACATTGTTTGTCATGTTAGTGCGCTGAGATGTGGTTTCTCCTATGTGTTGCTGTTTGAGCCATTGGTTCGCCTGAAAAAGCTCTAGTCCTCACATCAAGCATTGCTTCCTGGCTCTGGAGGGGAAGACATGTGCTGCTTGGTCTCCAAAATAAACTCATCACGTTGGCTTCCTGGCATGTACTGGACTGTGCTTATCATCAGAGGAGCTCGGGGCCTCCATGTCGCTGAGGATGGCTGTGGTGCTTTTCAAGACCACAAGTCGCTGAGGATGGCTGGTGTTTATTGTGAGCGTGACTTCTTGGGTCCAGCATAAAACCCTCAACCTATCAATAAAGCTCCTTCACCTTGCTGGCATAGACTTTCCAGCTTCCACCACTGACCTTTAGGTCTTCCCAGCATGGATCCATAAAAGAGACTGGCGTGAGTCATCCTTGTGGGCACTAAACTTTCAGCTAGACTCGTGAGAGCCATTATCTTGAGCTCTAGATCTTCATCTTGACTCATGTGAGACATTGCTGTGAGATTCAGGCCCTTGGCTAAATACTCTATGTCTTTAGTGATATAGATAGATTTCCTACACTTTCTTTTGTCGACTGGGTGACCATCATAAAAATAATATTATAAACTCCCTGTCCTTATTCTAATTGTTCTCTACACAACCCTGACTACAACACTTGTGTGTCACCAGTGTGGCTGTAACTTCCTTGGCATTGTTAAGCAAATCTCACACCATTTTTTAAAAAAGAGAATATAAAAAGCTGGTGCAGTGAATGATATCTATATCATATACCATTCTCTGTAATCATGCATCAGTTAAAATGATATGAAATGTAAAATAAATATTCATAATTTTTTTAAAAAAATTGGATCATCCCAGCATTTAGTTTTTTCATTGCTTAATTTTTTCACTGTGTGCACTGGAAAATTTATTCTATTCCACTATAAACATTTAGTATTTGCCTAATTCAAATCAATTACAAATCATGAAGTTTTTACCCAATACAAGAATGTTAACATTTGAATTCAAGAAATATTGTATAGCACATTAAATTTTCTATCAACTACTACAGCATATGCATATGCTAATACTATATATCTTAACAACATTTTACTATATATCTTAACAACATTGTATACTTTAACAACACTATGGATTGAATATAAGGCCCTTGACCAGCCCTTATTCTATGTTTTTTTTTTATTTTGAGAAATAGCCCAGTAAGTCACTAAATTGTTCAGGCTTTTAAATTTAAGATCAGTGGTGTGAGAAACCAAAAGGATAGAAAAGATCAAAATATATGACAGATAGAGGGAAAGAGGAAAAGAAAGAAAGAAAAAGAAAGATAGTAGAAGGAAAAAAATGTAAACAAAATTTTTGCAAATGGGAAGAGTTCTTGGAGGGGGGAGGGAAATGGGAAAATAAGAAACAGAAAGATCTATTTCATACGGGTACAAATTCCCTATGGTGAATGTAATCATTATATATGTCTAAGCAGAGCCAATAAAAGTAGTTTGATAGAAAGATCCTTTCCTATTCCTCTTAGAATGCTGATGTATTAGTCAACTTTTTCCATTGCTAGACACTATATCTAATATCCACAATTTAAAAGAGGAAAGGCATCATTGGGCAGCTGGAAAACAGAGTGGGAGAAGGATGCCAGAGAGGATGAGATGAGGGACTAATATAGTACCCAAGGTCACCACCCCATGACTCAGCCAGAAACACCCAGTAGTGTGCTCCACTAATCTTCTGAGCACTCACAAGCTAAACTAGTTGACATAATCAAGTTTAATTATAGGATGCAATTTTAAATTACATTACTTTATCTCATTTTCTCAAATTTCATGTGCTATATTGCTACTATCAAGGAAAAACCCAGATAATCCCTTTAGCATTATTTCTTCTTACCTGACTTTTAATAAGTTCTTAGTTTGGAAGTCATTCAGTGGGCCAATACATCATTAGTTTCCCACTAGCTGTGGTATAGATGAAGACTCTCACTGCATTTACCTTGCAGATTGAAAATCAAGGAAAATATGCCTTTTTTTATAATAATGAACTACAGAATCAACTAGAACTAGGAAAAAGAACTAAAAAGTTGCAAGTCATAAGACTATAATTCACAGATTCTCTTTAGAAGCCAGAACATCATGTGACTTACAAAAAAAAGCAACCCTGTATCAGGAAAGCAGAACAGCCAAAATTTCTAGCTATGTTGGTGACTGTCTACCTGATACACCTCTACCATACCCTTTATAAGCTTTGTGCCTGCAAGATGGGCTTTGAAAGTTCCTATGTTCTTTGAATGACTGACTGGCCTTCCGAATATGTCTCTTTCCTGTTCCTAACAACTTTCCTCAACTTATCAACTTTCTCCGCAGGCATGCAATGAATGTTTATAGATTCCCACTTACACTGTGAAAAATAGAAAAATCAATCAGTAAAACTGAACAGAGTCTAGGGATAAACTAGTATGTATAAAATCACATAATTCATGATGAAAATATCAATACAGTTTGATACTGAGACAATTTTAAATTTACAAATGTAGGAACAACTATGTAGTGAAATAAAATAATAATTTTACCAAATGTCACACATCAAATTAAAATAATTTCAAATGTATCATGAGTATATATTTTAAAGATAAAATTTCAAAAAGTTTTAGATAAAAATTGAAGAAATATTTACAATATTGACCTTAAAACAAGTGAGAAGAAATGATTTATACAGAACTCGTTTTAAGAAAGGATTTATAATTTAAATTTGAAACAGGTATCTCAGAAGTACCTCAAAATTATATGATGAGGAATTTAATCAAGAGAGTGAAGATAAAAATCCACAAAAAATAACACTACGGTACATATCCACCCAAACAGATGAAATGAAAACCTGATCACATGAAATATTAGGTAAAGGTGTGAAACAAATGCAGCTCACATATCTTCCATGTACCACAGTAATCTGGAGCAATTACTTGGGAAACATTTTTGGAAACATGTAATGAAGTTGATAGTATTCATGACCTAGAATCCAATAAATCTATCTAGGTTGTTTATGACAAAGAAAATACATAGGCAAATGTACATAAAAGCACTACTCATAATAACAACCAAAAATTTGCAGCAATTTAAATGTTTACCAACAGTAGAACATTTTTATAAGATGATGATTTGCTCAAGTAATATGATTGACAAAGCACAACATTCAATCTCTGCTACAAATTATATCTTGGAAGGACTCACAGATATAATGTTGAACACAGAAATGTGTAACAAAAAATAGTGCATTTGATAATATCTTTTATATAAAACTCTCCTACATAATAGAGATCAGAATTTTGATCATGCATGAGAATTAATTAGAAGCTGTTTCATAAATAATGAGACAGAGTATTTGGAGAATTAAAATAAAATATATGTTGACATGGAGAATAATTTTATATAAATTATATATAATATAGTATTATATATAATATATTATAAATATAATATAATATATTAAATAACAAATATAATGTATTATATATTAATATATAATTATATATAAATATAACATTTATTATATATGATATGTATAATATATATGATATATGATATGTTAATATATAATTATATATTATATATAAATCATACAATATATTATATGTAATATATTATAATATATTATATATAATATATGTTTTTTATTATATATATTATTATGTTATATATAAGAATATATATCTTATATATTATATGATATATATATATATATATATATATATATATATATATATATAAATTCCCAAGAAAGGAATGAAACTTAACATATATACACACACACACATACATGTACATATATTGATATTAGGTATTGATCTCATGACCCTGCACTTGCCAGGCAGGTGCTGTGCCACTGAGCTACATCCCTGGCCCTATTTTATGAATATATAAATGTAAATTTTTAGCTGTATCTATGAAAGGGTAAACCTTGATTCCCAAATTTGTATACTTTGAAGTACCATAATATTGTCTCTAAAGCAAGAAAGTATTTGTTCATTTTAGTTGAATTTTTGCATTGTCATGTATGTTTTAAAATCATACCATAAAATGATATCTATTATGAAACAGTGCAGGGATTGTACTGATCAATTTAGAAAGAATTTACAATCGTACATTATCAAGCCTTCCAATTCTAGAACATATAAGGACTTTTAATAAAGTTTTTTTCTTGTATGTCTAAAAGATGGCAAGCTTTGAAGAATATTTTCTATTATTGTTTTATATTTGTATTGATTGCATAATTGTTCTTTGATACCACTGAAAAAAATTTCTGCTTGCAGCTGAGGATTCACCCATATTTCTTTTACAGTTTACTAAACCTACTAATAAATACAGTAATGAATTTTTCAAATTGAAGCAAAGTTACTTATACAAATTTGCTTATATGACTAACTTTAGAAAAAAAATCTTTGTAAGAATTTATGTATGGTATTTATCATAATCGATTTTTAATAAAAGTAAAATATTGACAGTGTATTTTACAATATTGAAAAAAAATCCAGTTTATTTTTCATTGAACAAACAGAACATTAGTAATTTTGGAACCATGTTATGTTGTGTAATATCTACTTAGTTTATGAAAGGTAATTTTTCCTAAAATTGAAGGCCAAAAACAGACTTCATGATGCAGAAAAATGAAGAATGCATTTTAGATAATATTATATCACCACTTGAGATTGGTGGCGAATACTTCATCATGTATAAGATTTTATACAAGCAAGGAGTTTAGTGAGCTAGGTTTATTTTCACCAATCATGCTTTTAAAAGTATACTATTGGAATATTTTAGGGAATTACCACCAAGTTAGGTTATCTGAAGTCTGTCTTGTATAACAGGAGGGTTTTTTCTCTAAGAAACTTGAAATTGAAGCAGAACATTGAATCTGAAAGTGAAAAGCAATGGCACTTCTTTTGCAAATTGGAAAATATGCACACACGCACATACATGACAAACATAACACAAACAAAATTCTAAGTATTTTTTATTGGGGACTTTCTACCACAAATATCACTTGAAATGACTTATTAACAAAAATTATTTTCACTTTTCTAATTCAATTCATAATAGACTTAAATAGTGATTATGTGTAATTAACTAGTTATTAATGTCATAAAAATATAACTGATACCAAATTTAATGTAATATATATGGAGACTACAGAACATTAAATTAAGTTTCATTCCATTCTTGGGAACATTACTTGTCTTTCCTATCTAATATAAATTAACATTTTTAAGCCTTAAAAACTTTTCTTTATACTCTTTAAATAGTGTGAATTGCTGATCATGATTGTTGTGTATCTTAATGAATGCAGGAATTTTCTGTGGCAGGTGACTTTCATCCTATTGGTTTTTGCTTGATTTGTATACTTTTCTCTACAGATTCCTTTGTTATCATGTGCAACTCCTGTGACTAAACCTATAGCTGATACTGATTTTATAATGGATTTTTACAGGTGAGTAACAGAGATATTTCTGACCAAATGAAGTAAATGAGTTTGTTTAAAAGAAAGAAAGAAAAAAAGAGAAATAAAACAGTTCTAAATACAGTTCTTTTATATTATGTGCAAACATCAGAGTGTGATATTCATATTAATGTATTTTATATTATTTTATTGCAAAGAATATTCTATGGTTTGTTAGATATTTCATGAATAGCACTGCAATAATTTTAGAGAATGTATATACCATAATTGCCTCAACAGTAAAAATATGTGCTTTGAGCTACAATTTTGTGCCAAGATAAGACTGCCAAAGCAATGAATATATCCCTTTCTTCTTGTCCGTGACTGTATATTTTTAGGGAACATTGGAACTGTTAAAAATGCTAGGATGAGAATCAAAAGAACAGAACTCTAGCATGACTATGCTCCTCACTGTGTAAGAAAAAGAGAAATAATATATAATACCTTGTGTCCATTAATAGTAACAATAGAGGGCTGGGAATTTAGCTCAGGGGTCTAAATGCCTGCCTGGCAAGTGTGAGTTGTGAGTTCAATCCCTGGTCAAAAAAAAAAAAAAGAACAATAGATTACAAGAAATTAAAATGGTATGAAGGGCATGTATTTACTCAACAACTCAGTACATATTGCTTTATGCATGAATTCTGTTAACTATCAAAGAAAGTTAATTTCTACCCTAGAGCAAAAGCTGCCAAACTAATTGCATAACCTATAGCAAACTACTGTCCAAAATAACTTTGTGTGTGTGTGTGTTGTGTGAAGTACTGAGAAAATGTCCCAAATTATACAACAAAGTAACATTCATAGCATTCATAACACTGCTTCACAATCTCACTAACACACATCAAGTTTTCATGCTCATTCTGGTAAATAAATAATATCATGTTTGGCATTAATTTATTTGATAATATTAATTTGTCCAATAAGTACTGAAGTCAAGAACTGTTTTGAAACTTCATTGACCATTTGGCTAATGACATCCTCTTTTATAAAGTACTGGTTCATTTTTTTGGAGGTTGCATATATGTTCATTATTGATTTTTACAATTTATGTTTTAATATGTTTATGAATATATTTAAGAATATAAAGAAATGCATATGTATTTGTAGGAAAATATATATCTATCTATATGTGAATATATATTGTATACAGAAAAGCATACAGGGATATATACACACTTCCTTTCAGAAGGTGCATATATTCATCTTAACAAATATCTCTTCACCTTCATGATTATCTTTCTTATTCTTTAATTGTGTCTCTCAATAAATTGAAGTGCTTGATATTGCAATGCTGTTCAGATTATCATGTTTTCCTTCTACATTTTCAAATAGTCATTATTGCAGTTGAAACTTTCAATTTTTTGCTAATTGTTACATTTGATCACATTCTTATATTTTTATAGGTCGTTTGTGCATCCTTTTTGCTGATGTGCTTGTGCAAGATTTTTTCTCATTTATCTATGCCCTTTACTCATAGGGAAATGTTATATACCTATGAATATTTTTATAGATATGTGTATATTCTCTCATTTTATCCTTTTTTAAATTTTATTACTGTTAGTTTTGAAGGTATAATGTCAATATAGTCCAATCTTTTCGATTATGATTACCATTTTTTTCTATTTATGAAATCTTAATGATCTTAACATCATAAATAAAACTTTGTCCTGATTTGGTTTATATATGTTCACGTTTATATGTGTTGTCAGTCAGAAATTGATTTTTATATGTAGTATTATGTGTACATCAAGATTATTTTGTCTTCTGTGAGGAAAAACAACTAGATCAAATAATAATTTTAGGTAAGTAAAGATATATTACCTATATTCAGGCTCTATTGGAGTGTAGAACCTTCAGGGTATAGGTGAGTTTTGACAGAAAAAATTCAGTTACAGCCAGGTCTGTCAGAATTTTCCAGGCCTGAGTCATGGATGTAGAATGAGTGACTACAAGAATAGCAGGTGTTTGGTGTCACACGAAGTTTTACAATTTGTATTTTGAAACTTTCATGTCTGTACCAATAAAAGGTTTTTTTTCTCTAGTTTCCAAGCTTTAGTTAAACCAGTTAAGGTGTTCTCAGTTCAAGATCATGATCTTAGAAAAGGAATGACATACAGAAAGAGCTGGAAGACTCCTCTGAAGTTCTTGGGAGATTTGCATTCCATCATTTAACCCTAAGGTCAGATGAACTGGCCTTTGGAATCAGAGTCCCCAATAGCAAAATTTGATTAGATATTGTATTGAACAGAACATTCTGAGTTTTCATTACATAATAGCTACCATAAATTATACAAGGATGTCTGTTTCCAGACTCCAGTTTTGTTTCGTCGATGTTTCCTTTCACTTTTGCCAATACTATCTTTAAAATTTTATCTTGAATTCTTGAAGTCTTATTGAGCAAATCTTTTAAATTTGTTATTCTTTTTCAAGGTTGCCTTAGTGATTCCAAATCTCTTGACTTTGCATATGTTTCTATATATTTTTAAATCATTTTATTCATTTTTATACAAATATTGAGATTATTAATTGGAGTTAAATTGAATATATATTCCAATTTCATTATAAAGATTTTTCATCAATTTATGTATGTAATTCAATATTCATCTATCAATATTTAAAAATAAATTATGATATTCTCTATAGATACCTGTTTCAGTATTATTTCAGTATCATGCTATGTTTCTCCTGAAGGAACTCTAATAATGCCCATTAGAGTTTGTACTATAGCTATGAGGTTTATTTGTGTTTTAGTTTTGATTTTTTGTATTAATCTTACTTTTTATTTTTCTATCCACTGTCCTATCTTCTATTATGAAACTCAGTTATTGAATGATTAGTTTTAATTTTTTCAGTTATAAAATCTTTTTTCTAAATAGAAATTTTATTTTGTGATAATGTTCTATTATATCTCATTTTGTTTTTGTCCTCTACTTTATTGGATATGGAAATCATAGTTATGTTCAGCTGTCTTTTCATGTTGGAGATTTTCTGTCTTGTATTTTGGTCTTGTAGTATTAAGTATGACTGTTAATTTTTACTTGAATGGTGAGTATTTCATATATGTTGCTTTAATTCTCGCTGACAAGTTTATCATTAATTTTGGTAGGCAGATACTTTAGAGATGATGGGAAATTCTGGTTAGTAAAAGGTACACTTCTGTTAAAATTTTGTCAAACTGTTCCATTCCAAAGCATAATACATAACTCTTATCAGTTTGACCTGGCTCCTAATTCTGGGGATTCTGGATTATAATATTTGCTTCTTTAGTGTAATAGTTCTCCTGAAGGTCTGATCTGAGTTCTGGAGGGCATTAGCAAAATCATTTGTTTGTTTGTTTGTTTGTTTTCTCCTTTTGAATCATTTAGCTTAAAATGTTGGAAAATATCTTAAGGTAAAATCTGGTAGCATGTTAAAATCAGCTTTCTATTTCTCTTTAGTACCTTTATTCCATGTCATTAATCTCTCCTAGAGAATAACATTATCCAAAATTTTGCTTATTTTTTTTATTCTGTAGTAACAGCTCTTTGTTAAGGACATCCCAAGTTCGGAGATACATGCATCCAAAATTTGTAAATATCTCTAAAGAGACAGCTCTGATGAGCCATGTGCCAATGTCTTTGAAGTTCTTTCCTCATTACATATTTGGCTCCTTTATTTCTGTTGCTTCAATAGCTCTCAAATGTAGTTAAACAGACTATTTTGAAATATTACACAGGTTTTGTGATATTTATTGGGGTAAGTATGTTAAGCCTCAGACTTCTCTGTCATATTGAGAAGAACAATGATGCCAACGTATTTTAAATTGATATATTCGTGGTGTTAGTTAGAAATGTTGTGCATATTCTAATATATTAAATAGGCATCATTTAACTTGACATGCAAAATTAATTAAAGTGATTGAGGAGAGAGGGACATTATGAATATTTAAGAATTAAGACAGCCCCTTGCAACACTACTAAAATAGCACAGTGGTGAAGGATGCAGGACAGTGCACCATAGAGCACTCATTTATTTCCTTGCATTGCATTCTTCTTATTTTGCTTTAAACATTTCTTAGTAATTTACAAGTGATATAAATTATCAGTTTAAAAGTAGTGCTTTTAAATAGTGTGAATCTGATTTTTATATTAAAAAAAGTTATGCAATGCCAAAATTTCAGAAATCATCCTTGATAGTTGCTCCCTAGAGATCAATAATATAATGGTATATATTTATTTATTGCTTTTCTAATTTGTGTGTATTGTTACTGCATGTCTGCAGTACACAATGAACACACTCCTCCTGGGGAGATGGTATATGTACATAATATATCTCGGTTGTTTTTCATCCCTTCCACTCTATTCCTTTCCCATCCCTCCACCTCTTGGTCTACTTCCCATCTGCAAATTATCTGTCTCCCTCTTTCCTATTATTTTTCATTTATTTTGTCCTTAACTTATATTTTGCTTTTTTCATATGTGATAACAAATAAATAAAGTTGAACTTTATTTATTTGATATCATGGTCTTAAAGTAAGTCCATTTTCCTACAAATGACTCTAGTTTAGTCTTCTTAACAGCAGAATAGTACTTTATTGTGCATAAATATTATTCTCTTTAATGGACAAAGACGCTGCTTCTAAGATTTAGTCATTATGTATTGTGCTACTATAAACCTGGAATCGCTTGTGTCAGTATAATATGATGTATTGAACTCCTTTGGGAATATACCTCGGAAAAAACTGAGTTGAGTAGAATTTCTGTTTTTATGTATTTGAGGGAACTCTATACAGATTTCCATAATTTACTGATTCCATAGTTTACATTTCCATTAACTATGTAGATGACTTCCTTTTTGCCACAACTTCATCAGAATTGGTAACTATTTGATTTCTGATGATAACCATTCTTTTTGGAAAAAGATGGCACCCATTGCTTTAATTTGCATTTCTCTAATGGTCAAAGATTCTGAAAATTGTTTTCATGTATTTACGGACCATTTGTACTTCTTCTAAGTGTCTATTCATTTTAATTGTTCATTTTTATAACTCCTTTTATTTTAGAGAATCTAATTTTTTATAATTCTTAATACATCCCAGATGTTACTCTTGCATCTGTGGAATAATAGGCACTTTTTCCTCCTAGTGAAGATTTTATTTTTACTTGCTTGTTTCCTTTGCTGTGCAGAAGCTTTCTGATTTTGTAGGATTCCATTTGTTGAATCTTTGTGCTATTTCTTGTGTAATTGAGGTTCTGTTCCAAAAGTCCTTGCTTTCACCTCTGTCTTTAAGAGTTTTACCTATTTTATCTCCCAAGATTAAATGTTTCTGCTTTAACATGTAGGTATTTGATCTGTTTTGATTTTAGTTTAGTACATGGTGAGATATATAGGTCTGGGTTCAGCCTTTTGCATGTGGATAGATAGGTTAAAATATTTTCCTCTTATGTCTTACTTCAAAGAATCCTGCTTTACTCCATGTATCTCAGTATTTTCCAAGTTTGTTTGACAACCACATATTTTTGCTTTCTTTCTTTCACACATTAGACAGCATATTTGGCATAATAATAAATCTTATTTTTATCTTTCTCATAAAACTTTTTAAATATAATCTTTATATGGCTCAACATTAAGAAACAGTTATTACATTTTTAAAATAATCATAGGTAATAAATATAAATTTTGTCCACTATTTCTTAACTGTCCCATAATTTCCTTTTCTAAAAAAACTTAATTCCTTGTAAACATGTGGTTAAATAATAAAAAATATAAAAATGACATATGTCTGCCCATAGAAAAATATCTAAACATACAAACATGATATTCACATAGAGTAGAATTTGTATTTAATGTGTCTTCTCATATTGTTACAATTCTATCATCATTACATTTAATCATTTTGAACTTCTTCTAAAAGTAGATTTTTAACAGATTTTTACCTAGTTACATATAGCATTGATAATTTCCTATCATCATAGAATTTTAATCATTTATTTTCCACATATAAAGAACATAAACCTTCAAAATATGCATAATGTTAGTATTGTACTAATGTATCATTATCTTCATCTATGAAGATTTTTAATACTTCAGTTGCATATTTTTTTTTATCAGTACTGGGGATTGAACTCATGACCACATGCTTGCAAGGCAGGTACTTATGCAGTTGAGTTAAATCCCCAGCCCCCAGTTGCATATTTATTTTCTGTTGTTTTCAGGAGTTTATATATTGATCATAGTATATATTTAGTTTAAGTTTATTATATATTTTTAAAAGTATATATTTTTCTTATTTTTTTGTGTTGCTCAAAGTACAATATTTTTTAAAAATACATCACATGTTCTCCAAAATTCTCTTAAGCCATTTCTCTTTCTCCTATTTATAATATTTATTATATTTTTTTCTAATGAAGACTCCTTTCTGTCATAAACTTCTTGTCTAACACAAATTGCTTATGACAATCTCAGCAAGTAACAGATAACAAATAAATGTTACACTGAAGGAATTTAACATGAATTTTTTTCAGATGTGTTTATAGTTTAGCCAAAACTTAGATATTAATGTATTAGATATCATTTTGTACACACATATAAATATTTTCACACATACACATATATGTGCATAATTTAGCATAAGAAGTATAATTCACTTTAGAGAAACAAGGATAACAGACTTCATAGAATTCTAAGGAATCTCATTTCATTCACTAGCATTTCCAAGCATTATGGAGCAGCAATGCAGACAAATACTTTCAACTGAAATTGGAGACCTGCCTTGTGATAGATCACTGATATGCATGGCACATCATTTTATCCTTATGCATGAAAGTTGAAAATTATAACAGATTTTTGGGAAAGAGTCAATGTTATTGAATAGTCCATCAAGTTAAACAGGTACAGAGCAATGTGCTGACCCTTCTCTTTAAATTTATGTATAAAACATGAATAAAATAAAATGTTCCCATAAGTCTGATTTTGTATTCAACAGTGGTTTCTTCTAAAAATTAAAAATCTAAAATTAATTCCTATATAATTTAGTGGATATTTGGGCCACCGTTAGCATTTTTATTTATTATTATATTTTGTTCAAATTTTTAGGTGTTTCTTCACTTATATTCAATAAACCAGAGCTACCTGATTTTACTGGTATTATCAGAAGACTCATATTCTGCCTTTTTATTATATAATATAATGATTAGGTACACTTCTAAGGGTGACAATATTTCCATACACTATGCTTGAAAAATGGAACACATTCATCGAATACAACTTACTGTCAGTGATACGAACCACAGCTCACTTTCCATTAACGTAGACAGCATTTTAATACTCGAGAACCAACACAAAAAAAGAAACCCATTTTATAAAGATTCAGCTAGTGTTTCTTTAATTACTAAGTCCTAAATTTTCATACTTATATTTTGGTGTGGTAATTTGATATGTGTGAGGGAAGAAAAACTGACTGTATCTTAAAATCTTAAGGGCATTAGGCCCCAATACTTAATGAGACGTCTTACAACATTGGTCCTCTTTTATTTTGCAACAGAAGTCAAATAAAAAGTGTCATTCACTATTATTGTAACTTAGATAACAATTGAGAAACTCTGTATAATTTTTTTATGTTTGAAAGCATTAAAATCAACACAGTTTAAAGTGTAGGTATAAATATTTATGACTATAGAGAGAAAATGAAAAAAAATTGTGCTTCTAAGTTCTAATTGAGAAATGGAATGTATGTCAAGAGTCTAAGTGAATGAATTGGATTGAGTCATCTTTCTTTAGGTTCATTTTCTATTTTTCTCTTTTCTTTCTTATTTGTGACTTATGTTCTCCTTTGCAATCTACCTTCTTGGTTTTTACAATCTCACTGGTGGAAATTTTATAAAAGTAAAAGACATATTGTCATTAATACCCTCAAATTACTTCTCTTCACATTACACTCATTCTTACCACTTCCTGTTATTTTTGTACATAGAATCATAGTAAATAACGCCATGGACACTTGCCCATTGTACAACTTCCTTAGCTATAAAACAGTGTTTCACTGAAAGTGGTTTAGTATAGAGTACTATACCTGTGGTTATTTATTAGAATATATAGACACTGGTTTTGATAGAATTAGTATTAAATAGGAATGTGAAACTATATCTAGAATACTTTTCTATTGCAGTGGAAATGATTCCTTGCTTGGTATACAGTAAAAAGTGTTCACTGTAATTAACCTATCACTGGATAGTAAGTTTAACTACAGTAGCTCCATACTAGTGCCTCTATTTGGAATTCTGTTGTGTGCAATCAGACGCTTAGCAGTAGTAGTTTCTAGATGAGTTTGGAAAGGGAAAGTCTCTGTAGATGAACCCATTTATAAACTCTATTCCTGCCAAAATGCTCCCTTTGTTAATGGGGCTTTTGAGCAGATACAGAAAATACCACTGATTCTGGAGACTAGCTGACCACAAGATGTGTCATTTTGTCCTCTCAATTAAAAGGTTCTGTTAGAGTGGATGCCATTTGGTAACTTTTCATAAACATCATGAATATCTTCACACTGTGATCATTTGGAGAGGTCTATTCTCTTGGAAACTGATCACTGCTTTTTCTATATTATTTATTCTAGCCCTGGTTCCCCAGACAGTCTATTAGGAATTAACTAGAAATTAATGTACATTCATAAACATTACTATCCCCCTACCTAAAAATATCATGAAAGAACTTTTCTCATGGGAGGAATTACCTCTCCTGGAGCACTTTAACACTACTTCACAGGATGGTATAATGCTCCAGATAGTTTTCTGGGATAGTGCAAGCAGGTGATAAAGAATCCATGTCTATGTAAGAATATTTTTTTCTTTCCTAATGAGCTGTTTAAAAAATTATCCATGAGATCTTAAATATCACTTCATTAAAATTGAAGTTTGAAATGAGTCTGAAATACTTCTGGACCTACAAAACCCACTCGAGTCTCCAAAGTACAATTTTTATTTGATGATGACTCATTGTTGTGTATTCAAGCAGGCGCATATTTGTTGATTTGTGGTAGGAAGCTCAGGCTTTTGCTCAATGACTGTTCCTCAACAAACCACCTATCTTTTTTCTCAAAATTGACAGCTTATTAGGCAAAAAAATTAGACAGATGAAAATAGTACAATAAGCTATTTTATATGTTCCTGCCAGAATAAGAAATGCTAATTATATTACAATAAAATATAATAAAAAAAATAAAATTCTACCAGCTGAGTCCTGAACATTATCTCGGACTGAGGTATAGATATACTAACTTTGTTTTAGCATAGAAAGGCTATTTTGGCATGCTTTAAATCATTTGGTACTTAAATCTATCACTGTGAATGTGAGCCTCTGGCATTTGGGGTTATTTTTCCAAATCTCTGGTTTGTATTTTAAATTTTTGTAATTGAAAAGGTATGGAAAATGATATTTTAATACATTACTTAGTACTCTCTGCTCATCAGAATCAATTTGCCTAATATCTATGTAGTGAGATATTTTGATGTCATGTGCAATGTCAGTATGTGAAAATGAACTACTGACCACATCAAATGAAAAGCAAAATATGCCTCATGGGATTTTAAAATTAGGATAAGGAAAATATGATTTAGGTCCATGCAAGCATATGTAAAGCAAAGATGCCTGTTAATTTTTTCCTTATATTATCTCTGAAACATAAACTGTGTTCAAGTCACTGTCATATCACAAGGTTTTTCCAATTTCTTCACATACATGCGAGAAAGATTAAAGAAAGGAGATAGGTTTGAAAATCCATGACTCTCTCAAGTTCCTTATGAGAGTGCTAACCCCTGGAATGTTCTCCAGTTCTATTACTGTCTTGGCTTACTATTCTGATGAGTAACAGAGGCTCCAGGGGATCTCATCCATCTTTCTTTATAATGGCTATAGCAGTGGGCTTAGTGATCTATGTAGAAAGTCTCGTTTGCCGAGAACATCTATTCCAGTTGCATATTTACAAAACAAGTCAAACATTAGTCAGTAGAACACCAGCACCAATTATGAGTGAAGATTAGTTTATGTATTGTCTCGCCATGAGAAACTCCTATTTGAATTGTAAACAAGAATGATATTTAGTGTCCTTGGGAATTACTGTTAATTAAGAATCAGTGTTTAATAATCCCTGAATAGTTTACTGCTTAATGTTTCCCATTTTTCATTTGCTAGAAAATAGTTGCAGATTTCCTTAAGTCTTAGAAGAGAGAGTGAATTAAACTGTGGGAGTGATACAAAGTCATTTTTCATTGACTTTAACAAAAACAGATTTTACTTTAATGAATAAACTTTGGTGTATATAGGTATGGACACTGCAGAAAGGACGTGAAATTGTTGTTTAAAATCATTAGATTTTTAGCCAATGCATCATTAATGTTTTGTTTTGCTTTATTTTCTTGATATTAAGCAATATTCTTGTAGACAACAAATCTATTTTGTTTCTATAGAAAGTGTAATCAAATAGATACTGACAACGTTTTAGCCTGTGGGTAAAACATTCTGATTATTGGTTTGCCCCTATTTTCCCTTACAGTAAATGAATATAAAATTCCTGTTGTCGGTAAAGTACTGCTACAGTGCTAAACCTACCATCTTCATTCAAACTAGGAAGCATGTTCATGGCTATAACTTCTAAGAGCAAGAAGATATTATTTTAAGAAGGAAAGTCTTCTCTTACCCTCTAATCTTCCCAGCCTGTGGTAACTAACATTGTAGCATTGTAACCTCAACTTCTATGAGATGGTTTTTAAAAAATTTTTTCATTTAGTTCATGAACATTTAAGTTGTTTCCACTTTTTTGCTACCATGAATCAGTTAGAAATTAATTTTTTAAAAGGTGCTGATTTCTGTTTCTCACCAAGACAATAAACAATTTATGCCTCCTGAAACAATTTTATTGAAAAATGATGCAAAATTATTTTTTTAAATTAAACATAGACAAGCAGAAACACTTAATATCCCTGAGAAAGGAAAAGCTATGTAAATTTTATTGTTATCCAACTTACCACCTGCAATAGCTTCTAGGATGCAACAAAGATGTGGGAAATCTGGATAAAGTTTAGTAAATCATAAATTGAAGAGACAGAGCTAGAAGACTAGGGAAGGCAAGGGAGGAAATGTTCTTAGGGCAGAGAAGCAGAGAGGCAAGAGATGCATGGTGAGAAAGAAAGCTTTACAACCTTCAATGAGCCTATCACATGCCTTTAGCTAAAGAAGGATCAGTGCAATGCATGTGTAAAGAGCCTTTCAGAGGTAAATAACAAAGCAAAAATAATAGTAATAACAATAATAATAAAATAATTTTCAAAATTATACTGGGAATAATTTTACTGGGAATAATTCATGTTCCTACTAAGCTAGAAACATGTATCTTTCTGGATGCAATATGATCAAGGTTAACTAAACAGGATATTTGTCTCAGTAAAGGGACAAAATTAGCCCTATATTTAAAACTTCTTTCATCACACCTAAAAAAGGTAAAATTCCTAGAAATAAAAACAAAACTTAAGTAACAATGATATTCCTGTAATGGCCACAGTAACTGTTACAGAAGTTTCCCAAAGCAATGAGAATAGTAGTAACATATAACAACAGGGGCAGGTGAAATTCCTTAGCTATTAAGGTTGGAGGGTGGTACTGCATTTATTGCAATAAGCAATGAGTAGAACAACTAACAAAGGTAGAGTGGAAACCAAAAATCAGCCAGCTTCCTTCCACTTGCAAATTCTAAAGTCACTTTCCCATCCTTAGGTGTTGTTTCAACAGTTTTCAATTTTCAAGTCCTAGATATAATATCAGTTTCCAATTGTTGATGAAACAACTAGTCACAAACTCATGATTGAAAAATAAACAAAAATTCATGTATCTTACAGTTTTACAATTGAAAATCTGAAATGGGCTTCACTAGATTAAAATCAAGTTTTCAGCAGGGCTACATTTTTTCCGGAAGTTCCAGGATTGATGCATTTTATTTTTCTTTCCCAGTTATTAGAATTCTGTCAAATTTCTTCATTCATAGCTCAGTCCCTTCCTCTTTCAACTTATCAACATGAAACCAAAATCATTTGATAATTCTGTCTCCCTGACTCTCCTTCTCTTTCACACTTCTGTTTTAAAGAACCCTTGTGATTACACTAAATCTACCCAGAGAGCCCGGCATAATATTGGAAATCAGCAATTCAGTAACATCTATTTCATTTGCACTCTTAGTTCTTTTTTAACACCTAACTTGATATAGTCATGGATTCTGCATATTAGAATAAGGAAATATTTGGGTGGACATTATTCTGTTCATCACTTGAGATAAAAAATTTCAGAGTAGCTAAAAGCATTTGGAAACATTTGTCTAAAGTAACAAAATAAAATCACATCCAGGGAAGGTGATGGGATAAAACAGATATTAGTGCCCACTTTAAAAATCTAAATAAATATAAGTGTGTGGCCTCCATCATACTTACGTTTAGTTTATCCCTCATATCTTGCTATAGTTTGAATTTAGAATTCCATTCAATAATAGATCATCTCAAAAGCATAGCCCTCATCTTGGTGTTATTGAAAGGCAATGGGAGACCTTAACAAATGGAAAGAAGTTGGGGTTCTTTGGTTATTGGAGGCATCATCTAGAAGGGATTACAGTTCTCTGGTGTCTTTATCTGTTTCACTTCCCAGTCACCATATAGTGAACATCTTGCTTCACTATGCACTGCTGTCTGATGTACTGCTACAGCACAGGCACAAAAGCAATGTAACCAACTGATCATGGACTGAAACATCCAAGACTGTAAGCCAACTATTTTAAACTATCTTTTAGGTATTTTTTTTCACAATAACATAAAATTGCATAACACTTCCTATAAAGAAGCTGACGGATACATGGAAGATAACTACAGGATATCATTAGCTCAGTTGAGTTATAGCCCAGGTTTTAGTTCCCATTCTATATGTGATATAGTTGATAAAGAAAATAAATTTAGTGTTTTACATGCATGGGAATTTACCATCAATTTGCTTAGTTTGTTGTACTCTAAAATAATCAAAAAGGAAAAAGTCAAAACTGTTCACATTCACATGAAATGGACAATAACATAAATTTATACTTCTATCATAGAGTTTTGCCAACTCTCTTGCACTGTATAATAGTGCCACCCTAAAATATCTAGAACATTCTGACAGCCTACATAGTATCATATTGAAGCATTTCATCACTAACATATTTATTGACCTGGGTGATCAGAAGTTCTTAGTGTGCTGGAGGCATCTATAAATGTGCTCTAGCTGGTAGAAGACAAATCCTGTAAGATTCATAGTCAGGCAGATCCATTATGTTTTAAAAGTTCTCTTTGTCATAAGTCTTTATTTAACAAAACAAAATACAAATTGTTTCATCTTGCACCAACAAGAGATATTAGAGTGTCTAGTGGATGTGGGTTTTGAAATTGCCATATTAATAAGGCTACTTCTCTAGTTTATTAGATCAGCAAAACACCGTCATTAAGTAGGACACAGGGAGTGGAAGCTGTGCAGAATTTTATACATATACATATACATGTGTGTGTACATATATGCATGTGTGAGCTTTTGACAAGTTAGTATATATAGTAATAGTAGTACACACAGTAGTACTTTGACTCAAAAGCTTAATTATTTCTGTCATGCAGGAAAAGTTGACCACACTTGTGCTTATGCAGGAAAGATGCCTGCAGTCCTGTTCCTCACCCCATTCAGTGTTCATAAATGAAAATAAAATTTTACCAAACTCTTCTGTTTGTGAATCAAATTTTCCACAAAAGGGATCATGAACATAGATACTACGGAATATATAATATTACCTTATGGCTTTAAGCAAGCAGGAATGAGAGAATCTTAACAAACATTTTTCAGTTTCTGGAACAAGGTCATTTCTTTGATTTGTCTTCTGAATGATTTGTCTTTTGGAAAACAACCCTGGCATGCTACTAGGCTGTAGCAAAGATTCTACAGCTCATTATAAGACACAAGATATTACAGCTAAAACTGGCCATCCTGAGTTTAATCAGGCCAAGAAGTCACAGTATTGGATGTATATACCTATAAATACTAATAAAATGAAAGTGGTACCTCAAGAATAGATTATAAGCAAGAACAGAATACCCAAGACAGCTGCATGAATAGGCACCCTGAAAAACTACCATCCATACATTTGCAATCAAATCACGTTTATCTCATCACTTTAGCTTAATGTAGGATTCCTTATAGCTATTTGAAAGAAGACATAAATGAATGAATTTAATTTCTACCTGAGTTATCTCTTGACATAGGCTAAAATTGGTTAGCAGATACACTAAAATTTAAGCCATGAAAGAATTGTTTTAAATAGTTGCACAAAAAAGACTCTCACTGGGAAGGTAGATATTGGGGATATATATATATATATATATATATATATATATATATATATATATGATTATCTACCTGCTGTGGAATGAAAAGTAGTGAAAGGTTAAAAAAATACAGAATCAAGAACAACAGTAAGGATTCTAGTTAGTAAGATTAAATTAATAAAAAAAAAGCACTGAGTCCATAGTGATTTGTTAACCTAAATGTACAGAGAAAGGAATCATTTAAGCAATTTTTGAACATGGTAACTTGAATCATATAGTTGATAAAGATATTCTAAAGATATAAAACAAACTGCTAAAGAATTAATGTTTTAGTACATTTGTTAAGTATTGTTCATTTTTACTCTATATCTACTTTATGCACTTGATAATACGAAGGATAAATATATTATTAGATCCACAGTACTTGAGTGAAGATTCTCTAGAGATGGAGTTGACTGGAGAATGAGAGACAGAGAGAGAAATATAGAGAGACAGATACAGAGACAGAGAGGCAGAGAGACACAGAGAGACTGACATTGCAATTTCCTCATATGGTTATGGTTGATAATAAGTCCTACAATACACTATCTCAGAGCTGGTGAACTACAAAAATGGGTCATGAGGCTCATTCAAAATCCAAAAACCTTAGAAACCAAGATGTTGACATTGTAATCTTCAGTTGAAGACCAAAGGTGTAAGAGCCCGAAGGCTGCTGGAGTGAGTTCCAGTGGTCAAACTCTGAGAAAACCTGGAGTTCTGACGTCCATGGGCAGGAGAATAATGATGTTAAACTTTGGAAGACAGAAGAAAGAATTCTCTTTCTCTTTCTTTTGTTCAGTAGGTGGCTAATTAAACAGAGCCCATCCACACTGAGAGATTTCCATTCAGTCTATTGACTCAAATGTCATTGTCCTCTAGAAATTTGCTAATGCATACACCTGAGGCAACTTCATCATTCTAATCAAAGAAAAAACACCTGAGTTTCTCCTTTAGCAGAAAAAGATGTCTTTTTCAACAAAAAAAGGAATGGACCCAATGTTTACCATTCCACTGAAATGTTTTGCCAACTATCTGAGTATACCTTAATCCAATTGATTTGATACCTATAACCAACCATCATACAAGTTTTCCACAATAAGAGAATAGGAACCTAAAGCTGTTATTTAAAGGTCAAAAAGGCTGTAATATTAAGTTTGAGTGTAAATTGCCAATAGAACCTCATAAAGTGTTATAAATAAAAATATATATGTCTCAGCAATGTCTACTGATGGGATTATATGTAATATCACTCCATATCATCTGTATAGTGTATCTTTCCTCCCAAAAAGTTGTGTCTTTGGAAAAATGTTTGATTCTATTTCTGGGGCTAGGAAACAAAAAGGTAAGGTTGGAACATTTTGTGGCAGAATGTAAGAATGTGCCCAAATCCAAATTACCCTTTGTCCTCATGTGAAAAGAACAGTAGAGCAAGTCCTCATTGCCTCCCAGTCATCAAATTGGGTACAATTTAGACCTTAAGAAAAAAAAGAGCCTACATGTTAATATAATACATCCAAATAATTAAATTTATCTGTGCATAGTGATATTCAAAAGAGAAGGAACAAAATTAAAGAATTAGATAATAGCTTTCTATAAATACTAATGTAATAATTTGGGGAGACAGGAGGTAAAGCACCTAATTAATGGTCCAGTATTGTGCCAAATACTCAAATAATTTGGAAAGACAAGGGGAGTTGTACTGCTTCAGAAAGGAAATAGGTGTAATTTTTTGATTTACATTGCTAACATTTGGAGATATGTATATACATATATATATGTTTTTTACAGGAAATGTAAAAAAATGATAAATATGCCATAAATAAATATCTTAACAGGTACAAGATATAGCAAAATCTGAAAGAATTTCTTTTTCAAAATAGTCAATGTCATAAATTCAGTTTTCTCAACTTAAAGAAACTAAATAGCGTTAATAATCATGGAGATTTAGAATATATAGTAAAATTTAAACTGCAGAGAATATAGATAATAAAGATACATATAGAGAATACATGTGATGGACATATATTTATATTTACTAGTTCAAGATTCTTTCCACAAATATGGCAGGAATGTACTATGTATTTGTTAAACTGATCTAACTGTAAGTAAGATGAATTTCTTCTTAATAATTTGAATGTAGACTTTACTAGAGGCCAAGGGGAAATGGAGTTCATAGTTAGTATTTGGACTTTATTGTGAATCATATAAAAATAAGAATTTATTAACAAAAAGGAACCCAAATTCAATTAATTTATAATGCTTGGGGTTTTTTTTAGGAATAAATACAGAGTATTGGTTTAGGACTACTTAATAGTAAAAGGCTAATATTGCATTGCTAAAATGACTGAGTTAACTTAGAATGCCACATGTAACCTTTTTGTATGACACTACCTTGACATGAAGGTCTCTAAAACTTATTTGCAACAAGCTTAGAATCCTTTGTTACAGTCGTCATCTGATCGATCCCTTACCAAACCTATGCACTGTAGTAATAAATAGCAAAAAGAGAATAGAGACAAATTCATTTAACTTGACCCTTGCTCAGGTATTTTTTTGTGTGGTTTTGTCAGAGTGTCAGTTGGCTGATGCTACAGATTTTTGTTATCCCACTCATATTATGTGAGAGAATGTACCTAGTCCTTGACAGCCTTAGAAAGTTCCACCAAAGACATTTATTCTATGCTTTGATCCTTCTCTCAGGAGGCATATAGGGATCTGAACGCCCAGTTACCTGGCACCATATATATTATTCATATATTCAGTGATACATTCATGCAGTTGAACATCATGTGTCAACAAAAAAGAACAATTACTGTCAAATGCAAATAATGAATGACATTCTGTTATACTGGTAAGGAAAGGCTAATGCAAGATTGCCTCTGTAGGAGTCCATTTAAAAAAGATTAAATAATAGGCAAATCTAATTTATAAAGATGTTAATCAGAGATCATTATCATCTCGGGAATCTATGACTGGGAAAAGACATAATAAATACTTCTAAGATGTTAAGAATGATCAAGGAAATAACTACACATCACATTGAGTTATGTGTTTGAGCCCTTCAGTTTATGTATAGTCTGATTTTTAAAAATACAAGTAGTAGGATGTAGAAAATATATGGAAAAAAGTTTAATAATTAACTCATTTGCTTTGAAGTTAACACTGAAACATCCTGAGTTGAAATTCACCGTGGGCTATCAGAAGATACTTACGGTCTTGGGGACCCTAAGGAAGGGCAAAATTGTCCACTGCTATACATATGACTTTCCGCAGTAAAGTGATCCAGTTACTGAGGGAATCTCTGGTCAAAAAAGTTCTTGTGTTTGGTATATTCTATGCATTTTCTTAAATAGTTTTGTACGGAACTTTGATGTATGCTTTCTATGGAAGATGGGAGGAGGCTGACTATGCTGAGCTTTCTAAAACCCCTTTAGATTATGACCTGCATTAGTAGAATAAGTTTCTTTATTGCTTACATTGCACTTAAATGTAAAAGATTCTCCTAGAAATCCAGTACTAACTTCTTCATGAGTTCCTTTATTTTAAACTTGAAGAAATAAAATCAGTTATGTTCTTACAATGTGAGCTCAAAGACACCTGCATACCATCCTTTATGACTTTGTACCTTTAGTTATTAATTAAGGATGAAGTGATTATTCCTCTGGTTCTGTACTAGTAACCTTTGTTTATCTATATAAGACAATATTCTTCTTGTCAAACAAATATGTTGCAAAAGTATAATTCATGTATTTTGCAAAAATATAATTGATATTTATTGAGTAATTGCCAAATTATTATATTTATCTGGATTTAGGTTTGTAAAATAATTCAATTCCTGTTTTGGAATTCATAGTTCTGTAGAAGTCCCTTTCTCTTTTCTATTTTTTATACTTAGATTTCCTGCTAGAGGCAGAGATATTTCTGGAGAAAGACACTAAATCAAGCTGTTAGATCTGCCTCATTATTTCACACACTTCAAGTTGCAACTGGAAATACCTGGATAGAAATTTATATGGGCACATTAAAGAACTTCAAACTCATTGTGTTTCTTCAAGGAGAAACTAAGTGTTCACATGTAGCATATACTTAATAGCCAACTAGAAACTCCCAGAAGATACTTAAGGGGTGAGAGAGGGCTGAGACGTACTATAGTTTTCAGTGCTTGAATTGAAAATTTCAACAATGACAAAAATGTTCCATTAAACATTGCTTTTTATGATCTAATTTTTTCTGGGAGCTGTATTGATCAAATGTACTTTGTCAACTGAAACCGAACAACAGAATAATGTCCAAGTTCTAATATGCAGCCAAATAATAGCCTGATGTAGGAAATGAAAGAAAAGACAAAAGGTCCCTATGAAAGCTCATGAAATAGAGTGTTATAGAATATTAAATCTACTCTATATAGCCAGTAGCAATAAGCAATATTAAAACAGAGAATTTAAAGCTATAAACCAGGAAACATTAATTTATTTCCTAGTAATGCTCTCCTAACGGACAACTCCATGGCTTCATGGAGATTTACTTTAATGTTATTTTCTCACTAACTGACCTTTCTTCCATCAAATTATCTAGGAAAGAAGAATTTTTAGAAAATAGTATTTTTCAGGAAGTGGAAATATTTTTTGAGTCTGATGACAGACTTCCCAACTGGCATCACAGTTTTAAAGTGGTCTACTAATCTAGGTGTAATATATGGTATCAAGGAAATCATTGACTATATATTTTTTTCAAAATGCAAAACTGAAAGTTTCTGATTTCATGCTGCCCTTGACTAACTGAAATCTTATTGCACTTAGCAGTTAAGGCTTCAGTAGTACAAATCAAACCTCTATGCAATCAGCAATACAAATAAAACCTCCTACTTGTTTACTAAAGCATTTTATGTCACCCAAACACTTTAAAGTCATCATGGAAGACTGAATTGATGAAGTCAATACATTTTTTATAGGAAAGAATATCCTTATGGAGGAGTTACAGGAAAATTGTTTTTACCATTGTTTGAAAAGTGATATTAAGCAATCCGTAAATTATATTGTGTATAAGCTCTTTGAAACAGTCCCAAATTTTAACTAAAACCCCAACTCTATTTCTAATTGCATCACTCTTTATTGTCAAAATAATATTTGGCTTTCTGCAAACACTGTAGGATGTACACTGATACTTATCTGAACTTCACTTATATTAGGTTTCACTCCAGTTCACTATTGGCCTTTTAATTTCTATATCGCCTTTTTAAGATTCAATAAACCTGAATTTAACATGACAAATGATCATTTCCGAAAGATTAAACCTTATCAAAATTTATGAGTCTTGATTAGGGTTATTGATATGTTAGTGGGATTTAAGTTAAACTTAAAGAATATGACAGGACAGTGACATGTTATTTGTATTGTAAATGTATTGCACATTCATAAATAATTTATGCATAGTTTACATGCATGCATAGAATCAAATTACACATATGTAGAATGATATTTGTACTTCCCACTTTCTAAGATACTAATAAAATATATTAAGTAAGACGTCTAGTGCTCCAGTTGCATTGATATTCCACTATTCAGATTTTATTATCTAGGTTGCTTAAGTTTTCTTTTATGTTATTCATGTAGTGATTACTAAGAAAGCAAAACTTACAGAAAATAATATGATGGTTATGGCTTGTGTCTAGGTGTCCCCCAAAGCCTGATGCACTCATATGTGGGGCATTTCTGGGGTGACTGAATTGAGAATGTGTGACCCTTGAATTAATTTGTGGTGCAGTGTTAAACTTAAGGGTACTAGGATCAAGGATGTGAGTTCTACCTGCCCTAAGTAGTCTGGATAAGAAAAAAGGGGCAGAAAGATGCTGCTAAGTCCCTTGTTGCTTTTAGTATCTGTCATGAACTGTTTTCTGTGTGCCAGTCTGCCAAGCCACCCTGCCTCAGACCCAGCTGATTATGAACTGAAACCTCTACAAACTGTAAGGTAAATAGACCTTTCCTCCCTAAACTTGTGGGTGATGGCTCTTTTGTTTGCAAGGAGAAAAGTAACTAAAACAAACTGTTCCTGATGGATTAAAAAACTGTTGGTCAACTTTTGGCATACAGCTAAGCTGAATCATCATGGTGCACAATGTGGCTAGCCCACCTGAGGATTGTTGCCAAGATAAAAGAACTGAAGAGGAAAAAGTAGTGTGGTTAGTTCTCCAGAGTGTTGTTATTGTTTGGTGCTGTTGGTTCCCCTATTACCCTGAGTTCTCCTGGAGGAATTTGTTGAGCTTCTTTCCTGATATGGACCTGTCTGTTCTCATCATTAGAGGAGCTCAGGACCTTGTTGTTTCTAGGAATGGCTGTGGTTCACTTTGGGGGAGCTCTGGTCCTTACGTTGAGCATTGCTTCCTGGCTCCAGAGGGTAAGATGGTGTGCTGCTCGGTCTCCAAGACAGGCTTGTCATGCTGGCTTCCTGATATGAACTTGGCAGTTTTCATCATCGAAGGAGCTCGGGACCCCATTGTTGCTGAAGATGGCTGCCATACTTTTCAGGGAAGCCTTGGTGCTTACTTTGAGTGTTACTTCCTGGCTTCAATGCAGAACCCTCAATCTACTGGTACGGATTCTTCATCCCACTGGCACAGACTTTCTGGCTTCCACCATTGACCTGTGGGCCTTCCCAGCCCAGATTCATGAAATAGACTTACATGAATCATTGCTATCAGCTCTCAGCCTCCAGCTGGACTCATGGTAAGCATTGTAATGGGCTCTAAGTCTTTAGCTGATCTCATGCAGGAATATTGCCATAGGATACAGGCCCTCAACTAAATTCTCTAGGTCTTTAGTGTGTGGACAATTTCCTTCACTTCTTGTATTTGACTCTGGGTTACTATAATAAAATTATACAATAAATTGTGTTTCCTATATTGTTCTCCTTGCAGCGGCTGACTATACTATTGTTCATTCCATGAGAGAGAATCCATTATTATGAACATTTTGGATTAGTTTTTAACATACAAGCAGTGAGCATTATATTTGGCTCCCTATTGACTACATCAAAATATTTAGCCCCACCTGTGACTGCATAGGGCTTTGGTGGGGGGCACAGAAACCCAAGCCATAATACAGTCATAATATTTTCTGTATATTTTGCTTTTTTAGCAATCACTACATGAATAACATAAAGGAAAATGTAAGCAACCTAGATCATAAATTCTGAATAGTGGACTATAAATGCTACAGGAGTACTAGAAACCTTATTTAAGATACTTTATTAATATGTTGGCAAATGAGAAGCAAAACCTTAGCTTCCTATTTTTAAATAGTTTTGAAATAAATTGCCTTGTTAACTAATGCTGTTACTTTGTAATTTTTGTACATTTAGTAAGATTTTGTTGCATGTATTTAAAATAGTAGCCTTGTATGCAATTTAAATAATTCAAATGCTATAATATTTAGCACAATTTTATATACACACATATATTTAAAATAATATCTATGAAAAAAGAATAACTGATAACTTTGATCCCACAAAAGGGAATTAAAATTTTTGACAATCGATATTCAAAAATCAACTTTAGTTTTAATACATATTGTGTTCATATTACATACTTATATTTCACATTACAAGTATGCCTTGATCTAATGTAGGTGAATCTAATTAATGCATTAACTATGCTACTGGATTCTTATATAATACAAAGCATTTATCAACTTTAATTATGATGTTTTTACATTGATTGTAATATTGATTTTTGAAAAGTAAAAACTGTAAGACAGTATTCTTTACTATGTGTTTTTCTATTTGGATATCTTTTGTTTGATTACTAGATCTGTGTGATATTTCAGTAGTTTTTGTTTGTTTGTTTGTTTGTTTGTTTTTTCCCTCACTTCTTCTTTTTCCTAGTTAGGCAAGTTTTAAATATACTAGTATTTGATCCCCAAAGATCCTGATTAAATCTGTATTGCTATGAACCTTGAGTGGCAGTTTTACCATAACTACCTCTTAAATTGATGGTAATGTATAAGCACTATTGAACACTCTTAGAACCTAAATAAGTTTAATTTCTTCATCCTCCAAAAAATAGTACTGTATATACTTCTCAAAATCCCCACCAAAAAAAGTACAAATATGAAAATTAAGGAAAGATATTGCTTTGGTCCTTTACCTTTAAATACTACCACTTATCTCTGTTTTTCTTGAATTGATTATTTCTTGCTTAGAGGAAAGCTACTTTACTGGAATGCTGTTTGCTCCTGGTCAAGTTTAATTTAACTGATATGTCAGCATTTTTTTTTCCTTACATGTAGGTAAAAATTAATTCCCATCAGGTTGTAAGACACAAAACTTTCCAGTTTCTACTCATTGGTTACTATTCTTGATTTTTATAATCCACATGAGGTCCATCTTGTGATTTTTCAAATTTTAAATATGATTTAAAATAAAAATAAGGATTTTTTAAAAAATACAAATACTCAGAAATTAATTTATTGGCTTATTGTATAATGAGATAGTTTCATATAAAAAATTCCATTGAATTCTGCATCATGAGTCTCAATTTTCTGATAATAGTGGAGCTAGGAAATGAATGAATACTGCTTCTTGGCTCTGATCTTTTATTGTTCTATTATAAAAATACAAACTTACATTTATTCAAGACTTTTATGTAATATACTTTGTAAACATGTGCTGGGAATTATTTTTATTTGTACAAAAGTCTTGTATACAATTATTCACAAATATTCATTAAATATTTGGTACTCTTAGCATGCCTATGTTTCTAAGATGAAGATTTAACAAAATGGTGGTGTAATTTGTCTAACTCATAAAGGATATGCCTGGAAATTAAAGTGTGTCCTTTGGATTGAGGTTTGATAGCCTACAGAATGTTATACTTCGTGCATATTTTTGTTAGCATTTTATATTGTATCTCTAATAATACTATTTTATAGACAAAAAAGTGAGACGCTAAAAACTTACCTACATTGAACAGCTAATAAGTAAGAAAAGTTGAGAAATCTACCAATATATGAAATACTCTAAATTCATTCATGGTTGCTATCATATCATTGTGTACATTGAACAATCATTTAAGTTAAATATATTTTACAATTATAACAACTTCATGAAAATAAAATCACTTTTACAAAATGATCTTTTGTCTAAAAATTTTTTGCACAGTTGTCTATTTGTTGGCATCATAAGATTGTAGATATGCATTAAAATGGGCTTGGCAATTTAAAAGGCAGGAATAGCATTTACTATAAAATAAAAATTACTAATGTATTCACATCAAATCACAGCATCCAGAAGTCAAATATTACTGACATGGAAATATTTTTGTACTTATTAACTTTGGCAGTGCTTACTTTTCAGAATGCTTAAAAACCCTAAGGTTTTTTTTTTAATTCATTTTGTTCTATGTTGAATTTTCTTAACTCCCAATGAGCTAATGCAATAAAAAATGAGAAAAATGTTTGTTTTGATTTTGTGTCACTTTGTTTTCAAAAATAGACTCTTTTAAGTAGAAATCATTGCACTTTATGAAACAACTAATAAATATTAAATAGTGAATCTCTTCTGACAATATACTATCCTGAAGCAGAAATCTGGGCTCATCTGAATTCCATACTGTTCACAAGGTGGTGGTTAGCTTCCCTTGGGTATTTGTTGTAAGTTTTGGCATAAAATTACTAGCAATGGAAATAGTATGTCTACTCGCAGTATGTACCTAGATAAAAAGTCAAAATGTAGTGTTCACACATACATATATATGCATGTATGTGTGTGCATGAAATGGTAGTACACTGAGTTAATGATTACTTTGAAATTAGTCTTATAATATGAAATATTATATAGCATATATCGTTAGAGCATATGAGCACCAAAGTATTACAGAAGAACACAAGGAGCAATCTGGGAGAGTAGCACAACTTCCCATAAATGACATGCATCATTTTAACCCAACTACATTCTACCATGTAGTCACAACAGTTGTTAGGACATAGAATGTTCTTATTTTCACAGTATGATTTTGCTCTATGTGTGTGTGATTAATTGCTAGAAACAGTCTCAACCAGATTCTGTGTTTTCTAAATCAGTGAATGGCCCTTCTTTCTAGTTATCTAGTTGCACAAGTCAGAAACTTAGGGTCACCTTTTATTTCATGTGTTTTGTTTTGTTTTGTTTTGTTTTAGTCTATCACATCAATTACTGCATGGTTGAATTTCCTTGAATTGTTTGTTTCTGACTTTTTGAGCCAAGACCACTAAATTGCCTATGCTGGACTCAAATTTCCAATCCTTTTGTCTAAGCCTTCTGAATACATCTGTGCCACTCTGCCCAGCTGACTTGATAAGTGTATAAAAGATGAAGATGCTTACCCACTTTTGAGAAATGTGTTCACAAAAGATCACAAGACACCACAACATGTAGTTTTTACACATCAGTTACAAAATATAAATAATCAGTTGGTACTTTATCGTTGATTTTCTAGAAACTAGAATTGTGAGAAACAAGTGATTGTTGTTTGCAAAAACAAAATGGAAGAAGGATTCAAAATTTTAAGATCATTTGTTTGTGCCTGATATAGATTACTATCCCTCCTTAACTTTATTAATATTCAGTGTCCAAATGGCATGTCTAAATATATGAAATAATTCAGAAATGTGAGTTCCTTATTTTATATTTTGTTTTTTCTCTTTTATTAATCATGGAATATACTTTAGGAATTGAAATTCTTTTGTTTACTATGCAATTAGTGTCATAGTGTAAATTAGATGCTCCCCCAAGGTCTCATGAACTCATAGGTAGGACGTATAAAAAGTGCTTGGGTTATGCAGGGCATGATACTCATCAGTGGACTAGTCTGTTGAGGATTTTATAGTTAAATGTAGTGTTTGGAAATGGTACCTGGTCAGAGTAGGTGGGTGTGGCCTGGAAGTTTCTCTCTCTCTCTCTCTCCCTCTCTCTCTCTCCCTGTCCTTAATCTCTGTCTCTGCTTTGCATGGCCATTCTATGAGCTCTTTCTCTTCTTCCATGCTCCCCTCAGAGCCAACACACTATGGACTGAAACCTCCACAAACTGTGAGGCAAAATAAACCTTTTGTTTTTAAATTATGGGTGTTGAATACTGAGTCTCAGTGAGAAGGTAACTAAAGAAGAAAGTATATTCTCAATATTTAACCAACATATTTAACACATAAAAATAGCTCAGCTATAGCATTTTTTTAGTTCGTGTCTTCTCTTGACCTTTTATTTCACAATCTTCAATGGGACTTCCTTGTTAGAACACTGATGAATGTGCTATTGGAAACTGGCTTTGACAGAGCAACCCACCATGAAACACTTCATAGGACATGAACCCATAGATTCAACCTCACATCACAAGCTGTGTTTAATCAGAAACACAAAAGCATATGGCCATCTAACAGAACTGGCATAAAACACTAAAGGGACAAAAGACCACTAAGAAATTGAATAGGGAGACCCAAAGTTTTCTCTCATTTACTTTTGGTGTACTCTCCTTGTGTTGACTGCTATGCTGACTTGCAATCTTTCTTCTTTTGAAATCAGAGACTAAGGCTCAATGTTTTTTCATGAAGAGGTATCTTAGCATGTGAGTGCAAGGTAAAAATTAATGGTCGGTCACCTTGTTTCTGGCCATGCAGTGGTGTCCTTGGAAACCTATGTTGAGGCCAAATTCTCTTATGAAGATTGTACCTGGTAAAAGTGACAAAAAGATGAGAAGTAAATTTCATTTCTGGATGACAAAGTTTAAAAATAATTTGTCAATACATTTTTAAATCACTACCATACATGTCAATATTTGGAAAGATATTTTGAGGCTTGTTGCAGATATTTATTTCTATTTAAAATATCTACCACTAATTTTAGCATCCATTAGGGTAAATTGTCTGCAACAATGTCACTATAATATCCCAAGAATGATTTTCTATCTCCTTCATTTCTTCTATATTTGTCAATTGGAATCATTTGGTAAAAAATGGTGTTCTGGAACTGGGGGATTTAGCTCAGCGGCATAAGCGCCTGCCTTGCAAGCAAGTTTAAATTCCTGGTAAAAAAAAAAAGAAAAGAAATGGTATTCTGTCCTTAAATATATTTATTTATTAACTCACATATATCAGTCTAAACTCATCAACATTTGTATTATTGTGAAGGTTTCAATTATTATACTTACATTTTTAATTCCTTAGATTAATTTGACTTTGATTTAGGGGTTCATGCTGGTAAACTTCGGTGTTTTCTTTTTATGCCTTGTTTTTTAAAAATTTGTTTTCAGATTTTTGTTTGCACTCATTTTGTTTTCTAAGACTCATTTTAATTTTTTTCCAAAAACAAATCAAAATTCAGTCATTTTTCCAACAAACCTTTATCTTGAATTGAAGAATGACATTTCATATCTTAGGTTTTGTTGCCAAGAGAGTCTCTTGTTTTGAAATTGCCACAGCTTTCAGGCCCTTTTGTTACAGGCACCTGAGTTAGATAGAAATATTATAGGCAGTCAGATAGGGCTAGGGCCATGAAAGAGCCAAGGCAGAACACCAGACACCTTCAACTGTGGGAGAGATAGACACCTCCTGCTGTGGACAGGCCTCAAGACAAAAGAGCAAACAAATACACTCACATCCTAGAGACACATCAGGGATTGATATTCTAAATAGATCTCTATCACCCTGAGGAAACCAAGAGTCACTAACCCAACCCCCTCTAGCCAAGGCTTTGTTCTGTATTCAGGCCCACTTGCTATGTGACTCACTTCTCCATTTGTCCCTTATTCAATCAATTTTACCTGAGTATTTATAATCATAATCTTATTGCTTGGTTATTGTTCTGTTCCGTCTCATGCTCACTTGCAAGTTCTCATTTTTTCCCACCTCACCTTGTGGTTTTGCTCTATGAAATTTCTAGAAAAGGCTAAGTCCTCAACACCTTATGTTTCACTTGGAACACCTTATGTCTCTCTCAGAAAGAAGCTTTCTTTCTCTCAATAAATATGTTTTGCTCTTAACTTCTGTTGTTCCTAAAATTCATTCTTTGATTTTAGAGAACACAAACTTGTGCCAGATATCTAGTAGGCTGCGAGTTTCTTTCCCCTATATCACTTTCAGCAGACAAAACAGGGGAAAAATGCATGTATACCAATTCATTTCCACACCCCTATCTATACTTACTCCTCAGTCCTTTTGATAGAGGGGAATGAAACTCTCAACCTACTATGTCCAGTACAAGTTTGTGTTCTCTAAAATCAAAGAATGAATTTTAGGAACAGCAGAGGTTAAGAGTAGAATATATTTATTGAAAGAAAGAAAGCTTCTGTCTGAGAGAGACAGAAGGGGTCCTGAACGGGTTGCCAAGGACTGTCTTTTCCAGGGACTTTTATAGAGTAAAATCATGGGTTCAAGGCAGGGAAAACTGGGAACTCACAAGGCAGATGGGCATAAGGTGGGACAGAACTATGGTTAGCCAATAAGATTAATAGTTCAGGTAAAATTGATTACATTAGGGACAAATAGGGAAGCAAGTCATGTAGGAAGGGGGCATTCTTTGAGAGCAGTGACTTCCCTAGGGGGATGGGATGGTGACTCCTGGCTTCCTCAGGGTGATAGGGAGCTATTTAGAGTATCAGTCCTTAGGATATGGATGCATTTGTTTGAGCTTTTGTCTTGAGGCCTGGCCCATGGCAGGAGGTATCTGGAGGTATCTGTCTCCCCTACAGTTGCAAGGTATCTGGGCTTTTGCACTGGCTCCTTTGAGGACCTCACCATGTCTCACTGCCTATAACATTTTTAACTTAATTAGCTGCATGAGTATACACTGTTATGTTTGAGTCCAATCTAACAACCCAGCACTGTTTCTAACATTCTTCTCCTTTATTTCCTTCTCAGACAGATACCTGGCTCTCATTATATACATTTACAGCTAACGCTAGACTGCATGGAAAATAGTTTCAGAATTGCTAATCAATACTGCAGTGAGAAACAAATTTATAAACTAGAGTACAGTGCATGTTTACAGTTGCTTTTGATTTCACTTAGATTATCTAGTAAAAGTATGATTTTAAATAGCTATTTATGTAAGCTCCTTCACTTCCTAGGGATACTGTCTTCATGCCATTGTAAGTTTTCTTAAACTTTTGACTTTTTAAAAACTATATATAGAAAAATTTATTTCCTGTGACTTATATTTGTATGATTTTTCTACAAATGTATTATACCTGTGCATTCTCTGTTACCATAGAATCTCATAGAATCTCACTGTAACAGAAAATTTTGCCTCTTTGTCTTTTATAAACTTTCTTCATGTTATTTACCATTTATAATTGATGTGATATGTATTACTCTGCCATAGAATCTATCTGATTTTCTTTACTGTTTGTATTCATTTGTTCATTTATTTACTTGATTTTCTTTATCTTTATTTTTTTTGAGGGAAGCCACAGGGAGTTTGGGAGGATGATGTCATATCTTATTTTATCTTCAGCTCAGCTACCAAACATTTCTTTAGATTTCTGCATCTCAACTTCATGGTCTTCCATGGAAGAACTTGTTTTGTTTTGTTAAACAGCTTTAAATTTTACGGAGAAAGGTTTAATTCTTGTGCACAATAATAATATGTACTTGATCACTGATTTGTGCTAGTAAAATTTTTTTAATTTACCCTGACTGCATTTAATTATTCAATGCTATATTATTTTTTCTTAATTTTTCATTCTTGAAAATTTTTGACTTATCAGTACCATGTTCATATGTCATATTTCTTTGAGATATAAATGGTTAGGGCATCTTGCTGGTAAAACTGAATTTCACAGTTCAAATCGCCTCATTATTGTCACCTGCTGCAGCAAAAACAAAAACCAAACATTTTTTGCAAAAATTATTAAGTCTATGATTTTTAGTGAAAATTCAGTGACCTTGGTCTTATGAAGTAAACTAGGCTCCTGCCACTGTATGTTCTCTCCCATGGAGAGAGCTGTACTGGCTCCATGCAATAAATCTCTTGACATTTCTGAGCCTTTTTCTAGCTGGTTCACCACCTAAAATCTTTTCCACATTTCTTCATTTTTGCACCAGTAATGGTTATGTAAAGTTTTCAGATCTTAAGTTTAAACAAAGTTTAAAATTAATGGAGTTTGTGGTGGGATCAATACCTTCCTTATATGATTATGCTAGGCATATCTTTGTTCTTTGTAGATCTATATTTTCTTTACTAGTTAGCGCTTAAACCATAATATATTTTTTCAAGAATACTTTTTTTACTAAAGAATTGAGAACTGGCAGCTGTGGGATTAGACCTTATTTTGTAAATAACTAATTTTATGAACTTGGGAAATTTCTTTGACCTTTCTATACATTGATTTTTCTTGTCTGTTAAAAGGAGATTCCACCTAGTGTGTTTCAAGTCCCTTCCAGCTGTGTTTTACATTAACTCTTTTTTCTCCCCTTTGGGTAAAATTCAATTGCATTACAAATCTTACAATTGGATTTTACCTGACAGAGAGTCTATGAAATTGTCTGTTAGAAGCACAGGCGCCCAGTTGTATCATCAATAATTAGTTGGTTCACTGAAAGTGCATTATTTTTTGTAAAATCTCCATTTCTCCTTCTGGAGTTTACTGCATTTCTCAGAATAACCTAGCTTTTTATTTAATGCATTATTAACTCCTAAGCAAGTGTAAGGATAGTTCTTTTCATTATCATCTCATGTATTACATTCTTTAGAACATAGCTACAGAACTGATGTTAAGTCATTCTGGGTTGAGTGCAGGTAAGGTGCAGGACGAAATAGAAACAAGTAAAGAAAGTTATATAATATATAGGTGTAATCATCAGGCAGAGTTATAAGACTAATTTAAGTCAATTAATTTATCTCATTTTGAGTGGGAAAGAATAATTTGTAAAGATGTTCCTCAATTAGCTAATGAAGAGATTAATTGAGTGGTATCACACACTACTAAATTTTTGTGGCTAGGCTTGTTTTCAGGTTATTTCCTGGAAAATGCTGAACTTTAAAAACTATCTACTAGGTATTGTTTTTCCTAAACTGTCCACTCAAAGAAGAAATCTTGTGTGGAACATGAGAAATAGTTTACCATTTCTGTAGGTCTGATACTTATCTCAGCAGCTTTCCTTTAAATAATATCAGAATCAAATTATCAGAAAGACCATGAAGAGTCTGCTCCTTGCCATGGGCAGTGCACTGGAGGTCCGTTATATATGCACCTGTAGCTTTTATCCATATCACAGTATTGTCACAGTATTGTCAAGATCATTTAAGATTAACCAATCTTTTCCCATCTCAACTTGTAGATTACTGCCCATTTCAAGAGAACCTGGAGTCTCATTATGAACTGAGTTCTATATACCAGGCAATTCGAGCAATTTATTTAACTTTTAAAAAGTTATTTTCTGACTTTTTCCATTTTAAATATTTTCTGTACTTGGTGATCTGCTCTGATGAAATACCACACACGCAGGGGCACACACACACACACACACACACACTTTGTACAGAATTCTCTTCATTGTAGATGAAAAAGATTTATTTTTTGATGACATGACATTGTAGTAATTCAAATATTGTTTTTCAAATGAATTCTGCATCATCAATATTTTATGACAGCTAGATTTTTACCTGAAAAATGTGATGGGCATGAATTATTATTTTACTCTTTGCTCTCTGGTAGTTCATCTCTGAACATGTTTTTGTATATGAAGTTGTGGAAAATGAGGAAGATATTGTTTTTTAAAACTATACCCAGGCTTTAGATTGATTTACATATCTAAATTCTTAGTAGAAAAATGGAATGGAACTTTATTATACTGTACTTTATACATTTGACCATTTTTCTTCTCCTTTAATGTGTGGAAGCAAAACATACACTTTCAACTAAATTCATACTTGTTTTTAATCAATGTTATTTCCTTTTAAGATATAGCTGACCAAAACAAACTGTTTTATAATTCATTGGAAGAAAGGGTAGAGAGGCAACAAAATAAAAGTACATTTCTGTGAAATATATTACAAAGTTCATATGTAGGGTTAGAGCTCAGAAGGGTTTACTTAAGTTCTTAACTCAATGTATATGCTTCCTTCCATTCCATCCATGACTATCCTAGAAGACAAGAGTATCAGGCAAGCCACTGCAACATAATCAGATCTAAAATGATCTAACCAATGGATACAGGTTCTACAAATAGCCAGTATATTAAAACCGTCTCTCTTATATAAGGCTCATTTATCATCTTTGCTCAAAATTAATACCTGCAATTGACTATATTTAAATTTTATACAAAAAGATTAATGTCTATAAGTTAGCATGCTTGAATTCTGTGGAACTTAAACCTAAGCAGAAAGACTGTGATTAATAAAATTCAGAGTCACTGGCAATTTGTAACACCATCTGGATTGTTTATAAAATATGATTATACTGGATGACATGGTAAGGAGGAAAACTTCACATAAAACACTGAAAAGTAGAATGAAATAGAGAAAGTAGGCAGTTCTCAATGTGCTAGTGGAGTTTATTTATTAATAACATAATCAATAATTGCTTCTCTACCTAATATTTACAATCACTAAAATAAAGAAGCATATTAGATAAAAATAAAATTCCTTTAATATTGTGAGAATTAGTTCAATAATGATCACTGATTATCTGCATTAGGAGCCTGAGAGTATACTTTATGTTTAGAAATAACTGTGTAGATATTAAAATTAGCCCTCAAATGGTGTGTTATCTCTTATTAGGTAATAAGGCTAGAAGATATTTGTAGAAACCACTAGAGCTTGCTTCTTAAGATATATAAATACAACTAATATTTAGTTGTTAAGTAGTTTAAAGTTTGAAATGTCTTGCTTTAAGATTAAGCTAACAAAGCAATTATAGATATAAGTACTAAATTAAGAAGCATGGGTAAGAAAAGTTATTTTTAATTATAGGAATGTTTTGCTTTCTTAATTATAGGAGTCTCAACTTGCAAATTATATATATATATTTATTTATTTATTTATTTATTTATTGAAAAAATTGTCATTATTAGACACAAAATTATCTTACATTCTAATCTAGATTTAATTTGAAACATCTTTCCACTAACTGGAATTATCCAAATGTCTGGTAAAGTAACAATGTTATCTGTCACCTATAATTAATCACCATGAACGGGGAGTGTTCACATTCATTTTTTAATGAAGTTATTGATAGTAACATCTCATCATGATGATCACACTTAACATATGACATAAATGTTCAATTCATACAGTATCTTGTTTCTTTACACACAATATCAAGATGTAGTTTTTAGAAGAGTTGACCATGATACAGCTACAGATCCATTATGTACAATTAGTTGAAGGCAATTTCTTGGCTATTTTTGGAAAAGATATTTTATTTTATACAGAATTCCCATTGTAATTTAGCAAAATAATTTAGTTAAAATTATTTACCTACTGTATTTACATTATTTTCAATGTCTCTAAATTGTAAGCTTCACAATATTATAGATACCATTAAATATTTACCTTTGCCTTCACTAGCATGTTTTCTATGAAACAGAAATGAAATAATTAGACTTAGTTTTTCAGTAATACATATAACAGTTGTATTCAACTATAAAGGCACACTAATGGCTTAAGTATGTTTTAAAAATATGCCATCTAGTGGTGAGTGTGTGTGTGTGTGTGTGTGTCCGAATCACTTTTTACTGTCACCAGAACAAGATGGCTGATACCCAAAACTTAACACAGAGATTTATTTGACTAATGACTGTGGTCTCTGGTTGGCTGGCTCCAAGGCAGAATGTCATGGTAGAAGGGCATGATGGAGGGCATCTTCACATGCCATGGTAGACAGGAATGAGAAAGAACAAGAGGGAGTCAGGGAGGGAGATACACCCTACCATTTATGCCCCACATAACAAAACCCCACCCATTAACATCACCTTTAACTATAGCACTTCCATGAGTCAATCACCTTTCCAATGCCCTATTAGTACATAAGACTTTGAGGAGTTATCCAAATATAAAGCATAACATTCTACCACAGCACGCAAAAGGATCATGCACATATCTTTATTCAAGTACATTCAGTCCAATTTTCAGAGTTGCCAAAGTCCTAATAGCCATAGCACTGCTAAAAAGTTCACATCTACAACTCCATTGACACATGGCTCCAGAAAGGCTACCTAGGAAATTGGTTTCCCAGGATTTGGTTAACAGCACTTAGTTATCCAAACAGACTCCTCTGCAACCTCTACAACCATGATACAAAATTGCCTAGCTAATCCTGCAGCAAGCAGCTGATCTGGCATCATGCAAGTGTTGCTAGGTTTATATGCATGCAGAATAGAAGAGTTGTGGGTTAGGTAGGCTTCCACCTAAATTTCAGAAGAAGGCCTGGGAAGCAAGGCAGTGTATCCCTTAAAAGGCACTGCATAAAGTTCTGAGAGTGAAGCCAAAGATGCAGTGGCAGCACCAGCAATTTGGAAAACCCAGGAGTTAGTAACATCAGCAGAAAGCAGCAAGGAATGAGTAAAGCCAGCCACAGAGAATACATGAGGACTACAGCAGAGAGGGCAATAGAGGTAGGCCTGCTGAAGACATGTGGAGTTCATACCTCACACAACTTGTGCTAGGTGCTGGACATAGAAGTAAAGGATTTGATATTTGCCCTTCAGTATTTAAATCTTGCTTTTGTTTGATTTCTTATTTTACCCCAATTCCTCCATTTTGGAATGGAAATGTTTACCTCATGCCATTGCATATTGGAAGAAAGGGTAGAGTGCAACTCCCAATGGAGTCCTTCTTCCCAATTGAAAACACCTGAACCTGATCTTTACTGTCTTTATTTTATCATCATTCTAGAAATCTGAGCTCCTCCTAGAATCTCTCATCAAGCTTGATTTACAGCATTCTAGAGCTGGTTCTTTAGTGGGCATCTCCAAATTTTTCCAAACTCCTCCCATGAACCACTTCCGCACCACAGCTTCTGCACTAGGTACTGTCATAGCAGCAAGCTTTGGTACCAAAATCTTAGCCATGGTCCTTGTCCCTGAAAAAAATATCCAACACCTCCCATACAAAAGAGGAGAGGCTTATTTCAGTCCTTGCATGATTGTTGACATGATGAAAGGACTGACTGGAGGAAAGAGGCTCACCTCATGGAGGCTGGGAAGTGAAGAACATGACAGGAGGACTAGGGATAGAGATACACACTATCAGCTCCCCAAGTGACCCACATTTGCTAATCAGGTACAATCTCATTTGAGTACATTTAGTTATAGTGCCTCATTATTCAGTCACCCTTCAAAATCTCTATTGATGAGTACATGTGGTTATGGGATAGTATCCAGATATAAATCATAACACTGTGTGTGTGTATGCATATCTTTTTTCCTTCATAAATATTTTGCTTTCTCATACACAGTTTACTATCATATTGTCAATTCTATAAATGTGTCTTCTGGATTTTTTATAAGGATTTGGTTGACACTTGTATTAATCAAGGATATATAATGAAACAGAACTAATAGAATTAGAAAGATACCGAAATATAATTTGGATATGACTAAAGATAAAAATATATAGTCATAGAAATAAACATAGATATAGATATATAAGATTTATTAGGAAAATGTGTTCACATAATTTTGGAGGCTGATGATAGGCCTCCAAATAGGCCATCTTGAACGGGAAATGAATAAACCAGTAATATGGCTCAATTTACACTTAAAGGCCTCAGAATCAGAAAGTGATAATGTAACATTCAGTCTGAGCCACTGAAACTGAGAAACTGAGGTGCAGTTAGTGAAGTTACTTACATGAAAAGGCCAATGAAATTGAAGTTCTGAAAATCCAAATGTAGGTAAAAATCATGGCCAAGCTTCAGAAGAAAGAGAAAAATCTGTCTTTCTCATCTATTTTAGTTTGATTTCCAAACTTACTAAAAGATGTCCTCCCACATTGGCTGAGAGTGGATCTCTCTCACTTCAAGGTCAATCTGATTCAAAGATCAGTCTCCTGAAAAAGCACTCTCACAAACAACCCAGAAATAATGCATTATTTATTATCTGGATGTCCCTCAGACCAGCCAAGTAAATACATAATATTCACCATCAGCGTGCTATAGAAGAGTTATGGAAAACTACTTTCTTAATATTAGTGGTTCTTCTCTTCTATAAACATAGATGGTCTCCAATTATTTGGATTTGTCAGGCAATATTTTATGCTTTTAAGTGTATAGATCTTCATACGCTATGTTAAATTTATTCCTAAATATTATGTTTTCATGCTGTTGGTAATGTTTTTTAACTGATAACATGTAGAGTTACTATTGATTTTTGTGAATTTATCATGTAGCCTTTGACCTAGCTAAATTCATTTATTATTCATTGTGTATATGCATACCTATGTTTGTGTTCCTTAAGTGTTATACCATTTAGGTATGAAGATATTTTTATTTATACTTTTCAATCAAGCTGTCTCTTGCCCCTCTTTCTTGATAAAATAATGACAGAAACTTCAAGCACAGCATTGTGGGCAGATACAGCATCCTTCCTATCTTCCCAACCTCAGGGAGGAACAATTCCTTCTTTCACCAATAAATATGGTTTTATATGTTAACTTTTCCTGATAGAATAAGAATTTTCCTTTCCATTCCTAGTTATTTATAAAGTGTTAAAATTATAATCATAAAGAGGGTTTGGATTATTCAATTTATTTTTCTGCATCTATTAAGATATTCATGAATTTTGTTGTTTACAATGTTATATACTACATTAATTGTGACATGGTTTATTGCTGATGTCCAACCAAAGCTTCATTAGCTTATAATTGGAGCTTTGAATGGTGACTGGGTCATGGATGTGTGGCACTGAGTAAAGACTGGGTAATACTGGATCAGTCCACTAATAGTTTTGTAGATGAGTGTGATACTTGGTGGTAAAGCCCGGAGAGAAGAAGTAAGTCACTGTGGGTATGTCCTGGATACATATCCTTCCTCTTGCATTGAGCATTGGTTCATTCCTGTTTGCCATGCCACGAAGTGTTTCTCCTCTGCCATTCCCCCCTTCAATTTTGCCTTGGAGCCAGCTGATTATGGACTGAAACCTCCACAAACTGTGAGCTAAAATAAACCTTTCTTCTCTTAATTTGTGGATATCAGATATTTTATCACAACAATGTGAAAAGTACCTAAGAGACATTGATTTTATAACATTTAACAATATTCAATTTTTAGTCCTACTATAAATTTCACATGGACATGGTATATTGTTCTTTTCATATAGTGCTGAATTTTACTTTTTGAGGATTTCTGCATTTGTATTTTATGAGAGATTGTATTTTATAGGGTTGTTGAGATAGATTTACCTGGCTTTGGTCTTTAAAATGTTAATGTTGTAAAAAGTATTTAGAAGTGTGTTCAATCTTTTTCTAATTATTGAAAGTTTGAATAATTAGTTCTTTATAAATTCAGTGGATGATACATTTCTTTTTGAAATAAATTGTAATTACAATACAATCATTTCACTTGTACATACATTCAGATTTCTCATTTCTTTTTGAGTTAATTTCATTAATTTAATATATGGAAATGTGTCCATTTTAACTAAGTTTTCTATTTTGTAGGTGTAGAGATGCCAATACAGAACTTTCCTTTCCATAAATTCTCTGGCATTTCTGCATAATTTACTGTGATGTATCTTTCCTTCCTGATTTTATTAATTTTCTTTCCTTTCTCCATCATTTTCTTCTTATCAGTATTTCTCCCTTTCTCTCTTTTCTTTTTTATTAGATTAGCTTAAACTCCTATCAATTTTGTTGGTTTTATTTTTACAAAGAACTTGTTTCATATAGTATCTATATTTGTATTTTGTAATACATTGATTTGTAATACATTTTCATTGCTTCTTTCTTTATGTTTTTGTTGCTTTCCTTCTCCTTTACTTATTTCTTACAAAATTGAGACATCAATTTGAGATTTTTAATGTAGTTGTCTATAACTATAAAGTGTTGTTACCATACTTATAGCACTAGTCTATAAATTGTAATATATTTTTGTGTGTATTTGTTTTCTTATTCATTCATCTCAAAATATTTACTAATTTACAGAACAATTTGATCTTATACTCCTGGATTATACAAAATTACATTGTTTAATTGCCAAAAATATTTAAATTTTTTCAATTTCCTTCTGCTCATTATTTCTAATTTAATCTCATTGCAACCAAAAGTATATTTTGTAGGATTTCAGTCTTTTCTTTTTTAAAAAAAATTTATTTAAAGAGAAAAAAAAACAGAAAAAGGGTAGAAATCTTACAGAATTTCAAAAAAAAGATAAACAGTAAGAAATCACTAGTTGATAAATTGCATATTGTCCTTTTAGAAATAATTGTTCAAGTTAAAAATTAAAGCATACAAAGTGAACATTCAAGTACTGACACTGCAAATAGATCTGTTCAACAATTCAACAACAACTCAGTAATATGGTTATCAGTCCTACACACTTAAATATACATGCAGTTATATATTTTATAGCACTTCCTATTTCCTCTTTTCCACAATGGCAATTACACATTTTAAAAATTTTACTTAAAGAGAAAAAAAGCAAAATTGAAAAAAGGTTACCAACAATACAGACTTCTAAAAGAAAAAAAAAAAGAAAAAACACTAAGAAATCACTAGTTAAAAAATTACATATTGTCATCTTAGATATATTTGTTCAAGTTAAAAAATTAAAGCATACATAGTAGACATTCAAACAGTGAGACTCCAAAGAGTTCTGCTCAAAGATGCAACAAAGATACAGCAATATGGTCATATATTTTACACATTCAAACATACATGCAGTTATATCCCTTGAAGAACTTTCTTTTCCTCTCTTTTGTACAATATCAATTACAAATTTTGGGTTTTATTACTCTTATAGTTTTTATTACTTTTTACACTAGAGACACAATATGATATTTATAAATATGATTCTTATTTATTTCACTAATGAGGATATTCTCAAGTTGTCTCCATTTACCTATGAAGGCCTCAAGATCATCATTTGTAATAGCTGAGTAATATTTCATTGTATAAAAATACCACATATTTTTGATTCAATCGGCAGTTGATGGGCATCTTGTTTGTTTCCAAGATTTAGTTATTACAAATTGTGCTGCTATGAACATGGGTGCACATATATCACTGTGGTATGAAATTTTCAATGCTTCTGGGAAAATACCCAATAGGGTAATAGCTGGATTGAATGGAACTTCTAATCCTAGTCTTCTGAGAAATCTCCATACTGATTTCCATAGTGGCTGCACCAGTCTACACTCCCACCAAAGGTGGAGAAGTGTCCCTTTTCACCCGCAGCCTGGCCAACATTTGTTATCAGTTGATTTCTCGATGGCAGCTATTCTTTCCTGAGTGAGGTGAAATCTCAATGTTGTTTTAATTTTGTTTTTCGAATGACCAGTGATGGTGAACATTTGTTCATGTATTTACTTGCCATTTGTATATCTTTCTCTGAGAACTGTGTGTTCATCTCAGATGCCCATTTTTGGAAAGGGTTCTTGAATTTGGGGGGCTTGATGTTTTTCAATTCTTTATATTTTCTGGATATAAGTCCTTTGTCTAAGGGGTTGCTGGCTAAAATTCTTTCCCACTCTGTGGGTTTTCTTTTCACTCTGTTGGTGATTTCTTTTGAAGTGCAGAAACTTTTCAATAATATGAGATCCCAGCTGTAGATTCTTTAAAGTGTTTCCCATGCAGTTTGCATTTTGTTCATGAATTCTCTGCCTACCCCTATGTCTCCAAGACTTCTACCTACTTTGTCTTCTAGCAGATTTAGTGTTTCTGTTTTAATAGTTAGGTCTTTGATCCACTTAGACTTTAGTTTTGTGCATGGTGATAGGCATGAATCTAATTTCATTTTTTGGCATGTGGAGAGCCAATTTTTCCAACACCATTTATTAAAGAGGCTGTCCTTCTTCCAGTGGACATATTTACCCCTTTGTCAAATATCAGGTGGCTGAGTGTCTTTGTAGTTGTGCCTGCATTTTCTAATATGTTCCATTGATCCTCACGTCTATTTCTTTGCCAGTACCATGCTGATTTTATCACTGTGGCTTTATAGTACTGTTTCAAGTCAGGAATTGAGATGCTGCCTGCCTTGACTTTATTGCCCAGAATGGCTTTTGCTATTCTAGGTTTCTTCTGTTTCCAAATGAATTTTAGGAGTGTTTTCTCTAGATCTGTGAGGTATGTCAATGGTATTTAGATTTGGATTGCATTAAATCTATATAATAGTTTTTTGAGTATGGCCATTTTCACAATGTTGGTTCTTCTTAGCCAGAGCAAGGAATATCTCCCATTTTCTAATATCCTCTTCAATCTCCTTTTTCAGCATAGCATAATTTTCAGCATACAGGTCTTTTACATTTTTAGCTGGGTTGAGTCCTAAGTACTTCATTTTTTAGATGTTATTGTAAAGGGTGATATTTCCATAATATCTCTCTCAGTGAGGTTTTGTTTGTGTACAGGAATGCTACTGATTTTTGAGCACTGAGTTTGTATCCAGCTACACTGCTGAACTTGTTTATTACCTCTAGTAGTCTTTTAATGGCTTTTTTGAGTCTTCTATATAGAGTGTCATGTCATCTGAAAATAGTGATAATTTAACTTCTTCCTTTCCCTTCTTTATATCTTTTATTTTTCTCTCTTGTCTGACTGCCCTGGCTATTGTTTCCAGTACTATATCAAAAAGGAGTGGTGATTGTGGACATCCTTGTCTTGTTCCTGATTTTAAAGTGAAAGCTTTCAGTTTATGTTATAATCTTGACTTTGGTTTGTCAGAGATGGCCTTTATAAGGTTGAGGTAGACACTGTGTATTCCAGGTTTCTGAAGGGTTTTTATCATGCACATGTGTTGGATTTTATCGAAAGCTTTTTCTGCATCTATTGAGATGACCATGTGGTTTTTGTTTTTAGTTCTGTTGATGTGGTGTATTACATTTATTGATTTGTGTATGTTAAACCATCCTTGCATTTCTGGAATGAACCCCACTTGGTCATGATATATAATCTTCTTGATTTGCTGCATTCTATTTGCCAGTATTTTATTGAGAATCTTTGCATCCACGTTTGTTAGTGAGATTGGCCTATAGTGCTCCTTTTTGGTTTGGTCTTTCTCTGGTTTTGGTATCAGAATAATGTTTGCCTCCAGGAATGATTTAGGGAGGATTGCTTTCTTCTCTATTTCATTGAAGAATTTAAGGAGTATTTCCATCAAATCCTCTATAAATTTCTTGTAGAATTCAGCTGTGAATCCATCAGGACCTGGGCTTTTCTTTGTTGGTAAATTTTTAATTATGTTTCAATTTCAATAGCTGATATCGGGTTGTTCAAAATTGTTATATCTACTTGGTTGAGCTTTGGCAGTTCATATGCTTCTAGAAATCTGTCTATTCCTCTGTGTTTTCCATTCTATGTGAGTAGAGATTTTCAAAGTAAGTATTCATGATCTTTTGAATTTCCCCCTTTTCAGTGCTTCTTGTGTGAATTTGGGTTTTTTCTTTCTCTTTCTCTTGATAAGATTAGCTAGAGGTTCGTCAATTTTATTTATTCTCTCAAAAAACAGCTCTTTCATTCATTAATTCTTTGTATTGGTTTTTTAGTTTCAATTGCATTGATTTCTGCTCTAATCTTTACAATTTCTTCTCTTTTGTGAGCTGTGAGTTAAACCTGCCCTTCTTTTTCTAGAAGCTTGAGTTGAAGCATGAGGTTGTTTATTTGTGTTCATTCTGTTTTCTTGATATGACAATTTATTGCTATATAATTTCCTCTTAAGACCTCTTTCATTGCATCTCACAGATTTCAGTATGTTGTTTCTGCATTTTCATTGAATTGTAAGTATTGCTTTATTTCTTCTTTAATTTCATCTGTAGCCTACTTGTTGTTCAGAAGTTTGTTATATAAGTTCCACGTATTTATGCAGGTTTTGCAATTTCTTTTGCCATTAATTTCCAATTTCAGTGTGCTTTGTTCAGATATTATGCATGGGATGATTTCAATACTTTTGCAGTTACTTAAGAATGTTTTATGGGATAATATATGGTCTATTTTGGAGAATGTCCCATGTGCAGCTGAGAAAAATGTGTATTCTGATGTGGTTGGGTAGAACACTCTCTAATCTGCTAAGTCCAATTGCTCACATGTATGATTTATTTCTATTATTTCTTTGTTGACTCTTTGTCTAGTTGATCTATATCTTTGTGACAATGGGCTGTTAAGATCCCCTGTTATAACTGTGTTCTTGTGTATTTGGTTTTTTATGTCCATTAATTTCTGTCTTATATAGTTGGGTGCTCAGGTGTTTAGTGCATATATATTTATAATTGTTAGTCCCTCCTCTTGAATTTTTCCACTGATGAGTATGTAGTGACATTCTTTATCTCTTTTAATCATTTTAGGTTTGAAGTTCCTATTGTCTGAAAATAGAATAGTTACCCCTGCTTTTTTTCTGGGTTTCTGTTGCATGGAATACTCTTTTCCATCCATTGACTTTTAATTTATGAGTTTCTTTTTGGGTCAGATGTGTTTCTTGTATACAGCATATTGTGTGATCATGTTTCTTGATCCATTCTGTCAATCTATTTCTTTTTATAGGTTAATTGAGGCAATTTACATTTATGGATGTTACTGATATGTACTGGATCGACTTTGTCATGTTACGTTCCAGTTGTTTGTTTTCTGCTTTTCCTCTTAATTAATTGCTTGTTATACCTTGTGGGTTTTTGTTGTTGTTCTGAAAAATGTGGTCATTTTTATCTCTGTCTAGTATGTCTTTCAGTACTCATACTAACGTTGGCTTGGTGTATATTAATTTCTTCAGTTGTTCTTTGTCATTGAAGTATATTGTTTCTCCATTAAATTTGAATGAAATTTTTTCTGGGTACATCAGTCTGGGTTGAAAGTTGTTTTCTTTTAGGGCTTGAATTACCTCACTCCAAGCTTGTCTTGACTTGAGGGTTTGTGCTTAAAAGTCTACGCTGATTCAATGGGCTTTCCTTGATAGAGTTGTGTCTTTTCTCTAACAACTTTTAGTATTATGTTTTTATGCTTATGTCTGAGACCGTAATTATTATGTGTCTGGGTGTGGATTTATGTTGATTGTGACTGTTTGGTGTTCTTTATGCGTCACTTATCTGCATATTAGTTTTTTTCCTCGTGCTTCGGAAATTTTCTTCTATTACTTCTGCTAATATTTTGGCTATGTGATTTGCATTGACTCCTGCCTCTTCACTGATGCCTATTAATCTTATATTTTTTTCTCTTGGCATCATCTTGAAGCTGTTGGATTGTCACTTCACGCTGCTTTGTTATTTTTAAAAGTTCTATCCTTTCATGATCACTAATTGCAATCCTGTCCTCACAGTCTGAAATCCTATCCTCAGCTTCATTTAAATAGTTTTGCATGCTTTCAATAAAATTTTTTGTTTCATGAATGTCTCTCTGAGTTTGTTTCATGAATTCTGCTTGTTTTCTATATTGTTCATTTGAGGTTTCAATCAATTTTCCATGCTCCTGAACCTTTTTCTCTATTTCTTCTTTAGCTGCTTTCAACAACTCCTTCAATGAGGTTGTTATTTGTATCTTTACATAGGAGAGTACTTCTAATTTAATTTCCTCTATAGCCTCATGGAGTTTTTTTTTTTTTTCACTCACTATCTTTTCAGAGATTTCTGGTGTTTTGCTTTTGGGGTCCTCTCTTTCAATGTCTCTTGTACTTGCTCCTGGTAGACTAGATGTTTGAGACTGCTTTTTCCTTTTTTATTTTGCCATTTTCAGTCTGCCTGATGTTTTCTGTGTAGAAGGGAGTCACCCACACTCTTTTCAAACTCACCAAGGTCTTACACTTAGAGGGGGCTTTACTACTGGCCCTATTTACCCACTGTACAGCTCTATTTTAGGGGCATACTCACCACACTGACACAGTTAATCCACTGTAGTCCAATGTTTGCCACCTCAGAGTGAAGTTCCAAGTTTTTTCTGTGAGCTGGGATTCTGGCAGAGCACACAGTCAGGGCCTGGAGGCTGGAATCTGGGGGCCTGCTCACTGCTTGGCATTTGCTAGGCATGACCTGGTTAGGCCCCCTCCCTGTGTGCACCTTGGGGTGGTCTCCTACACAGGGCATGGTCTTACTGCCTGGGAGCAAGCTCCAAGTCCCTTTCTGTGTGCTTGGATTCCACCAGAGCAGGCGGTGATGGTCTGAGTTAAAGTAAATGTGCTATCGGTAAGGGATACTTATGTACGGAACATGCAGTTGTCACGTGTGATGTCTGCCTTGGGTATGACAGCTGAAGTAAAGCTCATATCTGTAGACTTCCATTTGCATTTACATTGAAGTTCACCTTATAGCATTTGAGGCTGAGGTTATTCAGTTTGTGATGCTGAAATAAAAATATCTGCTGTTTCTACTAGAAAACTAACCTGAGGCCTCTGAAAAGGTAGCAGCAGTCACCTTGTCCCTAGACCCTCAGGAAATCTGCCTTCACCAAGGCATGCTTCAGGCTCAGGCAGAGCTAAGGGGTGGATTTCAGTCTTTTCAAACTCAGTAAGTCTTGTTTTTTGTGGCTTTTTTTCTTCAACTTTTAGAATTTCCTGGAGTGTTTCATGTACAACTCAGGGGTATTCTTATTCTGTTATTGGAAAGATAAATTAAATGATAGTGGTCAAAAAACCCTGGAACTCATTGACCATTGAAATCATGAACCAAAATAAAGTTCTCCTCCTTTAAATTGTGTTTGGTGGGCATTTTCTACAAACAATAAGAAAATGACTAAATTGGAAAATTTAAATTTCCAATTCATATTATGAACTATTTCTTCTTTCATTTTAAATGGTCTTAAACTTGAGAATGCATAATTAATCTTTAGTACACCTATACAGTGAAATATTACTCAGAAATTATGCAAAATGATACAATCACTTTATAAAACACTTTGGCAATTCATTGTAAATTCTAATATGCATGTTCTTCATATCTTATACAAGATGTCACAGCAATGCTAAACTTGTGATTCCTACTGAAAGCATAAAAAAATCCACAACATAAAAACAAAAAAACATCATCAAAATTTCTACATGAATTTTTACAATTTTTTTTTATAAATACTCCAAACTGGAATTTACCCCAAACTGGTATTGTATCATCAATCTGAGACATGCTGTATAATTCAATACTACTCAACATAAAAAAAAGGGTACCACTAATAGTATAATAGTTTCATATGTGTCAAAACAGTTTTTTTTTAAATAAATAAAACCATTTAACCATTTAGAATGCTATACATTGTGTTTTGTTTTGTTTTGTTTTTTTGTACCAGAGATGAAACTCACAACCTCATGCTTGCCAAGCAGGCGCTCATGCCGCTCAGCTAAGTCCCTGGCTTTACATTCATTTTGAAAGCATCAGGAATATGGAGACAAAGTTAAATGTTGCAAGACCAAAGAGCTTCTATTTTGCTGTTTCTATCTTATACATATGAAAGTTTTTATCACACTTAAACTGAAAATAGTTTATCATGAGCTAAGTAATGTAGAATACTCATTAGAGTGGTTATTCAATAAAGGTTATTCAAGTTATAAAAACTTCCTTTATATCTCAAACCTATTATTAGCCATATTTTAATACATACTATGTATCTTTCTTATAGTATATTAACATTCAACTGTTTCAACATATTGCTTACAAACACAGGCACAAACCTATAAAAAAATAGATATACAAGTGTTAAAAATGGCCAGCTTCTAAGATACAGTGTTGTCAGAAGTATACATTTATGACATTTCCTAATAGCCTATACATCTATGTATCTACATAGCACAAGGACCTACATTCTATTTCCTAACTTAGCAATTTATTTCACTTGCTTTTTTATGTAACAGTTGTTGTAATTCTCTATGATTAACTTTCTAAATGCATTCTAAGTAAGTTCAGAATCAAATACTGAAGACATACAGTATATGGGAGCAAGTCTTTCAAATGAAAGTCCTGTTTCAAGAGTTTTGGGTAAGTTTTTATTCTCTGGTTTTTGTATTTTCATGACTTTTTATAAAATTCTTATGTAAATTGTGTTTTCTACTCTCATTAGATTTTGTATTTTACATTTAATATTTCATATTGTAGCATCATTTACTCTTACTGTCATTTTGTTTTAATCTTTCATCTTGCTATTATAACTGATATTAGCATACATTTCATTAATATGTAGTATTTATTTCTTCAAATTTAGAGCAAAACCTCCAAAACTTAAGTAGTACTAGTCACTTATATTTCCAGTATCTGTGCATTGTGCTTTAGATCTGAAGTGTATTACAAAAGCTCTACTTGGAAGGTAATCACACCATGAGGGAACTTTACTGATTATTGGATTACTCCAATGAATTCCTAGCAAAGTGTGCTGTGATCAGGTGGGCCGGGTCAGAAGTGGGTTAATAAGGGCATGACCTGAAAGGGTAGAGCTCCCTCACCTGCTCCCAGTTTCTCTTTACTTCATGTGAGTAGTTTTCCTTTGTGGCAATCCCTTCCACAATGCCATTTCTATCTCAGAGCCAGTTAGCTATGAGTTAAAACCATTAATACTGTGAGCCAAAATAAACCCTATTTTCTTTAAATTGTGGATTTGGATTATTGTGTATCAGCAATTAGAAAAATGATTAAGTCACTGGGTGTGAGTTTGTACAGATTTATACATGATATTATGCTGATCATTTTTCTCATTTTGAAAATCAGTTCCAAAACAATTACATACCCATTGCAAGTTCAAAGAAAAAGATACCACATTCCTGACAGCTTCTTTAAAAGGACTTTGTAAGAAGTTAGTCTAGATAACTATTTTCCTATCCTTACAGAATGATTTGTTTTTGCTACTTATTTGCAATGTATTTCCAGTAATTAATTAGAGTACTTATAAGAAATACTTTGTGTTTTATCTAACTTGGTGCACATAACTCAATCCACTAACTCAATCTACATAACAAACAAGATTTACATTATTTTACCAATTGGAAAACTCAGTTGAGAATCTTAAATTTAAAAAGAAAACAGGAGTTGATCCTATCCAGTCAGTACTAAAAGTAGATGACCTTAGATATTTATAAATTTTCCAAATGCATTGTTACATTAATATTAATTTAACAGCAAGATTTAATGATTCTGTACTTTGGTTTCTTTCCAAAGTATCCCACTCAGTATTCAGAAAAAGAAATAACTCTTTTTCCAACTCACAGTTCCCTGCACTATAAAATGTAATTTAAACATACAATTACAACAAAAGGAACAGTGACAGTAAAGAACTTCAGTGATAAAAATAAATTCTAAATGCTTATTAAGGATGCATATAAACAAGATTATTCAAATTTTCTGCAGTTTATGACCATAATTCAATGTTTTCAAAGGTAATGGGCATTATGGATTAATCTGAGTAGGCAGTTTGTTAAAAGTACCATATATATTTACTATAACATCAAGTTATTTAAAAAAAAAACAATGGTAAATTCCCCTTTATATAGCATGAAAACAACTATTGCCATCAACTGGAAGAATAGGTTTTTAAATTAAAGTATGTAAAAGAAAAAAGATACATTTTATGCCTGTTTATAAATGTTAAAGAAGATGACATATAATCATGGTACATTTTCCATTAAACATTGTAATTTATGTATTTTGACAAAACATGATAAAAATTATTAAACAATAATTATTAATTCCATAAAGATGTTTTATCTAAGACATGTATTATTGGACACTTATTGTCAGTCTTGTAATACATGTTATAGTAAAAGTGTGCATGAATAAAGTAAATTTGTAGTGGACACTCAAGAGGGTTACTTAATCTCTTCTCAGCAGGAAATAGCTATTTCACATTATTTCTGAGAATGGCAGTATTCAGTGATGTTAAATGAAAGTCTAAGAGAAATTTCCATGACTGAGAGGTATAACCTTTCCCTCCTCACATATGTAACAAAACAAAGCCTGTATTATCTGGAGTTGCTTTATATTTACATTTTTATTTCAACAGTGCCCATAAAAAGTCTTTAAATTTTATGATATTTTAAAGAATCACTTAACAATTTTTATTGGCTTGTGTTCATCTAGAATCTGTATATCAAAGCCTTACCTGGTGTATTGTGATTGTGCTTGGGGGAAGGGCTTTGAAAGATGTAGCTAAAATCATACAAGATCATCCGATGGGGAACATAATATGATGGGTGCCAGTTTTGGTGCAGAATTTCAGTGTCCACTGAAAGGCCACATACCAAAGTTTTGATTGCTATGTGGTTTATTTGGTAGATGGTGGAACCCTTAGGAAGTGGAGCTGGAAGAAGATAATTAGATCACTGGAACGATGTACTTGAAAGGTGTATTGGAAGTCCAGACCCTACTAGTCCAGTCTCTTTTCTTCCTGCCTTTCACAAGTTCACCAAGTTTCTTTCACCAACCTCTTGAAACTGCTTCAACACAGGCCCAAAAGCATCAGGGTAAAACAAGCATAAAAAGCAACCCCAAATAAAAGAAACCCAAAATAATCTTCTTTCCACTTAAGTTAATTTATCTCAGATTTATTTGACAATGACAAAATAAATCTGAATAACACATTATTTTAAGAGAGGAACAGTTTCCAGGAATGCCCAAGTACATAGAGAAAAATGGTATATGAGGATACACCAAAAACGCAACCATCTACTGTCTCAAGACAAAGGATCTACAAGAAACCACACCTACAGAACACTGATCCTGGATTTTCAGTCTCCACTACTATGAGAAAATACATGTTGTTTATGAATGACCCAATTCATAATATTTTGCTATGACAGACCAAGCCAACTAATTTAATGAGCTACTTAATCAAACTAGTGTAACAAAGTAAAACATAATGATGAAAGTAAAATGAAACATACTTATGTTATGTTCCATTTGCTACTATTTTTATGAAAAGGTTCTAGCTGACCATAACTAAGCATGGATATATGTATCAATGCTCACCATACCTACGCCTTAAACTTATTTTAGTAGAATGTACTTATGTGATTCTTATTTGTCTTCTACTTGGATTTTCACAAAATAAATCTCTCAAGCTTTATGATTTATACTAGAAGTGAAAATAACTATTTCTCTTAAGTAAGAATCAAACAGAGTATAAGTAAATCTTGTTCTGGATATCTATATAGATAATAATCTTTAATTTTACAATTTCATTGAAGGGAAACTTTGACAAGAAATTTGAGGTTACCTATATACTAGCACATTACATCATGGTTATTACCCCTATTTACAAATACCTGAAAGTAATCTCATTCAGATTAGGATGCTGTCTGTATAACATTACATATATTTTTACATGTTATGAGAAATATGGAATAAACAAGACAGTGAGGCAAAGTCACTGGACATTAATGAACAATTCTGAATTTGCTTAAGCATGACTATTGTTTAAAGAATGTAGTCTCATTTAAAACATGTTTAACTTTAGTTTAAATCTCTACACTTAATATACAAATATACAAAAAATCTAGGGAATTGTTCATGCACCAAGGATATAGACTGACTATACAAGCAAATTTAGAATTATATATGAAATGAGTCATGAGGTTATAGAATCAATAAGGAGTCACAAGTTTTCCTGCTACTTTGAGATGAAAAAAGAGAAAATATGTAGAAAAATATGAACTTAGATATATGTGACATACTATTAACATCATCACTTTTGTAATCTCTTGCTGATATAGAGATAATAACATTGGACTCAAATATAAAGGTGACAAATTTTAGAATAAAAACTATTGTGCTTACTTTGTGTGCTTATATTGTTTTTATTTACCACTATCTCAGTTTTTAAACTCAATAATTTATGAAAATTATTTTTTCTCTACTTATGATAAAGTCTTCAACACTATGGCATGAAAATCTCAATCTAAATGAAGATTTTTTCATTTTTTGGGTTGAAAATTCTCCTTCCAATGTACAAACTTGTTAATTGATTTTGTTTTTAACTATAAACAACTCCAAAATAAAATGGCTTTCATGTTTTCTTTAATTTCATTCATTTCTAAAAGAACAATAAGAAAATATACTGATAAACTTGATTTTACAATAGCAGAATAATCAAGGGAAAATGAAAATAATGAAGTTGAATTAGTGTTATTAAAGTCTTATATTTTGCATTTTATAATTTTATATTGAATGTTTACACCCCTGCTACCATAATCAATACAATTTTGAAGCTTTGTCTTGCATTTTTTTAAAAAATGAAGCAATTTTTAAGTATATAATTTTCACTTACTGTACGAACTGAATCATCAGTAAGTGAAACTTCACCTACTTTTTCTACAGGAGTATTTGGTATATTAGCCTTTTTCTTGCAAATGACAAAGTAGTTTTCTTATGTAAAAATTTTGTGATAATATATTTTAAATTTTTTAAAGATATAATGTTTAACACTTATGGAAGTGAGTAAAGCTGGTAAGACAATGAGAGAGGAACATGTGGTCTATTTGGTGAGATATTGGCATCTACAAGGCTGAGTCTGCATATTAACTTATTACATTATGTTAAGTACATCTTCAGTTCTCCATTACAACTGTGGTGGTTACCCTATCCACAACCTACCCTTGGCACAGGCTGCTGTAATAAATACCCTTTTTGACAACATTGACAAGTCTAGAGCAGCATCTTCACAGTGTACATACTGTACGCTCTGCCATCTACGGAGTTATATATGAGTTATATATGAGTTATGAGGTTATAGAATCAATAAGGAGTCACAAGTTTTCCTGCTACTTTGAGATGAAAAAAAAGAGAAAATAAGTAAAGAAATATGAGCTTCTATGAGTGCAACAAAGAAAACATTTTCACATGGCTCCAAATGGGAATGGGGAGTCAAAACCCAACAACCACAGCCTAGGAAGCCATAAGAAAACTACAGTAAAAAGTCCATTTTGAGTTAAATTCTATAGATCAAATAAGTATCCTACAGTGTATCATCAGAAGGAGATGGATCACTAAGAAAATCTCATAAAAAGTGGAAGAGTTATCTATAACAACAAATATACAAGTGTCAGCATACAAACACAAGAAACATGAAAAAACAAACTGTGATTCCCTCATGAGTGCAAAATTCCTTAGTAATTAAATGAAAAAGATTAATGAATATCATATCCAGATGGTAATAAAGAAAAAAATGAAAAAAAGTTTTAAATAAAATTTTTAACACCTAAAAGACCTAATTAGGAGACCAAATGTATGAATACATGGTTTAGGTGAAGGAGACAAAGTACATGCTAAAGGAATAGAAAAACTATTCAGCAAAATGATAGCAAATATTTCCCAACCAGTACTGGCTATGATATGGACATCCTGTGCTGAAGGTATTTGTAACTCCAAATAGATGACCAGGAAATTATGTACTACAGTGAAACTTTGAAAGGTATAGAATAAAGAAATAATTTTTCAAAATATAGAGGCATCAAGTCACTTAAAAAGGCATATCCACAAGAACTACGGATTTCTTAACACAAATACTGAGGACTAGAAAACAAAAAATATCTTATTTCAATTTCAGAAAAAAAAAACCTGCCAATCTAGTCAATTGTAGCCAAAAAAGTTACCTAAAAGAATTTAAAGATAAATAAAATATGTATCTAAGATAAACATAAGCTAAAGCAATTCATGACAACTAAAGTAGACTTATAAAAAATGTTCAAATGATTGCTATACACAGATGAGGAAAAATGATAAATATTCCCACAAGAATATGACAGGCAATAAATTTCACTCAAAGAGAATTTAAACAAATGAGAAGTAGGAAAGAATCAAACATGATTATTTAAATACATCACTAAACCTGTAAATGGATAATAGATAAAGATAGAAACAGAATAGTCATAATAACAATTGTAAAAATGACAGGAACTAGTGCAATTTGTTGTTGTTGTTGTTTTGTTTTGTTTTGTTATTGGTATCAAGGATTGAACTCATGACCATGTGCTTTCAGGGCAGGCACTTATGCCTGCTAAGCTAAATCCCTAGCCCTAGTGTGTTTCTTTTAATAATGATACTGACTGTCAATAATCTGAATTCTCCCATTTAAAGATGAAGACTGAATACTTGGGTTAAGAATAAGATTGAATTGTTTACAGTTGGTAAAAAACTCACCATAGTGGCAAAGTCACATATTAATGGAAGGTTAAAGGTGAAGAATGGGCTTTTAGTCAAATGGAATCTGAAAGCAAACAGGAATAATAGCTGCAATCAAATATTACAAGTTAAAGTCATTCAAAAGAAGCAAACAAGGTCATAGTATATTTTAAAGAAAATTATCAAAAATATACAGCAATTGTAAATACATATACAAGGATAATAGATATTTTTTATAAAATAATCACAAAAGAATGTCAAAGAAGAGATAAGTTTTGCACATTAATAATGGATGACTTCAAGAGATTTGTCATCCAGTCATAAAATTTTAAAAGTCAGAATTAAATTAAACTCTAAATTTAATGGACCTAATAGACATCTGCAGAAGATTTCACACAAGTATTTCTTCAGTGTACATGTTTTTTTCATCAGCACATGGACCTTTCTCAAAAATATACCATCATGTTTTGGGCCAAAAAGCAAGTCCCAAAACAGAAAAGAGAAAGAGAGAGAGAGAGAGAAGTTGCAGGAAGGAGAAAAAATGAAGAAATGATTTCCTGCATCTTATCAGATCATACAAGAAAAAAACAACAGAAACTGTAGAAATTATACAAACACATGGAGAGTGAATGGTATGGGTTTATTTTTGAGATGAGTGTGTGCTGTGTATTGAAACTAGGGACCTGGGATGGGAATTTAGTTCAGCAGCTCAGGCACCTGCGTGGTAAGCCTGAGGGCATGAGCTTGATCCCCAATACCCACCACATACCCCCCAAAAAAGCAAGGGCATTGAAGTACATTATATTACTTTTTTATTACTTTTTATTTTGAGAAATGGTCTCACTAAGCTGCTTTACCTGGTCTTAAAAGTGCCATCTTTATTTAAATTTTATTTTATTAGTTCCTGTTTGCAGTGCTTATAGCACTGTAAATAGCCATCTTGAAGAATCGGTGCATGTGCATCATAGGGCTTGCTTTTTTTTTAATACACTTATATTCCCTCCCTCATTCTCTCCTCCTCTAGTTCCCATTTCTCCTTTTTATTCTTCTTGAGACTGTCAATTTTGGTTCATGCTTATGGTAATCTTTCTTTATCAGCCCCTGAGTAGACAGGATTCCAAGTGTGCGCCCCATGCCAATGAACAGTATGCTTTGAAGCACGGAATGAGTTATTGAAGAAATTGGATGAAATTTTTAAATTCCTACAATTAGAGGAAATGGAAACAAAGAAATAATAAACTTCACAACAGAAATAAGTGAAATAGAGACCAAAGTAAGTACAAAATGAATCAATGAAACAATTTTTTCTTTAAGAGTATAAACAAACTTGACCAATTATTAGCCAAACTAACCAAGAGAAAGAAATGACAAGACCCAAATAAATGAAGTTGGGGAGAAAGAGCACTACAACACATATCAGTGAAATTCACATAATCACTAGGGACTAGTTAAAATATTTATATTTTAGTAAACTAGAAAATCTAAAAGAAATGGACAAATTACTAGATACAACCTAGCATATTGAGCCAAAAAATCTTGAAACAAAGGTTACATTGCATTTCTTCCTTGCTTTGAATTCCAGATAGTTCATTTTTGGGGGCAGAGAGGAAACCATTCTGGATTTGTGTATTTGCCTATGATTCATATTTAAAAAATCAGTGAATGTTGCTGATGAGTGCTATCCAAAGCAACAAGTTGGATCTTCAATACAAAAAGTTGCATGTGGAACCTAGGAAACAGTGTGTGACAAGTTTTAAATTGTTTTGTGTTATCTGTAGTTGTGAGCTATGGTTGAGAGATATTTGTAACTGTGCTAGAAATAATGGATCACAGACAAAACTCATTGACCTGAGGCTTTGTTTTGAATTGCAAAACACCACTAAAGAAACACATGAAACACTAAAATTAGTGTGTGATGATGATGCAGTGACCATGGAGACAGTTTATGAGTGGTTTGAGCAATTTTGTAATGGTTGTGAATTAACTGAATACAAAAAAATGATGTCCTTCAACATCAAAAATCCAAAAGAATGTTGAAAGAACAAGCGAAGTGATTGGATCAAACAGCCCATTGGCTATTAAGGACATTTCAGATGTTCTGAAGGTCAGTTTCACTCAAAGAATTTTAGCAGGTTTGAATACGAGCTGAATATGAAATGCTAAACTACTAAACAAAAACATCATCAACTTGTGATTCTCTTTGGATGGAAAAGAAGCTTGTGTACTTGTGCTACTTTAGATCCCAGTATTTTAGCAAATGTCATCAAGGAACAGAAACTTGGGTCTGGGAAACTAGAAACCATACTTCTAAGTGAAATAAATCAAACTTGCATGTGCAAACATCATCTTGTCTACATAGTATAATAAGCTAAAACAATACATATTATATAAAATCTGCAATAGATATTGGTAAAAAAGAAACTGCTCAAAAGGAAAGAACAACTGTGATGAGGAAAGGAGAAAAGAAGGAAGGAAAAAATATACATATAACATAATTATACTACTAATTTCTTTTAGCTGATTGAAAATATCTGCTTGTGCTCATATTGGTTGATCAATGTTTCTTGCCTATGTCCTGTAATCTGAGCAACTACTTTGAAGACAACAATCTCAACCATTGTCAATTTCCTATTATCCTGATTGGAAATTTTGTATCATTTTAAAAATTCTATCTCTTTAAAATAAAAAAAGAAACTTGGGTCTGAATTATGATATTGAGACTAAGGTTTTCAGTTCTCAGTGAAAGTCACCCAAATGTCCTTGTGTGAAAAAGTGCATCAGTCAAGATCCAGCATCAGGATGATATTGTGATTTTTGACCTTGATGAAATTTTGAAAGTTGAGTTTGTAAACACAAACACTAATGTGAACCTTGAATGTTAGAAGAGCTTAGTAGAGCATTTAAGAAATGACGTGTGGAGATAATAGCCTGAAAGTGGAGAGTTTCATTCTCCATATGACAATAGCCTATGACTTCAATCACTTCTGCTCCAGGAATTTTTGTTGAATAGAAGCATGGTGTCTACCCATCCACTGGATCTGACACTGCAATTCTTCTTCTTCTCCAAAGTCAGATGGCCATGACTTGACTTGGTATTCATTTGCAATAGACAGAAAATCCAAGCATCAACCACAGCACAACTAAAGACACAAAAGAGAACTACCAGAACTGCTTCAGTGACTAACTATGTTAAACAGGCTGTACTTAAACATGTGATCCTTCTGCCTCAGCCTCCCAGAATACAGGACTACACACATCTACCACCGTGCATGGCATGTGAATCTTTTCTAACAATAGCCATATAAAACTAAAAATTTTCTATTTCAGTATCAAAAACATCAGAATCATCTGAGAATTTATCAAATCTGTAAATTCTTTTGTCACCTCGGATACCTTAATCACCGACATAGCAGTCTACCCATTGGCTAGGTGCCCATTGAGTTCTATACATTTTAAGAAGGCTCTGGGTATGGGTAAGTGAATTAATTGAAGGCAAGCCTCATTATCCAACACCCAAAAATGATTTACCAGAGACCATTACAGCAGTCTTTCTAACTTGTAACCAGAAAACACAGCAATTTAGCAAGACTGCCTCATATAAGCACCAGGACTATACCTCAGCATAAAGGCTCAGGCCCTAGTGCCATAAACAAAGAAAAAAGTCTCAACACATTGAAGTGATTCATAATGATACTAAGATATTTGGATTTTTCCACAATTCTCAAGGAGATACTGATTTCCATACAAAACTAGCTATGTTTTTGAATGAATGAGTTATCTATGCGATATACCTAGCAATTCTGAGATCAGACAAATGTATTCCTGAATTGAAATGAAGATGGCTATGTGTTAAAAAAAATTGAATCAAGAAGATAGAGAAACCTAAGTGGTAGTAGATTAGAAAAAAATAATGGAATAGATTCTGTAATAAAAAGTCCCCCTCCAAAAAAAAAAAAAAAAGAAAGAAGTCCAGGGTATAATTGACTCACTGATAAATTTTCCCATTAGGTCTTCAATTTAAAGAACTAATCCCAATGCTCACCAAACTATTCCATAAACTAGAAAGGAAAGAAACTCTCTGAAGTCCTTCGAATAGCTTTTCATTCTATGAAGACACTATTATCCTGTTAGCAGTACCTGTTAAAAACACAGAAAAATAAGAAAAACATAAATCATTATTCTTGATGAACATCGATATAAAAGTTTTCAACAAAATACATTCAAATTATGCAACAACCCATTTAAAAAAATCATGAAACATTATAGAGTTTGTTTCAGTCCAAAATTTGTTTCAATTTCCACAAATCAATAAATGTAATTGATCATGGAAACTGAATAAAGGATAAAAATTATATGATCATCTCAACAGACAGAGAAAATTCTTCAATAAAATTTAACACCACTTCAAATTTAAAACCCTGAAAATAAATAAGTTACAGAGCGAAGATAGTAAATATATGTATGTATATATATATATATATATTACATATAATATAGTATATAATACATATAATATATAGTATATAATCCATTTATGATAAATGCATAATTAGCACCATGCTGAATGGGAAAAAAAATGAAAGCATTTCTTCTAAAATTAGGGATGAGAAAAAGTATCTACTATCACTAGTATTATTTGATATAGTATCAAAAAGTTTTGCTACAGAAATCAGACAAGAGGAATACATAAAAAGAATATAAGTAAGTACCAAAGTCAAATAATCTCTATTTAGATACCACATGATTTCTTATCTGAAAAATCCTAGAGTCAAGCAAAAGTAACTTAGAACTAATTACTAAAGTCTGCAAAGGAACAGGATAAAAATTGACATGCCAAAATCCTTAGCTTTTCTATATATCAATAATGGTATCATTGAGTAAAAAATAAGAAAAATTTCATTAACAATAGACCAAAAAAATCCTGAGAAGCCTATAAACTTTCCCCTAAAAAGCAAATGGATGAATGATGTTTTCGATGATAATTATCAAACATTAAAGAAAGTAATTTAAGGAGACATTGCAAAATGGAAAGAAATCTCACATTCATGGATTGGGAGAATTAATGTTGTGAAAAATGGCCATAATTACCAAAAGCAATCTACAGAGATAGTACAATTTTAACAAAATACTTATCATTCTCACAGAGCTGAAAAAAATCACTAAAATTTATATGGAAGCAAAGACACATCAAATAGTGCCCCACTCAAAAAATAAATAAAATGCCAGAGGAAAAGAAACAAGACCCAAAAGAACACAATTCAAAATTCCCTATTTTGAAATTCATAGGATTTCAAAATATCCCTATGAAGCCCTTATAACAAAGGCAGAATGACCTTAGCATAAAAATAGAAACAATGGAATAGAATAGAACAATGTAATACAATAAAGCACACAGTTAAAATATCTATAACTTCCTGATTCTCAATATGAAGCCAAGAACATAAATTGGTAAAGGCTTCTTCAACAAATAACGGTTGGAAAACTGAATGTTAACTTATACAACATTGAATTTAGATCATTGTCTCTCACGTGTACAGAACTGAACTCAAATTTTGTCAGAGAATTTAATGTAATATCTAAAACTTTGAAACTTCTACAGAAACTTAGGTGAAATACTTCAAGCTATTGTTTTAGACAATGATTTCCTGAATGAGACAATAGCTCAGAATATAATAAAATTTAAAAATGATATTACATCAAATTAAATTTATCTTGGAAGCAAAAGAAATGATCAACAAATTGAAAAGACTAAGTACAAATTGGTAGATTCTTTGCCACATATATGTCTGACAAAGGATTAATATCTAGAATATATGATGTAAAGAACTCAACAACATAACACCAAAATAAAAAGTAATCCAATACATAAATGGGAAAATTAACTGAACAGACTTTTAAAAAATGGTATAATCAAAATTACCTCCTACCCTTTCAAAATTATTATTAAAGCAACAAAAAATAAAATACTAGTGAGAATGCTGGGGTAAAAAGAAACCTCCAGAGTGTTGGTGGGAGTGGAAGTTAGCACAGCCAACATGCTTCCTCAAAAAAAAAAAATTACACTATGACTCATTTATACCACTCTTGTGTGTATATCCACAGGAAGTAAGTCCGCATACAAAAGAGATACATATTCATGTTTATTGCAGTAGTATTCACAAGATATAAATAACAGAATCATCATGGATGTTCATTAATGGATAAATGAACAAAAAAATAATTATTGGAATATTGTTTAGTAATAAAGAACAAAATCATGTCTCTTGCAGGAAAATGAATGGAACTGAAAATCATCATGTTAAGTAAATATTGGCAGTCAGACTTAGAAACACAAATATTGCATGTTTTCTCTAATATGAGGAATCTAAATTTCTTCAAAAGGTTGATATGTAGAAATAAGAGGGATGACAGAATAAGGAGGAAAAATCAGAGAAGGAGGACTAGGAATGAGAGAGGGTGGAAATAATCAGAGATGTTTCAGTTATGTATGAAAATGTCACATTGAAACATTTTTGTGCAATTGATATGTATTAATAATTATTAATCTAAAAGTTATATAACCCTTCGTCATGCATGATTTGTTGTCTATCACTTAGGTTTTTAATATTTTTATTGATTGCTGTTTAAACTGACAAATAATTATACTACACACTTATAAGGTACAATGTGAAATTTTGATAAAAGTACTCATTGATCAAATCATCATTACCCATATCTCACTTTGCTTCCTTAGAATTTTTTGTGCCAAGATATTTGAAATTGAGTCCTTTAGTTAGCTAGAAATATCAATGGATTATTACTGACCAGAGTTATTCTTCTATACTGTTCATCATTAAAACCCTGAAAGCACATACCCTTATATACTTGTAGAGATACATAAGGCTTTGCATACATGCTATGATAGCAAACAACAAAATTCTTAACTTAATAAATAAACTCCTATGCAAAAAACTGCTCACAATCACAGAAATGTTTAACTGAAGTGTTAGGCTCAGCCTCCTGATATAAAGATAAAGAAACTGAGTTTTGGTAGCCATGGTGAGGCAATGTGAAGTACTCTTGGGGTCTCCAACAGAAATCCCTTGTCTTTCTCCTCCTCACCATTCCAGGAAAGATCCAGGGATGCAGTGTAGTATTTTTCTCCCTCATTTTCTTGCATTTTTTCTCTCTTTCTCCTCCACTGAAATCTAAGGATTGAAAATAGCTTTTCAATCATTATTCACTTACAATACACACCAGAGATGGACCCAAATTATGACTAACAAAGGGACTGTGTTTTCGATTAAATAGCTGCAGCACCTTCTTAACTTTTAAAACTATTATTTAGAAAGCCAGCATAGTGGATTAAAGCAGAATTAGGTATATGATTCAGTTAATTCTCTCATGCTTTTTCTGAATCAAAAAAAGAGTTTTGACAAAATTTTTAAGAACCCACTAAACTTTAACTTTCCCTTAGAATTTCAGATTCATGAAAGCAAATGACAGAGAAAAAAGAAGTGATTGCCAGAATATGCTAGTAAATTATACACCTTGTTTCAAATTTCATGTTTTCCCCCATGTTTTTTTTTCTTCTCATATACCAAGAAGTAACAATAAAATTGAAGAAAAACTGTTTTCTTTGACAATAAGGACTTTTTTATGTAAAGTATATGGGAAATGGAGATGACTGAAATCACTTTCAAATCTTTGGTTTAATAAATCCTACTTTTAAATCTTCTATTTTTTTATTTTAGTACTGAATTAGGTCTTCCATTAACATTAAGATAGTTGCAGTCCCATTGTAGACCTCAGTGTCTCTAGGGATTAGCTGCCATTTTAGTAGAAATTTTAAAAAAGAAGTAAATTTTGTGAGAGAAAAAAAGAAATTTTTCAGAGCATAAAACTTGGTATGGAAAGGCTGCAGTCAATAAAATGAGTTATACCTTCAAATTGGTAATTAGTATTTGACTCTAGTGTTATAAACCCAAAAAGTAAATGAAAATGTATTTGCTTGTGTATGAGGGAGACATACAATGTTCTACAACTATCAGTCATTAATTTTAATACTGTGCACCTTTAAGAACTGTATCAGCAGTATCTAAGTATCAGCAGTATGAAGATACAGCATGTTCCTGCCATTGTGCTCTGCAGGGCCCTATGAAACTTGTACTTCTGAGATGCATAACTATAGCCTTGCCTGGCAGATTTTTAATGAATATTTTATAAATTTTCTGGAAGTCTTAAAAAGAAACTATGCATAGTACTGAGACCATTTTCCAAATTTGAACAATGTATCATTAGATAGAAGTGAATAGCTTCTGTGAACAATTTTCACAGTAAAAGTCACTAAAATCTTTGAGCAGGCTTCATTTTTGGCAGCACTGCCTTCTAACACCTATTCTTTACCTCAAGAGTTTGATTTAAAATGTATTTTTATGTTTTCTCTACTTGCCTATCTATCTACAAAGGTGTCAATTTCTCTTGCATTGGTCAAGAACTTTGAAAATTACTCATATAACCAATTTTAATAAATGAAGAAAGTAAGTAGCACAAGAATCAATGTCTGAAACAGGAGATAAAATTGATTGTATCAGCTCCATCATTAATTTGATTCAGGCTACTATAAGTGGAGCCATGTGTTTATCACCCTATGAAACAAGTTGGATGTTGCTGCAGCAGAAAACATTGTGATTATTTTTCTTCTTCTGAGAATGTTTCCAGTCCCTGGTATGCACACTTGACTCATGTGATTATTCTCAAATACTAGAAAATCTGGTCAATTTGTCATATGCATATATATGATATCACATGTCCGTGTTTATTGCAGTAGTATCCATATCCACAACAGCCAAGTAACAAGCGACAGAATTATCATAAATGTTGTGTTGGTTATTTTTTTCTTGTTGCTGGGACAAAATGCTCAACACTCAAAATGAAGGAAGGAAAGGTTTATTTAGCTCAATGTTTGTGGTGGTTTCAATCCATAATCAGCGGACCCCAAGGCAGGGTGACTTGGCAGATAGGAATGGTTCATGGCAGCCAAAAGACAGCAAAAACAGCAAGTGCAAAAAAGGGAGAAGCAAAGAAAGAAGGTTCTTTCTGTCCCTTATATTGTATGTAGGCCACCCACCCTAGTGTGTGTATATTGCTTATACCCATAATCCCAGAATTGGACCATGAATCCATCACTAATTTTAGAAGCTTTCTCCCATGAGTGTATGATGTTTTGGGGGGATGTCTAGAAACAAATGTTCAAATCATCCAATGTTATATCAAATGAAAAATTCTCTCACAACTCTGGTCTGCTTTAAGCTGAATGGATTAAGTGGGATAGAAGGAAATCAACAAATTTTTCTTCTCTGTTTTCCTCAGTTGGATCATCTACTTTGCTCTCTACTTTGCTATGATGACCAACTAGTAGCACTCTGATAGATTTCTGTGATGTCTCAGGTAAAATGTCCAGAAAAATAAAAGTTAGAAGAACTTTACAGGGGAGTACTCTAGAAGTGCATGAAAAGAACTAAATTATGCAGCTGGAGAGGTTGAGCTATGCTGTAGTAATAGAAGCTTCAGTTAATCTTATGGGAAGCTCTGAAGCAAAGATGATCCTTTAATTTGCTGAACTTGAAACAAACATATCGAAATTTTGCATTCCAGATTTTCAAAAAATGGACTAGCCATTCCATAAGCTCTTTCCCTATAATTAGTCATGATCTAAGGTAAAATAGCCCCTTTTAACAAAAGATAATTCCAATTCAGGGGTTCAAGTTATGAGAAATGATGACATATTGAGTCTTCCACTATCAATGAAAAATTTTACATAGTGCCTATATTTCCCATTTTCATACAGTTATAGGTACTATTGGAGAAAGAATAGATACTAAATTATTGTGAACAATTCCCACAGAGGCAATGTAACTAGTTCATGGCTGCATCATTAAAAGATCATGACAATTTACCACAGCAGCACTGTTCTCCATTTTCTGAACATCCATTCTCAATTTATTTATATAAATGAAATCATAATGAACTCTCATGACAGGATATATATATATATATATATATATATATATATATATATATATATCCTGGCTTATTTATTTATTTTGAGGCAGGGTCCCACTAAGTTGCCCAGGCTGTCCTGAGCTCTTAATCCTCCTGCCTCAGCCTCCCAATCAACTGGGATTATACACATGAGCCATCCCACCCAGCAATACACTGTATATTTAAATATTCTACTTAGTTTTCAGCAAGACCAGCAACACTGTTGTTCCAAAGATCCAATTCCGTTCACCTTGCTTCTGTGTTCTGCTGTTTGGCCTTTGTTGCATCAGTAACCTTTCATTCCTGGAAAGTCCACTTCTGAACCCTTAACATCAAGCCTAATAGAATCTATTGCAGGTGTGTATTTTGTAGACTCTCCTGTCAGAAAATTTTTCATCTCTAACTCTCCAAATTGGCAAATCCATTTCCTGTGACAGCTTACTTACAGCCCTCTGGCCCCTCTCTAAAGCATGACTGAAGGTGACCCTTTACCCTTTGATCAAAGAGAAACATGCTCCTTTGGGCAATTTCATTGATTAAGGCAGACCTTTACCCAGCTGACTCAGACCTCTTCAGTTAGATTCTTATCCTTTAAATTGATCAGTTGAGGTCTGAAATCTCCCACATTGTGGGGAAACATAAGTCTCCCTCAGAAGGACTGAGGTGGATGGAAATTCTACCAAGACTCCCTCTATGCAGAGTTTGGGGCTGGGTGGACCCATATACACACTGCCAGATATTATTATATAGACTTTAGCCTTTCTTGAGTAACTTACTTAGATAAATCTTAACTGGTCAACTTAGGATTTACATTTTTGGAATGATAAAATATTTTTTGGAGTTTCAGATATATAAGACAAAAAGAGGTAGGCATTTTAAAATTATGTTATATGTTTTACGAGAAACATTTGCAATTAAAATTTATTATAGATGACATTTTCTTTGATGTATGATGTAGTGTATTAAAAAAGACATCAATGATAGTATTATCAGGACACATTTTTATGAAACAATATTTTAAGTCCTAGAAATATTGTCATAAGTAGCCAAGATAACTTCCTTTTAAAACTTTACCTGGAGGAATTTCAGGTTTCATAAGGCCTGAATCTTAAGATTTGGGCAAGCTCTTTGAAGAAAATATTTTTAAATCATGGAAAAAGTTAACTAAAAGAGAAAAGTAGTTACTAAAATAAAAAATTGAAAACTACCCAATATTGTACAATTCAGAAAATAAGAATTGTGGTAATTATCTGCCTAACATGTCTTTATAATTTGTATTTTTTTACCACTTAGCTACATATTGGTTCCCTCATATGATAATTTTAATATTATTTCCCACAGTGGTAAAAGAAATATTATTTAATCTTTTCTAAGCCAAAATTCTTAGTATTTTAAAATATTATTAAAGATGTAGAAAATTTTCCCTTTCAGCCTCTCAGCTTATTGGCAAAGTTATGTAAATTTTTGTACTTTTATCAAATTCACTACAAGTTTATCTTTTTTGCTTCATTCATGAGTACCATGATTTCAGTTAAGTTTCTTGTGCACCCAATAACAAATCTCTCAGTAATTTAGTCATATAAATGATGTATTAATTATTTTCATGTTAACTTCTCATTGTCAATATTTAACAAATGTTCTTACCAGCATTGGAATTAGTTTTGGTCACAGGATTTTTCTTTCCAAACATTTATGAGGTCTTACTATTGAGAAAATATTTGTAAGATTACAAAGATACTTTACATTCTTTACCTTAGTAAGTTTTCAGTGAATGAAATTTTCTGATCTGTAACATGGTATCTGAGCAGATTTTTATGAAAAGTGAGTGCTCTGTGTTACTGACATGTATCTATTGCCTTTCCAAATCTTGTCTTGTACATAATATATGTGTAAAGAGACATTCTTCTTTTAATTAAGCTTATTGCTACATTGTAGATCCACATGAGGATCATAGTCATAATAGGGAATTTGTACCCATGCATGATATATAGTTTGATTCATTTTTTTCTCCCAAATCTGTCTCCGCCCTTCAACCTATCTTCTCCTCCTTTTTAACAAAGCTTTGTTTTTTTTTATCCTTTTTTTTAAACTCATTTTTCTTCCTTTTCCCTTCCTATTTTCTCCCTTCCTCAACCCTAGTTCTTCTTTAGTTTTGAAAAATTTTCTTTCCATTTCAAAACATCTATTGTATTGTATATTTTGATCCATATTTATTTTACTTTTTCAGTTTTTCATACCAGGAAGACATGCAATGTTTACACATATGAGACCAATTTATTTCACTTAAGGGTATGATTTCAAATTGCATCTATTTACCTAGAAATGCCTCAAATTTATCCTTATTTATGACAAAATAATACTCCATTATATAAAAAAACCTTATTTATCCATTATCCATTCTTCTATTAATGGGCATTCAGGCTGTTTCCAAGATTTAGATATTATTAATTGTGTTGCTATAAACATAGTTGTGTATATATCTCTCTCATATGATGTTTTTAGACCTATATTTATCAACACACACCAAACTGAAATCAAAATGGATTAAAGACCTAAATATTAAAACAGAAAAACTAAATCTCAGAGAATAAACAGAACTCTTGAAAAAAACATAGGTATAGGCAAAGATTTCATGAACAAAACACTACACAGAAAATAATACAAAGGATCAATAAATGAGATTTAATCCTATTAAAAAGCTTTTGTGCAACAAAAGAAATCATGAACATATTGAAAAGACAACTTGCAGAGTGGAAAAAATTCTAGTCAGCTGTTCCTCAGACAAAAGACTATCTAGAGTATATAAAAAATTGAAAGAAAAAAAAAACACTGACCCCCCTCCCCAGACTTACAAATCTAATCCCAAAATGGGCATCTGAGTTGAAAACACACTTCTCAGATGATAAAATACAAATGACAAATAAATATATAAAAAATATTCAACATCACTGGTCATTCAAGAGATGCAAATAAAAACATATCTTGAAACATCTCTCCATTTCACTCCAGAAAGAATGGCTACCATCAAGAAATCAACAAATAACAAATGCTGGAGGAGCTATGGGGAAAAACCCTTCTCCACTGTTGGTGGACATATAGACTGGTACAACCACTGTACAATTCAATATAAAAATTTCTCCAAATACTAGTATTAGAAGTCCCATTTGATCCAATTATTCCTCTTCTTGGTATCTTCCTGGAAGAATTTAAGAGACATTCTAGTGTAAAGAACTTTCCATTTCTTAAGAATAAAAAGGAGAGTTTATGTGTGAACCCTCACTATACATATAGTGATACAACTGATGTAAAAAATGTTTATAACAAAATAGACTGCTAGTTCTCATATTTGACATTTTTTTCCTTTTAGAAAGATTATTTTAAATGTACTTACAGTAGGCTATATTTATCATAATGAATGCAACTTAAGAAAATATATAGTTTCCTCAATTTATTTATCTATAAATTCAATTGAAAACATGAAATTGAATAATAAAAGGCAATTCTAGAGCACTGGCAGGAGATAGCAAGGAAACAGGACAGGCTTGAAGTGTTGCTGCCGGGAGACTATGTTGAACAAAAGGGGACAGGGTCAATCGAGCACATCAGCAGGGGAAAGGTAATGAGAAGAGCCAATGCCAAAGGAAACTTAATTCCTACAAAACAGTCTGGTGGAGATTGCTTACTAATTGCTAGTATATCTTTAGCTTTTTGTTAAAAATGGGTCCAAGCCAGGCATAGTGATGCACTCCTGTAATCCTAGCACTCAGGAGGCTGAGGCAAGAAGATCATTGCAAGTTCAAAACCAGACTGGGCTACAAAGTGAACCCAAGGCTATCCTGAAGTGCATAGGGAAACCCTGTCTCAAAAAGGCAGAAAAAGGGTCCAAATTTATTAAAAGACAAATTTATGTCTGCAAAAACTATTTGAAATCTTGGTATCTTTTTAATCTAGAAAGAAAGAAAAACTATTTAATGAACTTTTAATTCACTTCATATTCCAAAGTCCCAAGAGATACCAGGTAAGGGGGATGTTGTACATATTTTCCAAATGCCTACTTGATGGAGGCTATGAAGTGGCTCTGAGCAGAATTTAAAATTAACCAATTGGTTTCGATGCTTACTTGTGAGTCTGTCCCAGGCCTAAACTCCTTGTCTGGAGATGGGCAGCAAATTCATAGTAAGCGAACCTCAGTGAATCACTGCTCTGGTTGAGGCCTCTAATGGCCTGTGATGCCATGAGGCCTCAAAGAACATGATAATCCCACAGCTGAGGACTCCTGGCTCCAACCCCAATTAACTAGATAGAGACTGCAGCTGCAGGCATCTCACTCCCTCTGTATCAGTCCTGCCATAAATGTCAACCTGGAGATATTTCTCCTAAATTAGCATAATTTACTACTTGGATAAGTCTTTGAACTGACTCCCAAGGTCCTGCTCAGTTCCCATATTTTTCTCAGTATCCCCTTCCTTTGTTTGAAAACAAAATGAATGCAGGCTGCCCAAAGAAGTTCTTTGTCCTAGCTCCCAGAATCTCAAATTCTGCTAGAGGGTTTTGATCCTCATGGAGCCCTAAAATCATACTACTTGTCTGATTTATTTAAGCCTTTGCAATCTGCTCTTTTGGGAGTTTTTAGGCCTGATCAGTTGGCAGTATTTAGTATTTACCATTAGGTGACTAATTGCTCACATATAAGATCTTTAACATGGATTCTGTGCACTTTCCAACCACAAAATGTGAAACAAACCAAAAGTTTTGTTTTTCCACTATGGGAGCATGAGACTCAGTTGTGCTTGATACACTTTCCAAAACTTTGCGTTAACTCTAAAAACACTGCTCAGAATGCTTTTATAGGATTTGTACTGCTTTCTCTTAGGTCTAAGCAGCTGCTATTTATCAAGAAGTTACTGTCTTGTTTCTGTTTTCTCTTTCAATGAAAACAGAGTAAAGAGAAGTTGCTGTGATTTACTCCTTTTTATACTTCTTACTTCAAAAGCTGTTGTCATAAATGGAGATTTAGTTCTCCAGATGTGTGATTTAGAGTCCTTAAATTTCTAGTTTCTCACCATTGTGTTGACTTAGGGGTCTCAGAGAATCTTTGAAAATAAGAATCGTTTCCCTCTGTCCTTGGCTGCATATTTTTCTTTCTCACTTTCTTGAACAGTGTGATATTTACTAGTCATTTTCCCATTATAATGAATAATGATTTACTATCCTTTTTCTAAAATCTACAATGATACTGTAAAACTCAAAGGAAACTTTACAGCTATTGAAAAACATATTTCCTTTCATATTATTAATGATATTTAACAGTTATATTTCTTTTAAAATACAGATTTCATATAAATAGCCACCATTTAAAATTAAGGTTCTTTGTATCCAAGCCTTTGCAAGTATACAAGGGAACAAGAGAAGGAGGTGCTGTAATGGAGTGAATGAGTTAGGTATGCAAATACTGAAAAGCAATTTGAGTTACACTTTTAGATTCACTATTCTCTTGTTTATTATAATTTAATAATTGTTCACTTCTGAAATGAAACTGATATCTAGTTAGGTTAGGGTTACCCAGTATGTGTCACAAATAAGAAAATACATAGTCATCTACTCAGATTTGTGTACAGGACATTATCTGAGTACAAATATTATGTAGTTTGATCTGACCAATGAGTGAAAGTTTATTTTTGAGTTGAAGTGATTGTGGGAAACTTCTTCATAAATATATACAAAAGTTATATTTACTCTGTTTTATAAAACTGAGTAGTATTTTATATATCACTGTATCTTTATCAGATTTGAGTATCATAATTAGGACATCTTCATGAAATAAATAGATTAATTCCCACATCTTATAGCGTGGAATATTTTCTTTAATAGAATTATGTATAAATTAGATATTTGAAACAATTTACTACTAAAAATTAAATATTGGGTGAAGTTTTTCTTCTCTAACGTTTTCAGTTTGGTCACGGTATACTTCAGTTCTCTGCTTCTTTAGAGTAAATTCACATTGTTTATTTAAATATAATTTAAGTAATGAGGATTAGAATTTTAATGTAATTAAAATGAAACACAGCTGAATTTCTATGTTTTTTCCTTAAAAATTTTCTCCATCTTAATTTGCTTCTTTTCTATTTGATACATTTTTATCCCAAGGTATATTACAAATAACCACTCATGGAGTTACTATTTCTACTATACTTTTACATTTCCATTAATTAAAAGTCTGCATGTTTATTGATGTTCATGCATTATATTTAAATTTACTGAGGCATATTTTAAATTTAATAAATGGAAATTTTTGCTACTTGATGAGATTTAGCTATTATGCAAAACCCATTAACTACTCTGAAAAGCTGTAAATAAAACAGCATTTTTTTCAACATGCTTTTGAATATATCACATAATTTACATTTCCATAAAACTTTTTTGCATCAACTTGTATTTATATTTTTTCACCATTAAAGGACTTTGAAATGTTTTGCCTTGCATTTGAAATAATATAACTATGAAGTAAACCTGGAATCTAAGAAGCTGATTTCTAATTTATATGCACAAAGCATGACCGTTAACTTTAAACTTTATTTGTACTTTTTTAAAATTAGTGTTAAGCTTTCACAAATTTCCAAAATACTGCATTACAAAGATTTATACTACATCTGTCAATTGCTATGTACTACTACCTCTTTTGTTTTCCCATGTGGATATAATTTTATAAAACTAATAGTGCAATAATTAAAACTTTAATTAGTATTAAAATATTACTAGTGAAGTTATAGAAATCATTCAGTGTTTACCACTCTCCCAAAAATATCTCATATATTTTCCATGATTCAATACAGGGTCCATCATTGCAATTAACTGCTGTACATAGTCTCCTCAAATCTGTGATGCATCATTTTTATTTTTTTTTCATTACCTTTGAAACATTCAAAGAGTACTTCCACAGTTACTTTGTAGAATGGCCCTCAGTGTGGATTTGTTTGATGTGATTGGACATTTTGGAGAAGGTAAAATAGAAGTGATGCTTTGGTACTCTCTGAGCATGTTATTAATAGCTAAAGGTTGTCAATGTGTCTGTCTACTGGTGACATTAACTTTGACAATTTGGTTAAAATGAAGCCAGTTAGATTTTTTCAATACAGTTTACTGTTTTTCCCTTTTGGAAAAAAATCCTTTGACTGTAAACCTATTTGTCATCACATTTTATTTATCAACTATAGATTTCATTGTTGAATAATGTATTTTTCATTTCCTTACTAAATTACATTTTTAATTTTAGGTAAGAACAAAAACTTAAGTAATGATAGTATTCTTGAGATAATTCTTAAAAAGGGAGGAAAATTTCTCCTTTTGGCGGAAAATTGATGATTACAAACAGAAGAAAACTTGACTCTAGAAAAACAGTATTTGAACAAGAGTTGTTTATATAAATAATATGATTAAATAGTTTTAAAAATAAATTATCATCCAACAATGTAGTGAGCAATGAGACAAAAGAGTAAATATCTCCTTTCCTCTTATAACAAAATATATACTAATTACAACCAGTGGAATCAAAGTCAATATCTGCTAAATAAGAAAAAGGCATATTAAGAAAGAAAAAACAGTAAGGATCTCTCCTCTCTCTCTGTCTCTCTTTCTCTGTCTCTCTCTGTCTCTGTCTCTGTCTTTCTCCACGTGTGTGTATGTATTCATATGTCTGTTTAACCAAAACAATAATTCTCAGTCTTTTGTTAAATATTATAACTTTCTTGAGCCACTAGAGAAAATAACACTATATCTGCTGGCCAACTGATGTACTCTGTAAAGGTTAACACTTTTTTTAAGAATACCCTGGACTGTAGAGATAACAAACAGTGATTAAAAGTATTTGTATAGCTCTGACTACAAAAACAGAAAAGAAAAACAAAAACCATTTCGTCAAAATATTGCTGTGTATCAAAGAGAAAAAAAATAGGTAAATAAAAGACAAACTCTGTTGTGCTATAGTAGGAAAAAGGAAATATAATAGAAATAATTAGGCTAAAGGCCATATGTATAATTCAGTGTCAGAGATATGCCCTGCCAGTTGTGACAGACAAATAAATGTGAAGATGTATTAAGGTCTGAGTATTTGTTTCACCTCAAGATATATATGTTGAAATTCTAACACCAAAGTAGATGGGGTCTATAAGTAGGTAAGTAAGATTTTGTTTCTAAGGTGTCCTTGTCTGACATAATTGATGGTTTTCTAGCAGATATAAAGGTGTGGGAAGTCTGTCTTTCAGTGCACGCACAGAAAGTCTAGGTGCGTACAGCAAGGTAGCAAATGACAAACGAAGAGAAGGGTTCAGAATGAAACAGAGCCTTACTACACTTGATCTAGGACTTCCCAGACTCCAAAGCCATGGGAAAATAAATTTCTGTTATTTGAACTACTTATCCCTGATGTTTTTTTATGACAACCTGAGAAGACCAATATGAAATTAATTAATAATTCTCACTCAAAGAAGTGAGGAAGCCAAGAATGGTTGAATATAGACCCACAGATGCTGTACTGATAGTCCATACTAATACAAGCACAGAATAAGCACCTTAATGATAATAGCAGGAAGAATATAAAGAATAGAAATTCTAAATATATGAATAATAAACTTCAGATTTTTTTTTCTAGAAAATATACTTTGCTGTTGAAACTGCATAAAGCATCAAATAAATTATAGTGACCAAACATGAGTTGTTGACTAATGAGAATATTTGTAGTCATCTCACTGAGTAAAAACATGCAAAGAGGTAATGGACTCCAGCATTCAGACTAGAAAATAATAATGCCAAAAACAGATTAGTTGACACTGAAGTTTTATTTGGGGGACTTGAAAGAACTTATACTATTTGCCTCAAAAAATTATATATTTTTGGTGAGATGTCTTAAAAAAGATTATAAAACACAGGATATCATAAATTTAAGACATCATTTTACATAGAAATATGAACAGAAAATACATAAAGCTTATAAAAAAATAAGCAAACAATCATTGTGGGTTATTTCCAATGACATAATATACTATCCCATCATCTTTTCATTGATTCCAGAAAACTATAAGATATATTTTAATCAGAAAAAACTAATGCTCTGTAAGAAAAATATGAGCCATACTAATTTAAGTAAACTAGCTATAAATTGTAAATTTTTACATTTAAAAGGCAAATATTCACAGCTAAACACAATAGCATGATCATATTGAAGAAGAATCCTTTCTAGACAAAATTTTGAAGATATAAGAATATAATAACACCAAAGATTAAACCAAAGATTTAATGGGGGAAATGAGAAGGAAAGAATTCAAACATATAAACATTATTAAATTTCTAAAATTTTAAAATATACCATATAGAGGTTAGATATGAGGACATTAACACAGTTCTTTACAAGGAAATTCCATTTCCTTCTGTTATAAAATAGGGCTAATAACATGTGTATTACTGATATGAAGGTTAGATATAATCAATGGAAAGTTGTCATATAACCTGACATTGCATACTTAATAAAAGGCATGTTTAATGTGGCTACTGTTGCCATCATAATATCTGAAAGACAAAATGTGAAAAAAAGTTCTTTAAAAAGTTCTTTAAGAACAAAACAGGTAACATTTAAAATGTATAAATTACATGTCTAATACATTCAAAAAAAATGACCATAGAGAATAAAAATCAGAGGCCAAGGATTTAGTTCAGTGGCTCAGGTGACTGCCTGGCAAGCACAAGGTTGTGAGTTTGATCCCCAGTACAAAAATAAATAAATAAATAAATAAATAAATAAAATCAATAAAAGTAAAAAAGTGTGAGGTAAAACAAAGAGGGAAATACTTAATCTCTGAGATGACCACAGTAACAAAATGTTGAAACCTTTACAGCTGAGGTCTTTTGCATACCTTTGGACAAGATCTTGCACTGCGAACCAATCACCTCTCTCAAGTAGGAAATTGAGCTCAAAATCTAAAGTGCATCTTTGCCTAAAAGGAATGATAATCCTGTAACAGAAGATAGCACCAATAAATCTGTGTGTTAACTAGACAAGTAGAAGTAACTATGGAGTGAAAGATGAATATGACAAAGCAAGGAAGCAGAAAAATGAATCACTGGCTAAGGTAATGGCAAAAGTTTGTCACTGATATATCAGACAGCTTTGACCACAAAATGTAAGAAAAAAGATGCAAAATCCATTATAAACGAGTTCCCAGCATAGTATAAAAAAGAAAGGTGTAAAGGAAGAACAGAAAATTTTGCTTTTGGATATAAAAGGCTCTTTGGAATATAAAAATATGTGAACTCTTCCAGGGTAAACCATCACAAGGAAAATAAAGCTGAGAATATATTATGAAAATGAAACAAGAATGAAACAGGAATGTAGCTAGCTGAAAGTCCAAGTTAAATGTGTTTATAAGAAATAACAGGTAATTTCACTAAGAATAGTTTGTCACTGATGAAGAAAACAAGGGACTAGAAATAAAAAATTACATAAACTTGTTTTTAACCTGAATGGTCAGTTGAAACACAATATGACATGTACATAAAGGAGTTGGTCTCAATAATTCTTGGGCCACATATGTGTCTGGCTTATGGTCTAAAATGAGGGAAGGTAGAATACAGAAGTAAAAAGGCAAGTTCAGCAACACCATTTACATTAATTTTAGCTTTATACAAATGAATGCAAAAGTGTAGCTGCTATAACCCTATGAAGGAGAAAGAGGAATAAAATAAATACAACTTCTTAAATCTCAGGAATGTTGAGTAAAAATTCAATTTAGCTATTATCCTGACATGGCCCTTAAGCTTAATCTTATTCCATTTCCTTCTGTTATAAAATAGGACTAATAATATTTATATTACTGATATGAAGGTTAGATATAATCAATGTAAAGATGTCATATAACCTGACATTGTATACTTAATAAAAGGCATGTTTAATGTGGTTACTGTTACCATCATAATATCTGAAAGATAAAATGTGAAAAATGATGGAACATACATTGCCCCAGCTCTCGGGCTAGTTCTATTTGTGGACTATAGCATTCCTATCATCTTCCAAATTTCATCTTTCTAGCATTTCCAAATTACTGAGGTCTTCCCTGTCATTTGGTTTTATTGCCACAATTTCAGGCACTACAATCTCAGAAGCTCCTTGTCTGGGTTCTAGGTCTTCATTATCCACATTTCTGTCATTTTTTTAGTCTTCTGAGTTTCGACCAAATTCATTCATCAAATACAATTTACAACTTTCTAGGGCTTCTCTAGTTCACATTTTGTTATGGTTTATGTCTAGACATTCCCCAAATCCTCATGCAATTTTAAACAGAGCTTTTTGGGAGGTAACTGAATCTATTGTGTGTAATTGGCTCTTAGTGGAGGAATGCAAAGATTAATGGTGCTGGGATTAAGGTTGGGTGATTACTAGATCACTTCACTGACTAATTGGCACCAGTCTAATCCCAGTGATTTGATACAATATAAGGGACATAAAGAGATTTGCCTTCCCCTTCCTTTGTTGCTTTTCCTACCTTGTGAGCAACATGAACTGTTCTTCTCTGTGATGTTCCTCTATCATGTGCCACTTTGCCTAGGAACAAGTCAACTACAAGATGTGAGCTAAATAAACATTTTCCCTTTTAATTTTGGGTGTCCAGTATTTTGTCTCAGCAATGAAAAAAAGTAATCATGGCACATTTCTAAACCTTTCTAATTTCCTCTTATAAACCAATTGCAAAGACTTCTAAACCACATCATCAAATGCAGTTGAAGCAAAGACCCTACTTGTCTTGTACCAATTTTTCTGGATTAGTCAGCCTTTTTGTTGCATGAGACACAATACCCAATACTCACAATTTAGGAGAAACTTAATTTGCTCATGTTTCAATCCATAATAGGATGACTCCAAGGAAGAGATATCAGGGTAGGAAGGGTTGGTGGAACAAAGATGCTTAGTTTATTGTGGGCAAAAGTAGAAGAAAGGAATGGTGCCAGCACTGAAGCACATGAAGGACTAGACAGAGAGGCCGAGGTCACATTTTCCTGACCCACCCAGACATACCCACAAGTGTACTTCACTTGAGGTGGATCCTAAAGCTCATAAAATTGATACCCCACTTTAACTACCATAACTATTTTACATATTCATCAATCAGTATTTGAAAGTTCTAATTTCTCTATAAACTCACAAACTTACTTTTTATCTGAATGTTTTATTCTAGTCACAATAGTGTTGATATGGTATCTCTTTGTGATTTTGACTTGTATTTCTCTCACTAATCATGTTCAGTATCTTTTTTGAGTTTGCTGGACTACATTGTCCATTTTTAAATTCATTGATGTTAATTTTTATTATAGACTTGGAAGATTTATTTAATTGGATATTATATACTCGGTAAGAATCTTTCAAGCATTTTTATATTTCAGTGTCATCTGTGGAGAAAAACTGATAGAAGTTAAGGGTTAATGTTACTTTTCTTAATATTTGATAAGTAACATAGTCACCAATGTTCAACACTCAGAAACTGAGTTTTGGGGGATTAAGCAAGATACAGAGTCTTGTGAGTCTCTCCACATCAACCTTTTAGAGTGAGTTTTGGATTATAATAGTGAAATTGACAGAAATTCAGTGTTATATTCCACAGACTGGTGAAAAAGAAATAAGAGCCCTCTACCCACCTGGAAGACTTAGGGTTATTGATAAAATTATTTTGGTTCCCTTCTCAATATCCTACCCTGTTTTCTTCAATACAGCTAATTATTTGTGTTTCTTCATCAAAATCTCATGTGATATGTTTTATGAATATTATTAGCTTATTTCAACAGACCCAATTCTTTTTACTATTACTCTATTTCTCTTGAAAAAGAACATGTTGTCATATTGGCCCATGAAAAAAATACCACAGGTTTTTCCATTAGTGCTATTTCATTTTCTCCTGATAATGTCCAAAGTAAATTAAATTCATCCACTGATCTGTAGCTCACATCAAACTCCTTACTTTGCAGGATTTAAACAACTTCCAATATGTCTCTAGGGTTCATTCCTAATTGAAGTAATAGACAGGTCCCCACCACATAATCTTTTGAAAAGCACCACAAAATTATCTCTGGCACTTTTTACTTAAAAGACTGCTTCCCAATTTTAGTGTTCATAAAAATACCAAAAATGATGTTAAGTGTCAGTTCTTAAGTCACAATCACAGACCTGATTCATTGGGTTTTGTGAAGGACCAAGTACTGTGAATTTTAATAAGGCCTGAAGGTTATTCTGAGACAAAAGATTCATAGGCCCTACTATGAGATGAGAAACCTACCTTAAAATATTTTTTCCCTTCTTTGAGCAACAGAGAATTACTTTTGCTTGTTCTCTCCATCATTTTTCATTTTTCCATAGAAAACATGACAGACAAGCCAAAGAACCTGTACACCTATACTATTTTCTTTAAAAACTTTTATTTCCTCCATTCCTTCTCTTTTCTTTACTCCTAATATATATGCTGATTTTTCCTATAATATCCATTGGAATACCTTTGATATTTTTTTTCATTTGATACTTTTTATCTTCAAAAACTTTTATTGTTGTTTTAGAAATGTACTAATTTTTCAAATTTTGTCTTCTTTATTGCATCATACACAGTGTTTATTCTTCTTATTTTTTTCCATGCACATGAACTAGGGACATTATACCACTGAGATATCTCCAGCCCATTTTATTTTAAGACAGAGTCTCACTAAATTTTCCAGGCTGCCCTCTAAGTTGCAGGCCTCCTTCCTCAAGCTTCCAAATAGCTGAGGTTATGGTATATGACATTGCTCAGCTTAGTCTTTCTTCTTGTATAACCACTTAACCCTGCAATGCACTCAGTGATAGCTGCTTACAGATGAACTTCCTTTCAAGTCTCATCTGCTGCATGCAGAGCTTTCTGGGAAATAGCTGTCGTGTCACTTTTAAGATTGTTGAGTTCTTACTACCACTTTGATTTCCTTCAAATTTCATTACCTCTTTCCCGATTAGATAACTGGCAAACTAAAAATCTAAATCATCAGTTTGTATGCTCATCTTAATTTTTTGCAATTGTTGGTCACTCTTTTCTATCTTTGTGTATATTTTTAATTTGTATGCTGGATATTATATACTTTAAAACCCATAGAATTGGTTTATTATTCCCCTACAAAAATTCCACCTGGCCATTGCTTTCTTTTTTAAACTTTCATTTTGAAAAGAATAAGAAAATAAATAAGAAAAAAAATGGAGTCATTCAAAACAAAAGAATGGACATAGTATATTATTTAAAACCATAATACAAGGTGATCTACAATGGTTATCATGATGTCTCTTGTTATCTTCAATAGAATTGCCCATATCAACAGGCATAATAAAATTGAACATAGTAGTACAAAACAAAATCAATAAAAACAAAACATTGGAGACATTACAGGACTTCAAAAGAGGGTAATAGTCAAACCAGAATGGGTATCATAGTGAATCTGGTTGTCTTCAGAGTAGTTGCCTATACTCTCAGACTTGATACTATCAAACAACAGATTCAAATAAAATCAGTCAAAATATGACAATGAAAGCAACACAGGGCTTCAGATTAAGTTAATAGGAAATTAAGAATGGTTACCATAGTATTACTGCTATCTTTGGGATAGCTGTCCATGCCATCAAATCTAGTACAAGAAGACAAATTGGAACAGAATATAACAAAACTAAACAGAGCAATGAAAACAATGTGGGTTTCAAATCATGATACAAGATTAACATTGTCCTCTGCCTTTCCTTTTTAGACAATTCCTCCCTTTTCATTTTCATAGGATATATTGTAACATTTTGTATCCCACTAATTCCTTTGGTTTTTAGATTAGGGAGGCAATCCACAATTTACCTAAGTGGTTCTGAAACTTTTTACCCCTGAGTTTGGTCTCAAGTTGTATCCATATACCTACAAGAGCCTCAAGGTTTTCCTTCCTTATAGCTGAGTAGTTCTTCATTGTATAAAAGTGTTATGTCTTTCCAACCAATCTGCAGCTGATGGGCTACTCCCAGTTTGTTCTAGTTCCCTGTCACATAGAGCATTATTTTCTCATCTTTGACTTTTAGTCCATAAACCCTCTTCCAGGTTAATTATATTTCTTATATAGAGCATCTTGATGGACCCTGTCTCCTGATCCACTTTACCTGTGTTTCTTTTTATTACTGTGTTGAGGCCGTCTATGTTAATGATTATGGCCAACCTTCTCTGCCTCATCTCTGTCATGCTGTTTTTCTGCTGTTGGTTGTCTACTTTTCCCCTTCATTCCACTGTCTGCCCTGTTCAGTGAGTCCCCTCTGCTGCTGTTCCTGAAACTATGGTCTTTTTTTCTCTCTCTCTAGAATGTCCTTCAATATCTTTTGTAGGGTTGGATTGGTGGTCACAGACTTCCCCAGTTCCTCTTTGTCATGGAAGCATCTTGTTTCTCCATTAATTGTGAGAGATAGTTTTGCAGGGTACACCAGTCTGGGTTGGAGGTTATTTTCTTTCAGGGCTTGGAATACTTCACTCCAAGCTCTTCTTGATTTGATGGCTTTGTGTCAAGAAGTCTGCTGTGATTCTGATGGGTTTCCCTTTATAGGTGATCTGTTTCTTTTCTCTGACAGCTTTTAATATTCTGTTCTTGTGCTGAATTTCTGGTATCTTGATTATTATATGTTTGGGTGTAGATCTATTTTGGTTATAGCTGGCTGGAGTTCTGTTTGCCTCATATATCTGACTATCATTACCTTTTCCTATGCTTGAGAAGTTTTCTTCAATTATTTCTGTAAAAATCCTTTGTATTTCATTTGTGTTTACCCCTGCTTCTTCACTCATATTTTTTATTCTTAAGTTATAGATCCTCTTGTCATTTTATAGCCTTTGCATTGTTACTTCCTGGTACTTTGTTATTTTTAAGAGTTCTTTCCTTTTATGATCACATATTGCAAAGCTGTCTTCAAGGTTTGATAGTCTATCTTTAGTTTCTTTCAAGCAGTTTTGCCAGCTTTCAATGGAGTTTTTAATTTCCTGATAATCTCCTTGAATCTGTTTCATGTATTCTAGATTTTTTTATATTCTTAATGAGTTTCCCTCCTTTTTCTATGCCCCTCTATTCTTCCATCTGTGTATTCTTGAGAGGTGCATTTCTTTTGTTTTTCTTATGCCTTCATTTACTTGTATTAGTATTTCTGTTTTGAGTTCTTTTATAATGTCATGAAAATATTTCTTTATGTCAGATGCTGCTTCTTCAGAAACTGCAGATGTGCAACCCCAGATCTCTTTTGTGTTTACCTCTCCTGGGCCAGTACTGTTTGGGTTGGGGGCTGGAGATTTCCTTTTGTTTCTTCCTTTTGTCATGTTTCTGGTTTCTCCCAGACAACAATGTAACAGGGGTCCCTAGCACTTCCTGTATTGGTTAAAATTACTCTGAAGTGTGCTGGTTAGGAATTACTGCCCTCCCCAGTCTGCTGGTGACAACCAAAGTACTAGCAGGTGCAGGCAGGCTGGCCCCTCCCTTCTGAGTTGGTCAACCACTAGTCTTCACCACATTAGTGTGTGCCATGCAGATGGGGCCAGTTAGGGATAGCTTCAGAGAAACCTTATCCTTGGCTATTGGATCAGGAAGATGGCAGATCAATAAGCTTCAAAGTAAAGAGCCTCTTTGAGAGAAACAGCACAGATGCTGGAATATAACATCCTTGAGAAAACCAGAAGGAAGGAGATGGAACCTCTTGACCCAGGCAGAAACTAAAGGGGAAAAAAAAGAAAGAAAAACATGGACAGAAGGCTGTAGCCACATGTGCTCTCACTGGAGTTGGTCCCATTGTGTAAAAAATGTTGCTGGAATCTAAAGACACACAGTGAAGGTGGGGATTGGCAAGCCTGAGGCCTAGGTGGGAGGATGCAGTCATGGAGGAGAGCAGCAGAGTAGAGAACAGCACCAGCTCAGAGATCTGCACCAGCTCACAGGGAGTGCAGGAACTCAGGCCTCCCATAGGAGTGGGTGACTGGCTGGGTGACATTACTTTCTTCTTAGACAAAATGTTTTAGAGTAGTGTATAAGACTTATAGCAAGTCATGGTCAACAAAAAGAAAGGAAAAGAGCCTTCTGTACTATAACCATATGGAACTGAAATTTACAAACAACCCAAATAAGCTTGATCCTTACACTAGTGAACATCTGAAATCTTGATATCAGCCTGTGAGAACTTAAGCAGAAAATTTGGTTGAGCAATTATTGAAATGAGATGATAAACATCTATTTTAAGACTGATTATATAATGGTTATTTATTTTTTTGGTACTGGGGATTGAACTCAGAACCTCCCACTTGTTAGGCAGGCTTTAATAACACTGAACTAAGTCCTTGGCTCTAATAATGGTAATTTAATATTATGGTTTAGATTGAAAATATAACAAAAATTATCATGTCTTTTGAGGTGAGACTTTTGGAAGGAAATTGCATCATGTGGCCATGATATGCTTTTATAATATTAATCCATTGATAAGTTCATTTCTGAATGTGTGGTTAGGGGTGGAATCTTGGTTGGAAGAAGCCGATAATTACAGGCATGATAGAAAAAGCTCTATTCTTGTTTCTGGCTCTTTTCTTCTCTCTCTGCTTCCCCCCTTTTCCCACCTCCTTTTGTTTCCCAGCTACTGTGATTTTTTACAGCTTTCCTGTGACATGTCATCTCACTATGTAGTTTCTGCCTTTGTACTAGTTAATCATGCATGGACTGTACCCTCTGAAACCCAGAGCCAAAATAAGCTTCTCTTCCTTTAAATTTTGATGTTATTTTTTTCCTAGCACTGGGAATGTGACCAATACAAAAATTGCTGCCAAGAGTGAACTCAGTGATGTGAATATTGAATATGCTTGGTCTTACTGTTCAAAAATTTTTGGAATCACTTTGTAGGAGAAATTTGGAAAAATTTGAAGATGCAAGCTACAGAGACTCTACAAAGCTATAAGGAAAGTCTGATAGCAATATGGGTTGGTGCTCAGAAGATGAGAAGGTTGATATGAAAAGCTCAAAATGTTTCATACTGCAATAAGGACTATTTTGGAAGTGGTATTAGAGGTCAGTTTGTTACAATCTGGCAAAGAACTTCTCTTCACTTTTCCCATGTCCTAAGATGGCAGACTAATTAACATGGCACAGGAAGGCAGCCCAAAGTTCAGTCTGTGGCATAGGTACTGCAGTATGCTTTCAGCCAGATTTACAATGATAATTATGAGCAAAATCCAGAGCCAAATATATGAAAATTTTGCTGGCCATCCAGTAAAGCAGAACCATAGAGTTGGTGTCAAGGACAGTGTAGTTGCAAAAAACTTTGAGTCATTAAAATGAAACCACATAATTTGCACTACAGCAATAAGAAAGATACTTTGAAGGCATTTGAGAAGTTAGCCAGACCACACTTATTGTGGGTTCAAGGGTATAAAATGGTAAGCCCCTTTGAAAGACTTTGCTTTAAATGAAGATCTCCAGTGTGTCATTTTCATTCTCTTACTAAACATATCCCAAAATTTAGACATTCAAGCTTTTTGTTGTTTTGTTTGTTTGTTTTGATTTTGACATTCAGGCTTTTAGAGGCTACTATAGTCATGTCCCAAAGGAGCCAAGCTACTGGCTCCCAACCTTAATGACATACATATGGTACTAGTTTTACAGGCATATAGAAGGAAAAAGATTATGGATTTGATCAAACTTCTACCCAGAGTTTAGAAGAAGGCCTGGGAAACCAGACAAAACCATGCAAGAGTCATAGTCATTGCAATGGCTCTTGAAATGGCATGGGTAAATCTGTGCAATTGAATCAAAAGTCCACTGGAGATACCTGGAGGTTGGAAATGCAAGGAATGTGGAATATACAGTCAATGAGTGGATCCAGCCCCAAGGAGACATTGTGTAGGCTGCAACAGGCACGACAATAAGGATGGGGATACCCAAGTCTTAGAGCTCACATCTGTCCATCACCACATGCCCTGGATGCCAGAGATAGAGCTACAGGATTTAATCTTTACCTTGTTGGTTTTTCAGTCCTGTTTTGATGCAATTCATTTTTATTTCCCTATTCATCCCTTTGGTATGAGAAAGCTTTTCATATGCCATTGTATTTTGGAAGTACCTAAAATTCTTTTTCTCACAGGGAATTTTATCTAGGAGTTTACCTTGTGTCCCTTAAATCCCAGAAGGGATTAGCCTTTAAAACAATGATGGGACTGTTAATACTTTGGCAACTCTTAGAGATGGACTAAATGCATTTTTCATAATGAGAGATAGATATACAGATATAGATAGACAGATGGATAGATAGATAGATAGATAGATAGACTGATTGATCAGGGGCATGGATAGAATCTATATTTTAGTTCTTAACTGTCCCCCATAGATGTTATCTTTTTAGAGCTGAAGCTTTTGAAAGATGCGTCATGAGGGTGCTAAATACATCTGTGAAGTGATACACTGATGACTCATAACTCAGTGTACTATTAGGAAGGAGGGTCTGAATGGAAGTGATGAGTCATAGGGAGCATGATTTGGAAGGCTGTCTAGTCATCCCTGGTTTATCCCTTTCCCCTCTGTTTTCTGACCATTACAGGTTGAGTAGCTCTTCCTTGACATGCTTTTCCACCCTACAATTTTTACATTGAAGTCCACCAACTATTGACAGCTCCAACTGAACTTATGAACCAAAATAATCTTCTTTTCTTTTAATTGCATATGTCAATTAATTTATTCCAATAGCAATAGGAAAAATGATTAATGCAGTCACTATGAAAATTAAAACATTCCTTTTTTTTACATTCCCTAGAAATTTCCTGAATTAAAGTCTAAAACCTGTAGTAAATCTGGTCTTGACTTGCAGAGTTTTTCAGTTTGGCTCCCTAGTCTTGTTGGCACAGGATTTCAGTTGGTGGCACCTGCTTTGAAGTGGAAACTGACAGTAAGTATCAAGTATGTCTGTTACTGGCCCACTTTTCCATCAAGGTATCTTCTTTGTGAATATTTAGAAAAGCTTCCCTTATTGCTTCTGCAGTTGTCTAATAAGTTCAGATTCATGTTTTAATCATTTTTTTCTGCCTTTGTCTAGTTAGTATACATGGGAATGCTGGCAGTGATAGAAACAAACCAATCTCATTCTGTCCTGAACAAGAAAATATTAAAAACCAGTTTACAGTTATTGACTCAAAGTTATCCTTTTACTATTCAGAAATTGTTTGTGACCAAAAATGGATGCTCTTGAATGAGCAGAATAATTCTTATCATATAAATTAATTTGATTATAGAGATAATAAAGCTACTCATAACATTTTTCTTAAGTAATGCTTGTTTAATGGAAATACAACTTTGTTTAGCATGTGTGCTTCTAAATACAAAATAATCATAAGGACATACAAAAAAGAATATTTTTTACTTTTGAATTTCCATATCAAGTCTTTTAACTTTCATCATATAACGTTTTAAATATTTCTGCACTATGATACAAAGATTTTAAAACTCTCAGTTGGTACTCAAGTAGATAACTTTGTCAAAAGCAGCATATTTTATTTTAATATTCAGTATTAGGTAATTTAGTGAACTAATTAAGACAGTCAATTTAAAAGGCACATTTTAGTTTTTTAACTTCAGAAGTGATTTTGACCATCAAATTGTTCTGTCTTCTTAACTTTCTATGAAAAGATAGTTTTTAACTTTGATATTATTTGGTATATGATACATTAAAAAATCATTAAAATCACAAATGGAGCTACAGCTGATATGCTAACACCCCTAGAATTGTTAGCAGTGATAGAAACAAACCTTATTTATAACCTAGCCTGCATCAACACTATTAGTCTCTAAGTCGTAGTTTCTCAGCAATAGATGATTAGCAGATTTTGGTATATTCAGAGTCTGTGGTTTTGCCATCAAGTTTGAGGGGTTGAGTGAACAACTTCTGAAGTGTTTAATTATTGGTTCTCTTTCCTTTTGTCCTGACTTTCCTCTGTTTTGAAACAAACAAAGAAAAAATAGTAATTGTAATTGTTTCCCAATGTTTAAGGGGAATTTTAAAGAAAATCATTTGAAATGTTTACAGTATCATATTTATTTTTCAAATTCCAGCTGACACATGAGTCAGCCGGCCGATTTCTTTACTATCACATAGTGAACATGATCCAACTAAATGGTGTGAGATGAGGCCAAGCAGGAGGAGGCAGCACAGCAACCAGATCTATGCACTGAGCAGGGGTGATACCAAGAGACAGTCACACTTCAGTACTGGAATTGCATCTTATTCTCTAAATGGAGCAGTAGAACACAGCCTATCAATTATCTTCTAGAATAAGGAGAGAGTAGTTAACAAAATCTAACCTGTATTTTTATATATTTGTAAAATTGATTGTATTGTTTTTGACGGCATTAATAATAGTAATAAATTAAAGCAGGCTAGAAAAGAGAGAGAGAGATGCAAGTTGTCTATTTATGGCAGATTTCAGCATGCCAAACAGCCAAAACAGCATAGTGCTTTAGGATTTGGAAAAATAAGAAAGGCCCCAATTTCAGAACAAAGTGAATGGAAGATAGCTTTTGAAGTAGGGAAGGAAAAGTTGGGAATTCACTGACAAACTGTCACAAGAAGCAAATGTATAAAGGTCTACTGAATGTCCTTTGAGGAAAAAGTATGAGGAGAAGCCAAAGAGAGAGGACCAAGGCTGACACAGAGTCACATTCAAAGAAACACTGATCATAAAATTTCAAGGTGAGGGATTTGTTGGTCAAATTGCCCTTTACAAAGTCGCAACTAGTTGCAAATTTTTTTAAAAACTGGTGTACTTTTTTATTAGCAAAGTTACAAGAATAAATTAAATATGGGAAATTAAAAGCCAAATATCCTCTCATTCAGTTGCTTATCCCATTCACTTGTATTAGATATGACTTGCATTAATGTCCTGACTTCTTCAAGAAATCAGTCAAACTTTTGAAAATACCTGTTAACATTCAACATATAACATTTTATATATTTCTGTGCTATGATACAAAGGTTTTAAAACATTCAGTTGGTACTCAAGTATAACTGTCAAAAGCAGCATGTTTTATTTTAAAATTCAGTATTAGGTAATTTAGTGAACTAATTAAGACAGTCAATTTAAAAGACACATTTTAGTCTTTTAACTTCAGAAGTGATTTTGATCATCAAGAATCCTGATTGGCCAAAATGTAAAATTCAACAAATACATTACATTTCTTAATGTTAAAAATAAGCATATTGACTGCAGCAGTGGCTATGGCTGGAGCTGAGGGCTCAGAGGGGGCTTCTCCGGACCAACGTGCTGGCTGGGCAGGTCCAGTCCCACACTGTTTCAATTTAATTACTCTGGAGATCGTCTTGCAACAGGAGACAAGTATGGCAAAATTGTTGTTTTTCAACGGGAATGAGAGAATAAAATCTGTCATCTTTCTTGGAAAGAATATAATGTTTCCAATACTTTTCAACATCATGAACCAGAGTTTGACTATTTGAAAAGTCTAGAAATTGAAGAAAAACTAATAAAATTAGGTGGTTACCACAACAGAATGCTATTCATTTTCTACTCTCTACAAATACTAAGACTATTAATTTACGGAAAATAAGTGAACAGGATAAAAGAGCAGAAGGTTATAACTCAAAAGACAAAGATGGGCCACTTGGAGATCCATTTGGAATTACAGCCCTACAGGTTCCTACTATGAAGACCATGGTCCTTATGGCAGAAGCAAGACCACAGTGATTTTTTGCAAATGCTCCTATGTATCATATAAATTCCATTTCAGTAAATAGTTGTCATTAAACATATTTTTCTGAAGATGACCTCAGAATAAACCTATGGCATTTAAAAATCACAGATAGAAGCTTTAACATTGTTGATATCAAGCCTGTTACCATGGAAAGCTGACGGCAGGCATCACCACTCCCGAATTACACACACACCAGTGCAATGTATTTGTCTACAGCAGCAGCAAAAGAATCATCCATGGAAGTGACATGCATTCCTCTGCCCTGTGTGACAGACATTCTAAATTTTTTGTGGGGCCTGAAGATCCCAACAGTAGATCATTTTTCTCAGAAAAAAAAAATTTTTCATCCATCTTTGATGTCAAATTCAGCCATGGTGGTGGCTATATGATGAGCAGAGACTACCTGTCAGTGAAGGTATGGGACCTCAACATGGAGAATAGACCAGTGGGGACCCATCAGGTGCTTAAGTACCTGAAAAGCAAGCTCTATTCACTATATAAGAGCAACTGCATCTTTGCCAAGTTCAGTGCTGCTGGAATGGTTCAAGCAGTGCTATTACGATGGGGTCTTATGACAACTTCTTTAGAATATTTTTTAGAAACACTCAGCAGAATGTTACACTAGAAGATTTAAGAAAGAACACAAACCCCCAGCCAGCTCAAAACCCCAGCAAGTATGTACAGGTGGTAAAAGAAAGAAAGATGGGATTTGTGTGGACAGTCTGAACTTCAGTAAGAAGATCCTTCACACGGCCTGGTACTCCGTGGAAAACATTATTTGTTGTAGCTGCCACCAATAACTTGTATATATTCCAGGACAAAATCAACTAAAGAAGCTAACTGGAGGATCAAGTCTTGTCTTGCATAGTTAAGCGGTTTGTTTCTCTGTCAAGGAAAAAGCATTGTCCTTTCCATTAAGAACAGAGGCACATTTCCTACTTCCTTTCATAACAGGAAAGAAGCAACCTAGGTTGGAATCTTGGCACAGTTTTGCATTTAGCCCAGGGAGAGATCTTTGCTGTTGTTCAAGGGGAAAACAAACTTGAAGCAGAATGAGTGACATTGCTCAATAAAGGCCATTACTCAAAATAAATGTATTTATTTATTTATTTATTTATTTATTTATTTTAATTTAAAGAGAAACAAAGCATGTAAAGGGTAGAGATAATGCAGAATTCAAAAAAAATAGAAAATAAGAAATCACTAGTTAATAAATTACGTATTGTCCTCTTAGAAATAGTTGTTAAAGTTACAAAATTAAAGCATACAAAGAAGATAGTCAAACAGTGAGAGTGTAAACAGCTACCCATGCATGAATCTCTACATGTATTTCTATCCTTTCTGTATTAGAGGGAAAACAAAACTTAGCAAGACAAAACAAAACAAATTCCTGTAAAAACATGAAAACAAAAAGTCATATAAAACCACAGTACAAGGTGATCTACAATGATTAGTATTGTTTCTTATTATCTTCAATAGAATTGTCTATATCATCAGGCACAATTGAATATAGCAGTATAATTGAGTAAAGCAGTAAATAACAATATTAGTAAAAATAAAACATTGTAGACAGTATAAAACTTCAAAGGCAGGTAATAATCAAACCATAGTGGATATTCTAGTGGATCTTGTCATCTTAAGTGCAGTTGCCTATACTCTCAGTCTTGATACTATCAATCATAACAGCTTTGAATAAAATCTATCAATACAAAACAGCAATCCAACAAATCAGATTTGATTACAATCAGTCATGGTAAAAAAGTGTAGGTTTTAAAGAGCTTTAGATTAAGTTAATAGGAAATTAAGGATGATTACCATACTATATCCTGTTATTTTCGGAATTACTGTCTATGCCCTCAAATCTAGTACAGGTAGAATGACTGGAACAGAATATAATACATCTAAGCAGAGTGGTGTGAGTAATGTGGGTTTTAAATCCTGGTACACTATTAACAATATAGCGTATCAAGGCCACGTATGCTAGAGTTTCTAGTTATCCTTCTCTGCCTCATTTCTGCTATGCTATTTTTCTGCCTTTGTTTGTCTACTTTTCTCCTTCATTCTACTGCCTGACCCACTCATTGAGGCCTTTCAGCCACTGTTCCTAAAATCCTGGTATTTTTTTTCTCTCTCTAGAATGTCCTTCAGTATTCTCTGTAGGGTTGGATTGGTGGTCACAAACTCCCCCAGTTCCTCTTAATCATGGAAGCATCTTGTTTCTCTATTAATTTCTAGTGACAGTTTTGCAGAGTACATCAATCTGGGCTGGAGGTTATTTTCTTTTAGGGCTTGGAAGACTTCGCTCCAAGCTCTTTTTGATCTGATGGTCTGTGTCTAGAAGTCAGCTGTGATCCTGATGGGCTTATCTGTTTCTTTTATCTGATGGCTTTTAATATTGTTTTTATATTGAATTTCTGGTATCTTGATTATTATATGTCTGGGTATAGATCTGTTTTGGTTGTAGGTGGCAGGGTTCTGTATGCCTCACATAACTGAATGTCATTTTCTTTTTCCATGCTTGAGAAGTTTTCCTTAATTATTTCCGTGAATAGCCTGTGTAATTCACCTATATGTATTCCTGCTTCTTCACTCACATTTCTTATTCTTAAATTGTAGGTTCTCTTGTCATCTTCTAGCCTTTGTATTGTTACTGCCTGTTTCCTTGTTTTTTTAAGAGAGCTTTCATTTCATGATCACATGTTGCAAACTTGTCTTCAAGTTTTGATAGTCTATCCTTAGTTTCTTTTAAGGTGTTTTGCCAGCTTTCAATGGAGTTTTTAATTTCCTGGTAAGTCTCTTTGAATCTGCTTCATATATTCTATACTTTCTTCATTTTCTTTATCAAATCTTTCTCTCCTTTTTTTGTGTTCCTCCCTTCTCCCATCTGTATCATTCTGAGAGATGCTTTCTGAGAGCATTTATTACTTTACTCATATTTTGCTTTACCTGATTTAATATTTCAATTTTGAGCTCATCTACAAGGTCCCAAAGATATCTCTTAATGTCTATTGAAGCCATCTCTGATGTTGCATGTTTGCTGCCCTCAGTCTCCCTTGTTCTTCCTTCTCCTGTATCAGTGCTCTCACAGTTCTGGGATGAGAGCCTCCTCCTGCCTCACTCTCCTGTCATGGCCCTGGCTTCCTCCACACAGGTTACAATGCAATTCCCAGCCCCCTTCCCTGTTGGCCACGTTTCCTCTGAAGCACGCTGGCAAGGGACCACCCCCCTCTCTTGGCTGTTCTTGTCACTGACATGTAAGTAGCGGCTGCATTTGCCAGCCCCTCCCCACCCGGCCAGCCAAACTTTAGGTGCCTTCACCTGGTTAGTGCGTGCTAGGCACAGGGAATTGATTTGGGATGGCTCATTGGGTCCTGGTCAGGGGCGTGGCCCAATCCAAACAGATCACATGAATCTGCTCTGGGGAGGGAGCAACCAACTGAAGTCACTGTTGCTCCCAGTTCAGGTTCCTCTTGCCCTATTCTAACATGTTGCCCATTTGGTCGTGCCTTTCCCATGGTGGGGTCTCATTCCCAGCATTGGTTGTGGATTAATGAAGGTCCCTTTACTGGCTCTGCTCTCCATTGGGCTCAACAACCCCCGATTTCAGTGCTGCTGTGCTCCCTGTGAGTGGTGGCTGGAATGAATTTGGGTGGCTCAGCCTGCCAGTGTGGATTCAAGCTGGCACAAACTTGGCTGGTCACTGCAAAAACGCTGTGTTCCATAATTTTTAGCTGTTTCAGTTGTAGTCCCAAAGTATTTGATGAGCTTTTTTATGTTTTAATTTCTTCCTGTGTCAAGAGGATCCATCTTCCTCTGTCAGGGTCTCTCCAGGGTGTTTTATTCTGGCAAATGAGTTGTTTTTCCTGAGAGGTTTTGTATTTTGTTGCTCACTGATTGGCCATCTTGTCTCTAAATGTATTTATTTTGAAAATAAGTAGATTATCATTTTTGAGTAGTACTTTGTCAGAAGTATCTGCTGTTGCCTGTACATTGTCTTGAAGCATTACATAGTACTTTTATCATAATTGTAAAAATGACCAGATGCCCTATGAATATTAGCATTTTATATGGTAAATATCAGTTAATATAACTTGGTCATTTGTGATAAACCAGATGTAACTGTACTTAATCCTCCACTTTCCCAGATTTTTTTGAAGTTTTGATGGGCTAAATTATTATAAAACTAAACTTTCATCCTTGCCTGGAATTTTACCTAAAGAAAAGAGAAAAGAAATTTAAAATAATACATCAACAATCCAGGCTTCTAGAAGAGCCTTTGGAAATTTTATTATAAAAATTAAAATTTTCAAAAAAATCCTCTCGATTAAATTCGTCAAACTTGGTTTGAGTTCAAATAAGAATATTTAGTACATAATGTATAAAATATCTTCCATGTTTCAAATAAAATAAATTTAAGTATAATATTATGCATTTGGAAGTGTAAAATATTGCTATATTTTAAAACATTCATGAGATAATCCATTTGGATTATCTCCAGAGAAGTTTATATTCGAATTGGTTCTGAGGTCACAAAGAATAAATTTTGTCACCAACCTCCTGGAAAAAATTGAGTATATATATATATATATATATATATATATATATATACAAGAAATATATATGTATATATAAGATATATATATACAAGATATATATATGCACAAGATATATATACATATATATACATATATATATATATATGTATATATATAATACAGGAACAAGTTTCAAGAACTTAAATTGCTCAAAAAGATCATTTTTAGTATATAAAAGTGATTTAAAATAATTCAAAATCTTAATGTTTGTGTATATTCTCTTTTTAAATGCTTCACAAATATCAATTCCACTCAATATTCTATTTTAAAGCTTACAATATTCAAGGTACAGCTAAGTATTATCTTACAATGGTATTCTACTATTGAATATACAAAGTGAAAAATAGAGCTATATGCAAATAAAATATAGAGTCTCATAATGTTTCATACAAAAATGAAATTTATATGAGTTGATAATTTAACTATTACAACCTTTACTTAAGTATGCCAAGTATTAAATCAGAATTGATTAAATCTGTAGACAAGTGTTAAAAAGACCTATTTTCAGCAATTTTTAACATGCATTTTTCCTTTCAAATTGTAATTTACTTTACCAAGGACAATATACTAAAGAAACATAGAATCAAAATAAAGCAGTCAAGAAAATGAAAGATATGCTTGCAAAACCCGCAAGATCTTTCTCAAAATTTGATTTGGAAAGAAATCTAATTATCAAGCTGTTAACACTCCTAAGTGAAAGCTCAGCTCAGGATCTCAACCAAGATAACTGAAGTTCATTCGCAGTTGTAGCACTAATTGGTCATTTGGAGCACAAGGAGTTTTCAAGATTGACACCAAGAAATTGAAAGGCTTTTGCTTAGTCACTGATGTTTAAGTTGCAAAAGGCTAAAACAAAGTTAGTCTTATAGCTTAGCTAGAATGAAATACTTTTGCAAAAATTTTCTAGAAACCAACATTTCTTTAAAAACCTATGGTATTTTATTTGCCATTTTTTATTGTATATATTTAAGGTATAATTGTTTTGATATACATATATAGAATAAAATCATTAATGCAGTCAGACAAATGAACATCTCACATTGCAGTAAACTTTTTCACATGTGTATGTATTGGAAGTTAGTGAAAGTACCTAAACTCTATACCTCCCAGAAAACTTCTGATATAAAATACAATTTTATGAACTATAGTTTTCACGCTGTATATTAGATATCTACATTTACACATCCCACATAGGGACACCTTGGCCTTTAGATCTAAATTTTCCCATCTGCCCCAAAATTCCCACCTGTGGTAGCAACCAGTGAACTCCTATTTTTACACATTGGACAGGCATTTTCATCCCCTGCTTAAGTGAGATCATGCTGTATTTTGCTTTCTGTGTCTGATTTATTTCACTAAACAAAATGTCTTTCAGTTCATTTGTATCTATGCAGCAATTATTATTTCATAATGCTGAGGTATTCTTGATACATGCATATATTATATATGATATATGAATAAATTTTGGAGATAGAAAATTTATTCATCGACTGATGAGCATTTAGGTAGTTTTCATAGCTTGGCTCATGTCTATCATTAAGAAAATAAAAGACAACAATTGATGAGAATAAAGGGAACAAGGAATCCTTGTAAGCTTTTGGCAAGACTAATTAACTACTATATCTGTTAAGGAAAATAATGTTACCTCCAAAAATTAAAAAAGTAACTATCATATCATCTATCAATCCACCTCTGTGTACACTTTAGCAAATGAAACCAATACCCTGCAGAGACATCTGCCCACCTATATTCATCACTCTGTTATTAGATGTTTCTTAACACAAACCAAATTAAAGTCAGTAATAAATTTAATAGCAAATGTATTCATTATTTCCCTATATAAAGCAACAATACTAAATTCTATTTTCTGGAATTTTCACACACCCAAGTAAAATGAAAAACACAAAGATTCACAACAGGTGATATTTTTCAATTACGTCAATTTCAATAGTGTTAGAATTACAAGTCAGATGTTAAAGGAGATAACATATGGTTAGCAACTGCTCATCAATTTCCCTTCAATCTTTAATTGTATGGTACAAATGTGATTTAATTCACTGAAAACTTGATTTCTAGTAAATGGACTACAATTTAGTAATAACAAGTAATTTCTGCAAACTATCAGATATGTGATTATTAAATTCTCATATTAAGCAGTATTCACACTGACATTCTGACATTCTGAGAATAATGGATGTCTGAGATTATAGGAAATTACTCTGTCTTACACAGTGTCATCAAATTGGGTCAGATGTTCACAAACCAGATGCCATATAACTTATAAATGTCACATTAACTCTTTTTATTGTTTTGTTTACTAATAAACAGGGCAAATGATTGTTTTGTTTAAGATAATTTATTGTATAATTACAGGTTAGTGCTATATGAGTGGCAGCTATAGTAAATATTTTTATAAAGTTAAAAAAAACAGAAGTATGTTATATTAAACTCAGAACTCAGAAAAATATTTTCATAGCCTTGGATGTTCTTTTCTCCCTTAGCTGCTAGGGTGTCTTTCCTGATCTTCTAGTTCTACTTATCTGACTATTTTAATGAGTAACTCTCATACCCCTTACTTAGCACTTGTGTTGAGGAATTTTGTACTCAGGTTCTTCTCCTTCCACATATTTTTGCTATTTATGGTCACCATAATGACTAGATACAGAATAATCAGGTCTTTAGATTCTAATGTTATATAGCAAAATCTGGCTTTTCTAGGAAACATACACCTCCCAGAATTGCTCCAGGCACCTGTCTCCTGGAGCAATTTTGTAGCTTTGTCAAGAACAACATGTGTAAGTGAACACAATCATCCCCCATTTTCAGTATTTTCCACATATTTAAATGACATCATTATCTACCCACTGTATATTAAAAAACTGTATTTTAATATACATCAGTGATATTTACAAGCACAAAAAAATCGTCAATTTTTGTGGGAATGCGATAAGAAAATAGCTTTTATTTTCCATTCTCCAAGATTACTAATGAATTCTGCAATATTTTAAATGATTTTAAGTTTCTTATTTCAAAAATATGAAAGTGTTAAAATCTCTTTCTGTGTGTATAGAGGCATGCATGTGCCAGCAGGTAATCTTGCTCATCCAATTTTTATAAAATGTGGTATTTCTATCTTACTCCATGAAATCCTCAAGATACAAATCACTGGTTTTTTGAAAATATTATCCTTTTGATATTTTTAACCCTTCACTTTGAATAGTGAAACATTCTGCAAAGGTCATTTCTCTATTATGCTGTGACCCATTCATTCTGAAAGATATTAATAAAATACAAATATTTATTTGAAAGCCTCTCCCAATTAGATTCTATCGAACTTCTGTCCTGGCGTATCCTAGAATTGTACATAAAATCAGTTTAGATCTGGTGCTTTCTTTTCTTTTATGCAGAGTGTGTTATTCATGTAAAATGCTCATTGAAAGTTTTGCCATGTTTTGATACTTCCTTTGAATATTTGTCTATATTGTATGCACTGTATATTACCAATGTAACATCATGTCAATTTTTCTGATATCCTAGACAGATAGCAAATTGTCCCTTGATATCTCCTTGCTGATAGCCTAGTATAATATTATTTCCCATTAAAATGATTTGATTATACATCTACCTTCCAACTAGTATGGTAGATCCTTGCAAACTGATTCTATATATTTTTACCTTTGAATCCTAGCAGCTAACAATGTTAAAAATATACAAAAGGAACAAAAGGAGAAAAGAGATAGTTCCAAACCAATTATAGTGTCTTCAGTTTCAGATTCATAAAATCATTTGTTTCCTGATGGTTTTTACCTAGATATTGAGCAGATTCTTCACTCTCAAAATTAAACTCCTTCAAGGTTTACTTTGCCTTTTAGTTGTTTTCTTGCCTGTATGTTATTTTGACATAAAACACAATGCACTACCATTTCTTCCTCCTTTCAGCAAACCTTCATCTCCACTTTTTTCACAGGTATACCCTGAGATCTCTGAGTGGATCGATTATCTTGATCCTTCAAGTATCCTAATTACTTCCTTTATTTCTTCACTTTGCATACTTAGCATGCTTTCTTTGCAATAGGAAAATTTATTTTGCTCACACTTTTATTAACTAGATCTTTGATATGTATAGGACAGATCCTAATTGTTTTCCATTTCTAAGCATCATTCCAGAATGCCAGAGACAAAGTATTTCACCAAAAATACTAAGTCAATTTTTAAAATATTTCCTGCTATACCCAAAATGTAAAGGCATCATTCTACTATTGTTCATCTATACATTTCAGCAATGTTTGCTTTTGTTCAAGAAATTAATTAAATTTTAAAAGTTTGTGAATTGGACAAAAAAACTATAAGAACATTTATACTTGCAAATTTGAATAACTAGTAGCTGTAGGCATGACTGTAATCATCAGAGGAAAAGTCATGAAAACATAGTTTAGAATACCTGAGTTTTCTCTTTGAAATGAGGAATCCTAGTTAACATAGCATATCACAATTTAACACAGCATATCAGGTTAAGGAAGAGACAAAAATAATTCTCTTTTGGAATTCATTTTTAGAGCTTTTTACTGGTTATGTAAACAAAATTGTCTTTTCTTTGAAAGAACAGATGAGAAGAGTAAAGTATGGTGGAAATTGAAATAGAGGCTTCTGATTTTTTTTAAAAAAATCTTAATTTCAGAGTATGAAAATGTGTTCATAGTCTAATGTATAAAAGTACAATAAAGAACTTGGTAGCTTCCCATCAGAATGTTACACACATGGTAAATGTACTTTAATCAGTTTGAAAGGTTGAAAAAAAAGTACTGGTTGTAGTTGTTTCCTGTGATGAAATTGGTAAAGAATCTGCCCAATAATCTCTCTTCACTCTTTCTCTATCTCTCTGTCTCTCCTTCCCTCTCTGTCTCTCCTTGTCTGTCTCTGTCTTTGTCTCTCTATCTGTCTCTGTCTCTCTTTTTCTCTCTCTCTCTATATAAAAGCATTAGTTAAGCATAATGCTTCAGTTCAAAAAATTAATTAGAATTATTAGATCTTGTATCTAAATGTCCCCAAAGCTTCATGCAATCATATAGTGGCTTTTTTAGAGTTGGCTGGACCTAGCGTGTGTGCTGCTGAGATCAAAGATATGATGCTGTACCTAATTCATGGTGCAATGCTAGGATTAAGAATGGTAGGTTAAAGATGCAATTATTACCTGCCCTAAGGGTAGGTAGCCTGTATGTAGTATGAGGAACAGAAAAAAGGTTGCCACTTATCACTTGGCTTGGCTTGTAGCTTGCTGCTTGGTGCCTTCTGCCTGCTCCGCTTTGCTATGGACTTTTTTTTTTTTCTCTGCAGTGTCCCTCTGCTATTTTACTCTTCCTTGGACCTAGCTGACTATGGGCTGAAAAGTAAGAACTGAGAGTGAAATAATCCTTTTCTCCTTTAACTTTGGGTGTCAGGTATTGTGTTTCAGCAATGAAAAAAGTAAGACAAGAATGCACAAATGTTTTAATGCCAAATAAAGTACAAAGTCACATGTGAAAAGTTTTTATGCTACCATTGCAGTTGTGGATATTCCTTGAATTATTTGAGGAAAATGTCATGAAATCACAATTAAGAAATAACGTGTGTCTTCCCTTTGAAATACATGCTGTTTAGCAGAATATATCCAAAATAAAAGAGAATAAACAAGTATAAAATAATTCTGATCCTGAGTTTATTTTTAGAGTTTATTGCATCCAAGGGAAACAAAAACAGCTTCTTATTTAAAGAACTCAATAAAAGAGCAGATTAAGTAAGTCAGCCTATTATGGAAATTGAGATGAGGCCCAGAGGCTTCTCCACTTTCAGTTAAAAGCCTAATTTCAGGGAAACATTATATGTTCTAATCACAATATATTAAAGTACTTACAAAAAATGCTTCATTTTCAAGCTCCTTCATCATTCTTTTGCATGGATTCTCTTTCCCACTGAGATTTCACTGTCAGTGAGAGTCTATTTCAGCTTCATCCCTGATTCTGGCTGTCAGGCTGCTGGTATTAATCAGAGCAGTTATCTTGGGTATGTACAATGGATGCAGATCTTCACCAAAAATAGAATTTTCTAAAGGGGCTTGAAGACATGGAGATCTGCAAGCACAGGTGAAGGATGGTCTGAACAATTTACATTTTACTGAACTTCATGACCTTGTGTCCCACGGATATAGCCCACATACAGGCTGCAAAGAGAGCATGTAGCACCAGTTTTCATTAAAAACCACAATGTCCTCTTCTTTGAAACTTCTTTGCAAAGTGTGTGACCTATAGGAAAACATAAAAGCCTTCTTATCATTTATAGTTGGAACACAGCTCAGAGATAGCAGATATCAGAACCATAATTTCTACTTAAACAGGAACGTTGGCTGTGAAGCAGAAGTAGTGGTCAATGCCATTTACTTAACTAAGTCTTAAGAAAAACCAAAGACAAAGATTGGAGCAGATGACAACAGAGAGGTTTAGGTGTGGTGTGCCAAGAAATACTTCGGAGTGAGTGACTCCTTACAATATCTGGTATTTGTTCACCTTAGGCTGACAGTAAAAATATTTAGTAGACTTTTTTTTTAGTTTTCTTAATGAAATCCTGTTATATAAATATATGTTATCAGGTAACATCTAGAATAAAAGCAAATTTTCAGTAGCAAAGAGTTGACTAAAGTATACTCATAAATCACATGTGGTTTATATAAAAGATCAAAAGCAAACATAGAAAAAGGGAAATATTTTCTCAAGAAGTTACTCATATGTCTGTCCTTTTCCATGTGTTAACAATAAATATAATGAGAATGGGCTAAACTTATTTCACTTACTTGACTAGCAGTAAGTATCTAAAAGCATTATAATATTGTATTTTAATTCCTTGGATGAACTTGGGTTTCAGGACAATAGTAATAGCACTTATTGGTGTATGATATTATAATATTTAATTAATGACAATGCAAATACACACTATTTTTAATCATCCATGCATTCATTCATGTATTCAGATAGAATCACACTAAGCAAGTATTTTTATATTTTGATATTGACTATTTAGTACAAAAGAAAAAGTTTCAAATAATCAAATCATTTAGAATCCTGATAAATCTTTTTCAAAAACTTGAAAACTTTATTAATAGCATCTACTTACTAGGGAGATCTGGGTTCTTTATACCTACATTTTTCTGTTGCTAAATACTTAATATGGCAGAATCAAAGACACAACATCAAATCTAGCAAGTTAATTTTCCATTAATTTTAATATTGTTTTCAAGGTGATATTTTAACGTTTTTATGATGAATAGTACATCAAACCGATATTTTTAAAAATAAAAATTAATTATATATATATATATATCTTTTCCAATTGTGAGAATTTACATAATTATGTAAGTAGAAAACACATTCAAAGTAATGTTCAACTAACAACTATTAAACATTTAGGATATTTTGATTTCTATAATTCATTGGATATATTAGTGACTCAAAAGAAAATTTTGAAAGAAAGCCAAAATTAATATACAGTAGTATGAACAAAGAGAAAATCACATATTTTATTTTAACTTTTCTTGTAACTAGAATGGTTAAATCAAAATTAACTAGTTTCTAGCAAAATAGGAAACCAATAAGGTTACCATTTGCATTTACTGGATAGAAATTACACCAAGGCAATAGCAATTTAAGGAATTATCATGGGGATAAAAATAAGCAGATATATATATATATATATATATATGAAGAGAGATACTATATATTTAAGAATTATTCTATTTTTATGAAGATATTTACTGGTAAATGATAATCTTTTCAACCAGAGATCAAACTCACAACCTCACACTTTCCAGAAAGGCACTTATGTCTCTGAGATAAATCCCAAGCCTTTTTCTAAACTTTTAAACCCATTCCCTCCCTTTCCTTTGCCTCCATCCCTGAATTTCTTGTGTGTGTGTGTGTGTGTGTGTGTGTGTGTGCGCGCGCGCGCACATGCATAATTTGTAGTTCATTATGAACACATTCCTCATTGAGACTTGGTCAATGTTCACAGAACTTAACAATCCCCCTCTTTTTGCACTGATCTCCTTTCCCTCTTCCCCTTCCATCTTATCTCCTTCCTCCTCCCCTTCCCATATTCCAAAGATCCATTTCACTATTTCCTACTGTCTATGCTCCATTTTATACTTTACTTATAAATGAAAGTTCTTATGTAAGCTAAACCACGCAATATTTAAGCTTCTGTATCTTATTTGTTTCACTGAACATTATGTTTTCAAGATGTATTTGTTTTCCTAAAAATGACACAAGTTCATCCTTTATGGCAGAGCAGTACTTCATTGTGTGTAAATATATTTTTATGCATTCATTAAGTATCATTTTTTCTGCTTTAGTATTCATATAGTTTTCTGAAATTTTTCCATTGTTGTGGGAAGTTTTAGCTAAATACACATTCATATAAACAACAGTTGATCAAAATATACTTGTATATTTTCAGTAGCAAAGAAGGTCCACATTTTCTAACAAGGGTAGCCCCCAATTTTAAATTTTATATAAACTGAATCACACAATATGAATAGCATGATTAACATTATTCCTACAATTTTGCTAGGTGCAGTGATCACTTATTCTTTCTCATTGCTGGCTCACAAACCAGAGGCAATATATTTAGTCAATTTTCATTTAATGTACATGCATATTGTTTTCCTTCAGAGGCTCTAATTAATGTCTCAGTCCTGAATGCTTTTGCACATTTTTGTTGGTTAACTTACACACACAGTTCAGTTAGTTACACCCTCAAGGGAGAATTGCTGGCCTACGGGACATATATCTATATTGAACAGTGCTTGATGTTAGTGAACAGCTTCCAAGCAGTGTGAAGCAGCTGTATTTTCCCAGGCACTGCAGTAAAGTCCTATTTATTCTATGATCTTGACATTTTTAAAAACCCAACACAGATTCCTAATTTAATATATTTTACTTAAAAGTATTTGTAGAATTTGAGTGTATATCATGTTTGAGAGTTCACATTTATCTGATTACCAGTAGATTTGAGACATTTTTAACATTTCTGCACATTTAGATAGTATTCAAACGTTATCCTCTTTCAAATATTTTGTCTAATTTTGTACAATTTTCTCCTTCCCTTAATTTGTAAACATTCTGTATACATTATCATCATATGTGTTTTAGCAAGTATAAATACTCTATCTCTTTTTACTTTGTAACATTTATGTTTCATCTTTTAATGGAGGCTTTTGATGCATGAAACATGAGTTTTTATGTAGTATAATTTATTAATCTCTTAATCTATTACTAATTTTGTGTTAGAGTAAAGAAATTCTTGTCCAACCCAGGTATCATGGTGCATATCTGCAATTCCAGCCTTCTGGGAGACTGAGGCAGGAGGGTCACAAGTCTGAACCCATCCTGTGCAACTTAGTAAGACTTCTTCTCAAGATGAAAATTAAAAAAGAATGGGTGTGTAGCTCAGTGTAAAGATCCTGGTTCAGTTCCCCATAAAGGGGGGAAAATAAAATATTTCCTATAGCAATTTTATGTTAAGAACTATATTAAATCTATAATTTTTCTTAAATGTATTGTTTTCTATGAAAACAATAGGACTGTCTTCTCTTTCCAGTTCCCCAACTGAACTTACACCTCTTCCCAAAAGGACCACACTTATCCCAATGCAGTCAGAGTCACCTTTTTTTCACAAATAAAATGGTAGCATATATGTGGGATTTGTCTGGACTTTAGAATCAGTTACTGTTTTCTATTCATCTGATCTTGTAACCCCTTATGACAGTATTGTTTTCTATTGCTCTATGTAGTGGGATTTCAAATCCATGGATGTAAATTTTCCACTTATATCTTTCTGTTTGAGATTGCCTTTGAATTAACTAGTAAATTTTGAAAGAAAAAAAGAAAGAAAAGAAAAGAACCACCAACAACAAAAAGACTACTAAGAGATTGTGTAGAATTGTGTTGAATCTGCAGATAAATCTGGGGAAAATAGGACTCTATAGCAATACTGATGTAAAATGTGAAGTGTTTTTTATTTAAAATTTTGATATCTATAACTATTTGGTTATTTAATGCACACTAATTTTGAAATTTTAAAATATACTACTATTGTTTTGTAAAGATAATATCACTTCCTCTGCATATTGATTTTCTTTGTTTTGTTTTAACACTTTCAATACTTTTACGGTTTTCCTGCATACATTTTCCTCTATCTAAACAACCTGTAAAATGTACTTCAGAGTAAATGTATAGTGATAAGTCTCTCAGTTTTTATTTACTTGACACTATATTTATTTTGCCTTATGGAAAACATATTTGTTCCATTTAGAATATGAATTAATTTGTTTGACCAATTCATAATATTTCACTATATTCTGGATTTCATTGTTTTTACTTGAAGTCAGATCTCAGAATTATTGGTTCTTCCCATAGAAAATGTCTTTGTTTTGCTGACTTTACATTTCTCTTTGTTCATTAGCAGCCAGTTTCACTATGTGTGTAAGTGTGGTTGTTATTTTTTGTTTGTGCTTGAAATTATGGATTTTCTAAAATTTAACATTTAACATATTTTATTAATTTGGATAATTCTGGGCTACTTCTTTGTGAATATATTTTTCTGTATTTTATCTTTTTACTCTTTCTCTTTCTCTAGCCTCTCTGACACAAGAGCACACACATATTTTCTTGTTTATTATGTCTTGTGTTAGCTCAAATATTTTCTTCTGATTTAATTCCAATTTTCTTATATTGTTGTCTACCAAAACTAAACAGCTGATAAATTCGTCCATAAATTTCAGTATTTTAGTTACCATATTTTATATAAAATTTATATTATTTCATTATTTAGCAAGTGTATTCTATACTTCATCTGTGAAATATTCCTTATATTATAAGCATTATGAAAAATATCAAAGGAGGAAGAAAGTCATATTAAATATGTCATAGCATCTCTGAAAGTCTTATAAAGAATTACCACAGCATTCATCTACTAAGAAAGAAAAGTGAATCTGAAATAGGAAAATTTCAGTAAAGGCCTGTTTTGAGTAAATTTCCTTATTTAAACAGCCAGCCTTCAAGTGGCTTGGACAGAGCAATAATAGTTGCTTAGCAAAGCCTTAAAAGTGAAGAGCAATTACACCCCAGCCATAATGCCAAATGGTCCCATTAGTAGCTCTTTCCAGGCTTAAAGGCCCTGTGTTTATCAATGGCAGGCACAGTTCAGAGAGTTAAAAGCATAAAAGAAGAAAAAGCCATCTTTGCTTCCTCACAAGCAAACTGAGAGGCAGCATACATGAAATTTACTCAGGGCAACTCCATTGGTGAGAACTTCAGAAAGATAATGCAAATATATTATACAATTTTCATTAATTAAGAGATAAAGTAAGCTGTACTTATGTGTACCTATAAATTTATTTTTTAAATACTAAAAGTATCTTTACTAGATAATGTATTGTGCCCTTCCTTTAAACACACACACACACACACACACACACAGAGAGAGAGAGAGAGAATTTGAAATTCTAATCATCAATTGTGACTAAATTTGGAAATAGGGCTTTTAGAAAGCAATTCAGTTTTAAAAGGTCATAAGGGGAGTTACTAATCTAATTGGATTGATGGTCTTTCAGGAAGAAAAAGAGAAGTGATGTTTCTCTAGATCACATGAGAACATACTGACATATGCCAGTCATCTTCCATAAACCATAAAGGCAGTGCTGTCTAGGAGCAGAGTCAAGCTGCAACCTGATCCCAGAATCAGGCTTTGTAACTATGGGAAAAATAAATTTCCATTATTTAACTTTTCACTATTGGTGATTGTACCACTTTAGCCACAAGTGACATAATTGTTCCAACCTGCTGTTCTTCCTAGTATTCAAAGACTGAGAGTAACTACGGGTCATGGAAAAAGCTATAGCACAGTGCTAAAGAACCAGGGGTTGAGTCAAGCAGGGAGCAATCCCGAACATGTTTAAGAGGATGATCTTACAGCAGACTCAAAACTGAAAAAGCCAGCTACTCCTATTAGTCAGAAGTAGTCATTTCCTAAGGGTTCTAAATACTAGCAATAAAGCAACTCACTGTAGCAATTTACAAGCATCAGCACAGAAATTAAAGTAAAAGAAGAAAGAAAGAAAGAAAGAAAGAAAGAAAGAAAGAAAGAAAGAAAGAAAGAAAGAAAGAAAGAAAGAAAAAAAGAAAAGAA